>CM076673.1:28081882-28750945 GCA_038501925.1 Xenopus petersii | reverse complement strand
ACAACCAACAGATGGCGCTGTGTGATATTGCAGTCACTGTTATTCTTTCATATAACCAACAGAGGGCGCTGTGTGATATTGCAGTCACTGTTATTCTTTCATATAACCTGCACTGTTGGTATAGGAATGATTAAAAGTGACTGCAATCTCAGCTACCGGGTCGGGTACCGCTGACTCCAGTATAAGTTGAGATAGACTTTTTCAGCACATTTTGGATGCTGAAAAACTTGGCAGGGTATATATGTTATCTGCTATGTTAACCTGTGCCTTTTCTCCTTTGAATGGCTGCCCCCATGGCTACACAGCAGCTTAATTATATAAACTATAGTAGTGTTTCTGAAGCCAACAAAAATGCTTTACAAGTGCAGGGCAACAGTACATTCATTATACATGAATTACTTTAAAAACTACTTTAATTTTTGGTGTTACTGTTCCTTTAACTTTTTTTTAATGGGGGGGAGATTTGGGGAAATCATCAATATTTTTCTACCTATCTGAATTGCCCAATTCATTAAATCACTATTGATATAATGATGGGATTTCAGCAACATCTTATGGTTTTTGATGACGTTTTCTTAACTACATAGACAAATATCACCACTAACTCTGCAGAACAGATTTCCAACATGAATTAAATGAATGTTAAATTGTAGTGAAAAGAAAGAAAGAAAGAAGAAACATTTATTTTCTTCTGTTTCGTAATGACTGGCTCCTAATTCACTTCATTGGAAGTGGAAATAAGTCTTAGGGTTTTTTTTCTTTAGATTTGGTCATTATTCCCTTTTTTTGAAACTTTTCAAATTTCTACAAATCGGTAAGAAAAACAGAACATGTTTTTTTTGTAGTTCAGTTGTTCTTTATTTTCTGTGATATATAAAAAAATGTAAAGAAAGTGGAAATAAAAATATCGATAAACCGTAGAATTGATAGCGTAACATCGTTCACTCTGTTTGTATGAACGCATTTATTCTTTTAAAGGGATACTGTCATGGAAAAACATGTTTTTTTCATGAGTTAATAGTGCTGTTCCAGCAGAATTCTGCACTGAAATCCATTTTTCAAAAGAGCAAACAGAATTTTTTATATTCAATTTTGAAAGCTGACATGGGGCTAGACATATTGTCAGTTTCCCAGCTGCCCCAGTCATGTGACTTGTGCTCTGATAAACTTCAGTCACTCTATATTGCTGTACTGTTGGAGTGATATCACCCTCCCCCCCCCCAGCAGCCAAACAAAAGAACAGCCCTAACCTAAGATAACAGCTCCCTGGTAGATCTAAGAACAACACTCAATAGTAAAAGCCAAGTCCCACTAAGATTGATTCAGTTACATAAAGTAGGAGAGATAACAGCCTGCCAGAAAGTAGTTCCATCCTAAGTGCAGGCACAAGTCACATGACTGGGGGCAGCTGGGAAACTGACAATATGTCTAGCTCCATGTCAGATTTCAAAATTGAATATAAAAAAATCAGTTTGCTCTTTTGAGAATTGGATTTCTGTGGGAGTAGCACTATTAATTGATGCGTTTTGGAAAAAACATGTTTTCCCATGACAGTATCCCTTTAAAACACAAGATATTGTTGCATTTAAATTAAATGAATCATTTGGGTCAAAATTAGCAGTTGACAAACCTTTTCCCTCCTACTTTCATTGATTAAAGCAATTTCAATTTCCTATATACAATATTACCCTATACTCAGAATGCATTTAAAAACTTTGCGCACCCCAGAACAAAAGCAGTTTTTGAAATATATACAGAAATTTACAGAAATGTTTACAGTTCCTGATGACTGCCCCATTGCAGAACTGCCGGAGAGGCCAGCAACACACTGTAGGCTTCTCTGCCCATGATCAGAATAACAATACAGAGACATGGAAAAACATTCAACCTGCAACCATTGCAGAATAGTTGTGTCTTTGCACAAAACTCTCTGTGTATGACAATCCTTTTTACCAGTTTTATCAAACTCAGACCCTCCATCTGTTGTTGATTAGTGATGGACGAATTTGTCCTGTTTCGCTGAAAAATTTGCCAATGTCAATCTTGACGCCCGCATTAAAGTCAATGGGCGTCCGAATGATTTTTACACGCTTCAGTTTTTATGTGCGCAACTATACTGGCGCACATCAAAATTTTATTTGACACTGCATATTTTCAACGCAGTTTTGCGAATTTATTTGCCATTGGTGAAACATGGGAATTTGCCTGACGAATTTATTCGCCCATCAATATTGGAGCTACAACTCCAAGCATACCATGACCTGGTGCTGGAAGTTACAGGTCAGCAATAACTAGAAATTCACAGGTGGAATAGCTCCTATTTATGTCACAGTCTTATTTTGGCAGAATAGTGTGACCAGGCCTGGATTTGTGGAGAGACCATCATAGCCTGGGCCTAGGGGGGCAGGATTTTAGGGGGTGTCATGCTGCCCAACCACACACACATTGGATCAGAAACACTGGGGAGGTGCAGGAGATACAATAGTTTTTAAATTTCCTGTCCCCATTGATCCGGTCCCAATGATGAAAATTTGAGCGAATAAAAGGTAGGGGATGGAGGTGGCAAACAACAGCAGACCTAGGGGCTTCCACTGTGTCAATCCGGCCCTGATGCTTTGGGAGGAACTGTACCCTAAAAATATATACTATTTGGGTCAAACCATTCTAGCTATTGTGTACTACAACTTCCAGCTTCCACGCCCTGCATAGAAACATTAGGGCTTTGAGTCTGACATCCCTGTTTTAGACATTTAAACATTCTGCATCAGAATATTCAAGATGAGATTTGGCACAATTTACAAACAATTACAAAAGCTAGATACAAATAATTAACAGACAGAACAAACATTTTTTTTTAAACGGGATATAAAATTGTATAGTCCAATTTCAGACTCACAAAAGATCTTTTACACATTCCGTTATCTCAATGAAATATAAAAAATATTAAAATCCTTTATATGTGTACAAAGGGTAGAAATTTGTCTCTAGCTAGCACATAACCTCAAAGACAGCAGCATTACATGCATTTCCCTTATGCCATAATATTTATTTTTAGCTTTGTTTAATGCTTGAAGTTTTAACATCAGCATTGTGTATTTAAGAAAAACGCTTCTTATTCAGTTTCTGCAGTGAACAATGCACACCTTGTCCTTCTGGAACTAAAATCACTGACTCAGTGACCTCACTTGATCCAGTTGGAGCACATTGTAAGCAATGGATCTAACATATTTTCTCTTGGACTGGCTTGTGTGTCTCTGATATTTATACATAAAGGTCTCATTTATCAACACTAGGCAAATCTGCCCATGGGCAATTTCCCATAGCAACCAATCAGTGATTGGCTTTTGAAAGGCATCTGCAGGTAGAACAATGAATGCAACACTTTGATTGGTTGCCATAGTTTACTACCCATGGGCAAATTTGCCCAGTGCTCATAAATGACCCCCATAGAGAGAATTCATGATATGTAGTGGAACAAGTCTGTAGTTAAATTTGTTATGAATACATTTCTGGAGCATACAACCCCAATTGATTAGTTAATTGATCTCCTGTTTGCCCAGGTATACTCTATCTGCCCAATCATATAAATAAGAGGTGGGAAAGTGTGCAATCAGTTTGAAGGCATGACTCCCCAAGAAGCTTCTAGTTCAGATCACTGGAACTATATTCATTGAGACCACATTGAAGCTAGTTTTTTTTTTGAGGCATCATCCATGCTCTCAACTTACATAATAAATTGATCAGAATTGATTTGAATAAAAGTGCTTTTGTTATTTTACAATAAAAAAATAGATACATCCTTTTATTGTCCCAAATGCACTAGTGCTTTATTTTATGCCTTGTGTATTCTAAAAGATGTGATTATATTATATGTCGTTGTCTAACTTAAAACAATAACCAGAAAATAAGTGAAACCTTTTATTGGCTAACTGAGTAGATAAAAAGTGTGAGCTCTCAGTATTACTTAGGTCCCTGCTTCAAGCATTTTTTAATCCACTCAGTTTGCCAATAAAAGGTACTGTATCACCTACTCTTTATTTTCTGGTTCTTTATCTAACACAGCAAAACACTTGACTACTATTAATACAATAAGCCAGCCTTGGCTAATAACCAAAATATGGGTATATATATATATATATATATATATATATATATATATATATATATATATATATATATACCAAAATATGGGTATGTATATATATATATATATATATATATATATATATACACTGTTCCATGACCTCCCCAGGTACTCTGCCACTGGTGTCCCAATTGTATCAGCACTTCTTTATCTCAATTACAAACTAGGAGGCACTCCGGTTAAAAAAACACCTGTGGTTTATTGCAACAGGCTGCTAGACAACAAGGGCTGATGCATTTGGGGCGTAGTGCCCTTATTCAAAGGTGTGCAGCTACAGTTGGGATGCCGGTGGCCGAGTACCTGGGGAGGTCACGGCACAGTAAATGGATGAGCTGTAGAGCAGGCATGCAAGGCGGGTCTGGGCCTTTTCTATTAGCTTTCTTTGACTTTATTACTTTATTATTACCTGTACTTAGTCGATTTAGGAGTTATCTTCTACAAGCAACAGTTTGGTTACTTATAGCATCCAATCACATGTTGTCTTTTATTATTCTAAGTTACTTGGTTTTTAGGGCTACAAAAACGTACATGTTGCTAAGCCTTCATTCAATAGCATTATTTGTGCAGTGGGGGACTTCCTGGATACATCGAACAGCGGATCTCATCTCTGGAATGTTTTGAACCTGGGGACTTCTTAATAAGTGGTCTTTCCATTTTCTTATGGAGTGCTATGTTGTAATTCTATTGAATACTAGTATCAGTAAGATACTAGTATCATGAATAATTACTCTACACAGGGATTAATTAACCAGAGAACTGTATACCTCAGTCCTTAGCTCTACAGCAGAATGTGTTTAAAAATGTAAGCCATACATGCCATTGATCTATTGTTAAAAGGCTGTTTGTGGCACATGCACCACATTTTATCAGTTTAATCACAACACATTATGTAAGAAAATGTGACTGCCGACTACAGTCACTGGCCTTTTATGATCCAGTTGACACGGAACACTGCACTGTAGCCACTCCATTATGAACTGCTGCTTATATATTTTTTTTTTGCAGTGCTCCATGTATACATTTAGGGACTCTCTATTTAATAATTTTGACAAGTTGTAATGCAAACAATTAGACAGTGGCAAAAATATAATAAAATTATCAAATCATACATTATGTTGTGTATGGAGAACATCAACACTAACTTAATACATGTTTCAGGGAATAATATCAATTATAAGATACATCAATGTTACATTTTTTGTCAAAGTCTTCTTAAAAAGACAACACACAACCCTATTTACCTTATTCTCAATCAGTGATATTGGCACTTTCATTCGTTGTTTACTTATATACTTTCTTTTACAGAATCTATTTATAGGTAAACAGGACTCAGCTTTCCAAGTCTTTATGCCTCTATGGAACAAATTGTTGGGTTCTGTGTATAAGGCCATATATGTGCCTTTGTTTATGCCTACCCTGCCAGCTGCATCCATAGCCCACCTCTTAGAAAAACAACTAATAGAAGTTGTAAATACTTAAGTCTGGCAGTGGATGGGGAATTCAACTTCCATTATTAATTGCAGAATAAATAAACAAGGCTCAGGGTCTAAACCTCTACCTATTCTAATTAGGTGTTAGATTATCATAATTTAATACAATTCACAATTATCCCAATTCACAATTTTCCCTTGAAACTCACCAAGGCAGTTGTATGACTGTAGCTGTAAAATGTCAGCAGCATCAACTCATGATATATAACTTTACCATCTTAGATTCCTTTGTTGGTACCATGACGTGTCCTATGACATCACACTAACTTTTACAAGTACATAACCATGGATATGATCATGGAGGAAACAACTGAAACGAGGTAACACTCTTCAAAGTCTAAACCTGAGTGTGTAATTTTTGGACTTTTATGTCATTTTTGGACCTTAGTGTAACCTCAACCAACTGTAGTTCTACGAGCACGAGAATAACTTTTAAAACATGGCTGTGGCAAGTTTTGACTTGTGTCTCTCAACATGAACAACCTTTACCTAAAAGAGTGGAGAGGAGAATCTGGAACACATTCAAGGGAACAACATCAAGACATGGATTCAGATATGTAGATAACACTTGGATTTAAATGGAAACACAGAAGAGGGCTAAAAACCCCTGTCGACAAATTAAGTTAAAAAAGGAGAATGTACAAGACAATAAAATTATATGGAGGAGAGTTTTGCGCATGTTTAAGGAAATACCATGAAGACATGGGTTCCTACTGTATATGTAGATGCCACCTGGATCAAAATCAAAACACACAAGAGGCTAGCCTTAACTGGGCTTAAAAAAAAAACAAAACAAAAAAACAAAAACAAAAGAACAATTTAAGTTCCCAATCAAAATGTACAAGAGAATAAAATGACCTTTTTGGACTGTGTGATAAACATTACTAAGGGGGGAAACTTACTAATTTACTATACAAATACTTGACTGTTCTGTGTAAATTCAACCACCCACAATAACATAATCTTGGGTTTTAAGAACTCTATTATCACTATAAAACTGTTATAATCAGGCTGTGACTGAACAATATAGAGCATTTCAGAGCTCGTACTACCCAGATTGGGGTATTTGTCAAACCAGCAACAGGAGGTCAGACTATCCCAGAGTAGAAAGGTACAGCTTAAGAAATTATATATATTATATATTAATGATTTAATTGTTTAAAAAGAGGTGTTGCATGAAGAAACCATTTTTTTTTTATCAAGCTAGAATAGCCATCCTTGGGCCCGTGACATTACAATATCATTCTAACATATTTTGTTGGTAGTTTTCACATCATCGTTCACACCTACAATCATGTAACTAGACTTACAACAAGTGAAACAATGACTGCGTCAACAATGTTAAAACTATATATTGAGCCAGTCATACACCCAAAAGCATGAGGGAATAAAACAAAATATAAATATACGTTCAGCTCCATTGGGGAAATAACAAATGGTATAGTAGCTCTTTAACCTCAGGGTTGGGACTAAAAATCTAGTTGCCATATTAAGGGTATTTCTACATAATTCTGTTTAATACAGTGAAATATATTGCTACTAAGAATCATAATTACAATAAGATACATATAGAATAGAAGATTATACAATTAGATAACATTTTTCATAAAATCAAAATCAATTCATGTGTCACAGAACAAATTTAGACTTATCTGTGTTTTTTGAGAAAAAGTTTATAAATTCTGGTTTATACCCCACTTCTTATTGTCCATTTAAATAGTGATGTGTTGTGTATGATACTGGTGATTACTTGCATTCTTGGGAAAAACAAAAAAGCGAACACAAAACTATGAACCTGGATGAAGACAAGGGCATTATATAGTACTGATATATTTCCACTGGTGCATATCATTCATTTTATACTCCATGTTCCTAGTTGTCTCATGAGTTAATAGAGATATGTAGTGATGAAAATCAGTAGTCCGCCTACAGGATCCAGTACAATGGAATAAATCTAACACTATATCCAGTTAATTCAGTTGTAGTGCTGTAAACCTTCATAAGGCACTATATTCAGCCATGAGCTTGGTTAATAGGTACAGTGTGACAATATAGTAGAATAAGGTTAAAATCTCTTGGTTGGTGCATGCATACAAAATATATCTACACACATTTAACAATGTTAAAATAATATTTTGAAATCATAGACATTTGCTAACTTCTATTTGACAGGTACTTATCTGAATGGTTTTGAAATATACATTTCAAACCGCTAATGATCAATGTTATATATTTTATGAAATTAAAGTATGGTAAACATTTCAGTGATGTAAATTAAACAGAATCATTTTGGACTGTCAGCAGCAGTTTCACTTTAATTATGGACTATGAAGTATCTATTCGATGTCCTCTGCATAGAAAGTAGAGGTGCCATATCTATTGAAGTATCTATTGGGTGTCCTCTGCATAGAAAGTACAGCTGTAGCGGAGGCATTGTACCCGTTTTTGGATGTTGTATTGCAGGTTGCAGAAAATGCCTCAGTTGAGGCCAGGAATGTGGCAACCTCATATGAAAGAAGGTCTTATTGATTTGGGATAATTTACAATTCTATAGTTATGGCTCGTTAGACAATACTTCTAGATACTGAATTATTGATTTGGGACGATTTATAATTCTATAGTTACGGCTCATTAGACAATACTTCTAAGCTTCAGTTTACAATTTACAAAAAGCTGAACAAATCAAAGGCTCACCCTCAGTCTAGCAGTGCATTCAAATAAGCCATCTGTTGATACATTAGTTCAGCGCATCTGCTGAATTTATGATGAAATTAAGATTAAATTACAATAGTTTGGATTGTTATAAATCTGCCTCTATGGGACTAATCCCCAAGTCAACATTATTCGGGCAACTGCGTTTACAAGTGGGATAGAAGCCAGGCAGAAGATGACGAGAAATGCTCTAAGACCATAACATAACCATGACTGCTTAGAAATAAGAAAGGAGTGACGTGATAAGATAAAATATTAAACATGTAGGGGCCGATTCACCAATGGTCGAATATCGAGGGTTAATTAACCCTCGATATTCGACTAGGAATTGAAATCCTTCGAATTCAAATATCAAATTCGAAGGATTTAGCGCAGGAAATTCGTTCGATCGATCGAAGGATTATTCATTCGATCGAACGATTAAATCCTTCGAATCGAACGATTCGAAGGATTTTAATTCAACGATCGAATGAATATCCTTCGATGAAAAAAACTTAGGCAAGCCTATGGGGACCTTCCCCATAGGCTAACATTGAGTTCGGTAGCTTTTAGCTGCCGAACTAGGGGGTTGAATTTTTTTTTTAAAGAGACAGTACTTCGACTATCGAATGGTCGAATAGTCGAACGATTTTTAGTTCGAATCGTTCGATAGTCGTAGTCGAAGGTCGAAGTAGCCCATTCGATGGTCGAAGTAGCCCAAAAAACACTTCGAAATTCGAAGTTTTTTAAATTCGAATCCTTCACTCGAATTCACTCGAATTTAGTGAATCGGCCCCTAAAAGTATAATGACTATGGAGCAAAACATTTTCCCACAGCAGAACTTATTTACAGAAAGGTTGATAAACACATGGAACAGCAAACCTCCTGCTATGGTGTGGAATAACTCAACAAGCTTGGGATATATATACTGTATATATATATATATATATATATATATATATATATATATATATATATATATATATACATACATATACACACACACACACACACACACACACTGTGGGCTTAAAACCCACAGTTCATTTACAGCCTACGTGAACCAACTGGTTATTTTCTACCATAAAATTGTATGTTTCTACATCTCAGAGAGCTAAAAGAAAATATTTGATTCGATAACCATATAAGGTTACTTTGCAGAGGTGACAAGACCTGATAGCACTCACTTTTTCTCCACAAGCAGGCAGGAATTTTTAAAAGGAAAGTGTATACTGGCGAAAAAGTTTTGGTGTCCATTTTTATACACTGGAAGATTCATCTCTGGCCAGCCAAGAGCCCATCTAGGTTTAAATGCACAGTAGAATCTTTAAAGGAATATATAAATGTTGCTCAAAGTTTCAAGAGAGGCAATTTCTCCTGACTCTTGTATTGGTTATTATGTTGGTTATTATGTTTATGATTCATTGCCTATTTTGGTTGACACCCCATGTTCACTATTATAAACCTATAATAAAAGATTCATCTATCTGGCTTAGCGATAGAGTAACTGGCAGGAAAAAACATGTATTATATACAGTATATATATAATCCTTTAGTGATATTTAATTTGTAACTTCTCTATTTGAACTAGGTAAAGTTTTAATATGCTTGTTGCTGACTTCTGTACCAGAGCATCAGTGGAACTTGATTGTCTCACTCGTGATGACTTTTAATGTGCTGGCAGCAGCCATGAATTGATGTTCTATGACTAGCACCTCAGTAATATTCACATGTTATCCCCTGACTTCTAGGTTTAACAGATAGCGATTGTCAGAGCAAGAGAAGCACCACGTAGCACATTATAAAATAGCTGCTTGTGGCCAGAAAGTTCATTCTTGACCCTGTAAGGCCTCGTTGATAAATACCCCCATGATGTGTGGACTATTTGATTAAATCAGATCTGTGTTATTTGCACAGACTGTACATACTGTACACTAGACACTATATGGGTCAGGAATGTGTAACTGAAGTATAATGTTGGCTATGAAATAAAATGAAAATTCCCCAGGACTGATTTTTTGGTAGTTACAAATAAACTTTACCTTTCCATTTTTTTCATCCAACATCTGCTGCATCACTATACTGCACTACAATTAATGTAACAGGTGCCTGCAGGCATTGATCTTACATGTGTGACATTGCTGCTACAGAAATACAACCAGGACAATGTAATTCTCCCTCCAGGACTTGTAGCATCTCCAGCCATAGATATAGAACAGGGTGTCCACTTGTGCTTATTTAGATTTGCAAACATGTCTCATGAATGAGGCTTTAGGCTAGGTAAACACAGGCCCCTATTTCTTTCTGTCATTGGCAATGTTTGCTTTTTGGGACCACATACTGAATCTAAAGACACAAAACAAATCATATTCTACATTTTCATACAAACAAGAAATTTAATGTGCATCTGACTTGCTTTGCTACTTTAAGGGCACTGTCCCAATATGGATTGAGAGAAATGTTGCTATTGGATGTACACATACTTTTACATAAGATCAGGATTGCTTTTTCCCCACTAAATCTTTGATCCAAATTTCTTATGAGATTTAAGTTACAATGGCAAAATAATTGAGTTTATACATGTCAACTTCCTCAAGTTCCCAGGGAGTTCTCCAGTTTTTGAGCCTTCCCCCCTACACTCCCGTCATTTTGGACAATTTATTTGGTTTGAAAAATCTCCCCTCTGGATCCAATATGCCTATGATGTCATGGGTGATGTCAGACTAGGACACACCCCTCTTGCAAGTTAGGCCACATCTGTTTGATCTCCCAGGACACTGCTGGTCCATATTGACTACTACTACCACTCCTATTCATTCTAACCCCATTTTAAAATATGAGGACATTTGAAGTCACCCAAGTTCTATGACCTGTGACAAAGCACTCAGCCTGCATTCATTTTTCTTTGAATATTTCTAATATCCTTAACTCTGAACCAATACCTATTGATATCTGATATCTGAAAACGGTGTACAAAATCCAGTTCTCATATGAATCACAAAAACCTACTCTATGTACCTTGCAATCCCTTGCCATTAGTGATGGGTGAATTTGGGGCACTTTGATTTGCCGAAAAATTAGCGAATTTCCTGCTAAATTCGCAAACTGGCAACAAAAAAAAAAAATCGCAAAATGACGCCATTTTTTTGATGTTGGCAAATTTTCGCGTCAGTTTCGCAAATTTATCCATCGGCGACGAATCACGGGAATTCGCCAGGAATTCCCGCCTGGCGAATAAATTCGCCCATCACTACTTGCCATTTATGAAATAGCATGCAAATATGCTATTATTTATTTTTACATATCCCATCCATAACAGTAACATTATAGCTGTAACCAATATTGTACTGATGACATATATTGTTTACAGGAAACTCATTAACTAATAACAGTGAAACTATTATCTCAACATTCTCAATGACCATTTTATATTGTATACAAATAAACAGCTCATTTAGAGGTAATTACCTTATAGTGGTTGTGTTAGTGCTGAATGAGGGTTTCAATGCCTGGGCGATGCAATTAGAATAGATAATAAGACACCCACTGTCTTTCCTAGGGACTTTTAAAGTCTGTGATTTGTAATTTTTGCTCTCTATACCGAACTATTATCTCACTGCTAAAAATCTCAAACTAGATTATAACTTGCAGTCAATATATCATAAGGTAACCACATTTTTAAAATAAACATTGCTGTATATGGTGTTACTTGGTGGGTTAGGAGATTGCATGTTTTATATACTATAACAAACAAGGGAAAGTTGTACTCGCCAATAATTTTGATCACATTAAGTGGGGGTGCAATGAGGCTGTGACCACAAAATTGATACAGACAAATACAAGAGTCCTCTGCACTCAACCCATTAACAATATATGTAAGACAGAGACATTTTGTGCCTTAAGATACTAAAAATTCCCTCCCCTTTAAACAAGACAGGGGTTGTTTGTCCATATATTGCAATATATTTAAGCTGGCCAACTACGTCAAAGTCATCCCCGGTATGGCCAGTCCTACTCTTAACTTTCATCTGATTCATTAAGAATTCTATTTCTCCATTATGCATTTTACACAGTTTTATCTGCAACTCACTTGCTTTCAAGGTTAAAACTCCCAAACTTGGGATCACCTGACTATAGCTGGAAAGGGTGGGAGCTACAACATGGAGCTGGTCACTGCTCCTTGCTCCTGTATAACTATAACAAACAAGGGAATGTTGTGCTCACCAATAATTTTTAAATAATGAGGCTGTGACCACAACATTCATACAGACAAATACAAGAGGACTATTGTATCCCTGTTTTGTTTAAAGGGGAGGGAATTTTTAGTACAGTATATAAAGGCACAAAATGTTAAAATGATATATCAGTCAACTGAAACAAACATATTATTTTTAAAAAATAGATATATTTCATATATGTAAAAATTATAATATCTCTGCTAAATTAAATCAACTTTGCAGCTATATGAGTGGTAGTATTTTTGCAAAAATGAACGGACAATTAATATACATATAAAATAGTCAATGTAAAGTTAGTTGCCAACTTTTAGTCCTTGGCTTTGACCTGCAGCATTGGTCTTTCTGGGCCATATTTGAAAATATTCTTACAAATGGAGAACAACACTCAGATTACTTTATTATAATATCATGGCTTTAGACAATGTTTCAAGTCGAGAAAGTGCCCTGGTGAGCAGTTATGTAAGCCATTATATTATAATAAAGTGAGCAGTGAAGAAATGAACCTGTTCATACATGAGTGGACAACTCTGGCAAAGGTCAGTTTATCTAAAACTAGCTTTGGTTTCTTGGCTTCAAGAGCTAGCATGTTTTGGAAAATGGCGGCAATTAGGGACAAAAGTTGAGGACAGGACACAGAACATTGCAGTTGTTGGAGGGGTGGGGGGCACTCTGATATTATAGCTGGTCTTGATGACAGCAAAAAACCCAGAAGGGAACAAACTGCTTTTGAAGAGGTGGAAGGCACAAAACCTAATTTTATTCAAAGAGATGAAACACAATGCTCTGTAATACACCAGAGTAAGGGAGAGAGAGCTAAAAGGTTTTCTCTTACAACCAGAGAAGCCCTGTGAACACAGACCCATCAACCATAGGAGCACCGGTATTAATAGGAGATGTACAGTATGAACTTTGAGAGTGGGAGTGCCTACTAAGTACAGAAACATTTTGGACTTCTATAATTCAATGCAGAAACACACTTAGCATGAGGTCATCTGAAGATGTTTTCTAGATTCAGTACCAGAAGAGGTTCTAGTAGCAGTTACAAGCCAATATCAAGGGTCAAAATAATGGCTACAATTATTCTGTGGCATTTGATGCATTTAGGAGAAAAAGAGGTAATTTGGCCTACTGGGGTCCCAAAGCCAAGTAGACTATGCTCTTTCTTTCCTCATTCTTCTGTTCTCATGAATGTTAACAATATTGAGGATATAGCATATTTAGCAATGCGTTTAAAACATCTTACACCTAGTCAAACACATGATGTTAATGCTCAGCACTGTGTTGAGCACTAACACCCACCCAAATCTCTAATCCCCCAATACAATTCATAAGTGGGAATTCAGGATTCTAGCAATTAGTTTACACTCTGGAAAAAATTGTCAGAGTTTAGAAAATACATTTTTAAATGCATCATTTGTGAGAATTATCTTTTCACAAATGGTATGCAAAAAACGATGATAAATGATTTTCAGTCCCTTAATCGCACAACTGTAATACCAGTTAAATCCCAGTTTGAAGAGAAGCTGAAAAAAAAGGCAAATAAAGCAAACTGTTAAGGTGGCCATACACGGAGAGATCCGCTCGTTTGGCGATGTCGCCAAACGAGCGGATCTCTCCCCGATATGCCCACCTTGAGGAGGGCAATATCGGGCTGATCCGATCGTGGGCCCTAGGGCCCAACGATCGGATCCTAATGGTGGCTTTTTCGGGCGGTCGGATTGTGGGACTGCATCAACTAACAGATGCGCCCGCAATCCGACGGGATTTTTAGTCCCATCTGATCAAGATCTGGCCGACTTTCGGTAATAAATGCAGTTATCCCCCACCTCCTCTCTAGTCTTCTGCCATACCCCATTGTGGTCATGTTGTCTTTGTATCTACCAAGTTTTGAAAGCTATAATTGAGCTGATTGGTGGGAATCTATAGCATTTATAGCAATCTGCAGGCCATGGATGAAGCCAATATATTTTGAGCTTTACAGATGTTTCCATGTGCAGACTGTACTAACAAGGAACGGCTGCTATTTGACAGGTAGGTATCAGTATGTTTCTACCTTCTGCCAAACTGTAGACCAGGCCCGGGCTGGCAATCTGTGGGTTCTGGCAAATGCCAGAAGGGATGCTATAAGGTGCCATAGAAAGTCAGTATTTAGTGGGCTGGTGGGGGCTGCTTTGGCCTCTGTGTGGGCTGATTGGGCCTCTGTGTACCTGAAATGGCAGGGCCTATTTTAATCCTCAGTCCGGATCTGCTGTAGACCCCAGCAGTACACTTAATCAGACTGTAAGACAATGGCTGGGAAGGTGCTAAAGTCACTAGTTTGTGTGCATGAATATACCTTTTCATTCCCAATAAATCCTAACAAATTCCCTTCCATGTTGCATGTTCGTCACACAGCTCTTTAAGACTAATATGGCGACAATCGGGCAATCGCAATCAATCAGACCCATACATCTGTTGGTGTACTTGGTGTTAGTTCATAGAAAAACGTGTTACTGTGGATTGTAAACTTTTCTTCCCAAGTAAATCGTATTAGCAATGTGTTAGTTCATTATACATCAAAAAGAACAAAAATATCCCCCATCGTGATAAGTGAGTTTAGTGTAACCACTTCTATGCACTGTATTGCTGGCCACTCTGGCAGAGAAGGGGTTAAGAGAGACATACAATGCCAACACAGTTATAAAGCTTTTCCTTACCTTAATGTATTGGAATAATCGTTGTTTTTGACTTTCTCGAGCCCCAGACGGAACCCCCATGGATCCCCTCCGTCGCTCAAGAGGTCAAAAACGTTAAATCTGAAAACAGAGCAAAGCTTTATCTTTCTAAAGACGGTGATCTCAGAAAATGCTGTGTGCAGAACACTGAAATCAGTTTGATGGCTGAATACCTTACCTTGCAGCATTATTGCTAATGCAGTCCCTTCAGCATCAGAAAAATAGACCTAAGTTTGTCAGAAAGGTGCCAACTGCATCATTTAGTGTATATAGTAAAGCCAATAGACAACATTAAAAAAAGTAAAAGCAACAGGGAATATCATCCTGGACCATCTGTCTATGCCATTCACATCAGTCAAATCAGGAATCTTAATTTTAATCTGAGATGCCCTTCTCCTCAAGCGCCCCTTTTTGTGAACAACGTGCCTATCTAAAGTGCTTCTGCTGTACAAATCTCTGTTGGCCACTGGTCTGCGGTACTGGATGCTTGCGCTGTCGTACGAGTACATGGTGGCTCTTGGGTCGCTGATGCTTGTCAACACTTCGGAGCCGCTGACTTCATTTCTGAGTTCAAGGGTTGTAAGGAGAATGTTTCCATGAGCGTCGACCTGCAAAACGAAATAAAAAGTATTGCTTCACTTGTGGCATCTTATGTGTTTGGGACCCATTCAGCAGTTTCAACGAAAGAAAATAGTAAGCTTTATGCGGATGAAATGTGTTAAAGGAGAAGGAAAGTTGTTTACCACTTGGGGATGCCAAATGTTAGGCACCCCCAAGTGATTGTATTTACTTACATGAAACCCCAGGCTGGTGCTTCTATCGGCAGAAAACTGCACCTGTCCAGGGTTCTTCCAGCGAGCACCACGGAGAGATCCTCTTACGGTTTCTTCTTTCGTTGTGTGGCTACGCATGCGCATTAGAGTGAAAAGCTGAACTTCAACTAAAAAGTCGGCTTTTTCATTCTACTGCGTCTGCCCTGGGAAATTTGAAGAAAGAAGAAGCCGGAAGAGAATCGCTCTGTGGTGCTCGTTGGAATAACCCTGGACAGGTGCAGTTTTCTGCTGATAGGAGCACCGGCCCAGGATCTCAGGTAAGTCAATACAATCCTTACATTTGACACCCCCAAGTGGTAAACATCTTTCCTTCTCCTTTAAACAAGTTTTAGTAGACGCAAAAGATTATGCACAATATTTTTAGGGGTGCAACGGTTTCTCCTTTGCACTCCTAAAAATTATTATCAATATGTTGTTCATCTCCAGTGTTCAGAAAAATAGAAAAAATTGGGGAAGGTATTGGTACTGGCCTCTTCCACCGCCAGCAATAATACAATGCAAAAAATGAAATAACCAATACCTTGTTCAAATGCGGGGTGATCCCAAATTTATTGTAGTGCTCTTGACATGTGAGTCATGTTCAAACGTTTCGGGACAAACAAATGCCCTTCCTCAAGTGACCTTGACACTTGAGGAAGGGCATTTGTTTGTCCCGAAACGTTTGAACATGACTCACATGTCAAGAGCACTACAATAAATTTGGGATCACCCCGCATTTGAACAAGGTATTGGTTATTTCATTTTTTGCATTGTTCATCTCCAGTGTGTCTAGTATGCATACAGCCTGCCATTGCATTCCTTGGATTCTTGCTGGATTTGACACTGGTCAGGGTCTATGAAGTTCTATAGAATGTATTAAAGGGGACAGTATACCCCTTATTTAAAAATTAGTTCAAAGAATAGGGCTGCGCTGGAGATACTTTTGCCACCTATTTTAATCAAGACATATATGTGTTTTTTGTTATTTATTCCACCGAACAGGGCACAGTCTGAAGCGGAAAGTCACATTCTGTTACCTATCCGTATGAGCACAATCAAATCAGTTCACAGAGAAGCCCTCTGTATAAACAAATCCCTCCCTTCCCCAGCGACAGCATTCATTACCTAGATAAGAAGAATATCATTTTACAAAGAAGTTTTCAGTGGACTGCTGATTTGTTTTTGGTTGTGCTCCTACAAATAGAATGCCACTTTCAGATTTTGCCCCATTAAGTGCAGGAAATACCAAAAACCATAAACATTTTCTTATTAAAACAACAGGCAAAAGTATGTTCAGTACAAGCTCTATTTACTGAGCCAAGGATGAAAAAGGGGGGGATACTGACTGTTCAAAATGACTGCATCGCTTTGACTAATGGGCTCATGTCTATATTCATGTATTTGCACACAAGTTGTGATTAGGTATGGGCAAATTTTTTCGCCTTGTTTCACCACGGAACTGACGCCCATAGACTTGAATGACGTCGTGCATCAAGAAAAAAATTTCGCACGTCAATTTTTTTTGATGCCCATAGACTTTAATGGCCGTCTGTGAATTTTCGCCAGCGGTGAATTTTTGGCGAATCTAAACGGGTCAAATTCGCCCATCCCTAGTTGTGATGCCTCCATACTGAATAAATGTTGGTGTGCTGGAAACATGGTATATGAGCACATAAATCTCTTACCATGTCCTCTCTTACCATGTACATTCCTGTATTTTCCCATTGTTTTATTTTTTGTCTTCATCTGACCACATCAAACTCAGCTTGAGACTAGAGCAAATGAGCACCATGTAAACTATATCTTCCACCAACTGGATATTTGTGCTGCCCCAATTCCAGTACAAGGGCTGCAGCAGCCAGTGAAGTGATCATTTTTAGAATATGGTACAAACTAGTACAGGTTTGGGATCTATTATCCGGAATGCTTAAAGGGGTTGTTCACCTTTCAGTTAACTTTTAGTATGATGTAGAGAATTATATTCTAAGACAATTTGCAATCGGTTTCCATGTTTTATTATTTGTAGTTGTTGAATTATTTAGCTTTTTGTTCAGCAGCTCTACAGTTTACAATTTCAAAAGTCAGTTGCTAGGGTTCATATTACCATAGCAACGATGCACTGATTTAATTAAGAGACAGGAATATAAATAGGAGAGGCCTGAATAGTAAGACGAGTAATAAAAAGTAGCAATGACCATACATTTGTAGCTTTACAGAACATTTGTTTTTCAGATGGGGTCAGTGACCCCCATTTGAAAACTGGAAAGAATCAAGAAAAAGATAAATTTTTCAAAAACTGTAAAAAAAAGACCAATTGAATGGAAGACCAATTCAATAGAAGACCAATTGAAAAGAATAGAACAGAATAGAAGACCAATACAATAGAAGACCAATTGAAACGTTTCTTAGAAATGGCCGTTATATAACATACTAAAAGTTAACTTAAAGGCGAACCACCCGTTTCCAGATAATGGCCCTTCTATAATTTGTGTTTACCATAACTTTTGAGATGTTGCTCTGCTTAGAACTGACCAGAGAATCACTAGATAACTCATTTTCTGCTCACTATCCACATTTTCTAAGCAGAAGAAAATAACAAGAAATGTTTTGGGGGTTTTTGATTTACTTAAATTATTTTTTCTAAAGTGTTTACATGTTATTCAGATAATTGAACGATGTCTTAACAGACTGCAAGCTATATATAACAAAGGCATGAATAAAAAATCTATCATGGCACTAATCAAGTTCAAATTGCATCACAAATGGAGACACACGTGAGGCCAAAGTGAAGAGAGAAAAGGAAGCGCCAGGACAGCAGAAGGGTATAAATAGCAACAGAACAAAGTTTCAAGCCCTCACACAGTTCTCTACAAAAGCAGATTTAATGTTCAAAAATGCTACAATGTAAATGATAATACGCCATACAAATAATTTAATGTTCTCGCCTGAAGCAATGAAGGTGTTTTTATCGCTGAGTTGGGAATTGAATCTTAAATTATGAGCATGAAACACAGCCATATACATAATAGCTCTCACACAACAGTTGTTTCATTTTGAATATTTGCTGTTCAGGTAGTTTGGAGTTGGCTTATTATTAGCTTTGCAGAAGAACGAGAAGTTTCTTTCTGAAAGGTTTAAGCCCCTAAATGCTATCCTGGTGCTTTGGGTTTATTACCCTATTTATTACACAGTCCTATAATGTGTTTTAAACCAAATAGCAAATATAGAAGTTCTATTGATGATAACTATTATAGCAAGTCACTAGGTGCAACTGAGCTAGTGAACAATCACGTGATCTAAGGACATTGTATCCTGAAAGAAAATCATAGTAATATGATAGGGATTAGAAAACTCCATGCGCTACATAATGAGAATCATTTTCGATTAGTTTTCCTTGACAAGTTTGATTTTTAAATAAAGAATATATGTATAAAAAATAAAGAATAATGGCATTTTGCATAAGGAAAGAAAATGTAATTTTAAGCAACTTTGCAATATTCATTCATTAAAATTGTCAATGGCAAAAGTGCAAACACATTGAAAGCAGCATCTGTTTCTTACAATTATCTGCACTTCTTTCCATGACTACAGGTACAGGATCTTTTGTCCAGAATGCTTGTGACCTGGGACTTTCCAGAGATGGAAGGTTTTCATAATTTTGATCACCATACCTTAAGTCTGCTAATAAAAAACATTTAAACAAGAAATAAGAATTTTGCCACCAATGTGGATTCATGCAGCTGAGATACCATCAAATCTAAGGCACTGTTGTATTATCACAGAAACATTTTTAAAAATTAGAATTATTTGTTTAAAATGGACTCTATGGGAAATGACCCATAATTTGGAGCCTTCTGTATAATAGGTTTTGGATATCGATGGGCGAATAAATTTGGCAGGTGTGAATTCACAGCAATTTTTTTAGAAACTGCGGCAAAAATTCCCCGGCGAAAAAAAAATTTGGACACACTTCAGAATAGTTGCGTGCATAAAAACTGTTGCGCGTCAAAATTATTCAGACACCCATTGACTTCAATGCATTTCACACATTTTTCGCCCATCACTATCCAAAACTAGTGATGGGCGAAAAATGTGTGAATTTCTCCCGTTTCGATTCGCCGCAAAATTTTCAAATTTCCCGCGAAATCAAACGGTGAAAAATTTGCAAAACTAATTGTCGCCGGCGTCAAAAATATTTGGACGCCGGCTAATTTTTGTGGCAATTTCCCGAAACGCGCCTGCCGAATAAATTCGGCCCATCACTAGTTTTGTATAAGATATCCCATGCCTGTAACAGTGAAATTTTAACCACTGGGTGCTTTTATTGGAAGTGAGCTCCCCTCCACCCAGGACTCCAACTCCCCCCATGCCTAGTGGAATGCTTTTTTTCTGTGATTAACATGGCATCTGTTATCCAGAAACCTGTTATTCAGAAAGCTCTGAATTATGGGAAGGCCATCTCCTATAGACCCAATTTATCCAAATAATTCCAAATGTTAAAAATTGATTTCCTTTTTCTCTGTAGTAATAAACCAATTCCTTATACTTGATCCAAACTAAGATATAATTAATCCATTGGAGGCACAACAAGCCTATTGGGCTTGTTAAATGATTAAATTAATTTGTAATAGTCTGAAGATCCAAATTACTGAAAGATCCGTTATCCAGAAAACCCCAGGTCCCATGTATTATGTATAACAGGTCCCATATCCGTAATATATAATTGAGAAAAATAGTAAATTGGATACGTATATTGACTTTTCCATGACTAGCATCTGAAGGAATGCTGTTACTGAAATATAACTGTGATCCAGTTATCACTGAATAATAAGGAAAAAATACTACAGAAGCAACCTATAGTAGACCATAAATTCTAGATCTATAAAACACGAGTTGTGGTCAGCATTTACTTCTAGTAATCTAAATTAGTTGGAAATTAATGTGGGCTCCTGATAACAATGGCCATCTCCTGTGTTCTACTAATGTTCTAGTAATGTTTGAAATAATCCAGCTCCTCATATGAGTTCATCATGATAGTAGAAATTCTCTATACCTGAACTTTGTTCATTTCCACCTTTGTCTTTTCATTATTTGCTTTCTCAGCCTTTTCTGCTGCTTTCTTCTGGAGCTGAGGGCCTTTTCCAAAGAATATATAGTTGACAAAGGCATATTCAAGCAAAGCTAGGAACACAAATACGAAACATCCCATCAGATAGATATCTATGGCCTTTACATAGGGAATTTTGGGTAGAGTCTCTCTGAGATGAGTGCTGATCGTTGTCATTGTAAGTACAGTTGTAATCCCTGTGAAGGAAAGACAGTCACATGAAAGTTATTATAAATGTGTTAACAAATGAAGAGATATATTGTTATTCATAAATAATAGTTTTAGTAGCAAAACAGTGAACTGTTGGAAGGTTTGGTATTATATAATGTTAATAAAACATCAATATATTGTTTCCCATTGCTGGGAATTACAAAATACAATGGTGAAAATACAGACAACGAGGACAGAGATTCCGTCTTGTAGGGTATTGGAACAAGTGTATTCACCGGTGAAAAATCCGCCGCGTCGGAAATATTTGGGTGCGCACATAAACATCGTGGCATGTCAAAATTATTCGGACGCCCATTGACTTAAATGCATTTGGCCAAAATAGGCGTGCGTATAACAATTGTTGCGGGTGTCGAAATTGACGAGCATCAACATAATATAACACCCATTGACTTTAATGAATTTCGCTAATTTTGCGCCGCTTCGTGGGAAATTTGCAAATTTTTCAGTGAAGCGAAATGGGACAAATTCGCCCATCACTAGTTATGGCCCTAGTGATTAGGTGATTCCAATGCAAGTCTAAGGGGTACTGGATTTTTTGGCTGCTTCACGTATTGCTCAGAGCTACCAAATTCCATTTATATGGCATATCTTAACAACATTATCAATACGCATGCACTGAATCCAATAATCAGTTCCAGATTTGGACAAGATTCTGCCTTTTTCAGCAGGATTTGGATTCCTCCGAATCCAAGTGCCTGGCCAAATCCAAACAATTATGTGACTTTTTGTCATACAAACAAAGAAGTCATTTTTTTTAGCCACACACTGTGTGCCTGGTTATTTTTCGCCCTCTTTCCCCTAACTTACATATGCAGATTAGGGTTTGGATCTGGTGTGGTATTCAGTCTGATCTTTCACAAAGGATTTAGACAAATGCTAAAATAGTGGATTTAGTGCATCCCTAACTATCAAGAACAGAATTCATGGGGGTGGGAGAGAGGAGTTTGGTATATAATTATACATAATACAGAGCGTGCACTAGAGCCAGACCTTCATAGATTTAGAAGGATGTAGCATTTTTATGCTTTAAACAGATGGCGTTGGCCTTTAGTTTATTTTGCAATGGGTAGTCACTTGGCACCAAGTAATATGATTTTTTGGGGGGCTGCTAAACCTTGTTCAGATGAGATATTTGAATCATTACACACAGAAATGTAATTATATATGATGAGTGAGCATCTGTAATTGGGTGTTTAGAATGTAGAATACCTAAAGCAACTCTTGCAGCTGATGCGTCATAATTGATCCAGAAGGACACCCATGACAGAATCGTAATCAGTGTCGAAGGCATATAGGTTTGTAAAATGAAGTATCCAATATTTCTTTTCAGGCGAAAACTAAGTGACAGTCGGGGATAGGCACCTGTGGTAGAAACAAAACCACTGTAAGCAAACCATGGTACTGTAGCAGCTATTTGGAATGAATTCCATTGAGCAGGATACTTACCAGTGGAGAAAATGACGTTCCTTGAAACCATTTTATAGTCGACAATGGAAAACTGAGGCAGTTCAATCTTTTCAACTCCTGTGATGGCTTTGCCCCCTCCATTCCAATAAAACTGAATGTCATCTGTCGTATAGCCATCTAGAATAAAATAACACAATGTATGGGTTCAGCTACACAGCCAGGTTGTATTACCACGAATTATTAAAGGGTTTTTTTTTTTACCTTTGAGCTAACTTTAAGTATGATGTAGGGTATGATATTCTGAGACAATTTGCAATTGCTTTTAATTTTTTATTATTTTTGGTTTTTGAGTTATTTAGCTTTTTATTCAGCAGCTCTCCAGTTCACAATTTAAGCAATCTGTTTGCTAGGGTCCAAATTACCATAGCAAACATGCACTGATTTGACTAAGAGACTGGAATATGAATAGGAGAGGGTGTAAAAAGAAAGATGAGTAATAAAAAGTAGCAATAACAATACATTTGTAGCCTTACAGACCATTGGCTTTTTAGATGGGGTCAGTGACGCCTATTTGAAAGCTGGAAACAGTCAGAAGAAAAAGGCAAATAATTATAAAGCTATAAAAAATAAATAATGAAAACCAATGTAAAAGTTGCTTAGAATTGGCCATTGTATGACATACTAAAAGTTTACTTGGAGGTGAACCACCCCTTTAAAGCCAATTTGGGTGACGAAGTTTCAGGGTGGTTTTCCAGCCTCCTTTCAGTCTTGAGGAGTCTGGGCTATAACCTATACAATGGGCAGCACACACACATTGCATTACAAAAAAAAAAGAGTGTTGTCTTGTAGGCCACAGGCTCCAATCGCTAGAAACACAAAAGAAGTCTTTACTCAATTTTAGGCAGAGAAGAGGCATCTGATGTTTTTTTTCTGGTCAGTTCTAAGCAGAGCAACACCACAACTTCCTAACAATTTCCTACTGAATGTAGCCAGTTGGCTGAATGAACATTAGGTGGCACTATTTCTTCAAATCTATGATACTGGCAGTGAAACTGAAAATGTCTCTAGAAAACTAGAAAAAGGTTTGCTTTTCCTTTATAAGATGTCTCTGAAGGCACGGTCATCATCAAATTACAAACTATATGTGATGACTAATAGTCTACCTGTTCCTCTAAAGGTCAAAGACAAATGGAGTTACATTGGCAGATCTTTCCTTGATCCAGTAGCTCATGACAACAAATCACAAGTTAGCTTTAGTTGGCACACTACAGTCAGATTAATGGCAGCAAACATCTCATTAGTGATGCGACGGAGCTAAACATTGCCTGTGTTACTGCATTATTGCATAAACCTTTAGATAACAGATATAATATATGCACTATATGGAAGAAATTGAGTAGTGCTAAAAAGTGTGAGTTCTGGAGAACCTTACACAAAACATTATTTGCCAGTACAAGGCAGGAATGAACACATTTCAGAAGTAAATATGTGATATTGCATTTTCCTCTCAAGCTAACATGGACTTCGAGTAACTCATGGTCACTAAGTAGCAGTGGGAAGCTTTTCATTGCATGGCTAGTGATGTGTGATGACACTTTGGAATACAAAGCTGAATGCAACAGAAGCCATAGATAACATTTTGTTATAGACAGATGGATATATTGTGTAGATCTGTCCTTTCTTCTTCATGCCTTCCTCTGGGTGTAACAAAACACAGCCTTTAAGCAAGCTTAGCCCCATGATAAAGAAGCACTTTCTGCTGCCTCCCTGATAACATGAAACTACAGTAACTAAATAATTAGCATTGAAATACCATTAAATTGCAGTGTTCAATTTCATATGAAAAACACTACTTTTTTTCATAGTCATATTTCATAGTCATATTTACTGTCATCTCTTCTGCATACAAAAAAGAAATGCATACATAATGAGACAAAATTGTCCCTGAACCTGTCGCAGACCACACATTGAACATACTCCCAAACAAACATATACTGTGTTAAAAAATATAAAACATATTTCATTATATACTTTCAAGCCAAGAATATATAAGTAAGATACAAAAAAAGAATAAAACCCATTTTTCTAACTCCCGCTCCTTCATTTTTAACACAAGAGTATTTCTTTATTTTTTAGTGACATTTATTTGTGCAATCACACCTTATCTAAAATCTACTACCAACCTTACTATAAAGTGCAATAATTGTGCCTGATTGTACCTAATATAAGGTACTGTTTTTGTGCCTATAACCATAATTCACATTTTCTATTTTTCTATTTTTTATTTCCATCACTATTTTGTGCAATAAAGTGCATATCTGTTACCTCCGTCAACCAATAAAAAATTGCATTTATTGTGCATAACCCATAGTATGTGCAATCTAACCAAACCCATTCCTAACGATCCACCTTTATCTTCAACTCCCATGTGCAACCCCTTTATATCTAGTCTATGAGGGACAGGATTAAAAACAGAAGCCTAAAAACATTGAATTGCTATAAAAAGACCAGATAGTTACCCACAATTTTAAGAGAGCAATGGCTCATTTAAAAGTCTTAAGCTGGCCATAGATGCAAAGATACGATCGTACGAATCATCATACGATAGGACTTTCCCATCTCCGACCCGCCACTAACCATTCAGATCAAAGTCTTACCAGTCAGATTAGTTAAAGAACAGATCAGCAATGTTCTGTCCCTGACAGCAATCGTACGATATCTATGTCCAACCAAAGCTAGTGACAGTCTCCCACTGAAAATCGTACGATCGGCAATACACGCAGAGATATTATCGGCAGCCGACAGAAAATTTCTAACCTGTCCGATCGACCAAACGACCGATCTCCGCCGGATGAAAAATGTCGGGGCTCTCCACACACAGTCCGAAAATCATATGAATCCTCGATTCGTACGATCATTTTCGTCTTTGCATCTATGGCCAGCTTTACAGCTTGAGGGATAAAACTGTTACAAAACCTGATTGACCGTGCGCGAATGTACGATATCTCTCTCTAAATGGCAGCAGATGACAAAACATATTAAAAGGGTGTGATCGATAGTGATGGGCGAATAAATCTGGCAGGCATTGATTCGCGGGGAATTTACGTTTTTCATCGCATGCAAATGTTTTCGCTAAACTGCAATGAAAAATCCACAGCAACAAAAAAAATTTGTTGGGCGTCAAAATTGGTTTGCGCATAAAAATTTACGTGTCAAAATCATTCGGACGACCCATTGACTTTAATGCAATAATAATGCTATAATAACAATGTTATCAATGCCTTACGGGAAGTTGTGTCAGTTGCAATTGCACCCAATTGGCCAGATTCAGTTCAGCGAGAAAAAGTTATCTCATGATTTATCACATGAAAACTCATGGACGACATTCAAAAAAAACGTTTCTCCTAATTCAGTTCCCGTTTTTTTCCCCATAGACTTCAATGGAGTTTTCACGTGATAAACAGTGAGATAGGTTTTTTCTGAATTGAATTGCATCTCAAGTTGAATCCTGTTCATGAGTTTTCACTCTCGTGATAAACCTTTTCCTCAATGCATTGAATCTCCCCCAATGTTTCAAAAATGGACACAAGTTTAATTTAACAGAGTGGAAGTGGCCTCATTTCTGGACAAGGCGGAACTAGAGGTAAGCATGTGCCAAGGGAACAATGTTAAGGGGGCTTATAATATGAATCTGTTATGTATGTTGGAGAGCGTCACTCCAATCTCACTACCCCCATCCTCACTTGTCATTCTCTTTATCATGTGTGGGTGGGGGTGCGATGGCAGCTTGCCTTGGACACATTTTCTACTTTAACCGGCACTGGTTTCTAAAGCATGCGTTTAAAACAATTTTTGCATCCAATTCACTGGGTACAGTTATGGAAATCCAGTGCACCTACTGACACAAACCGATGTTGAAAGCCAGGAGCTACTGCCAGGTCCAGGGTGACAGTAGCTTTTTGGTTCCACCGTGTCAGAAGGGGCAGTTGCATAAGAGTAATCAGAAGAGGCAGGATGGGTGCTGTGGTAAACATGTGGGAGTATACCAGCATACATTTTCTTCGGCACACCACTAGGGATGTCGCGGACTGTTCGCCGGCGAACTTGTTCGCGCGAACATCGGCTGTTCGCGTCCGCCGCAAGTTCGCGAACGTCGCGCGACGTTCGCCATTTTGGGTTCGCCTTACCTGGCGCTTTTTTTTGACCTCTCACCCCAGACCAGCAGATACATGGCAGCCAATCAGGAAGCTCTCCCTCCTGGACCACCCCCACACCCCCTGGACCACTCCCCTTCCATATATAAACTGAAGCCCTGCAGCGTTTTTTCATTCTGCCTGTGTGTGCTTGCAAGAGCTAGTGTAGGGAGAGAGCTGTTACTGATTTCACTGATTTCTTTGAGGGACAGTTGATAGTAAGTTTGCTGGCTAGTAATCTACTTGATACTGCTCTGTATTGGAGGGACAGAAGTCTGCAGGGATTTGAGGGACATTTTAGGGTAGCTTTGCTGGCTAGTAATCTACCTTCTACTGCAGTGCTCTGTATGTAGCTGCCTGCTGTGGGCACTGATCTCTTCTGATCTCATCTGCTGACTGCTGTAATAACCCAATAGTCCTTGTAAGGACTGCTTTTATTTTCTTTTTTGTTTTTTTACTTTGCTAGTTGCTACTATAAGCCCAGTGCTATTAGTCTAGCAGTGTTGGGGAGTGGGACTGGTGTGCTACTGTGCTGCTCCTAGTAGTTCAGCAGCACCAACCCGAGAAAAATATATTTTTTAATATACATATATTTTTTTTTTCTTTTACTTATCTTACTGTTCTTTAACGTGTACAGTGCTGTTGCTGTTCTTCATAGTAGTGCACCAATAGTAGTGCACTTGTAGGCATTATTTGCTCAGTGTGTCCTTCATTTTCAAACAACAACCATCTAGCTGTGTGAGCTTGTTCACATTCTGTCTAAATATCAATAATAATACCGTCTCTAGAAACACCACCCGAGTGACGTTTTTCAGGCAGCAATAATATATTCCGTATCCACTGCTGTAGTAGTGTATACGTTAACCTTGTAGGCATTATTTGCTCAGTGTGTCCTTCATTTTCAAACAACAACCATCTAGCTGTGTGAGCTTGTTCACATTCTGTCTAAATATCAATAATAATACCGTCTCTAGAAACACCACCCGAGTGACGTTTTTCAGGCAGCAATAATATATTCCGTATCCACTGCTGTAGTAGTGTATACGTTAACCTTGTAGGCATTATTTGCTCAGTGTGTTCTTCATTTTCAAACAACAACCATCTAGCTGTGTGAGCTTGTTCCCATTCTGTCTAAATATCAATAATAATACCGTCTCTAGAAACACCACCCGAGTGACGTTTTTCAGGCAGCAATAATATATTCCGTATCCACTGCTGTAGTAGTGTATACGTTAACCTTGTAGGCATTATTTGCTCAGTGTGTTCTTCATTTTCAAACAACAACCATCTAGCTGTGTGAGCTTGTTCACATTCTGTCTAAATATCAATAATAGTACCGTCTCTAGAAACACCACCCGAGTGACGTTTTTCAGGCAGCAATAATATATTCCGTATCCACTGCTGTAGTAGTGTATACGTTGACCTTGTAGGCCTTGTTTGCCCAGTGTGTTCTTCTTCTTCATTTTCAAACCACTGCCACTTAGCTGTGTGAGCTTGTTCACATTCTGTCAATAATAATACCGTCTCTAGAAACACCACCTGAGTTGTTGTTGTTGTTGTTTTAAAAATAATGCCAGGCAAAGGCAGGCCGCCACGCAGAGGCACTAGGGGCCGTGCTGCTATGCTATCCTGTGGCCCTAGGAAATTGCCCAGTTTTAAAAAGGCAATGACCCTGAACTCCCAAAATGCTGAAGAGGTAGTTGACTGGCTTACACAGCACACCCCATCCTCTACCGTTTCTAACTTTACCACAACATCCTCATCCTCCACTGCTATGGGCACCCCACGTAACACTTCCTCCACCACCGGCGCCCCTTCTTCACTGGAGTCAGAGGAGTTATTTTCACATGAGTTTCTTGAACTGAGTGATGCGCAACCATTATTGGCAGAAGAAGATGAAGGAGATGAGGACGTTACACCAGATTTAATTCTGGCAGAGAACACAACAGAGATGGACATAATGAGTGATGACGAGGAGGTCCCCGCTGCTGCTTCCTTCTGTGAGCTGGTAGAAGAAATTGATGCATCTGAGGAGAATGAGGATGAGGAGATTGATGTTTTATGGGTGCACAGTAGAAGAGAGCAAGAGGAGGATAGTTCAGATGGAGAGACGGAGAGTCAGAGAGGCAAGAGGAGAATAAGACTTAGAAGAAGCAGGGAGGACAGCTCGCAGGGAACAGTAGGGCAACAACATGTATCGGCACCTGTGGTCAGCCGGCCAACGCACCCGCCATTGCCGCCAACGCCGCCGACTTCTACTGTTACCGCCAGATTGCCAGCCTCAAAAAGGTCAGCAGTGTGGGATTTTTTTAATGTGTGTGCCTCTGACAAAAGCGTTGTCATTTGCAATGAGTGCAGTCAGAAACTGAGTCTTGGGAAGCCCAACAGCCACATAGGTACAACTTCTATGCGAAGGCACATGAATGGCAAGCACAAAGCACTTTGGGAGCAACACCTCAAAGGCAACAGGCAAACTAAAAGCCACCCTCCTTCTGGTCCAGCATCTTACTGCTCTACCTCTGCTGTCCTTCACCCGTCTGAACCACCCTCCACTCCGCCTTCCACCTTGACCACCAGTTCCCATTCCCAGTCATCTGCCCCCAGCCAAGTTTCTGTGAGGGCCATGTTTGAGCGTAAGAAGCCAATGTCTGCGAGGCACCCCCTTGCCCGGCGTCTGACAGCTGGCTTGTCCGCACTCTTAGCCCGCCAGCTTTTACCATACCAGCTGGTGGACTCTGAGGCCTTCCGCAAATTTGTAGCAATTGGGACACCGCAGCGGAAGGTACCCAGCCGCAATTTTTTTTCAAAAAAGGGAATACCACACCTTTACCACCATGTGCAGAGCCAAGTCACCGCATCTCTGTCACTTAGTGTTGGGCCAAAGGTCCATATGACTACTGACGCATGGTCCTCCAAGCATGGTCAGGGCAGGTATGTCACCTACACTGCCCACTGGGTGAACTTGGTAATGACTGGGAAGCAGGGAATGTGTAGCTCAACAACGACAGTGGAGTTGGTGTCACCGCCACGGATTGCACGCGGTTCTGCCACCACCTCTACTCCTCCTTCGCTCTCTACCTCGTCTTCTTCCTCTTCTTCGTCCTCTGCTGCTGGGTCCTCCTCCTCCACACCTGTGCACCCCCAGCTCCCCCTAGGCTATTCGACGTGCCAGGTACGCCGTTGTCATGCTGTCTTGGGGATGACGTGCCTGGAAAGCAAAAACCATACCGGATCTGTACTCCTGTCATCTCTGCAGTCACAGGCCGATCGGTGGCTGACCCCACACCAACTGAAGATCGGAAAAGTGGTGTGTGACAATGGAAGCAATCTGTTGGCAGCACTGAGACTGGGCAATTTAACACATGTGCCCTGCATGGCACATGTTCTGAATTTAATAGTACAACGTTTTGTTTCAAAGTACCCAGGATTCCAGGACGTTCTCAGGCAGTCCAGGAAGGTGTCGGCCCATTTCAGACGGTCCTACACAGCCATGGCACGCCTTGCTGACATTCAGCAGCGGTACAACATGCCAGTCAGGCGTTTGATTTGCGACAGCCAGACTCGCTGGAATTCAACGCTCCTCATGTTGGAACGTCTGCTGCAACAACAAAGAGCCGTCAACGAATACCTGTTTGAACTGGGTGGTAGGACTGGATCTGCAGAGCTGGGGATTTTTTTACCCCGTTACTGGGTGCTTATGCGCGATGCCTGCAGGCTCATGCGCCCTTTTGAAGAGGTTACAAATATGGTCAGTCGCACCGAAGGCACCATTAGCGACCTAATACCCTTTGCTTTCTTCCTGGAGCGTGCCGTGCGACGAGTGACAGATGAGGCTGTAGACCAGCGTGACGAGGAGCAGGAAGCGCACGATTTCTGGTTGGAATCACCAGAACGAACCCAGGCACCTGCTGCAACGCAGGGAGAGGTGTCAGAAGTGGAGTCAGAGGAGGAAGGTGGCTTTGTGGAGGAGGAGGACCAACAGGAGCAGGCTTCCCAGGGGGCTAGTGGTGACCTTTTGGGGACCCCTGGTCTTGTACGTGGCTGGGGGGAGGAGACCGTGGATGATGCAGTCCTTGATAACGAGGAAGCGGAGATGGATACCTCTGCATCCAACCTTGTGAGAATGGGGTCTTTCATGCTGTCATGCCTGTTGAAGGACCCCCGTATCAAGAGGCTTAAGGAGAAGGACCTGTACTGGGTCGCGACTCTACTAGACCCTCGGTACAAGCATAAAGTGGCAGAAATGTTACCAACATACCACAAGTCTGAAAGGATGCTGCATTTAGAAACCAGCCTGCAAAACATGTTGTACAATGCTTTTAAGGGTGATGTCACTTCAGGAACTCATCAACATTCCAGGGGCAGAGGTGCCAGTAATCCTGCCACGAGCGCACCTGCAAGGACAAAGCACTTTGGCCACTCTGTAACGTCAGACATGCAAATGTTTTTCAGTCCAAGGCAGCGGCAGAACCGTTCGGGATCCACCCTCAAAGAACGCCTCGACCGGCAGGTAGCGGACTACCTGGCATTAACTGCAGATATCGACACTCTGAGGAGCGATGAACCCCTGGACTACTGGGTGCGCAGGCTTGATCTGTGGCCAGAGCTGTCACAATTTGCCATGAACCTCTTGTCTTGCCCCGCCTCAAGTGTCCTCTCAGAAAGGACCTTCAGTGCAGCAGGAGGGATTGTAACTGAGAAGAGAACTCGCCTAGGTCACAAAAGTGTGTATTACCTGACCTTTATTAAAATGAATGAGGGGTGGATCTCGGAGGGTTACTGCACGCCGGAAGACTTGTGCTGAGTTTCTGATTCTGACTCCCCATGCAGCTGTCCTTCTCTGCACGCCTCATGACTCCACATACAGCTGTCCTTTAGCGTCCTCCTCCCTCCACCACCGTTACAAACTAGGGTGCAAACCCTACTGGTTTAATTTGAATCCAGGTAAATCCTGAGTTTTTCTGGCCTCTGTGCTTCAGTGGCTGTGACAAAAAAATGAATATTTTCAGCATTTATATGGCATATTTTTTCTGGCCTCTGTGCTTCAGTGGCTGCGACCAAAAAAAACAGAATATTTTCAGCATTTATATGGCATATTTTTTCTGGCCTCTGTGCTTCAGTGGCTGCGACCAAAAAAAACAGAATATTTTCAGCATTTATATGGCATATTTTTTATGGCCTCTGTGCTTCAGTGGCTGCGACCAAAAAAAACGGAATATTTTCAGCATTTATATGGCATATTTTTTCTGGCCTCTGTGCTTCAGTGGCTGTGACAAAAAAATGAATATTTTCAGCATTTATATGGCATATTTTTTCTGGCCTCTGTGCTTCAGTGGCTGCGACCAAAAAAAACAGAATATTTTCAGCATTTATATGGCATATTTTTTATGGCCTCTGTGCTTCAGTGGCTGTGACAAAAAAATGAATATTTTCAGCATTTATATGGCATATTTTTTATGGCCTCTGTGCTTCAGTGGCTGCGACCAAAAAAAAACAGAATATTTTCAGCATTTATATGGCATATTTTTTATGGCCTCTGTGCTTCAGTGGCTGTGACAAAAAAATGAATATTTTCAGCATTTATATGGCATATTTTTTCTGGCCTCTGTGCTTCAGTGGCTGCGACCAAAAAAAATGAATATTTTCAGCATTTATATGGCATATTTTTTCTGGCCTCTGTGCTTCAGTGGCTGCGACCAAAAAAAATGAATATTTTCAGCATTTATATGGCATATTTTTTCTGGCCTCTGTGCTTCAGTGTCTGCGACAAAAAAAATTTACATTGTTAGCATTTATATGGCATATTTTTCCTGGCCTCTGTGCTGCAGTGGCTGCGACCAAAAAAAATTAATATTGTTTGCATTTATATGGCATATTTTTTCTGGCCTCTGTGCTGCAGTGGCTGCGACAAAAAAAAATTAATATTTTCAGCATTTATATGGCATATTTTTTCTGGCCTCTGTGCTGCAGTGGCTGCGACCAAAAAAAATTAATATTGTTTGCATTTATATGGCATATTTTTTCTGGCCTCTGTGCTGCAGTGGCTGCGACAACAAAAAAATTAATATTTTCAGCATTTATATGGCATATTTTTTCTGGCCTCTGTGCTGCAGTGGCTGCGACAAAAAAAAATTAATATTTTCAGCATTTATATGGCATATTTTTTCTGGCCTCTGTGCTGCAGTGGCTGCGACAAAAAAAAATTAATATTTTCAGCATTTATATGGCATATTTTTTCTGGCCTCTGTGCTTCAGTGGCTACGACAAAAAAAAGATAATTTTTCAGGAAAGTACACATGCCTAATTTTTCAGGGTTCTGCAACAGTGGCAAAATCGCATCTTTTATGGTCACCGCAGGTGATCAATAAAGTACACCAAAACTGGGCCCACACTGCAGAATCAGTGTTTTTTGGTTCACTTCACTGTACATTGAATTACCTCTGCCTGACCGTGCACGTGCGCACAAGCACGGTGACTGCTAAACACACCACTACAGAAATATTGCCACCAACAGGACGAACATCCTGGAGGTGACAAGCTCAACTAGTAATTAAAAACTATTATTTGCTCACTTGACGGTATCATTCATTAAAGCTCTTTGCGTCTTTTTGCGTTGCAGTAAGCACCGCGTTTCGTCTTTGCGTGTGAACAGGCTGTAACCTTTACACGACTTGATTGGCATGTAGACGCCGGACGTTTTAAAGCATTTTATTACACAGGTTTAGAAATGTAGTGTGATTTCTGCCCTTTACAGCACAAAACGCAGCGCTGTGTCAACAATGGATTTTTTAGAAACATTTTTGCCCTTGATCCCCCACTGGCATGGCACTGTCCAGGTCGTTGCACCCTTTAAACAACTTTAAAATCATTTTTCTGGCCAGAAATGTCTTTTCTAGCTTTTAAAATTCACCTTCCCATTGAAGTCTATGGGGTTCGCGACGTTCACGAACCGTTCGCATTTTTGACGCAAGTTCGCGAATATGTTCGCGAACTTTTTTCCCGACGTTCGCTACATCCCTACACACCACTTACTTTCTCTCCATAGGGTGCATTCAACTCCTCCAGCTACTTCCAAGCCAAGTTTCATACAAGAATTCCCATAGGGAGGAAGCACACCAGACACTTGGCTTTGCCTTTTAGAACATTTATTCAGCAGAGTTGGCACAAGCTTTCGGGGTCAACCCCCATTGCATCTGAGGAAGGGGTTGACCCCGAAAGCTTGTGCCAACTCTGCTGAATAAATGTTCTAAAAGGCAAAGCCAAGTGTCTGGTGTGCTTCCTCCCTATGGGAATTCTTGTATGAAACATGTGGGAGTGCCTTTTGACAAAAGTACCTATATAAACTCCGTGCTCTGCATTGTGTCTATTTTAGAGCACCCACTTGTGGGTGTTTTAATAAAGTTACTATATCACAAATAGATGGACAGCAGCACTGTACTCCAGTTAAAACAGTGGTCTTTATTGACCCCCACTTAAAAAAATAAATAAATAAATAAATAAATAAATAAATGCAAGGCCTTATGCATTTTGGGCACTTTCTCCCTTAGTCATAGGCTTTGAGGTTTTAGTAAAGGACCCTTTTAGAGTTGGGTGAACATTTATTGTGGTCCAAGATATTTTTGAAATGCTAGCTGGATGACTGATATGGGTAAATATATGTATTTCATTTGAATTCACTTTTAAATACCAGTTTCTATGACAAAGGCACCTGATTCCCTAAAAGTTACTTTTTTTGGAGGGGGGACACAGTTGTTTTGCTTGTTTTTTTTTGCTAAGCTTTATTCAATCATTTCAGTTAAAAAAAAAAAAAAGTTTTTAGAGACGGTGGTCTGCATCTTGTTACTTATTTCAAAACTCACAATTGATCTTAGATAATGTAATATTATAAGGCCTATTTATCAGAACCTATGTAAACCATTAGAGGTACTGGGATATCTATAAAATGGATAGTAAAGTCAGATAATAACTTTTCTGCCCATCTCTCCCAGCTATTGACAAGACAGAATCATAAGTGGTTATAGGAGTTTATTTTTCCTGCAAAGTATTTTTCTGACTTCCAAAGCAGACAGAAAAACTCATGGTGTCATTAAATGTGATTCCCTAACAATACATCTGGCAGCATAACAGAGAAAATCAAAGCTCAATCCTTTCTCTCTGTATGCAGCCAGCAACAAAGCTCTGCAGGACAGAATCTATTTCCCCGAGGCATACATACCATTGCGTAGTATCAGAATCCCCCTACAGCGCCTGTATGCTTTATATAATGTAGAGGAAGCTTGATTACAACTCAAGACCTGACGTCAGTACAAGATGCTCCCTTGAAATCGCCATTTGTGCATTGAGGAGCGAAATTAAATAATCTATACAAGATGTGTCTGAAATACATCTCAGACAATGGATTTGCAAAGAGTAAAGGCATAAAGGCATTCAGCTCAGGAGAATTTACTCTGGAAAGAAAGAGATTTCTAGCACATTTCAACAAAGCATTTCCTGGGCTCTAGACAACACATTCCATTGGCATTTGCTCTTTATCATTCATCCTTGCACTAGTGGATCCATATTAAATAAAACTTCTTGACATCCATTTCTGCTCTTCAGTCTACAGCTTTCCTCCTTATGCTCCAGTATATTGAATAGACTAGTGTTTTCTCATATAGAAGACATTCTGGACACATTCCCTTATTGGTGGTTCTCACTTTAGGTTTATAGAGTTACATAATTATTGCATACCTCCCAACATTTTAGAAATAAAAAGAGGGACAAAAACATTTGCCACACGTAGCTTGGCAAATGTTTTTGATTACACCCATTTTTGTGGCCACATCCCTAATTACCATGTTCATTTTACAAAATTTGGCAGGTTATAAAAGTTTGAACATATGTCTGTGTTTTTTTTTCCAGTTATTACAGTTTTGCTAATGAAGGTGAATTGCCCTTTAAGCTGTGAGTCTAACTTTTCCCAAGGGACCTCCTTATCTAAATTGTTACAATTACTTATTTGCTTATCTCAAAATTGTTACATATCTTAGTTGCACCTGGTGGCTGTTCTGGGCTCTCTGCCAAAAGCCAATTAAGTTAGAAACTTTGTTTCTTTTTCTGGCTGTTCAGTGCAAAGAAAGTAGGGACTTTGCAGTACAAACGCGGGACTGTGGGTTGAGCTGACAAAAGTGGGACAGTTGGGAGGTATGTTATAGGGCTTGAAAAAAGACAACTGTCCATCAAGTTCAGTCTTTCTGTGTTTCTCCCTAATTAGAGAAAAATTACGTATCTACCTTAAAGGAGAACTAAAACTTAACTTAAGAAGTAGGCTATAGATGTTTTACTTTATGTTTTGGGATTCTCTACCAGCCCAAGGCAACCACAGCCCTTTAGCAGTAAAGCTCTGTGTCTCCAAAGATGCCCCATTAGCTCCCCATCTTCTTTTCTGCTGATTTACTGCACATGCTCTGTGCAAATTGTTTTGCTCTTTGCAACTTTTAGGACATCCCTCCATTTGTGCCTTCAACTACCAAAACATGCCCTTTCTTTTAAACAAAACAGGGATTGTTTGTTCATATATTGCAATATATTTAAGGTGACCAACTATGCCAAAGCTGGAAAGAGGCAGAATAAGAAGGCAACTAATAAATTCGACATTCTATAACTTTAAGTTAACTTAAAGGTGAAATATCCCTCAAATGTCAAATTGGCTTCCTAGTTGCTAGAGCAAATAACTGGCAAACCAGCATCAAAACTGCAGAATAAGTCATAAAGTAGGGACCAGTTGTATCTGAACACACAAATCTCCCCTCATATTTTCTCCATTGTATTTTAGGACTATTGCATTTGGCTAATGTGTAATGATTTTTATTTGTACAGAACACGAATCCCCTGGCTTGTTCTTTCATCATCAGTGATATTCTCGATATGCTTCAACAGCTCTATTAGTCACAATTAGATGATGATTTTGGTGTAGTTATTGATTGGATGCTGCTCACCTGAGGAAAGCTGTCTCTCATCACTCTTTTTATGGAATTTTGTAAAGCTAACTAATGTACTTTACCCTTGATGAAGCACCAAAGTACTAGGGACTATATAATATCAGAAATATGACATGTCATAAGGATTCAATGACAAATGAAGCCTAGAACCTAGTACTCATGGTAGAAAAATGAAAGCTCTTCTTATAAAGTGTATTTCCCTTCCATTGATATGGTCACAGAGCTCTGCCTGTTGTTTCAGACTGAACAATCGCACAATTACTTAAGGCTAGTTTGCTGGCTGACCATCTAATTTTAAACCCCCACACAAAATATCCATGGTTAAAATAAATATACTGGGGGTCATTTATCAAAACTGGGCAAATTTGCCATGGGTAGTAAGCAATCAGTTTGCTGCATTCATTGTTCTACTTGCAGCTGAATTTAAGAAGCTAATCACTGATTGGTTGCTATAGGTAACTGCTCATGGGCAAATGTGCCCAGTGTTGATAAATGAGCCCCATTGGGCCTTACAGTCAATCAATACAAATGTTCTCTTCTGTTAAAATGTACTTAAAGGGTTTTATTTCCTTATTTTCTGCTCCATTTCTTGAATTACCTTTTTATTTAGGCCACTACGCCTACGTGCTCCTCTAATGTATTATCTGATTCAATGGCAAGATTCCAGTTATGCAAATAGTACAATTGTGATTATACCTAATCCCAGTCTGTGTTAGTATTTTCATTATATTTTATACATAAAAAGTGGTAATCAAAAATGAAAGAATAGTGCTAAGAAACCGAAGACATAACAAAATACTGCATGCGGATTTAGTAATGTCCCTTTTGATTTTTGTCACCACTCAATGTTGGAGTGCTCTACCCCTGAGTTCCTTCTTTCAGTATCAGGTGCCAGACAGTGCATTACCCAACCTGCCACGGGTTGGTAAGTCACATGCAGTCCAAAAAGCTGCTGCACACTGAAAAAGGTGAATCAACTCTTTAGTTGTGCTATTTATTGGCTCATGCAAAATAGACAGGGCAACGTTTTGCACCTCGCAGGGTCCTTTATCAAGGCTCAAGGCTTAATAAAGGACCCTGCAAGGTCCGAAACGTTGCCCTGTCTACTTTTGATTTTTGTGACAGTATGCTTGGAAACCCTTTCTGTTGGGCTACAAATTGCATATACAGTATACCTTTATGACTTTATGGTATACAGGCAAGTCTATGATGTATTATCTGGTGGAAAATAGGTTAGGGTAGCTCATAGCTAGATAATTAAGCAGTAGGTGTGGAAATCTACAACTGAAAGAGTTGAACAAGAGTGCAGCTTGAGTGAAGAGTGTGAGGCTTTCTAGTCTTGGTGTACGGAGGAGAGAACACTTGGTCTGGAGTAAGGCCTTGCTCGAGAAGCTGCTGTTTGTAAAGATGACATAGAACCTGGCTCGTGTGTGCTGTCTGAGAAAGAGAACAAGTTAATGTTGTCAAAGTTGAACTGTAAGTAACAATGTCAACCTTGTGATGAGAAGGTGCTAGTGTAGCCAGCACGACTGTGATCTTAGATGTAAATTGTGTGATGCCTTGTGAAGAAAAAGCATAGAGAAGAATTCCCTAGCACATCCATCTTGCAAACTTCTTGCCTGCTCTAGACTAAATGTAAGAATGCCACAGTAGCACCCTGTGCTCCGTAGTCTAAGCCTAGAATTTATCCTGGAAGACAGAATAAAGTTCTGGGTATTTATCGTCACAGAGGTGGTTATAGAGCTCTGTCCAACTATAAGATAAAACAAATACTTTAGGATGGTGTGATGACTGACCAGTTCTCTTTATTTATACGTCTACAGAAATGGTTCAAATAATTGATGGCAATCACATATTGTACCATACATTAAATCCATAAAATCGAAAAAATTTTGACACGTTTTTTTTTCATGCATGCCGCCATACAAGTCTAGGGGCGTCGGCGAAACAAGTAAAAAAAAATCGCCCATCCCTATATATGACAAGACTAAGTTATTTTTATTATAAATCACAGACAATGGTGATATTTTCATCATATTGTAAGTACTGTTTTATTGTTACAGAGAAAAAGGAAATATATATGTTTGAATGATTTGATAAAAAGAGTCTATGGCCTCTCTATAATTCAGGGCTTTCTGGATCTTCTGATATATTTTCTTGTATACTATCAGGACTTGTGAAAAAGCAGCTGGAAGACTAAATCCAAGGTGATGTATGTATTAAATCAAGAGTATATCATGTATTAAATCTGGGTATGCAAATTCCCCACTGATTCTGTTCTCAAGATAGCCTTGGTCACTAGTACCCTAATCTTGAGGGCAGAGCCACTTGTTTGGCTGTAAGAGCAGCTCTTTGTTTTTCTGTGCTGTTCTTTGTTTTCTGTGCTCTCCCACTGTTAACTCCCTTTTACAACCGTATTCTATAAAACTCTGTGACACCTTTGTTCAGATTTCTTAATCTTTAAGAGTTCAGAATCCACAGAGCTTGTGTCGAATAAACTTTGTCTTTCACCTCAACTAGTCCCAGACAGTTGAGGTGGAGTTAATGAAGGCAGGCTCAAGACTGCAGATGTCACCCATCAAGGGGGTCAAACGAGATAGAAGCAGTTGCTCAAGGTAAAAAGAAATCCTTGACTGTTGTCTTTTCACCCTCAGAAGTCCAGATCTGACATTTTTAATGCAACTATACTCACAGTTTCTGAGCATGAACAGCTGCATCAACCCGCAAACAATGACCATTTGGGAATTTTACTATAGAATAGAGTGCGTGAGAGTCTTGCATCTCTTTTGGAGATTTCTATATCCTCTGCATAAGGCTCCATTAAAGAAACAAAACCCCAGATTTAGTCCATATGGAATATGATGCCCCTATATCTATATTGGGTGGAGGGAAAATATTACAGTAGATAGTTTTATAGCTGTTTATGGTAATGTGGAGTAATGATACAAGTGGTCCTACAGTTTACCATGATACGTTGACCTAAAAGATTCAGTAAAGAGGCCATTGTGTTCTCTCGTTTTCGAATGCTCCCAGGTTCAGTTCCCTCCATGCCTAGTGCTATATTGTGTGTCATTCTTTTCTGTAATTGTCTTTGGAGGCAACCCATCACATAAGTATCTTGTTTATTGCAATGACCTTGGAACAATGGAATGTTTTTTTCTTCTGAAACAAATATTTTCATGCCAAGTCCACTTTAGGCTTTTGCACTGTTCACATTTAAGTACTATTATTTATGTGATGTACTGTGTATCAATGTGGGTCACATACTCTGAGATTGTTTCATTTTCAGCAATGTCCATTGCAATGTTGATGTGTTGCATTAGCAGATAGGCATGTCTTTTTCTGCTTGGCTCTTAATGTGTAAAATCCCTTTAGACAACCCCTGTTTATGACCATGATGTTTGCACTTGTAGCATACTGCACTTTGTAAATGTCAGTTGTTGTCACATCTAAGATCTAATCTAGAACCATAACAATTCCTTTGGAATGTGCACATCTGCTAAGACTGCTACTTTACATTAGGCTCTTTATTTGCACTTGATGGACATTCGCTGCACGTATGTTACTGGTGGATGTCTTCATTTCTTTGGGGATGTTGCCTATTAGACCACTGCATCATCTTGAGTCATGAGGGAAAAACATTTAGCCTCACAAGCAACCACTTATTTGCTTTAGAATTGACCAAGCACACAATTTGGTTCCTGGGCACGGATTCCTCAAAGCTGGACATTTCTGCTGAGTTCCAACATGCAAACTGCCATGTTTTTAATACAGTTAAATGTATTAACTTCTATTTGAATGGAAATGTTTTGGATGGAGGTTGTGAAATATCATCTTTTACCAGATAATACCAGAGTAGACAGTACATATACAGGTATGGGATCCGTTATCTGGAAACCTGTTATCCAGAAAGCTCCGAATTACAGAAAGGCCATCTCCCATAGACTCCGTTTTATCCAAATAATCCATATTTTTTAAAAGTGATTTCCTTTTTCATTGTAATAATAAAACAGAACCTTGTACTAGTAACTAAGATAACAGCAAAATTCTGACCTCAGACTCCTGCATCAACAGAGACAGACTATTGAAAGATGGATATTGAAGGGTAATTTAATTATTTCAGAAACAGTACAGACTTGTCAATTTAATTTATTTAAAACGTTTCTATTTCTATGATTTGAAGCTCAAAAGAAAAAGTACATTTTTGTAACAAAATTAACCCGCAAAACAAAACAATGGGGTGCAGCATTTTAAAACTCGAATTGTATGTAATTCAATCCAACTCTATGTTCAAAGCATCCACAAATGAGCCCTAACTGATTCAAGGCACATACTGTATCTAACTGAGGGGAGACTGGGAGTTGCTTCTCCTTGAAACAAGCAAATTCTTCTTATTGTACAGACACCTGCAATTTTTAAAAATAAAAATGCAGCACAACTCAATTTCTATCATTTGAATCACAGCAAAAAAACCCAAAAAATGTTTGCAAACAATAAATATGTAAATTCTAAATTTTGCACCTGTTTGCTCAATTGCAATTTAATAGCGAGTATCTTGCAGTGGGCTGGGGAGATATTTTTGTGAATATATTTACCGATAGGCTTCAATGGTCACCCCTTAAAGCTGCCGACCTATATATAGGCCTCAAGTGCCAATATGGTGGATACAGCCCTGTCTGTCCAAGCATTTAGCATCCATGGAAGTCTCAAACAGTTTCCAACTGAGTTGAATTTGACTGAATTAGCTTTATACTCAGAGCCAAGAAGGAGGATGGCCTGGTATTATCTCTGCTGTCGCAGCTGCAGTTCACTCCTAAAACATTGAGGATACAGAAGAACTAATGGTCCAGAAGAAGACAACCAAAGCCAAAACATATTTCTAATTCCTTAGAGTATTTCATTAACAATAGTATACTCATTATAATGGAAGCAGGAGGAAGGTAGAAGAGTAATCACCCTTTTAATTACCAGCTATATGTTTTTCTGTTGTTTTAATTAAAAAAAAAAAAAAAAAAACAGAATATTAAACAGGATATGAAAAATAAATTTAGAAAAAAACAAAGTCTACTGCATAGACTTAGAGATTTGTGATGCCTGAAGGAAAGATGCACTCATCAAGGATGGTTGAGCTTTATGCATCAATAATAACATCACTAACCGACACACTGACATAGCAGGATCATTCCACTGGCACTAATATAAAATCACATGTTGATAAAAATTCAGCCATAATGGCAAGATTTCCTAATAGAAGAATTCATCCCTTTATCCCTGAACAACAATGGTTTCTCATCCTGAGGTTATGTGTGTCACTTGCTTTAATAGTCTTGAGTGACAGATAATATTACATTAGACTTTGGGTATTCCTAGTTAAACACACAGCCAGCTTTCTGTCTTCATAATCATGGAAAGCATGCAAGAATACGTTTCTCACCAATGACGGCACTCCAAATTCTTTTTACAATTAAAATTTGCCTTTATTCATTCTACCATGGGGCAGCATATGCATGAATAAAGGCAAATTTTAATCTTAAAAAGAATTTGGAGTGCTGTCATTGGTGAGAAACGTGTTCAAGTGGGGACCTTGGTGAACAGGGTTTTTATGACGTGCAACCACACCTTGGAAAGTGAACTGAAGAGTAAGTGCGGTTTGCCTGGATTTTTAAGCATGCAAGAATATGCAGCAGTCTGCAGAAACTGTAGGGGGCAGTCATGAACTTCACTTGATTACTAAGCTGCTGGCAACACACACAGTGCTTACAGATCAGCTTTAAACTGTTTTTCATGTTCTATGCTTTATTCAAGTGTTTCGTGGACGGGGATTTTTCCTTCTGTAACCACCAAGGGGATAACGAAGTCGTGGCCAGAGCAACACTCTAGAGACAGAAGTCTATACAATGACTGGAACACAGTTCAAGAAATACTACTGAGCCTGTCAAGAACTGGAGGCGTCTACACATGCTTGTAAACCAAATCAAGATAGATGGTGACATTCAGAATGGGATTTGATAAGTTACTGGGCATAGGGTGAAATCCTCTTATAAAATATCTAATGCCGATGTCTCCAGTGGAGCTGGTCTGAGCTAGAGAGATATGAAACATTTAAGGCTGAAAACAATGCATGCATTTTGTTAAATCTTGTATGTTTGCTAGTGTCTTTTAAAATGTGGACATTTTCAATAGAGGCCATCTTTCTGCTGCATGTATTCTTAAACTAGCTAATTTAAGAGGTATTAAAAGCCTCATGTAATTTTCCTTATACAGGCATGGTATCCATTATCCTGAAACCCGTTATACTGCATTTTATCCAAATAATCCAAATTTTTAACAATGATCTCATTTTTCTCTGTAATAATAAAACAGCACCTTGTACTTTATCTAAACGAAGATATAGTTAATCCTTATTGGAATCAAAACCAGCCTATTGGTTTGTCAAGTTGTCTAATTCTGGGTCATGGCATTCTGTGGCTACTAAAGCAAATAAAGTTCTGTCTTGCATAAAAAAGGGCATTAACTCAAGTGATGAAAACATAATTATGCCTCTTTATAGGTCCCTGGTGAGGCCTCATCTGGAGTATGCAGTGCAGTTTTAGACTCCAGGGATATAAATGAACTGGAGAGAGTGCAGAGACTAAGTGCTACTAAACTGGTTAGAGGGATGGAAGACTTAAATTATGATAATAGACTGTCAAGTTTGGGTTTGTTTTCTCTGGAAAAAAGGTGCTTGTGAGGGGACATGATTACACTTTACAAGTACATTAGAGGACATTATAGACAAATAGCAGGGGACCTTTTTACCCATAAAGTGGATCACCGTACCAGAGGCCACCCCTTTAGACTAGAAGAAAAGAACTTTCATTTGAAGCAACGTAGGAGGTTCTTCACAGTCAGGACAGTGAGGTTGTGGAATGCACTGCCGGGTGATGTTGTGATGCTGATTCAGTTAATGACTATAAGAATGGCTTGGATGGTTTTTTGGACAGACATAATATCAAAGGATATTGTGATACTAAGCTCTATAGTTAGTATAGATATGGGGATATAGAATTGAATTAAAAGTAGGGAGGGTTGTGTGTATGGGATTTCATTTGGAGGGGTTGAACTTGATGGACTGTCTTTTTTCAACCCAATTTAACTATGTAACTATTGGGTTTATTTAATGTTTACATGATTTTCTAGTAGACAAGGTACGGAGATCCAACTTACAGAAAGATCCATTATCCGGAAAACCCCAGAGAGTTGCAGATTATGCTGCCGACTGTGTAAATGTGAATCAATGAATTATGGTATATTTGGGGTCATTATTGTTATAGGGCTTCTTCTCCCCACAGACTCATACAGCAATCATGGGCATAAGATATAAAATAGCAATAGACCAGAGAAGATTAGTTAAAAAAATATATTTTTATTTATACAAAGTTAAAAAATGTATATCCTCTCCATCCGCCCTATGCGTTTCGCTCCCACTCAGGGCACTTAATCATGGGCTCACGATTAAATAAACCCAAGTGCTGCAGGCAGGTTCTGTAGCCTAGAGACAAGCTCAGCAGCCACAACGCAGAAGGTTCTAATCCAGCAGAGGGCAGGCATCAGAACCAGACAGAAGGCTGCATGCTGCAGGCAGGTACACGGGAGCAAGGCAGCTAAATTGGCAGCAGGCCTAATTGTTAAATGAAGACTTTAATTGCAGGCACACTTTTTGTAATGACAATGTAAGTTATTTAATGCCATTGTGCTCTCTGCACTGTGCTAGAAAAGCTGAATTTTCAGGTAAAAAAATTTAAACTTATCTCAAAGTTATCAGCAACAGCTTTCTGCCAAGTATAGTGCTACCTGTGACAGGGTAGTGTTTTTTGTCTGTAAAAGGTGACATGTATTGCCAACCGAGGTGCTTCCGTACAGATCGTTTTACAATATATTCCTACTTTTTTTCTCTCGTATATTTTATACACTTGAATGACTCTCCGCCATTAATTGCTATTTTATATCTTATGGATGTTACAGTGGTCTTTTTGCATCTGTATGTTTTTTCATATTGTAAATATTTGGCCGAGTGATACCAGAGCAATATAGTACAAAATGGAATAGTTATGCCTTTGCGTTTTATCTTTTGTTGGAACTTAAATTGCCTGAAGGAAGCCGTAACATACCCTCTAATAAAGGTTACATTAGCATTGACATGCCTTATAAAGAGTTACTGTATAGCAAAGAATAATGCATGCGTTTGCAACTAGGCAGATAAGACACCTTTTTAACAAAGGTTTGATTTTTACCCAAAATGCAGCCATCAAGTTCTTGATTTCCAGTGTAACTGCTGGTACCCACTGCAACTTGCATCAATTCTGCTAATAAGGCTGCTTATTATTGCCTGCCTTCCATGAACTGAAGCAGGTTGCAGCACCATGTTTCTCAGTGTGAGGTCACGCTGTTCTTGAAGATAACGGAGCCCCAGAGATGACATTGTGCCTGCTGTGCCGTGTTGTGACATAATGACATTAAGAACTTGATGGTGTTAATGTAGTGACCCCACTACAACCCAGGTTCAATTCCTGAAGGTTTTATTTGCGCCTGGTGCACATTGTATATTTGGATTTATTGAATCCTGTCACTTTATTGACTCCTATACTGTTGCCACCTTCCTTGTTCATAAACATTAGCTATGAATCTGCTCAACCCTTCTGATACCACACCATTGGATTACTGCTTGATCTTCCTCTGCCCCAGGCCCCCAGCATCAGCTTTCTCTTTAATATGTAGCTGAATAGCCAAATGGCAGTAAGAATAATATTAAGGAAGTAAATGCACAATGAAACAAGGCACCCAATGAGATGTGAGATTTTCATGGATCCCGACATGAATCGTAGAGGTACCATAATTGCAACCATAAAAGGATGGAAAAATCCCAACAGACCCATCTCATAGGGCATAGCCAACAAATAATGTATACAATTCCGGAAGGTTATTGTTTAAACTTTTTAACTGCAATTTAGATTTCATTTTGAATGAGCTGCTTAAAGGGATACTGTCATGGGAAAAAATAATAGTGCTGCTCCAGCAGAATTCTGCACTGAAATCCATTTCTCAAAAGAGCAAACAGATTTTTTTTATATTCAATTTTGAAATCTGACATGGGGCTAGACATTTTGTCAATTTCCCAGCTGCCCCTGGTCATGTGACTTGTGCCTGCACTTTAGGAGAGAAATGCTTTCTGGCAGGCTGCTCTTTTTCCTTCTCAATGTAACTGAATGTGTCTCAGTGAGACATGGGTTTTTACTATTGAGTGTTGTTCTTAGATCTACCAGGCAGCTGTTATCTTGTGTTAGGGAGCTGCTATCTGGTTACCTTCCCATTGTTCTTTTGTTTGGCTTCTGGGGAGGAGGGGGAGGGAGAGAGTTAGGGGGTGATATCCCTCCAACTTGCAGTACAGCAGTAAAGAGTGATTGAAGTTTATCAGAGCACAAGTCACATGACTTGGGGCAGCTGGGAAATTGACAATATGTCTAGCCCCATGCCAGATTTCAAAATTGAATATAAAAAAATCTGTTTGCTCTTTTGAGAAATGGATTTTAGTGCAGAATTCTACTGGAGCAGCAATAATAACTGATTCATTTTGAAAAAATTTTTTTTTCCCATGACAGTATCCCTTTAAGTATTGACAGCCTCTTCTGTTAATTTAACTACAAAAGAATGTAATTGTTGTAAATGCTAAAACAGAATTTATTAATGAAAAAACTTAAATTTTAATTATTATGCACAAATCAAATACAGATACTGTACTTTACATCTGTTAAAGATGTTCATTATTAGAATTTGCTAAAAACATAAAGTGAGAATTTAACATATGGCAAAAGCATTCATCTCCATGTTCTTCCCATAAGTTGTATGCAGCCTACAAGCAAGATCAGGCCTCGGGCCCTAAAAAGCAAATAAAAATTCATTTTTAAAACATAGTTGCAGCAGACATTTATGGGACGCCATACAAAAAGCCTAAGAAGGGACATATGGTGAATAATACCAAGGGGAAATAGGATATAAGCTGATGGTAAGTTTATACCCTAAGGGAAATAACAATTACAGGAAAAAGAGAAGTTGACAGGTGTAATATGAATTATTGCTGATTTGGAGGAGTAAGGAGGAAGATATTCAGAATAATTATGTTAAGTAAGGAAAGAAATCCAAGAGTAGAGAGAGCAGTAAATAAAGACGGAAGAATGGCAAAAAGGGAGTCTTTGGCCCTAATATTCATAGGCTTTCCTGACATTTTGAGACTTAGGGGGTTATCTATCAAGGTCCTAATTTATCTCAGTATCGGCTGCTACAAACTCCGGTCTTATTTATGATTACATTTTCCTGAAAATCTGCTTTGTGGGAAAAGCTCAGATTTTCATGATTTATTCGGGAATTTTCCCTGAAATCTCATAAACACTGTGAAATTGCCCGAAACCCTCGACACAACTAAAAATCAATGGGACTGTTCCCATTGACTTTTATGCAACCTCAACAGGTTTGAGATGCCGTGGTTTTATATTCAGGCTTTTTAGCCCTCTGGGTTTTATAAATTCTGAAAAATTTGTGATTTTTTTAAAAGTCCGATTTTATAAAAAAAAATCACAAATTTTTCAGATTTCTGGGAATTTTGGGTATTCAGAGCTTAGTCAATAACCTAAAGTTCCACTGGCATTGCACCACTGAGGTTCTCTTTGCTGCAGTCTTAAAAGGAGAAGTGACCTCCCATGGGTTGTGTATGCTTTGTATTGTTTTTAGGCATTGTATACTTTAGTTTGCTCACTGTAGAGCTCATTAACGTGCAGGGTAATATACACACACTCGATAAAGGGTTCTTGCTAACCCAAAACATGTTGTGTTATTAAAGCACTAACACAGCTATCCTGCTTGGGTTCAGTTTCCTTTTCTGCATATTAACCAATGGCATGGTGGATTAGTTTGTAGTACAAGGATTTCTTTATCAGTTCCTTCATGTGGATAATTGAGAAGATAATGCTATGGATGCTCTAAGAGGCCATTCATAATGTCAAATCTCTAGGCTCCTGGCTGTGGCAAATGGCCTGAGAGGAAAACATTATGAAGTGCTCTTCTACACTGAACAACAAATGTCTTATTATCTAGTATTTATATTATGCTGACAGACCCTGCAGCACTTTACATACATTATCCATCATTCAGATCAGTCCCTGCCTGCCCCAGTGGAGCTGACAATCTATGGTCCCTATCATAATCACACACTATAGTCCGTTTCATCTGTCGACAATTAACCTGCCATTCCCCCCATGTCGTCTCCAATGCAGAACATTTAAACTCACTGAAGTGTCCAAGCTGGAATCGGGACCCCGATGCTGAAAAATAGATAACTTCTAAAGGATTCTTACTACTTAGGGAAACTTACAGAAGCATCAAAAATACTGTACAGATAGGAGGAAAAAAATACATTAAGAATATTTTAAATATGTACATTCTTTTTTTTTGAGCTCAGTAAAACATAGGATGAATTCATGGACATTACTCTTATTTGATAACACTATGGGTCTTTCCTCTAACATTCACTAAAATTCTATCTATGTCTAGTTGGACAAAATATTTCATCTAGGATATTATTTATATGACTTTTAAACATATGAATAATTAGCATTATATACAGTGACTTTAAATCACCCGGTGGGATGTCTCCAGTGTAGAATATTTCAGCAAATACATCTGTCAGACTCAGGGCCGGATTTACATAGATGGCGCCCCTAGGCCCAATGCCGTTCATCGCCCCTGTCCGCTCCCCTTTATTAATGCAAATTTTCATCATCAATGGGGAAATTTAAAAAAATATTGTATCTCCAGCGCATCCCCAGTGTTTTTGAACCAAAGTGGGTGTGGTTGGGCATCATGCCGCCCCCCTAAAATCCTGCCGCCCTAGGCCCGGGCCTAGGTGGCCTTTCCACAAATCCGGGCCTGGTCAGACTAGTACAGAACAGCTTTGATTCATCTACAATACCCCATAATTCTGCTGTATGAAATAGTTCAGTGCTTTAAATTGTAACCTTTACATTTTTCTGAAACTCAAACCTTTTATGACAGCGAGATAAAACTATATGAATAATGGCATCCTTAGGATATTGCATGTCAAAGTTTCAAGATAAGAAAGTTACCTGAGAAAAAAAAACCCTACGTTCAGAAAGAAAGATGAGATTTTCAGATTATCCAATACAGGTATGGGATCCGTTATCAGGCAACCCGTTATCCAGAAAGATCCGAATTTCGGAAGGGCCGTCTCCCATAGACTCCATTTTATCCAAACAATCCAAATTTTCAAAAATTATTTTCTTTTTCTGTTTAATAATAAAACAGTACCTTGTAGACTTTAGGTATAAAGATCTAAATTACGGAAAGATCCATTATCCGGAAAACACCAGGTCTTGAGCATTCTGGATAACAGGTCCCATACCTGTACCTCTAAAGGTAGCTTTGCAAAAGTGAAAGCTACAGTATTTTTATATTTAGGAGTAAATGGTTTTAGAAGAGAACTGAGACCTTGGTGGACATTTGAATGCTTCATATGGGCAATGTATATGCATTTATACTGTACATGTGAATTGTGACAGATTTGTAGCACTCCCCCATATGTAATACAAAGCATTACATTTGCCCAATAGCAGTAACCTATGGCAACCAATAACATTTTAGCTTTCCAACAGGTGACCAGTACATGCTACCTGTTGATTGGTTGTTATGGTTTACAGCTCCAAATATCACATTATTGGATTTATTATTATTATTATTATTATTAATAACATGTATTCATATAGAGCCAACATATTGTGTAGCACTGAAAAGTAAATGTGATTATACAACTAAATCACATGAATTATAAAAACATGTCAATGCAGCCATCACAGGAGCATTAATAATACAGGGATTCAAGGAGGCTTCCAACTTTCATGTTTTTTGTTATGCTTGGGTTTTAAAAAAAAATGCTGTAATGTATTAGTAGGATAATAATGAAGCCTGCACCCTTCCCATCAGTGATCCAGGGCATATTCTGAATGTAAAGAAAGTGATAATACACCTAACCTTTAGGGTTATTTTTTTTGTCAGCTTTTATTTTTTGGAACGCGAAAACTCCACCCTACGGAACCTACATGGTAAATATGGCCCTAGACATACTGGGGCTCATTTATTAACGCAGCGCAGCGCATAAGTGGACGCAAAAGATTGTCTGCGACATCACGAGTGTGATCGCTAATATATTTGCGTGATATTGCGCATAACACAGAGCTTTTGCGATGGTTTTGTTTATGCGCATTGCGCAAAAGATTGGGCATTTATGTCGCAAACGATGCCGTGGTTGTTAGGGGCGTGGCTGTGGGCGTGGCTACAATGCGCTTGCACTGCGGCCGTCGCAGATTTGCGTCTGTATATGTGCAAAACTGCACCCGGTCAACAGCACCACAATTTTTACGACTGCCTCTTTGTGGCGTAATAGTAACGCTCTTCAAAATGCGCATTCCTGCCCAGCTGCGCTAGCAGAGCCACACTGCTAAACTGGGTTCTGGCAAATACAATGGTGCTGCTGTTGGTGGGGATGTTTGTTAACTCAAAGTTTACTCAAAGATGAACAACCCCTGTAAAGTGCATATTAACCACACCTTCCACCCAACATGTTTATATTGACCAAGGTTCCTTTAAGGGTATCAGGTAGGCTAAACACCTTTGCAACCAAACAAATATTAGCACAGAAACAAATGCAGATGCGTCTAAGTGAACGCAATATGCGCAATATGTGACGCAACTAATTAAAGCAGCGCATTCATACATGAGCACAACTAATCCTTACCTTTGCGGTATCTTCCTGTGCGCACAATTTATTATAAGCACTGCGACAGCTGATACGCAGTTTCACACAGTTTCACAAGTCGCACCTACATTAGCGCACAAAATCGCACTGTTAAGGTATCGTGCGCTACATTATTAAATACTCGCATGCGCTGGGCAAATGTCAGGCCACTGCGCTCTTTTTAGCACTGCGCTGCGTTAATAAATGAGCCCCACTGTGTATACCAATTTTTTAACCATAGCTAAACTTTACTGATCCTTTACTATTTCCGCTCAGGAATGATTTGTTCCAACATGGAAAACAACTCTCTGAATTCTTTTTGTTCACATGTGGGTAGATGTCAGAGATCAAAAATTCAGACAAGTCCTTAGGGCATCTTTAAGGACTACCAGGGTCAATATTTGATAATGGCATTATGCCAGGCCAGCAAACACATTTTAAGAATATCTTGTTTGAAGTTGAAGTTCTTTATAAACCTGGGCAAAGTGAAAAAAAAAATGGTCACAGTCAAAATTGTGATGAAGTTGTCCGAACTTTAGTTAAAACTTTGCTCAAGCTTTTGGTGAAATCTTCAGACTTGTGACTTATTTTTCTAACTTAATGTAGGTCCCTAGATGACTTGTCCATATATGCAGGAATTTGAACCAGGGTCTCTAACTTGGGCTCCACTAAGACAAATAATTTAAACTCTAGGTCAAATTAAGGGAAGTGACCCAATACCTCCTGCTTTTATAACAATTTATATTCATATAATAAATATATCAAACATTATATAATGTTTTATTCTGACAAATGTAAAACATGTCAATATGTCCCCCTCTGCTCACTGACCAAGATGTGCTGCAGAATGTAGACTCCATGATCTCTGGTACTGTACTACATTTGTACACAATTTGGGGGCATTAAAGGGTTAAAGGTTTGCAGAGGCTGAGAGGGAAGGAAGGCTTGACAAATGGTTTGTTTTCATTAAATGTGCCCTCTATTGGATATGATTAATCTGCACAAATGCAGCAAAGGTCAGTAAAGGGAATTCTTATTTTTATGCAGTTGACTCAAGGCCCTCCCTTGCTCCTGAAGGAAAGGATGATTAAGTATGAGTAAAGGAAGGCGTTCTTTATAACAAAGTCATTAACGGGGATGCATGTTTTGCCTAGAGAGTCAGTAACGACTTATTCTGTAGATACATTTGAGAATTTATTAGCTGGGTTTTCAGCTGCAGAAGGCATGTAAGGTTATTGATCAAGGAAGACAGATTATGATTGCCTTATGTGTTTAGTGTGTGTGTGTGTGTGTGTGTGTGTGTGTGCGCGCATGAGGGTGTTGACCTCTGGATCAATATAATTTCAATTGGTTGAACTTGATAGAACACGGTGTTTATGCAGCTGTAGGTTCCATTATGATATTTTTACAATAATACTAAAGATATATTATGATATAGGTGTATTGCAATTTTCTTACAAATTCTTTAAGCTGTACGTGTTTGACTGATGCTAAACACCTGAACAAGAAACCTACGCTTTTATAATCTTGTATGTTTCCTTTATTCTGTGCTGCCATGCCCCCCCCCCCCCCACAGAAATTGTCTTTATTCAAGAGCCAGCTCTGCTAACCCAAACACTTTTATATATAAGAGAGTTCATATTATCCCTTTCAAGCCACTTTCTTAGTGCTTGGCTAATTTGTTTATGAATTCCGTTTCATGATTTCATGATTTTTTATATTATGTCTTCTAGCACTTATCATCATCATAACATTCTCCTATTAATGCAGGAGCAATCCATTAACAAATACAATTTATCCAGTGCGTGGTATCTAAAATAGTTCATTAAAATTCAGTGTATGCATAATACACTGTAGAGTGCATTGTACTGAATTCATTAACCTTCTCAATGTCCTCATTTGTAGTGTGGCAATGCGTTATTCTTTATACATTGCTGTTTATACAAGACTTTGCTTAAAGGAAGACCTACAGCAGGACTCACTTTTTTATTACAAAGTCAATAACACCGGGCAGAAGTTTTAGTGTGGCATTCCTAATACTCTCTAGAATACATCTCTTAATACAGATTGGCGCAAGCCTTAGGATATGTTGTTTACTTTCTGATCTGTTCAGACAAATGTGTTCTGTGGTTTAATAGAAGATACAAGAAGAGTCTTTCATCTGATATATTATTGTGCCCATACGTGATGTCATATTCTATGGGGGTTGTTGAGTACACTATGAAATTGCTCATTTTTGCGTTAAAGAAGAACAGTAACTAATATAAATATCAATGACTGTTATTTTATATTATGTTCAATAAGTGAATGTAAATTTGATGATAGTGCTATTCTAAGAACTTTTGTAATGTACATTCATTTTTTTTTTTCATTCCAAGATATTAAATGATACATGCACTGTTAATATGATTGAATTTTGTTACAACAGTCAGTTTCTGACTATTCTGACCACCAAGTAGTCAAGAAAGTTGTCAAGAGAAAGAAAGACGACGCTTGGATGTTCTTCTGGTTAGGAAAAATGTTTTAAACCTTTCTCAAATGGTCCTTTAAAAAATAGAGTTTTAATTTTCTAATAATGGGCATGTTGTGGAAATCCTAATATCTCACAGACAGCATTTGATACCTAAAGATCCATTTACAGTATAAACAAAAGAGCAAGTCTAAAGAACTAGCTTGGAAGCAAAACTATGTGTATTGACCATAAAATACTCACCCTGAAATGCAGAGAAGCGCAGTGGAGCTCCCAGTTGCCATTTTGAGGATCTTTGTGTAGTCTTCGACGCTGATTTGTACATGCGCAGTTAAAGCTGATTCCTGACTTGGCCCAACTGCACACTTTGTGTCAGTGAAGAGACCTGCTGCCTTTCTCTGCATTTAAGGGTCAGAATTTGTAAAAGTTTTTTTTTAACAATAAAGCACATCGCGGGGAGGGAAAGGGGAGGGAGGCAACACCTGGAAGCTTAGGGTGGGGGGGGGGGTGGTTAGATCTCCTTTAATCATCAACAGAGGAAGATATGTTCAACTTAGCTGATGTTAGATAAATCTAAGAAATGACATACTGTATCTGCATTTATTTTCTGGTGAAAGTGTCAACAATGATTGATCCAGGCACAAGTCTTATTATTGATCCAGAGAGAAATCTCATTGTCATTGTTGGAATCAGAAAGGAATTTATTCCCTCCTAGTTTCTAAATTGGCTAAAGCCTCATTGGCTGGCTTTGTTTGCCTTCCTTTCCATTCCAATAAATGTATGGCCAAACTAGATGCAATATTAGTGTTTGTAAATGACAGGCTAACTTGCTCTGCTCTGGATCATCAGTCATGATCATGCTACAGCAGATGTACATCCCTGGAAAATCAATGCAAAGTGTGTGGTTGGGATTAGGCTGAAACAAGCATCTCAGGCATTATATATCTAATTCAGTGGTTCAAGGAAAACAACAGACCAAAAATGTGACATTTGATAAAGATTTTTTCACTGGCTTTTGGATTTGATAAGAAAGTTTTTTTTACCACCAAAAATGTAATAGACATTTATGTGCACGTACTTTGTTTATAAGGGGCAGGTGGGGTAGGCTAGTGATGTGCGGGTTGACAAAAAGTCAACCCAAACCTGCTCAATCCCAACCCACACATGGCCGACACTTCTCTTTATAAACCCCCACCTGACCTGCCTATCTCTAAAGTCATGAAAGGGGGCAGGTCCTGGGGGTTTTGGACCAGCCCACATATTACTAACGTAGGAATCCAGAGCTGTCAACTCCCCTATAGTTACACTGTGTCCCCCGGTCTCCCATCACTTTCACTCACTTTCAAATTTATGACGATTTTGCAGGATTACAGGTAAAAATCCGACGTGGGCATGTGCATACTGCTTCAGTGAAGTCAATGGATCGATTTATGCGGCTCCAGGAGAGGTTCTGTGCATGTGAGTACATCATCAAAGCTTTAGGCTGAAAATTCCAGTTTTGAATGTGTTTATTATTGTTGATACAATGAAGATAACCAAATTATCTGAGCCTTCCTTTTGTTGCCCAGAACAGTTTCCTAAACCACAGCGTCTGGACTTTGCCTTTTGACCCAATCAGGGATTCGAGGAGAGAGGGGAGAACCAGGAAGTGAGACACTAGCGTGGGTGAGAGGAATGAGAGGCAATAGTGGAACTGCAAGCAGGATCGTGCGGCCAATGTGAGACACACTTGAGATTGTGACCGGAGGATCCAGTAAGTATACAATAAGAATGGGTTTACTGGTATCAAGACAATGCACAACTGCTCTGTGTGCGGAGGAGCATGGCTGGTGGAGTCTGAGATCGCTGCCCACGTAATATTATTAAAACACAGGACACATTGGGATTTTTAAATTCGTAAGAGATATAGGAGGGACAGACTTTTTGGTGGAACTTTTATTGTAGGAAGCGCACAGTTCCTTTATAATGCATGTGAGTGACCTCACTTCCAATTATGTCACAGACCCAAAAATTTTCTGCGGCACGTGCTGCAAGACCCCCCCCCCCTTTGAGACAAAGAAAGTTGATAGTTCTGAGGCATCCTCCTCCTGCCTAATGTACATCCTCTAACGGTTATGGAGCTGGAAGCTTAGGGTGCAGAGGAGCCCTTAATTCCTGCCCTATAGTATTGCTTGATCACTTCCAGGGTCACAAAGTTTACCCATTAACCCATAGCAACCAATAAGATGTGACCAGTAAATGCTACCTGCTGACTGGATGCAGTAGGTAAACAGATCTATGGCACCTTTTATTACATAGCCCCAATTGAATGCAGCCCAAAATGGCTTACATGACATATGTATCTAAAATGCAGTTCAAAGCAATACCTGTATGCAATTGCCCCCACCCATAAGAAATGCAATCATTATATTACCTAATTGCTTTCTTTTAGCACATATTTCTTTTAATTACACACAGTAGTACTTGCTATTCTGATGGCACACATGAGGGAGAAGAGAGATGGCTGAGACACATTGTAGAAGAGAGAAGAGAGGACTGGAAGGGCACGACACACAGAAGATTAATATTACTGAAATGGGAGCACAATGCCAATTACAGCTAAGTTTTCATATGCAATGTACTTGGGAGCCTGCAAAGGATAATTGTAAATGTAGAGAAAAAAATTCCAGCAAAGCCACAATACTAGCTTCAATTCCATTAAACAGATATTACTTTTTTTTAACACAGAAAATTAATTTCGGTTATCCTATTGTGAATAAGCTGTTATTTTTCATACATTGTGTTTTCCACTATTATTGATTTTCATCTTGATTGTCTGTTTACAATGTGCCAAGAGAAATTCCAGCACTGTACTTGATTTCTTTCATTCTTTCTTTAATAATGAAGTTAAAACTCTATTATCACTTCTCGGCGCACAACAGCGGATGGATGAATTTAAAGCAGAGGCTGAAGCCCTTTTTTTTTTTATTTGAGAAATTGACTAGTTTTGGTTATGGCAGTGCTACCATGAATACTAACAAGGCACACCAGGAGCAAGGACTGTTTCATCCCTGCAATTTAATGTCAGAAAAACATGCATGATTAAGGAAAATTAAGTTGCTAAACAGCACACCAGTAGCCTTTTTGCCCTTGTTCCCAAATCAAAGAAGCATTTTCCTGTCCTTTGGACCTGAACGAATTACGTTTAGTGATCAAAATAAGTATTAGGCAAATGCTTCCAAAACAGGAACCCAAAGAAGCCCGGCAGTGAGTTTGAGAGAATAGCAGATTTACCTTCATTAAAGCAAATAGAGCAATTGTAGAATTACTCTTTATTTATCTGATATTTGTCCGTTTGACCATTAAACACAGGTTTTTAATGGTGATTGGAGATCTGTTGCAAGACTAATTAATTACAGATTCCATGGTTTAAACCTACCTGCATACACATATACGAACAACGATTATTCTATCTGCATCCAGGCATTTTGATTTTTTTTGTAACGTGAGTACCGGCTAATTTTGATGTTATATATGTGTATATATATATATATATATATATATATATATATATATATATATATATATATATATATATATATATATATATATATATAAATATACAGTATATAATATGTTGGGGTAACATATCATCTCAGTCTTGCTACAATTTTAAGGCCAACTCACCAAAAATGAAAAAAAGATGGAAAACAGAAAAGCTTCTTTGCCAGAGATTTTAATTAATTTGATCAGTGTTCTAAGCGCTCAGTCATGTACTTATACTGCCTAGCGGCTCATTACAATTACTTTCAAAATTCTGTAACTTACAGATTCTTTCCTCTTTTTTCCACATTAATCCTGTATATTTTCAAACTTGCTTATTAAAGGAGAACTAACCCCCCAATAATTAAAACCCCTAACCCCTACCCCACATAGCCCCCCCTGCTTCACCCCCACGTAGGTGATTACCCCTGAAAGTGCAGAGTGAGTGCAGTGGAGCGCATGGGCATCTTCCAGCTCTACTCTTCAGGAAATGAGCCGTATTGGCGCATGTGCAGTTAGAGCAGTCTTCCTGTTTGTAGCAACTGTGCATGTGCCAAAATGCCAGAAATTGCCAAAGGGAAGGAAGAGGACCCAACGAATACTAAAGAGCTGGAAGATGGCGCCCATGACCTCCACTGCACTTACTCTGCACCTATATGCTAGTAATGAATTAGGGGCACTTTCAGGGATAATCACCTATGTAACGGGGGCAAATATCTCTTGTGCCTTACCCATTGTTAACCCTTGAAGTACTACCGCCCTTTTTGTGTGGGGGAACCCTTGAGTGAAGTACACCAAGCAGAGAATTGTAGCTCAATCACATTCTCTTAATTGTCACATCCCTCAGCAGAACAGCAGCACATTCACAGGGCTCAGTCTCCCAGCCTTTTGCAGAACATTGCCCATAACGCGCACACTGACAGGAGACACACACACTCAAAGGCACCCCTCTTGGGCCCTGGCCGTCTCAATCTGGATCTAGGCTTTCCTCATAAACCCTGGCTGGTGGGATTCCCGCTGGGAACACTATGCCCACTCACTCCTAGTTGGGGCCATAGCTGCCCATGCTAGTTACCTCTCTAACTTACACTGTCTAGAGCATACAGTTACACCACTAGGCTTCACACTACCTAGACTCAGTACCTCTTCCAGGAGATGCCCTCTGCTTCCTGAAACCTTTCCTTAAACAACTGACTATACTCCAGCCACTGGGGGACTTTCCTTCACAAATGTTATCCTCTAGCTTCCCCTAGTAGGCAAACTAAACATATGTATAAACCATTACTTAAACATTTATATGAAACCATTAACATTTTACCCTTTTACACCTATGCCAGGTGGAGGCAGGGAGGGGGGACTATCCTTTAAAGGAGAACTACCCCCCCGAACAAAAGCCCCCCCTAAGCTTCCAGGCATTGCCCCATTCCCTCCCAGTGATGTGCTTTAGTGTTAGAAAAAACCCTTCTAAAAATTCTGACCCTTAAATGAAGAAGAATCAAAATTAGACCATAGGCTCACAAAAGGTAACTGTACATGTAGAGGTCCATTTTAGACTTTTCCATTTTTTTTGAAGTTTTAGAGACATAAAGAACATAGTCTAAATCTCAATACTACCTGTAGCTGCATATGGAAATATACTATATGAACAGTGCGTCCTGATGTTTCCTGGATGCTCAGTGTGCTTTATCTTTTGTGCCAATGGATATTGCACTTCTGGACCACTTGGCTGTTCTATCTATATATTTATTTAATGTGCTATAACTTTTTCCCTGAAATATGATATATTTTTTAAAAATGTCAGTGTTGCCTGTGGATTTGTATTATATCCCTGTACTTCAACACAGGGAAAGGTGACTTTTTGTTATGTGAATGTAGTGAGCAGTGATGGGCAAATTTAATCACCAGGCGGGAATGTGTGGCGAATTTCCGTGTTTCGAAGCCGGCAAATAAACTTGCAAATTTGGCGTGAAAATTTGCTGGCGAAAAATTTGCCGCTTATTGGAAAAAAATTGATGGCGTTGATGGATCAGACAGCGGCGACAATTAACGGACGCCCATTGACTTTAATGGGGCCGGCGTCAAAATGGCCGTTTCACAAATTTTTCACCATTTTCACGAATTTCGTGGGAAATAAGTGGCGACGCAAAATGGGACAAATTCGCCCATCACTATCTATGAGGCAGCCAACTGAGTTCCCATTGAATCCTTAGGAGGCACCGTCTATGTTGGAAGCATCTGCTGTGTTGCAACTGATGAGAGAAGTCAGTATATACCTATATAAAAACATTTATAAGGCAATAAAAGAGTACCACACTTAACAGGCTCGGAATATCTGATTTTAATAAATAAACAAATTTTCTTTTGTTTGTTCTTTAAAATCAGTGGCTCAAATGAGCCTGTAAAAGGGGTGGTTCACACATTAGTTAACTTTTACTTGGGAATGTAGTAAAAGTCGGTAATGGAAAAATTATTTGCAATACGAAAAGTTATACCTTTGTGCAAACAAACTGTTTAGCGACCACTTCTGACAGGGGAAGGTGAATTTTATAGTTTGTACCGGTGCGCAGAGAATGTAATGACACTTCTTACTGAAAAAGTTGTTATGTTTGCTCCAAAAGATTACGACACCTTCAAGCACTTCTTAAAAGTGGGCAATGTGCAATTCAAATTTGCAATGCAATAACAGTTTAAGGAAGAGAATTACATTGCGAAATGTGAATTTTTCATTCTTATTTGTGCAAATTGTTTTGCTCTTTGAGACTTTTATTACATTCCCCCATTAGTGTGTTATAGAATGGCTAATTCTAAGCAACTTTTCAAGTGACCTTCATTTTTCATGTTTCATAGCTTTTGAATTATTTTCCTTCTTCTTCAGACTCTTTTCACCTTTAAATGGGGGTCAATGACCCCATCTAAAAACAAATGCTCTGTAAGGCTACACATTTATAGCTATTGTTACTTTTTATTGCTCATCTCTCTATCCAGGCCCTCTCCTGTTCATATTCTAGTCCCTTATCCAAATCAGTGCATGGTTGTTATTGGTTGTTATTTGGACCCTAGCAAACAGATTGATGAAATTCAGAACAGGAGAGCTGCTGAATAAAAAGCTAAATAACGCAAATAATAATAATAAAAAATGAAAAGTAATTGCAAATTGTCTCAGAATATTACTCATACATACATCATACTAAAAGTTCATTTAAAGGCGAAAAACACCTTTTGGTGAGATACTCTTTTGTTGCTTTGCACCCAGGATACTTGCACCCAGGCCTGCTACTGTATGTTTTGGTGAGTGCTCCCACGGTTCCATATACTATTAGATTAGATACTTCTATTTCTATCAATGTGTGTGTTCTATGGGACTGCTATTAAAAGAGTAAGATATAATAGTTTATGATATTGGGGAAAGGTGAAAAAAGTGTGCAAAACTCCCTGTTTTTTTAACACTTTTCTGCAATTGAATCTTCTACTTTAAATTGACTGCAAACTAGGGTAGCCACTTTTGAATGCTGAATGCCGTTGGCAGGGCTAGATCTCCCCTGAGGGGGCCCAGAGGCCGGCATCTTCCGTTGCCCCCTCCCCCTCACGGGATTGCATGCATGCGCAAGTGCTAGTCCCTAGTGCTCTGGAATCAAGCAAATTACTTGCAGCTTTGCGGCCCTTTATTTATCTTCAATTTATAGCGTACAGTGGAATTTATAGGAAAATGTTTCAAATGAATCTAGCAGAGGATTACAAGGATGACAAGAGAAAAGATCAGGTCTGTAGGGGAAACTAAACAAATGTGTTTTCCTTTGCACTAATTGCACGAGCAAAGGTTAATGTCAGGAATCCAATGCTGCCATTTATTTTTGTCACTATGAAATGAAGAGTCTGGATGGTAGAAAGCGCCTTGTAATTGTCTGACCTTTATAATGAAACTCGCCTGTGACCTTGTGCCTTCATACATTCGCACAACTCATTGGTGACTCTTAATATCCCTGCAATTTACAGAAAATGATCCACTTCTGCGCTCAACATCATGTATTGTGACCCCCTTGGTCTACTGGTGTAAATCAGCCTTAGTATTCTACCATTTGGTGCCATTCTTTACAAACCCCTCTGTATTCCTCAAAGCTCAACATCATAGATCAGGAAAGAACTGTTTAAAAATACCATAAGAAAGAACATCCCTAACAAACAAATAATTAAATATATACAGGTATGGGACCTGTTATCCAAATCTTTCCGTAATTTGGATCTTCATACCTTAAGTCTACTAGCAAATCATGTAAACATTAAATAAACCCAATGGGCTGGTTTTGCCTCCAATAAGGATTAATTATATCTTAGTTGGGATCAAGTACAAGCTACTGTTTTATTATTTCAGAGAAAAAGGAAATCATTTAAAAAAATCTGGATAAAATGGAGTCTATGAGAGAAATTCTGAGCTTTCTGGATAATGCGCTTCTGGATAATGGATCCAATACCTGTATAATATTCAGATAACCCTTAGCTCTTTTGTGCAGGCAGGTTTAATGGGATATAAATTAAAGATAATAAAACATTATAGTTTTCAAGCAACAATTTTATAGAGATAAAAAATGTGTAACTTGCATATGTCATAGTCTATGACTCATAGATGCTTGGAGTTGTAGTTGAACAGCCAAATAACTACAGAGGGGATAAGACAGTACAGTGCCAGGTGTAGTAACTCATAGCAACTGATCAGATGTTTAGTTTTATATAGATGGCAAGTAAATAGTAATTACAGGTATTGGATCTGTTATCCAGAATTCTCGGGACCTGGGGCTTTCCAGATAACGGATCTTTGCCTTAAGCCTACTAGAAAATCATTTAAACATTAAATAAATCAAATAGACTGTTTTTGCTTCTAATAAAGGTTAATTATATCTTAGTTTGGATCAAGTACAAGGCACTGTTCCATTATTACAGAGAAAAAGGAGTCTATGGGAGACAACCTTTCTGTAATTCGGAGCTTTCTGGATAATGGGTTTCTGGATAATGTGTCCTATACACACAACGCCACAGTCCTTGATTTTGACTACTGTAGTTGTAATCTAAGGTCGCTGCTAATATGAGCAGTAAAAGGGTTTAAATCCATAGACAACAGGGAATGGAATAGGCATTTATAACCTGAATAAATACGATGCATGATAACTGAACAAACAATACATGACAAATATAAATATTACTTTATGGCAGAAAATATTTGCAAATTTTCTTCTGTAAAACCTTTCTAAAACTGCTGTGTTTCTACCAATCTTGGTTTAAAGTGTAGGTTTACTGATAAAAACAGCAGTCATGAATATTGCCATTACCTGGCAGGAAACCATTAGGTTTTTTTTTTCATAATTCAGTATAGAAAGCATACAGAAAAATACAGCCATACAGAAGAAACACCCTTTGTAATTTTTTAATCTTAAATTTTACCCTATAAATGCTCCAGAATTTTCCTGGTGAATGCATTTCTAGCAGACTCAACTGATGCCCCATGATTATTGTCTATGATAAGTTTATGACATGTTCATGTGAAAGATTTGGGGAAGGTATGCAATTCACCCAAAAGGGCAGCACTAATCATATTTAATTTAATAGAAATTTGTTACCAATCAGCTCAGCACAGCAGCTTGAACTGGTAAATAGCGATGGGCGAATGTCTCCCGTTTCGCCTCGCTGAAAAATTTGCGAATTTCCCTGTGAAATCGGAAAGTTCCCAAAAAAAACTTGAAATTTGAAAGTTTTCACGAAAAAAATCGAGCAATTTGAACATTTTCACAGAAAAATCTCGCAATTCGGACGTTTTGACGATAAAAATCGAGCAATTGGAACGTTTTCATGGAGGAATCGAGCAATTCGAACGCTTTCACGGAAAAATCTAGCAATTCGAATGTTTTCACGGAAAAAATCAAGCAATTCAAACGTTTTCACGAAAAAAATCGGAAATTGATGCGGCAAATTTTCGCGGGCAGCAGTGAAACGCGGAAATTTGTTGCAAATTCATGCCAGCCGAATTTATTATTATATACCAGTATATAATATATGGCAAACATTTTTTTAATTAAAAAAATATGGGGTTTCACCAGCAGTGAACTTGTTTGGGAAAACATGCTAGGATTTCTTCATGCTGACTGTTTCACAGGAACAAAAAAACACCCCATTAGACGTCATGTATCCACCCTTGCCTTCCACATCAACCAGTTGTTTTGGAGCCCTCTGAAACCCTCCCACTGCCCATATAAGTAGCCATATTACACGGCAGAGCTAAAAATGGCATAACTGCGATGTCATTTTGCATTCCAAATCCATTTTGATGACATTTTCCACAGTTCTGCAACCATTTACATGAAGCTAAACTCTCCAAGTTTGTTAAATTTCTATTGTTAAACGGATGCTTGAAGCTGTGTTTTTAAGTCGTGAAATTATCTAGTGAGCTTTCAAATTGAAATGTGTGAGTATGGGAGCAGTCACACGGTTTCCTAGTCAAGTGAAAGGGAGGCAGCAGTGCTCGGTCTAGGCGATATTTCAGTGGCAGAGATACATCACTGTGTGACATCAGCCTAAATCTATGGGGTAGGAAAGGTACTATTGTAGGATTTTTACAGGAATGTGAAAGAGCTATCTTAACTGAGCTCTTCATTTTATAATAGCCATGCTTCTTTTCACATTAAAGTGTCTTTTATCTAACTGTTGTATTACAAGTCCCATTATTCTTTTCTTTTTTTAGACAGAAACTTATAAAGCTGTTAGTAAGTAGGAGCACCATCTCATTATCCTCATTCATCTAAAACCATCCAGTAGACATGCAGACATTATTACCCAAACTCTAACTGGGAGATAGAAATGTATAGCCCATTCTACATGTAGTTGCTGTTGACTGCACATTCCCAGTGGAGTGCAGGCTTTTGCACCTACCCCATGTACTGATTGACCATAATGCATATCTCCTGCTTGCTCTCAGTCATGAAAAATAATAGCTCTCCAGAAAGAAAGGGGAAACCTTGCTGGACTACTGATCAGCATCTGTATAGAGAGGGACAGCACAATTCATATTCTATGTAGTGTTGGTCTTTTATGGGAGCTAGTTTAAAGCTATCAGCAAGTTCAGGTGCGCTCCACCAATGAGGCGAGCTGAGGCGCTCGCCTCAGGCGGCAGCGCCAGATACGTTTCCAGGGGCGGCAAAAAGCCGCTCCTGTCACTTTAAAGAGACGAATTTCCGGTTTTGAGACCGGAAATTTGGCTTTACTAGTGCGAGAGAGCGCAGTTGCGCTCTCCGCACTAGTGTTTCTGCGAGGGGAGGGGCGGCATTTAAGGAGCCGCCTCAGGCGGCGTTTTCATTAGAATCGGCGCTGAGCAAGTTTCACAATATTTCAGCAAAAGCTAACATGTTAAAGGGATACTGTCATGGGAAAACATGTTTTTTTCAAAATGATTCAGTTAATAGAGCTGCTCCAGCAGAATTCTGCACTGAAATCCATTTCTCAAAAGAGCAAACTGGTTATTTTATATTCAATTTTGAAATCTGACATGGGGCTAGACATTTTGTCAATTTCCCAGCTGCCCCTGGTCACGTGACTTGTGCCTGCACTTTAGGAGAGAAATGCTTTCTGGCAGGCTGCTGTTTTTCCTTCTCAATGTAACTGAAGGAGTCTCAGTGGGACATGGGTTTTTACTATTGAGTGTTGTTCTTAGATCTACCAGGCAGCTGTTATCTTCTGTTAGGGAGCTGTTATCTGGTTACCTTCCCATTGTTCTTTTGTTTGGCTGCTGTGGGGGGAAAGGGAGGGGGGTGATATCCCTCCAACTTGCTGTACAGCAGTAAAGAGTGACTAAAGTTTATCACAGCACAGACTGGGGGCAGCTGGGAAACTGACAATATGCCTAGCCCCATGTCAAAATTGAATATAAAAAAATCTGTTTGCTCTTTTGAGAAATGGATTTCAGTGCAGAATTCTGCTGGAGCAGCTCTATTAACTGATTCATTTTGAATTTTTTTTTCCCATGACAGTATCCCTTTTATGATATATGGAAAATATAAACTCTATTGTATATGCTGTATTCCTTTGAGCACAGGGCTTTGAGTATACCCAGCAGTTTTAGGGGTTTTTTTTGTCTATGTGGAAAATAATTAGCAGAGACTGAAATTGTTGCAGTGATTGAAGCTTTTAGTACTGAGGTTAAATATTGCAATTTCTTCCACCTTACCATAGCCTTGACTGCATGCAGGGGTATCACAGTTTACAAGACAGCAATGTAAAAACAATCTAAGGCCATCCATTGTTGCCCATTTATTTGTAACAAGCAGCTGCTGAAAGACACTGCCTCAGGCTAATATTCCTATTTGTTAAGTAGATTAGCTATGGCAGGGATGACATGGTCCCTTGGTGTCTCTAACTGGATTTGTGTTGAGAAGTTATTAATAAATTAAGCTGACCCTCTGTCATTTTTAATTTTGTGAAATATTGGTTGTCGAGAAGAAGAAGAAATTCAGTGTTCATCAGGTAATGGATTTTGGAGGTTAAATTCATTATTTCGGTAGCAAAATTGTGTTGACCAATAGCATAAAATTGGGGGAAATTTGCTAAGCGGCGAAGATTTTGCCAGCGACAGCTTTGTGCCATCGCAACACCAAGCGAAAATTTGCTCAGGCACAAAGTTGCGTCCAGGGCGCTGAATGCTGGCGAATTTACTTTGGCAATCAAAGCGAAGATGCGCTAGCTTTGGCTAATTTGCATACGGCAGGAAAAGATAAAGTTGAATACATTACACAAGTCCAGGGAACCTTAATAAAAAAAAATAGAGTAGTTATAATGCCCTACACCTGAGCCCAGTGTATAGTTAATGTTCCATATTTTAGAAAATGTAGGGGGGAACCCGGGTACCCAAAAATTTTTTTACGGACTTTTGTAGCCTATCACCCTGAAAAAGAAAAAAAATTGAGGACGTCCAATACACTCCATTTCACTTTGCCTGGTCTGAGCTGGCGAAGGCAAGTCTGGCGCAAGAGGTAACGTTCAGTAAAATCCACATCTTAGTAAATTTTCACATTTACGACAGAGCAAAAATTCTCCTGGAGTTAGAGTGCGAAGTTGTGCTAAGTTATGCCTACGCCCTTTAGTAAATCAGCAAAGTACCAAAACGACATCACACTGTTTTCGCCAGCGTTAGTCACATAGCCCTTTAGTAAATTTGCCCCATAGATGGGATGTCACTGAAGTCAGCGTTCTGCACTGGAGCAATGCGGTTTCAACACAGTCAACTGCATCTTGCACCCAACAGCACTCCCTAGGGGACATCCAAGAGGACACCCACATACTGTCCCCAGCATGCCCATGTTGAAGAGGCCACACATGGCAAAGACCAAGCAACGCATCAGTAGAAGCAACCACCTATTTGAACACAGCTTCTACCAAGACAGGCTATAAAACTGTGTCAGCATAGGATTAGTTTGGACAAGTCTGATTGGTTGCTGGGTGCAACTGGACTTGTGCAATGTAGCACCTTCATTTGCAAATAAACCATTTGGTACAATAAGGTTTGCATGCTGCTCCTGCTTTTCTAATGGAGCCTCCAAGTTGTTAAGTGTAATGACTGGTGATATATTGTTACAGCACATGTACATTTCATTAGATGACTAAATAGGCAGCTTATGTCTTTGAATTTGCAAAACATACAATATCTTGTAAGTAAATTATCCTCAACAGACTCTCTTAATTGTACTTAAGTAGTCAACGGAGACAATATATATTGTTCTGGGGGAGTAAGAGATATTGGAAATCTAGACCAGTGTGGCTCTTGTGAATCTAATCATTGTAATGGATTTGAATGATTCGATTGGCTCTGTGGGTATGCATCATCCCCACGAATATATGATCAGAACATTGCCTAGAGACAGCTGCAGCTAAAGGCTAATATGCCTAGTGCTACACTCTATGAACAGAGTCAGTTATTCAATATCATTATTTCATACGCAGTGAAGAGATAGCCAAACCCCCAGGGACGTGCTCTTCCATGTATGAAGATGTTTAGCTTTAAGTGGGCACTTTCTACTATTACCACATTCTGTAATCATTATTATCTAGGAAATATCATTACTTCACTTAATGACATATTGATATACCTTACTGCTGCCTACATACAAACAAATTGCAGGAACCTGACAGTAATACAACTGTATAACCCTACCTATTTATAATTTATAATGTGGTTACTGCTTTGGAAGAAACAGCTGAGATGCTAAAATATATTGCAATATTCTCTATTTCCTTTGTGCTTAGTAGCTCCCTTCTTGATGAAATTTAACATAAAAGCCATTGCTTGTTGCTGCTTCAATAGAGAAAATGTCCTGTGGATATATGGGGATATACAGTGCATTTAGTAATGTTGTCTTTACTCTGTTCCCCTTGCTGTCAGTCAGGCACACTTCTGCGTCACTTCTCCTCAGCGCTACACCGGAAGTCTTTTTACTATCTGCCAACTCCGTGTAGTCCGTGAATGTTTCATCAAACCTTTTAAAATTTTTAATGTTTGTAATTATATGTGATGTCGATCCTGTATCCACCATGAGTCCCTTTGGTATGATCTTGCTGCAAATGTAAGTTATTTTTGGAAAAGTGTGAATTTAACTGTGCAACTACAGATGCCGCAGCTCCCCTTTGTGGCTGCAATTATGCTGGCGTTATGGTATAGAGGTATAGAATACTACATTTCAGATAAAAAAAGTGGGAATTGCACAATGCACTTGCAGCCATACATGACTCTTACACCCTCTTGATTTGGCTCGTTAATGTAGAGGCAGTAATACAACTGGTTCAAAAGTATTTAAAGGAGAACTAACCCCTATAAATGAATACAGTATGGCTAGAAATACCCTATTTTATATACTGAACTTACTGAACAAACCTAAGGGTTTAACATCTCTATAGTTACAATGATCCAGGCTTTCAAAGTTGTCACAGGAGTTTCCCATGTTGGATTTCTTTAGGAGTGTCTGCAAAACGCACATGCTCAGTGGGCTTTGAGCAGCTGTTGAGAAGCTAAGCTTAGGGTTTGTTGTAAATTATCAAGGAGAAAATTAGGTTTGCCTGTCATATACGTTTGTGGTACAGGGCTGATGATTAAATTCTGATGCCACTTGTTCTTGGCTCTGAGCTGACTGTACCAATAGTTATCATTATTTACTAATCAGCCTTATACTGTGCATCATCCCTTAGCTCAGTAAGTGACAGCAGCACAGAGCATGTGCAATGAATCAGCAGAAAAGAAGATGGGGAGCGACTAGGGCATATTTGGAGACACAGATCTTTACTGCATAATGGCCTGTAGTTGCCTTGAGCTGTTACAAAAGCTCAAACCACGATGTACAACATTTATAGCCTACTTCTTTAGTTAAGCGTTAGTTGTACTTTTATCTGATATTCTTTTCATGAACACACTGTAAGAGGTATTTTTAACATAAAACAGATTTTAATGGTTGCAGGCCATGGACAACAAATCTGCATTAACAACTGTAATTCACAATTTTTCTATTTATAGCTCTACTTCTTTTTTTCTTTTCATTTTGTAATGTGACACCAAGGATAATGGCAGCTAGACTGCTATATCTGCAAACTTTCAAATCTAAAAATACTTTGAAGAATGTCAGGCAATGTGAAACTAATCATCTGTGCAGATTAGGTGATTTAGCTGCACTTCACATTTCCTATGAGGATGTCTGCCCAGGCCAATTTTAAACAGTATCTTTTCTTATAGGCAATAATATATTCTAGTAATGAAATAAGAAATGATTTCTTCATATAAAAAGGGAAAAAAGATATTAATAATCATCACATTTTAGGAGCAGTAATAAAACCACCAGCAGAATTTAAGGAATTGTACAATAAAGAACTGTTTGATGGTTCTTTAACTTCTTTTATAGATTCTCAGTTACTAGTAACAGCCTCCCATTCAGCACTGCCAAAGTCATCTTCACACTTATTTAATGTATAAAGGCTGCCTGGTATCAATAAAGATGGAAAGAGCACAGAGGTTTTAAAAGCTGCCAGTGTGACCCACAAGCAGAGAAGGTCTTATAATTTTCTGCACAGGTAAAGATATACTGGGCCAGAATAAAGAATAAGAGCAATGGGGAATGGTAGAAAAGCAAAATGTGAGAAAAGTAAAGTAGGGGTCAGAGCAGAAAGACATGAAAAAGGAAAGTAGTAAAGGAGAAGAAAGATTTGAAATTTGTAATGAAAAGAAGAGAATGAAGAACAGATAACGTTGAAATGGAAAGGGGTAGAAAAGAAGGAAGATGTCGAGAGGAATGGGGTAATAGGGCATAAAAAAAAGAAATACACTGGTGCAGAATCACAAACGTTACAGAGTCATGAATCTTTACCACATCAACAAAATATAACTTCAAAATGCTCACTGCCATATTTTTAAGAAATAGTTGCCCAACACAAGATTGCAGGGTCAGCCTAACAACCAGGATAGTCAATGAAGAGATTTTCCTGTAAATGCAAACCACTTCATGGTCTTGAGATGTATCGTGTCATCTGTCTATTGTTCTACTGACAAGCTGAACAGACAATGCTTAATGGATTTTTCCTCACATTGGAAGAAGAATGAGTGGGTTGACATCACAAGGAGGACAAGGACAAGGAGATGTGTTGCCTGCTTTAAAATCTCCTAAATCTACCTTTCCCTGAACTAATAAGGGGATCAATGGATGTGAAACACTTTTCACGCAGCCATCTGGTAAAAAATATATAAGGTACTTCTATTCAGCACACTATTTTATACAGAGAGAGCACAAAACTTGGCAATGGTATATCTCTGCTTTGTTATTAAGGTAATATATAGTTGCAACACAAAAGAGATTAAGAATGTACCTGTTTTAATTCACTGGGGGATTAATTGCCCATTCTGCCAGGATTACTCCCCTTCCAACCAGATCACACACTGTTCCACCCAGACCACACCCACTATTATGCACCCATCTGGGATATAAATACAGGTAATGAAAAAAACAGAAAGGTATTCAACCAAATTGTTGATTCTTAAAAAGTATAGAAAAACTGATAAAACTGAAGGCAGTTAAAGCGGACATGTCACCCAGACATAAAAAGCTATATAATAAAAGTTCTTTTCAAATTAAACATGAAACCTAAATTCTTTTTTTATTAAAGCATTCATAGCTGTTGTAAACTCATTTGAATCATATATTGTTAATCATATATTGTCTGCCCCTCCTCTATGCCTTATGCATAGAGGCGGGACAGGAAATTACTTTCACTTTCCATTCAGTGCTTCCTAAATGTCACTGCACTCCCTACATTCCCCCTCCCTCCTTACCATCTAATTATGTAGCTTGTGCATGGGGATTGCCATCAGGTCCCCCATTCTGGCACAGAAATAAGATTTTGAGATGATGCAAGGCTTGCATTAATAACCGTGTCAACAAAATGGCAGCTGCCTGCTTGCTATAATTATGAATTCCCAGACTAAAGGAAACGATTCAAATCATTTATATAATGTAATTAAAGTTTATTTTGCCCGGCTTATTTTGGCAGGTCCCCTTTAAAATGTACAAGTGAACCATGGCTAGGAAACCAGTATTGCAGCACCCACTCCACTTGAATAAACACATACATGCAGGTACAGTAGATATAGCTTTCTGCTCAATGTATCCTATGACACTAGGGATAATTACTTATCACACTGCAATGTGCATTCAGAGCAAAATTAACATGTATTTACCCATAATGCAGCATGTCCCATCATTTCACAATCATTATGTTCACCAGAGGGACACCTAATGCAATTTCAGACAATGCATCAGAACTGATGCAGCTGCATTTAAATTTCAACCAAAATCGAGGAAAATTGCATTGGAAATATGTATACTGTTTATACTGTAAACTGTATATACTGTTTGGCATCATTGTGGGGTGTAAGTGTACTTTATCTAATGGAATGCTATTGTCAGAACTGTGCTGCAGTCATTGACATAGGCCACTATGGACACCCTGGAGCTACTGCTTGGTATAGGGTTGGCAGTATCTCCAGCTTTAAATAAAAAGGGCACCAACCCATAGTTTGTAACATTTGACTTTTATTAATATAAATATAAGATTGCACTCACATACAGATTAATAAAAAGGCTCATCAAGAATTTGTTTTCTGCATCTTTTGCAATACTGTAATATTCAAGAAAAAGACTGACTCATAAACATTGTGATTATATAACAAAGCCAAAGGTCCAAGCTGGAGTGTTTTTTTTACAGTGTTAATATTTCCACCTTCAGGTTTATGGGAATTTTATTGCAGTACCCTGTCTTTTATGTTAGCTTGAAGGGGACTTAGGGCTCTTACAGACGAGCATTTGAAGCTGCGATCCCCTGCATTACGTTTTTATGCGTTCAGCCGCAGGGGAGCGCAGGATTAGACACATTATTCACAAATACATTATTTCTCCTTACAATTTTCTAAGGCCTGAAAATGGCAAAGAAAATTCGTCTCCAGTTACATAACATTCCCATAGGCTTCTATTGAATGGATTTGTTAACCCAACTTGGGAATTGACAAATGAGTCTGCTGATTCCATAAAAGAAATGTTGCTGTCCCCTACTAAATTGAATGGTTATTGGCACTTCTTAGCTATTTTGGTGAGAAAACGCCAGCTGAAAAATAAAATAAATGCTTTTGTAGTTGGAGATAAGCAAGATGTTGTGACATTTGACAAATTGGACCCATTAAATAGATATGCTACACACATTTATGAGTGCAGCCTCAAATGCAGAGGTGCTAAAATAATGTACATATTGATATCCAATAAAGGTACTCTCATCCAACTATGCTTCTTGCACTTCTTTATATTTCCGTCAAGAGCCATTGTAACTGTCTAGTCCATTGTGATGCATCAGAACACCAGAACAGGATAAAGAACACCAGTTATACAGATGCCTATAGAAATCCAATGTTTGGAAGAATAGGGTAAAGAATATATTACCTTATGACATAAGCAAATGTGGCTATATCTTTTAAAAATATATAAATCATTTTATCCAATGTTAATTCCATTTATTAAAAGTTAGACATTGTTTTCAGTTATGCATCCAATTTTTTTTTGGATGAGCAGCACCAGTATTGATTGAATGTGACACTGCCAAATTTTAGGGGCACATTTACTAAGGGTCGAAGTGAATTTGAAGTGAATATTCGAATTGAACAACTTTGAATTTCTAAGTAATTTTTGGGTACTTCGATCATTGAATAGACCAAATTCGACTTCGGTTTGAAGTGAAAATGCTTCGGACTATTCGACCATTCGATAATCAAAGTACTGTCTCTTTAAAAAACTTCGACACTTTGCCGCCTTAAACCTGACAAATTGCTATGTTAGACTATGGGGACCTCCTAGAACATATAGCCAACATTTGGCTAAGTTTTTAGAAGTCAAAGTGAAATCGTACGATGTTAAAAATCCCACAAATTCGATTTTGAATGTCGAACTAGCCTATTCGATGGTCGAAATTTCAAAGTTTTTTGCACTTCGAAATAAGACCCTTGATAAATCTGCCCCTTAGTCTTTTTACTTGTATTTATAAGAGCAGACGGATGTGCCAGGTGAAGCTTCTGGATTCCCAAAAGAGCCATTATAAAGTTCATGAAATGTCCTTGTCCTTACTCTGCTGCCACTTCGTGTTACTCAAAGACTTGCAAGCTTGTGTTTGAATCTGTGCATTATACAGTCACATTTCCGTGTATAAAAGCTCTATATATTTCTTGATGCCTCTGAAAGGCAGCACATATGCCTTGTTTTCTGTGGGTGTCAGTTGCAAGTTTGAGTACATATGTCTTTTAAGCTGCATGTGCCAGAATGTACCTTTTACTGCCCACATGTAACAGCATATACAGTATAACTTGCTGCCTTTAAATTTTGGCATGTGCATCATTTTATTTTCTATAGAAAACAGGTATGTACATAGTTAGCTTATAGCGTAAAGGAACAGTAACACCAAAAAATTAAAGTGTCTTAAAGGAATGACAATATTATGTACTGCACTGGTAAAACTGGTGAGTTTGCTTCAGAAACACTACTATAGTTTATATAAACACGTTGCTGTGTAGCCATGGTAGCAGCCATTCAAGCACAGGCTATAAAGTAGATAGAAGATAACTTCTACTGTATACTACAGAACTTATCTGTTATCTGCTTTGTATCCTGTGCCTTTTTTCCTTTTTCAGCTTTGAATGGCTGACCCCATGGCTACACAGCAGCTTCTTTATATAGACTACAGTTGTGTTTCTGAAGCAAGCACACCCGTTTTCTCAGTACAGGGCAACATTGCATTATATTGCCATACATTTAAGACAATTATTGGTGTTACTGTTCATTTAAGAGCCTGCAAGAAGGGTTGGACTGGGCCAGCAGGATACCAGGTAAAAAGCCGGTGGACCCGTCCACCCAAACTCACACCTGCCTACAGCCTGCGCTGCTGCCGCAACTTCCACACAGGTACAGCAGGGGCCTGGCGATGGGTTGTGGCTAGGGCGGAGGGCTTCTAGGGGATGGCAACAGAGGTGGGGCAGAGGGGAGGCTGGGGAGCCCAGAGGGGGTTGGGTAGCCCTGTTGCGGAAGCCCTAGTGTGCTTCCAGTCAAACGCTGCGCTAATTCTGGGACACCACAAAGATTGAGAAGGCTTGCTCACAAAGACTGTGGTCACATCATTTACCTTCCCTAACTGAATTAAAAAACTCACTTCTCTAAAAGACCAGAAATCCAAGGTCCCTTTGAGTAAAGGAGAAGGAGGTTGGTTGGAGAGGTTAATAAATAGTTTAAGCACGAAATTTGTTTGTTAAAACGGCCTCTGTACCTAAGTTTGTAGCTTTATAAATATTTTTAAAAGCAATTAGTAAAATTAGATTAAAATAGATATTCGCCAACGTGTGTTTCACAATAGGTTTTCTCAAGGCTTTTTTTTTACCAGTTGCTTCAAACTTATTTCTACTAGATTATTCATATTATTACTATCATAATTAAAACCTTTATAGATTATGCAGTTTCTAATATGCCACGAAAGCCCCAAACCTTCAACATAAGGTAGCAGATATACACAGGTATGGGATCTGTTATCCAGAATGCTCGGGACCTGGGGCTTTCTGGATAATGGATCTTTCTGTAATTTGGATCTTCATACCTTACGTCTACTAGAAAATCATGTAAACATTAATTAAACCCAATAGGCTGGTTCTGCCTCCAATAAGGATACATTATATCTTAGTTTGGATCATGTGCAAGATACTAGTTTATTATTATAGAGAAAAAGAAAATAGCTTTTAAGAATTTAGATTATTTCGATAAAATGGAGTCTCTGGGAGATGGTATTTCTGTAATTCAGAGCTTTCCGGATAATACCTGTATTTTTGTAATTAGTGCAACAGGTTATGCACTAATAATATATATTTTTGTTATTTCATTATTTTTTTTTTATTTAACCATGCAAACATAGACTTTTGTTGATGTTTTCTATTTGAAATCTCATATTAATTGTGCACCATCAGGATAACAAGATAATATTTCTAAGCACAAGATGTTTAAAAAGAGTATGCATTCTTTTTTTTGCTAAAGCTCCAACGACCACTTGTCTCCCCGGATCACATGAAAAGCGTCATTGGGATGACTCATGCACACTGTTTCGCATTAGTTTCCACTGTGAACAAGCCAACTGCAGTGATTACCGAGCAGGCTTTGGGAATTAGTTTGCACTCATAGGTAGTGTGAATAGATTCAGACACAACACTTTCATGTGTCTTCAATTTACTTGTTTTAAAGTGAATGAACAAATGCTGTGTGAAAGCTATAGACTCTAACAAAGTAAGAAACTGGCAGAAAAAAAAGTGGCAGCTAGCTTGTAGGAAATGGAGCAACAGAAACACAAATAGAACTGCATTTAGAGGTTTTCTTGGAATAAAATGACTTGACAAGATAATCCTTTAACCTGAAGGTACAAGCCATAAATATAGGAACATCATTTTCAATTTCAAGGTGTGTAGTTTGACATACGCTTTCATTTAGATCTAGGGTGGTCATACCCTACATACGATAGTGGATAATAATAATAATAATAATAATAAAAAGCATACATTTAGGATATGGAAATTGGGTTTTTGCCTTTATCCTCTTGATTTTTAAGATGTGTAGTTTGACCTGCTCTTTCATTTAGGTCTAGGGTGGTCATTCCCTACGATAGTGGATAATAATAATAATAACAAAAAGCATACATTTAGGGGCAGATTTATCAAGGGTCGAATTTCAAAGTTGAAAATACTTCAAAATTCGACCATAGAATTGAATTACTTCAACTTCGAATAACGAAGTCTAAGTTTTTTTCAGCGAATTTGGGTATCCTGCGGTCGAAGTAAAATTGTTCGATCAATCGAACGATTTTTCTTTGACTTCGAAAAAAACTTTTCAAACTGCTCTAGAAGGTCCCCATAGGCTAACATAGCACTTCGGCAGGTTTAATTTGGCAAAGTATTGTAGTCAAAGTTTTTTTTAAAGAGACAGTACTTCAATTATCGAATGGTCAAATATTAAAACTCACTTATCAAATTCGAGGTGGAAGTAATCTATTCGATGGTCAAAGTATCCACAAAATTACTTTGAATTTCTAATTTTTTTACTTCGAAAATTCCCTCGAATTCACTTCGACCCTTGATAAATCTGCCCCTTAGGGTATGGAGATGGTTTTTGCCATTAACCTCTTGATTTTCAAGACATGTAGTTTGACCTGCTCTTTCATAGAGGTCTAGGGTGGTCATTCTCTACCTACGATAGTGGATAATAATAATAACAAATAATAACAAAAAGCGTACATTTTTCCATTAACCGCTTGATTTTCAAGACGTGTAGTTTGACCTACTCTTTCATTTAGGTCTAGGGTGGTCATACCCTACATCCGCTAGATGACAATCATAACAAAATCCTAATTTAGGATATTTGTATGGCAGTTTTGCTTCATCCCATTTAATAATGCTAACATTTAAAAATCACATATTAAAAGGGAAGGTAAGGCTGCCTTCTAAAAAAGCAAACATATTTTACCTGGTAATACAAAAAGCAAAATTCTATTTGTATAATGTTTTAAGGGATAAATATGCACATGCTCATCATTGAAATAAAAATATAATAATCCCCTCTTAGGTATACCTGTACCAAGTTCCTTTATTTTTATTGAATAAAAAAAACACTGCCTTGCTGTTGTGGCAGTGAAATTCCAACTGCAAGTGTGATCCTACCAGGAATACTAAAAGGTCCTTCAGAAAGGAAAAACTGACCACCACCAGTCCCATCTGGACAAAATTAGATGCATCTAGGTCTGGTGTTTAGTTAAAACAAAACAAAAAATATTCTGCACACATAAAACGGAATCTAAATCTAAATCTCATTTTGAGAGGGTCAAGATCCCTTAGCACACAGCTTCACATTTAAAAAAAAATTCATGTATCTGCGTGGATCTCCTCCAGGTACTCTGGTTTCCTCTCACACTCCAAAACAAACAGGCCGTTTACATGACTCCTAATAGAACTGGTCATATTGTGTGTGAATGTGATAGAGACCCAAGACTGTAAGCTCCACTGGGGCAGAGACGGATTTGAAGGATGTATAATCTCTGTAAAACCCTGCAACAATGTGTCGGCACTATATGAACATCATTTGTCTGGGTTTGGTGGGGTCATAAAGAGTGACAAAGTGATAAAATAGTCTCATTATTGAAAGTTCTGCATAGCCAGGGGAATGTCAAAATTAATATTTCACAATAATGTTTAATACCTAGTACTGTAGAGTAGTGCCAGTCTCTGTGAGTAGCAGTGCATAATTATAGGAGTGATAGGATAGTTTCTATGGAAGTGGTTCATTTCCCTGCCATTTATTTTCATCTAATCCCCCTAGAGTAGAAAATAGAAGCCATATGCAGCACTGGCACGTTTGAGTAGCTTGTTTATTTTGGAACGGGTATAAAATATTAAATTGATTGTATATAGAAAGTAGATCTCCATGAGATGAAGCTTCTATTACTGTAACTATCTGTTTTCATAGAAGTTTTATGCAAATATGCAACCTTGTGGTGGGATGTTTTGAACATCATAGAAAAACAGCAGCAACATGTTCTCTTAAAGGGATTCTCTCATGATTTTCATGGTGTAGTTTTTATTTCTCAGCTACACTGTTTGCACTGAAAATAATTCTCTTTACCATATAAAATTAATCCAACAAGCATATTTTTTAGTTGGAATATTGGTGTGAAGGCAGCCATTTCAGGTCATTTGAACTGGTCATGTGCTTTCAGAAAGGCTATTGTTTCTCCTACTTATGGGCAGGTTTATCAAAGGTCAAGGTGAATTTTCGAATGACAAAAAATTGGCATTTCGAGCAATTTTCGCAAACTTCGACTAGAGAATAGTCCAAATTTGATTTGAAAAGAAAAATCAAAAATGTGAATATCGAAATGTATCATGTACTGTCTCTTAAAAAATTCGACTTTGACCAATTGCCATCTAAAACCTGCCGAATTGCTATTTTAGCTTATGGGGGACCTCCCAGAACTTATTTGGAGTCAATTGGTGGAATCAAAGTTTTTTTTGGGGAATTCAATCTAATGCGATATTCCTTCGATTCGTATTCGGCTGAATACAAACCTATTCGATCGAAATTGGACCAATTCGACCAAAAAAAATGTAACTTAATTTCGGTTGGTCTTTTTGAATTCGAATTTTGAACCTTGATAAACATGCCCCTTAGTGTAACTGAAGGTGTTGCAGTAGGCAGCCATCTCAGGTTATTTGAACTGATCATGTGCTTTCAGAAAGAGCCAGCACTTCAGGATGGAACTGCTTTCATGCAGGCTATTGTTTCTCATACTTAGGGGCAAATTCATTAAGGGTCGAATATCGATGGTTAATTAACCCTTGATATTCGACTGGGAATGAAAATCCTTTGACTTCGAAAATCAAAGTCGAAGGATTTTGCGCAAATACTGCGAAAAAACTTAGCCAAGCCTATGGGGGACCTTCCCCATAGATCAGGCAAGATGTCAGGGTGCATAGAAGTATCGTCATTGGTAAGAGACTATTAAAGTTATGTGATAGTCTAAGACCATCTCTGGAACATGGAAATGTATGTTGTGAGACATTCTGGGACATATATTCTAAATCACTAATCACAAATAAAGTCAGTGCTCTCCACATTATCAGTATTATACGACACTCTGAGTGGGAGGGTTGGTGTGAGTGCCTTACACTCAGAATTGCACATTCTATTAAAAGAGTAGCAGCAATGGAACCACCTGTTAGTGGGTGTTTGGAATCCAACAGGACTTGGAGGACGTTCTCTCTAGATGTTTATTCTGGTTTCTTTTGATTCTGCAGTGCTGCGGCTGATTCATTTACGCCAATCTGTTAATGTGATTTTAGGTTCAGTGGGTACAAGAGCTTCTTGATATTTGCATGCACTTGTATTTGTTCCAGTACTGTAAACTGAAAACCTGTCAATAGCATAAACTGCTGCAAGCTCAGAGGAGGAAAAAAATATTCATACCAAAAGCTTTGCTCTGTATGAGTCATTGTGGAATATTTTATATTTTATGGAACTAGAAGCATAGACTATCTGCCATCCTTTGTTCTGAGAATGATTTCAATATCTGATGGACAATGCGAGAAAGAATAAAATGTTCTATGTAAAGGACCCTCAGGCTTTTATCTTTCTCCAATATGCTACATATAAACAATCAATGGCAAGTAACTAATCGCATACATTGGCTACATCAGTTATTTCAACCAGTGCTCCTCGGATATGCTAAAATGATATTTCCCAGCATTCCCTGACAGCTAAAAACAAATTCAAACACAGTTTCAGGAATGGCCAAGTACCTGCTTAAACTTATTTACACACATTTTATCCTTCTCCTAGCTCAGCTTGCTTCCTCGTGATATTGTTTAAGAATAAATATTATCTGCACTTTATCAAGTGCAATTGACTCTGGAGCTTCTTGAACTGCTGATATTAGTTGTGGTGGCCATACTCTTGTCAATCCCTCAGGGTACTGACTATGTATCCTACTGGCTGAATGGACAGATAATGTAGTACTGACCAAACACATGTTATTCTGTTATTGCATACACTCAAACCAACAGTCCAAATGATTGGAACTGCAGAATGTAACGAGGCTTCTTAATCTGCCCATACACCTGCTGACAAGTTGCATCATATTTACTTGGACATAGATTCAACCCAATAAAATACAGGATGGTCTGTCAAACCTGAACCCCAAGATGAGATGCTTGCCCAGAGATATGTGCAGCATTGTCAAAATCAGTCAAATTGAGCAACCATAACAGAGTATGTATGGCCAGCTTGTACAATAAGGGGACTAGTTACTAAAGTTCAAAATTCTTTTTTTTCACAAACCTCACAGATTTTTCTAGATTTCTTTAAAACTCAAAAGTGTAAAAATCATGAAAAACTCTAATACAACGTTAAAGCTCCTAAAGAGAGCTTCGGTGATCGTTCTGGGCCATTTTAAGTCAATAATGACTTTTAGAGCTTTTCGGTTTTTTTCTCTAGTAATTATCCATAAAACTTGAATTTTTACACGTTTTAGCGGTATTTATATTTTTTTTTAGCTCATTGCATTTTCTGTTCGTACTTTATAAACAAATCTCAAAAAAGTGTAAAAACCATGAAAAACTCTAATAGAAAGTTAAAGCTCCTATAGTAGTCAAAGGGAGCTGCGGTGATCCTTCTGGACCATTTTAAGTCAATTATGACTTTTAGAACTTTTCGGGTTTTTTTCTCTAGTAATTATCCGTAAAATGTTTTAGCTGCATTTATATTTTTTTAGCTCATTGCATTTTTTGTTCGTTCTATATATTCAAATCTTTTTCTACGTTTCATGGCATTCGTGATTTTAGAAAAATCGTGTTTCATAAACCTCTAAAACCACTAAAATTCAACCTTTGATAAATGGGCCTCCCAGTCTCAGGGCCTAATTATCAAGCCCCAAACATTTTCGTATTTAATTTGAAGAGTAACAAATCTTCTGATTGCTATTAAACAAACCCTCATAGACTGCTGTGGGTCTTTAGCTATAAAATCCTTAGCATCGCCTGTAAACTGCGGGGGGGTCCATACCCCTTCTTTATTTATGTACATACCATGAGATTAATTTTCTGCGAGACTCTAGGGACCATCTACCTACCAAACCCAAGGGTGTGAGTGATGGGGGTGGTGGTGGTAATCCGGTTCTTTCTGGATGTATCCTGCACCACCCACACACCATCCAACTATTAGAATTTGGTGGGAAAGGTGAGCAATTTAAATAAAACTGGATTGACTGACTCCAGCAACCCTTTAGTGGGGGTGTAAAGTTAGGGGATAAAGAATGCTACCCTGGAAGTGTATCATTTTACTATTTAATCCCTGGGTCCTGGGATTATGTCAGAATCAAATACATTTTATAAAGCAGATTGGTTCTTGTGTAAAATAATATATTCTGCATTCGGAACTTTGGATAGATATATCAGCAGCTTGAGTGTTCATCTTTTAAATCTGTCTAGGGTATGAGCTTGATGTAGAAGGTCATTTACCAATAAACATCTACATTGTTCATGTAAAAGCAAATGATATCTGTATGCATTCATTAGATTAAAGTTAGATAAAAGGCACATGCCTATATGATCCAGCCACCTTTTGTAATAAATTCACCAGAAAGCAAATTAAAGCAGTATGTATTCAAAGTGTAACAGTCTGTGCCAATATAATAATGGTTGGAAGAATATTTAGAATATTTAGAATATTTTACAACCATAGTGGTTGTACAAAGGGTCAGGGTTGATGTAAAAGTAAATACAGCAGAATGTATTCATTGAAATAACATAACTTGCAGATTTGAAGTGGCAGAGCAACAAAATACAAAAAACACGGATATAAAGCAAGCTTATTTTAAACGTAAACCACCAAGGCAGGATGCAGGAAAAAAAAGAGAAGAGACCTAGTAAACAGATACACCCCTCGATGTTTAGCTTAAGCAACACTGGGAAAAACTTTCAACAATAAAAACAGAAAGCAAAAAATCAACAAAAACATGTGGCAACTTGAGAGAAAATAAAATTTTGTTCACAATTTAAAAAAAAATGATTGCTCCCCCATCAGGTGAATACTGAATATTTATATCCATATAAACCAGTCTGTGGAAGTAATTACATGAGATTTCTACCAAAGGTAAAGCTATTGTATTCACACACAAGCAAGAGCACATCACAGGATGAAGTTATGTAACTGTTCCCGAGAAAGCCTCAAGCAAAAGTATGAAGTGAATGGATTTTCAAAAACATTTAATATCAGATACTCTGGAATACATCTTGAATGATACATGGCTTATAAAATAAGCATCTGTAAGCTTTTTATTCCATCAATAAACACAATAAAATACAACTATAGGTTTCATACTAGGATAGTGGATAGGCCATTAGAGCTGACATTATCATACACATAAAATACAAAATTAATGTGAAGCCAAAAGGCACTTTCAGTGATGTCAGGGAACTCATAAGGGTCCTGTGCTTCAGCAGAGACTGCAAGGGCAAGATTGAGTCCTGAAATCAGCATTGCTGATCCAGCAGAGGAAACCAAGGTCTCGAAACAGGCAGTAGTTTGAGGCAGGCAGCAAATATTCAGAAGGTTGTAGCACAAACTTGAACCAGGCATCAGACATGTGTTTTTAGGTAGAGTCAAATAAGAAAGACATAAACACTGAAGAGATCTCCCTGGATGTTTATTCATCCCTTAAAAGTATCCAATGGTGCCCCTCAGGGCCATAGTAGACAGAGCAGGATCATACAGCACCATGTTGGGGATCAGAACAAAGTTCAAGGAGGGTTTAAATGACATATAGGCAATAAACTTGAACAGGAAGAAGTAAAGTAAAATGGCCACTAACAACTATAAGATGTTAACTACCAACTTACAGCTACACTTAAAGGTTGCTTTCATGCTATATAACTGTACAAGTGCCATGTACCACAAGCCTTGAACTTTATTTGTATGGGAGTGACGTCCATAATTGTGGAAGGTGGGATAAAGACACGAGAGAATATTAACTTATTAACCTACCAGGTAATATGTTAGAGTTAGAACTACTTTTAAATTGAATACACTGTACATTTTCTTAAATGTTTGCTTATTTAATCAAACCTTTAAAATCTAAAAAACTTGATTAAATAAAACCATGGAAAAAATCTTGAATGCATTGAATTCTACTCCTCATTTTAAATTTCAAATTAAAAACTTTAATTGAAAAAATTGCTTAACTTCCGCCAAGGACAAGTCCTATTGACAGTTACATAGTTAGATCAGGTTGGAAAAAGTCCAAAAAGTTCAACCCCTCCAAATGAAACCCAGTATACATACATACACACACTGCCACTGACCCCCCCCCCCCACATATTCACATAAACTATATATAGTCATATCTATACCAACTATAGATTTTAGTATCACAATAGCCCTCACTACTGTACGTTGCTTCAAATGTTCTTTTTCTCTAGTCTGAAGGGGTGACCTCTGGTGCAGTGATCCTCTTTATGGGTAAAAATGGACCCCTGCTATTTGTCTATAATGCAATCATGTCCCCTCCCAAGCATCTTTTTTTCCAGAAAAACAACCCCAACCTTGACAGTCTACTTTCATAATTTAAATCTTCCATCCTTTTTTCCCAGAAAAAAACAACCCCAACCTTGACAGTCTACTATCATTATTTAAATCTTCCATCCTTCTAAACAGTTTAGTTGCAGGTATCTGCACTCTCTCCGGAATTAAGACAACTTGTTATCTACAAAAACCCTTAGATCCTTCTCAGTTAAGGAAACTCCCAGCACACTGCCATTTTAAGTATACCTTGCATTTATTTTTAACCTTGCATTTATCAACATTGAACCTAATTTTGCAGTTTGCTGCCCAGTTTTCCAATTTAGTCAAATCAGTCTGCAAAGTGGCAGCATCCTGCATGAAACCTATAGTTCTGCACAATATTGTATCATCAGCAAAAATAGAAACAGTACTTTCAATGCCCACCTTTCAAAGCAAAGTACAGACCCCTGTGGTACTCCACTAACAACACTGGTCCAATTAGAAAATCTTAGTAATCTATCGTTTAGCCAGTTCTCTATCCAGGTACAAATACTATTTTCCAGGCCAACATTCCTTAATTTAACCAGTAACCTTCTGTGTGACACTGTATCAAATGCTTTAGTAAAGTCTAAATAGATCACATCCACTTGCTTCCTTGAATCGCGGTCCCTACTCACCTTCTCATAAAAGGAAATTAAACTAGTCTGGCAAGATCTATTATGCATAAAACCATTCTGGCACAAATTCATAATATTATGATTTGTAAAGAAGTCCAGTATCTTATCCCTAATACCCGTTCAAAAAGCTTTCCTACCACTGATGTCAGACTAACCGGCCTATAGTTTTGAGGCTGAGAACACAATCCCTTTTTGAATAGCGGCACCACATTAGCAATTCGCCAATCTCTCAAACATTTTATCAGTAATTGATTTTGTGGAAGCAAAGCAGGATTTTTAATTATAATTTATAATTGCGAAGTCACCGACCCATTAACAGGTCCAACAGGATGACCTTTCCCCTGTTTGGCAATTTTAGTGGCGAGATCTCCAAAACCAACATTTATTTTATATAAGATATAAAACCACCAATATAAGTTTGGATGTTAAGGGGGTGTTAGAACAAAGTTTAGTAATAAGTAATTCTTTACTTTTTAGCTGTAAATGCCTTTTTTCATGTGCTAAAATTATTAAGTTCTGTCCATTTCTTAGTTTATAATTTACTGACTTGTCAAGTATCTGCTGATCATACACATGCATAATGATAGCAATAACCTTTATTTTCATGGAAATGAACACAAAAATGTGACACATTTAAAATAAAATAAAGGACAGATGGCTTTTTTAATCCTCAAATGTCAGTACTGTCACTAGTTATTTGTGTCATCAGACTGTAGAGATAGTGCTGCACATCATACTAGTCTGAATTTCCATCTTTTCATTACAAAATTAGCAGAAGTAGCTTTACTGATAAAAATTCCAATCAATGAAATTAAAAAGAAGAATAGTTAACTTAATTCTGTGCTATTGTGCAGAGTAGCAGTAGGAATACAAACCATGTTTGTCTACTACCCTCTGCATTGGCATCATGATTAGCATTGCTGGCTCACAGGACTGTTTACACATGAAGTTTACATCATAAAAGTGACGAGGACATAATCACTGAGTCTCTATGACGCACATCTTGTGTCCATTGGCAGTCATAGTGCTTGATATTGATGTTGGAAAAATGTTTGCATTATTCTTTGATCACAGTGCCCCACAAACAAATGCTTTCTAAACTAAGGTCTGTTGGGCTTAATGAAGTCGTTTGCACATGGATAGTAAACTGGCTACAGGATCGGGTACAGAGGGTGGTTGTTAATGGGACATTCTCTACTTGGAGTAAGGTTCTTAGTGGGGTCCCTCAGGGATCGGTATTGGATCTTTATTTAACTTGTTCATTAATGACTTGGGGGGGGCATTGTAAGTAATGTATCAGTGTTTGCAAATGCCACAACTATGCAGGCCAATTAATTCCATCCAGGATTCGGCATCCTTGCAACAGGATTGTAACACCCGCCGCTGGTTTTGAGCGCCGGCGCATAAGCGCAGGCACACGTCAACTTGGGCGCCGGCATTGAGGCGCCCGCGCACGTCAAATCAGACACCTGCGCTCACATACTTAGGAGCTATGACCTCTAATTTAGGCGCCTGGCTTCCTATTGGTCCCTGATGTGTCTGTCTTCCTCAGCCTGCTCCTGATTGGTTCCTGTTCCCTTAAATACCTTCCTCTTCCTCCTCACATTGCCCAAGCTGGCTTCAGTTCCTACTGTTCCTGCTAAAGCCCTGGTTGTTCGAGTTTCCTGGTTTTGACCCTCTGCCTGTTTTCCTGACCTCCGAACCTTCGCTGCCTGAATTCGACCTCTGCCTGCATTTAACTACGCCTTAGCCTGACCCCTTGGTACTTCGCTTCTTTGAAACCTGTCTTCTGGAAACGACCTTTGCCTGCACTTGACTACGCCTTGCCTGATCCCTGGTTACTTCGCTCCTGGTAACTCGCCCGGCTTCTCTACCACCTCCGCAGCAGAAAGCCCGGGGCCCCAAAAGGGCGTCGGTGAATACCGGAGCCGTAGAGAGGTTCCTGTTACCATCAGTTCTCCTGGATCAGCTATCTTCCTCCGGGATCCGAGGTAAACAGATTGTTATAAGGATCTTGACAAACTAGCAATATGGGCAGCTAAGTGGCAAATGAGATTCAATGTTGATAAATGTAAAGTCATGCACCTGGGATGTAGAAATATCCAAGCCACTTATACCCTTAATGGGACTGCACTAGGCAAATCCATTATGGAAAAGGACCTTGGATTCCTTGTAGATAATTAACTTGGCTGTAGCAAGCAATGCCAGTCAGCAGCATCAAGGGTAAATAAACTCTTGAGCTGTACTATAAGGGGCATGAATTAATGGGAGGAGGGGGTCATTCTTCCACTGTATAGAGCACTGGTGAGGCCCCATCTAACATATGCCATACAGTTTTTGCCTCCAGAGCTGAAACAGGACATTTTTGAATTTTAGAGGATGCAGAAAAGGGTCGCTAAACTCAAAAAAGGTATGGAAAATCTTAGCTATGAGGGAAGACTGGCCAAGTTGGGGTTGTTCACGTTGGAGAAGAGGCACTTGAGGGGTGATATGATAACTATGTTTAAATATATAAGGGGGATCATATAATAATCTAATGCTTTATTTACTAGTAGGTCTTTCCAGCTGACCCAAGGGCACCCATTCCGATTAGAAGAAAAGAGGTTCCGTCTAAATATTCAGAAGGGGTTTTTTTGCAGTGAGAGCTGTGAAGATGTGGAATTCTCTCCCTGAATCAGTTGTACAGGCTGATACATTAGATAGCTTTAAGAAGGGGTTGAATTTGTTTTTAGCAGGGGAGGGAATACAGGGTTATGAAAGATAGCTCATAGTACAAGTTGATCCAGGGACTAGTCTGATTTTGGAGTAAGGAAGGAATTTTTTTCCTCCTCTGGAAAGAGGCTTCAAATGTTTTTTTTTTGCCTTCCTCTGGATCAATTAGCAGTTAGTCTTAAGAGGTTGAACTTGGTGGACGTGTGTTTTTCAACCTAACTTACTTACTATGTTACACATCAGATCACAGTTGGCCGCCTATACAGAAAATTCTGTCTCGCATGCTTTCCATGAATGCTTTTGAGGGTCCATTTGTTTGATCAAGGGCCAAATGAGTAGTAATGGGTGAATCAGACCCATTTTGCTTTGACAAAAAATTTGCCAAATGCATTTGAAGTCTATGGGCGACAAATCTTTATTTGACGCGTGACAATTTTTTTTTGACATGTGACAAATTCTTTTTACCCATTGTATGGGCATGTTTTTCACTGTGAAACCTGGTAAACATTTTATATCACTACAAATGGGCATTTATGTGCAGTCTGCCAATCTACATTTATGGGAAAATTACAAATAATTTGTTTGTTGGTCCACAGAGGATTTAATCAATGTGTAGCTAGCTTAACACTGGCATCTGATATTCATACACATGTTGAAGAGTAGCACAGAATGAAAAAAAAACTGAAAAACCACAAGCTTCATATTCATTTTGTTATATATCATAATATTATCATAATATACTAATACACAGCCAATTTACTCACAACTTTCAATTTCAAGTGTGCAATTTTGTTCATCCAAAGGATATCGTCTCAGATCCATCATACAAGCAGCTGTCGTTGTTATCCTATAAGAAAACAAATAAGCGGTGTGTCAAAGACAATGAAGAATTGCAGACATATAGGCAAAGAAAAGTTCATTTTTTGTGTGTACCTTGAACTTTTTGGCAACTACTCCAATGTAAATGCATAGACCACAAAACAAATACTATAACAATAATACAAGCAAAGGGACCCAATGCTTTTAAGCTCTTTTCAGCAGTGTCCTCTCTGTTGGTTTCTTATTTGTATGAAATCTATATGGTCTGTATTGTACAGCTTTGCAGAATAGGTTTACGGTTCATAAATATGTGTTATCATGTCATGAAAATAGATATGGAAAAGACTTTTTATGCATGTCAACTAACATTACAAGATGCAAACACAGCTGTTTTGTATCACCCATTGCAAAACAGGCAATTCTAGTTTCTAAGTTTATGTTTTAGTATTTATGTTCTAGTATTTAGGAGTGATACAATGTTAACCAACAGTATTGACATTTCTTATTGTGCTCATTAACATCATGTGCCTAAAAATCCATTCTAACATGTGCCGACAGAGGGTTTTATATACAATGTAAATGTACCTTTAAAGGAGAAGGAAAGGCTAAAATTAAGTAAGCTTTATCAGAAAGGTCTATATAAATACACCAGTAAACCCTCAAAGTAATGCTGCTCTGAGTCCTCTGTCAAAAGAAACACCACATTTCTTTGCTTTTATTGTGTACTCATGGGCTTCTGTATCAGACTTCCTGTTTTCAGCTTAAACCTCCAGGGCACGGCCTTGAGCATGCTCAGTTTGCTCCTCTCCCCCTCCCTCCTCCCATCCCTACTGTAATCTGAGCTCAGAGCTGTTAGTAAGCAGGGAGAGACTTAGGCAGGAAGTGATGTCACACCAAGCATATATGGCAGCTTCTATCCTAAACAAACAGAGACCATGTCTAGAGCTGTTTACTCAGGTATGGTAAAGCATTCTGCAGAATAAATATAGCGTTCTAGCTTGCACTATTGTGGCTATTCTATTGGCAATAAACTGTCTTGGAGCTTTCCTTCTCCTTTAAAGGGGTTGTTCATACTTTTAGTATGATGTAGAGAGGGATATTCTGAGACAATTTTCAGTTGGTTTTCATTTATTATTATTTGTGGTTTTTGAGTTATTAAGCATTTTATGCAACAGCTCCAAATTCCCCTAGCAACCATTCACTGATTTGAATAAGATGCAGGAATATAAATAGGAGAAACCTGAATAGAAAGATGGGGAGTAAAAAATATCAATAACAATAAATGTGGTGCCTTACAGAGCATTTGTATTTTAGATGGGGTCAGTGACCCCCACTTAAAAGCTGGAAAGAGTCAGAAGAAAAAGACAAATAACTCAAAAAGTACAACATATAAATAATGAAGACCAATTGCAAAGTTGCTAGGAACTGAATATACTAAAAGTTAACTCAAAGGTGAACCACCCCTTTAACAGTGTATATGCTGAACAAGGTCAGTGACCTTAGTGCTTAAAAAGCGGATTAACGAGGACCTTTCACCTACACAAAAAAAGCTGTATAGTAAAAGCAAATTAAACATGGAACCCAAATTATTTTTTTCATTTAAGCACCCATGACTGTTATAAAGGTGTTTAAATATCTGAGCAGTCAATCAAATATTACCTGCCCCGCCTCTATGCATGGTTACTTTATGTATGGACTCTCTTTCAGTAGGGCAGGAAACGGTGACACACGTGCATTAAACAAAAAGCCTTAACATGATTCTGTTCACATGACACATACTGCAGACCAGAAATAGGAAACGATTGCCTAGACAGCTCAGAAGTCTTGATCTTTAAGAAAACCAATGCTCCAGTTTAAAATTTCCAGGGGAACAAAAACAGGACAGTATGGGAGTTGATGCCTCTTAGGGCATGCATGAGGCAGATCTGAAAGTGAGAGGGGCACAACTTTCTCTTATGTCTGTTCAGATCCATATTTAGGCTATGTTCTGAATAAAGATTAGTGTTAATGGGCATTCATCTAGCAAACCTGATTTCACCTATTTGTTCTTCACCCCTGTAATATTGTGAGACAAAGAGAACCAGATCCTGGTAGCAACTGCTCCATTTTGAAGTTGAAGGAAACCCTTTTCAGAGAATCTACCGCTCTAGTTTATTGGTTTTGCCATGGCATAAATTAATGGAATTTGCACCCACTTAGACTATATATTTGCCCTCAGTAGATTCTCTTGTATCCCTAACAAATATAATGTTCTTTTGTTCAATAAAGTATGATTGTGTATCACTTTGTTTTATTGAAACTGTTGGAAATATTTGCACACTTTCAGGCTATTGAGTTAATAATTTAATGTTCTGAACTAGTGATGGGTGAATAAATTCACCAGGCGCAAATTCGAGATGAATTTCCATGTTTTGCAGCTGAAAAATCTGCTGCGGCAAAAAAATTTGAGTGCACAGCAGAAAAGCAACGGGTATAAAAATGGTTGCGTGGCAAAATTATTCGGACACCCATTGATGTTATAGCATTTGGACAAATAGGCGTGTGTATAAAAATTGTCATGCCATTGAAATTAACACGTCAGAATTATTTTGATGCCCATTGACTTCAATGTATTTCGCAAATTTTTTACCGTTTCGCGAATTTTGCTGTAAATTCATGAATTTTTCAGAGAAGTGAAATGGGACAAATTCACCCATCACTATTCTGAACCCTTTCATGTATTTTCAGTGAGTTTACATATGTACATAAAGAATTCTGGTACCATGATTTATACATTACTTGGAAAAAGAAGATTAAATCAAAGACCAAATCAAATGGTGACCTTGCTATACAATGGTCAGTTTGCCTGTAAACATATGTACAGTGTATACTTACACATTTACACAGTGATAGAATAATTACAACCCATGTCACTTCTACATCATTTGCAGTTACCACAAAATCATATTTTCTGGCACTGGCAGTTTGCACATATGGGTCCCCAACATTTTTGCCATCATTATGAATGTTTTGCTGAGCTAAAACTCAATGATTTTCACCACCTCCAGAGTTTTATACATATTTTCAAAAGGTCAATACTGCCCTGGCTAATTCTAATGTGTTTTCATATCTATAGGTATTCTGAGAATTATTATGTATTTTGATTTGGGAAGTGGTCATTCCCAAACACTGGACATTTGTTTTTCATGGTTTGTTTTGTAGATGCCGATCTACATGAAGCTGTTGGTTCTACTGCATGATGTGTGATGATGAACTGAATGACAACAAATGAAACAATATGATTATGTCTATTCAGACAAGAATAGGAGAGGAAAGAAACATTACAGTGAAGCATAATGTTATTTTTTTAAACATGAAACATTAAACTCATCAATTTATGATGACCACTCTCCTGTGTGTCATTTCATATTCTACAACATCAGTTTTTCTCTTTAGAACTCCACTTGCAGTATTAAGGTAACTACTGATAAGACACATTGGGGACAGAGGTGTACAGTTATGTTGCTGGAGTAGAAAATGTAAAAAATAAACCTTTGCAGAATCTGTTAAAATATTCACAAAATACCAATAGGGCCACTCTCACATCTAAATACAGATGCATTGCCGGCAAGCTCAGAGGTCAGCCTATATAGAAAGAAAGGTCTTCCAGCAGAATTTTAGCAGAACCTTATGCACTTTGCTATAAGCCCTTCAAAGAAATACCCATTGCTTCTAAAGGTAAAACGTTAGACTGCCTTAGGATACAATAGTACAATAGAGCAAGGCATGCAAAACAGTTACTGAACCTAACAGATGATGTGCAACTCTGTAACTGCTTGAAAGATTGTTCATTCCTCCTTCCGGGCCATATCGTGAGACAATGGGCGCAGATTATTTAAGAAAATTATAGTGTTATCCAAGTAGGTCAGCAGAACTCTTAAAGGAACACCAAAGTATTAAAGTAAATAAAATATAATGTAATTATGCCTGCACTGCTAAAACTTCTGTGTTTGCTTCAAAGTAGTTAATATAAACAAGCTGTTGTATAGCCATGGGGCAGCCAGTTAAACTGAAAAAATGGAGAAAAAGCACAGAAGATAACAGATAAAACTCCATTTGATTCTAAAAGGTTTATCCAGTATCTACTATGTGACCTGTGCCTTTTCTCCAGCTTCAATGGCTGCCCTGGTGATTAAGCAGCCCTATGGTGATCACAAGTTATACTGAAGTATACTAAAGGTGTGCAAAGATGCCAACCCAGATTCAAAGTAGTCCATGTCCATTTATGAGCATGAAGAGTCGAAACAGACTGGAACATAGGCAGTACTTTTCTCTGCGGTCACCCTTTATTGGTGTTTAATCACGACATGTTTCGGGAAGGAATTCCTTTTTCAAGTGATAAACCATGTCCATCTTGGCCCCAACTGCACCACTTTTATTTCACCCAGCTCCATCCCTCAACACTGTTTTTCTCCCTGCTCCACTACCTGGACAACGTGTGATGGACCGGTTTCTATGGGTGACCTGTTGAGCCAGACTGGAATCACGGTGACTCCCAAAAGATACAGGTTAGCTGACATGTCTGGAGAAATGGCACAGAGAACTGAAAAGCAATGCATACTAGGGGACCCACAGGGGATCAACAGTAAATTGCTTGGAATAAGCCACTACATTTTGGGCTTTCATAAGGTTGGTTGCAAGACACTGATGTTCATCTGTGATACTGGCTTAGAAAATCCCAAAATATACTCTAGACGTGACACTGGAAATCATTATATTGTTTGTCTGGGATACAGCTGGCATTCCTCAAAGTCCTGCATAAGGGGCTTGAAGTCTTTAGAAGGCTTGGTGCACTATATTCTGTAGTTTTCCAATCTGTTAATTATTTTCCTTAAAGTTTGTTCTTAGGGCAAGGGCACAAGCTAAGATTCGGGGAGATTTAGTCCCCCGGTAACAAATCAACCTCTTCTTTGGGCGACTAATCTCCCTGAAAAGCCTTCCCGTCTTCGTTTTCGGAAGTCACCTTTAGTTTACTCGTGAGTCAGTTAACCCTCGATATTCGACTGGGGAATGAAAATCCTTCGACTTCGAATATCGAAGTCGAAGGATTTTGTGCAAATACTTAGCTCGATCGAAGGAATAATCGTTCGATTGAACAATTAAATCCTTCGAACCGAACGTTTCGAAGGATTTTAATCCAACGATTGAAGTATTATCCTTCGACCAAAAAAAGTTAGGCAAGCCTATGGGGACCTTCCCCATAGGCTAACACTGAGTTTGGTAGCTTTTAGGTGGCGAACTAGGGGGGTCGAAGTTTTTTCTTAAAGAGACAGTACTTTGACTATCGAATGGTCGAATAGTCGAACGATTTTACGTTTGATTCGAAGTCGTAGTCGAAGGTCGAAGTAGCCCATTCGATGGTTGAAGTAGCCAAAAAAACACTTTGAAATTCTAAGCATTTTTTCTTCTATTCCTTAACTTGAACTTAATGAATGGGCCCGTTGTGTTAAAGTTATACATTCAGTCATATCTAAAACACTCAAACAGGATCAGTCATTAAGCAAAATAAATGGTAGAATTACTAAAAGTTGTGTTCTGTCCCCTCATTTGATCTGTATAAAATTGGTTTCTGTGGGAGGGTATTAGTTCATTTTTATTAGCATGTTCAGGTGCATTTATAGCGCTGGAAACAATAACTGAACAAAAATATGTTTAATAGAAAGATCCAAAAAACAAAAAAGGGCCAGATTTATTATCGTTCATATGTTTTTTTTAGCACTACAAGAGATTTATCTGTAAAAAACAGATAAAACTAAAAATAAACGAATATAAAAAATTGCCATCTAAAACTGAGGTCAAGTCAATGGGAGCTGTCCTTTGCAAACTGTAAAATCATTCTTTGTTTCAAGCTTTTAGAGGCTTTTTGGGTTTTCAATTAAACCGCACAAAAAAATCTTACGAAAACAAGGATTTTGAGGTTTTCCTATTCTTGGTCGATTTTGTGCCGCATTTTTATTTGTTTGTCCTTTTAATATTCAGATCTTTAATAAGGATACATTCATGTTTTTCTAAAACTGTGAGTCTACTTGTGCTTCAAAAAACATCTAAAATGACACAAATACATTTTTGATCAATAGGCCTCTAATAATAAAGGTTGATTTGCAGATACACTAGAAAACAATATAATCAGCTTGCCCTAAGGGGGAATTGCTTTTTTCCCAAATTTAAATAAAATGAAAGTGGAAAGTATCACCATAAGTGGTTTTCTTTGTCAAAATTGTTTCACTGTTTTGAGGGAATGAAAACCATTATAACCAATGGCAAAAACTGTTGCAATTTTGTTAATATCCTTCAAGTTTTGTGATGTGTGAAATCTTTGTGTATGTGTAGTGAGGGGCGAATTTGGGGCGTTTCGACAGTATAATCAGCAAATTTCCCGTGAAACGGTGAAAAATTTGTGAAAGAGCGCCGGCGTTCCTTTTTTTTTGACGCCAGTGAATTCGCTAATTTATTGGCTGGCGGTGAATTGCGGGAATTCGCCGCAAATTTGTGCCTGGCGAATAAATGCGCCCATCACTATGTATGTGTACAAGTATTATTCCTGTTATCCAGAATACCATAAATTTACTAGAAAATCATGTAAACATTAACTGAATCCAATAGGCTGGTTTTGCTTCCAATAAGGATTAATTATATCTTAGTTTGGATCAAGTACAAGGTACCGCTGACGCGTTTTGTCTGACAGGACTTTCTCAAGGATTCAGAATCTCTATTGCGCAGAGGGCCTTTTCACACGGGTGGTGTCCATGGTAGCGTATTTTACTTCCTGTTTACTCCCTGTTTTCGGACTACACGTGTTTCTATGGCAACCCATTTCTTTTACACAGTGTATTACATTTAAAATCACCATCAGTGTGAAAAGGTGCCTCCGCGCAATAGAGATTCTAAAGCTTTAGGGATTTTGGGATTTTCTGCTTGCATTTTCAAATGAAAATAACTGAAAATATTTTTTAGCACGTTTCCCAGGGACTTTTATAGTCAAGCAACTTGAATACTCTGAGTGAGTATAGTGATCAAACAGATGCCTATTGGTTTGTAGGATCTAAGAAACTTTGAGATCTTCCCTTCTTTTTTTCACAACAAAATCAAAAATCTTAAATTGCGGGAGAAAAGTAAAAATTTTCATCAAGTTACTAAAACTTCATCTTGAACATAAGAGGATGTAATTTCCCTGAATAATTAACCTGAATCATTATGCTTTTGTAAAATTATTACTGAAAAAAACCCGCCCTATACATTTAAACACATACAATTTTCTGCTTCTGAAATTCGTCTGTTTTTAGTGTAGAAACCACAACGTTAATTCACTAAAATGCTAAGTTGTGTCCTGAGTGCCGAATGCTGGCGACTTTTCGCTAGTGTTACTTCGGGAGTGTGAGCGTTTCAAATCGAAATTATGGTAGTGATAGTTTCTACCTAGCAAAACTTCATTAGTTCTCATACGCTTACAGTAGGTCAATTTGAATAGGTCGGGTACATTAAAGTTGTATGGATGTCTTTAATAGAGATGTTGGTGCAAAGGCTCGAAGTGGCCACTTTTTATTACAAATGTCAAAGGAACCTGAATAAAGACAAGAGAGATCCTATAATGACCTTCACATGAGCCCACCCTAAAATGAATGTGTCATGCCCCTCAAATGTCTGGGGAAAAATGTTAACCCAAAATAGTTTGCAGGCAATCCCGCATAAAAAAGGAAAAGTCGCCAGCGTTTTTACAACTTTAATGCATTTTGGGCAGACAGGATATGATGTCACTGACATAAGATTAAGGAGGATGTTGCTTCATTTAAGCAGTTCGCCTGGTCTGAGGTGGCAAAGTCAACTCTGGCGAAAGATACTTTACTGAATTTGTGGACAGTTCATCAGAACAAAAAGTCAAATGGTGATAGAGTGCAAATGAACACTAACGACGGTCCCGTTCGCTAACGAATTGTCACCTACGCCTGTTAGTAAATTGCCAATGTCCCTGCGGATGGGATTTCTGGTGAAATGCCGCTAGCATTAGCCACTTCGCCCTTTAGTAAATACCAATACCCCTTGGTATCCACAAAGGTTCTTTATTTGGGGTGAATGGACAAATGTTGGAGGTCAAAAGGAATATTTCCCTTCCTAACCTCTGGAGAAGCTCCTCAAACATGGAAGGTAGCAACACAAAAAAATGATGGGAAGAAGGAAGGAAAATGAATAGGAGGGATTACAAATAAGGAGATACAACAACTTGCAATATGTGTGTATGTAAAACATAAACAATTAAACATAATACAATTAACTGCTCTGCACTAGTGATCCCCTTGCCCCAGCGTGCACACAAGAGCAGTTTACTGTGAAGAAGGTGAGGGAGGGGCATTTACAGGCAATTAGCACTGACACCAATATGAAAACGTCATACTTTTTAATTACAATTTGCCACTAGTGATGAGCGAAACTGGCTTTGCCTAAAATTTGCCAAATTTATAATCAGTGGGAAGGCACAATTTCATTGCAGTTAAGGTGTTTTAGCTCTGCAATTGCAATTATTCAAAGAAGAAAGGGTTGTTCATCCCTATTGGCCTGTTACCAAGAGTTTTAACCATTATTTGGTAAAGCTCTTGGACAAATTTGACAATATGCTGACCATACACACACACACACACAAATATATATACAGTATATATATATATATATATATATATATATATATATATATATATCCCTGAGAGGACATATGCTACATATGCACATGTGAATATATTGTTTTTTCACTGAAACCCTGGTGTTGCTGGTCATTTCTGCACTACATATTGTTTTACCGGGCACCCAGGTATAGAACTAGCAAGCGGTGTGCCACCCCACTGACATATATATATATATATATATATATATATATATATATATATATATATATATATGATACATGTAAAATATTTTTTTAAAATTTGATAAATAAATTTAACTTTTAAAAATTCCAGTGTGCGCTGCTTTCTACTAATGGATATCTGAATAATTGACACGGCAGCAGCACCTGGTACTTGATTGTTCGAAGGTGTGTGAGAGACTTATTTTGTTTTATATATATAAATATATAGAGCGATAATGGGACGCACATCCATTCAAATGGACAATGTCTGGGTGCCAGTCGTAAAGTAAATAAATATATCCCAGCAGGTGACGGCACACCAAAAAATGTAGCAAGATGCAAAGAAAGTTAAATTATATCAGGTTTATTATGATCCAACGTTTCAGCTCCATCTTGGAGCTTTCGTCAGGGAAAGCACTGTTGTTTTTTCTTCCCTGACAAAAGCTCCAAGATGGAGCTGAAACGTTGGATCATAATAAACCTGATATAATTTAACTTTCTTTGCATCTTGCTACATTTTTTGGTGTGCCGTCACCTGCTGGGATATATATATATATATATATATATATATATATATATATATATATATATATATATATATATATATATATGATTTTCTCTGGAAGTTCTGAAGAATAATACGCTTTATTCCTTTGAGTGTACTGTGGGAAGCAATGCTTAACGCAACATGAATGATTATTGTATGGCTCCACAGTACGACAGCATCCTTGTCATAGAATGTTCAATCCCCTGTGGCCGAAAAGGAAATGAAACTTTAATCTGTTCTTCTCTTTAACTGACATGATAGAATATAAATTCTAATTGCGCCACTTTCGGAATTGGGGATAAGCCAACCTTTAAGAAATCTTAAGTACACAGACAGCTCAGCGCTTCTAAAGTGTGTTTTGGAAATGCCACGGGAAGATTGCTTTACTTTTTATAGACTAGGCCAGATAATCCTTTCTCTTTATGTTACTTGTGTCTACGGGGCTTTGGATGCGCTGTTATATATTTTTAGATTCCTATCAGAAGAGATATTGAGGAATAGCCCTGGAATAACTGAAGGATGTGCTGCATATCTCTCACTTAAGTAATCCTTCGGGAGCCATAAAAGACTCTTGTGGAAATGGTGAACATTTGATTTTACAACAAAATGAAAATGAAATTCTTACCATAAGGCACTATTGCAGCTAGTGTATATAAAATCCTTTTATTATTATTATTTTATGCCTTATAAGCATTATCGTTTATAGTTGATGCTCTTGCGCTCGTTCACATTTCTCAATTATTATGCTACTGAAAAGGAACCACTGAAGCAAACAAAATCACTTCCAAGTGTCTTAAAAATATATTAAGATTATTTTAGAAAATTTTAATTTATACTACAGGCAAGGCTGATGACTAGATAGACTTTTACAAAAAGTATACTATCCTGTGTGTGTAAAACTTATTCAAGTCCCTCTGTGTTCTGCTATGTGGTGGGGTAAAAACATGGAGTAATAAACCTTTCAGTTTATGCATTCACATTTATGTTTCACAAATTCTTTAAATCCTAGGAGTGCTGTCCTTGGTACTGTATGTATATATAAACCTGTATTTGTTGCATTTGATGAAGTGTTAATTTTTACAGGAGTTCTAATTCCTATGGGTAAGGCAACACGAGGATATTCTGGGAGATTTTGTCGCCTGGCGACTAAACGACTTGTCTTTTGAGCGACTATCTCCCCGAACTGCCTCAGCGTTTTTCCCCTAGGCTACAATGAAAAGTCGCCTGCGCTAATGCACACGTGGCGATGCGTTTTCTATAGTTGCACGAAGTTGCCTCACTGAGGCTCCTTTAAAGGTGAACTAAAGCCACTCACCTCATTGATAAACTCTTCCCAGAATGTGTTACCAACAACCAACCTAAACTGCTCAATTTGTCTTGCCCAGTTAATTACTGTGGCATATTTTCAGATTTGAAAATGTTATTTTCATCATATAAGGATTCCATTGGGTGCATGCTCCCACTAAGCTTGCTTGAATATGAGGCCAACACCAGAATGGAAAAGGAGGAGCTGCCAGTGATATAGTTGTGCTCTTACAATACTAAATAAATTAAAGAAAAGATTTAGCAAATATACAAATTGGAGACCTGTAAAATGCTGTAAAACCAGAATACACTGACATAATTCAATAATATAGAATTTTTATTTTTAAAGAATAATTGGAGCCTAAATTGCAGTACTCTGAACTTGCACTCAGTTCTTCCAAGTAAAGGGCAGACTCATACTTGAGTGTAAAGGGGTCATGCATGATTGAGAATAATGCTAGAAATGCTGTATTTTGTATACTAAATATAAACATGAACTTACTGCACCAGAAGCCTAATCAAACAAATGATTTGACCTCAGGGGGTCACGATCTTGTTACTTTGTTAAACATCTTTCCAAGACCATGCACATGCTCAGTGTGGTCTGGGCTTCAGTTGGGAGGTTTGGGATATTCATAAATTATCAAAGCATCACAAGTCAAATAATATCTGCCACAGAAGCTGATACAGCATGACTGATTAATAATCAGAATATGCAAACTGAATTGGGTCTGCGTTTACAAATCTCTTCACAGTCGCCGACTGCTCAACAGGGAAACAAACAAAGCTGCTTGAGTTCTGTGAAGTAAGTTGGGGGGACCCCCCCTGTCGTTTCAAAGTATGATTGTTTCCCTGCAGAGCAGTTAGGAACCGTCTGAAGTTTCCTATTTGCAGCTGTCAGAGCAAGTAAAACAGCACCACACATCCAGTCAGGTTCCTTAAAAAGCCTTTATTAGAAAAAATGGCTTTAACAAGACAGAAATACAGCGACGTTTCAGGCCGACATCAGCCTTTCCTCAAGCTTGAAAGTAAAAATGGGATTTCATTTTTTTTGCCTTTATAGCACCTTTAAAGGGGTTGTTCACCTTTAAATTAACTTCTAATATGACCCCCATTTGAGAGCTACAAAGATGTAGAATTGAAAGGCAAATCATTTGAGAACAATAAAAAATAAATAATAAGGACCAATTGCAAAATTGCTAGGAATAGTACATTCTATAGCATTAAAGGTAACACAAGGTGAACACCTCCTATAAAGCACAAAATGAGACTGGCAGAGCGCCTAGTGGGGTCGTTGTGGAAAATGAGAAAGAAAATAAGTCAAAATCTTTACCTGAAGGTTTTTCAGCTGTTAAAAAACAACACCGGGTGGCAGCAAGCATAAGTGCATGCTGAATTGTGTAGCAAACTGCCTCATACTAATGAAGTTGTAGCAGCTGGCTGCACAGTCAGGATAAAATATTTAATTGTGGTTAGTTTTTTCATCACCAAGAACACTTTGGCACTGAGAACACATCAAAAGGATGAGCGTTTCTGCATTTTAGAAAAGCATTTTTATGTCTCAGTTGTTTGAACTGCCAACAACATATACCGGTAATCTGTTTTTATTTGGGAATCTGAAACAACATAGTACAGGTATGGGATCCCTTATCCAGAAATTCCAAATTACAGAAAGGCTCCCATAGACTCAATTTTATCCAAATAAACCAAATTTTTAAAACCAATTTGCTTTTTCTCTGTAATAATAAAACAGTACCTTGTACTTGACCCAGACTAAGATATAATTAATCCTTATTGGAAGCAAAACCAGCCTATTGGGTTTATTTAAGGTTTACATGATTTTCATGATTAAGTAGACTTAAGGTATGAAGATCCAAATTACAGAAAGATCTGTTATCTGGAAAGCCCCAGGTCCCAAACATTCTGGATAACAGGTCCCACACCTGTACTTATAACAAATGTTCAACTAAGAGCACATTGTTATAATGGTATAAGATAATGCCAGATTTAGAAAGAATATTTGTATTGGATCCACAAGATGTTTAACCTTAGGTCAACATCCCCCTGCAAAGATCTTGTGATTTTTTTTTCTGTTTTTATTAAATTTTAATAAAAAGAAAGGGGAAAGGGATGGTAAAAAAAAGGGGGATTAGGGACGCAGGGAAATAATCATTTACAGTCATTGTTTCATGTACTAACAGATGCAAACAAAGGCAGCATCACTAAAACTGCAAACAATTGCTCACATATGGAAATAAAGCAACAACAAATAAATCATAAAAGTGCTGTGTCAAGATAAAAACAGGGGAAAGAGGTATAAATGACCTTGTAGGGGGATGTTTGCTTATAATAATCTGACTCCTTGAATATGAGCCCTATATGCCATTTTGTATTATAACTAGAATTCTTCTCTGCTGAAAAAAGGGAAAGTTCCTCAAATTTCAAAGATCAAATACACACAAACCAATAGTTTAACTCAATGCTGAAATTCTATATGTATAAGTAAATCACATTCTAATATTTAAAAAGTATCATGACTGATACTGCAGACCCTAATGCTTCACATCTGAATTGTATGTATACTGTTTGTATACTATATAACTGAAAGGCTGGGGAAATACAGCAAAGTGAATGTTTGATGGTGTAGGATCTAGGGTATATTATCGAAATTAAAAGCAATGGCAATCAGCAGTAAAAAGTGAATATTTTGCCCCTTTTTAACGGTAACGTAAATGGCCCCTAGTATTTTTGATTCAAGTTTTTTCACGGCATTACCTTCATTTTCAAATTCGAGTTTTCTGAACTCAAACAATAAATAATTCAATTAAAGATGTATTTTCAAAATTCAAGTCACTTTTAAATTTAAGTTTTTGAAATTAATTTGAGATATTGCATATGAATAGCAGAATGAATAGTGGAATGTGATTTTAGTGTGATCGAGGTGTTTTTTTATCCATGATTTAACATAATTTTGTTTTTGTCTGGCAGACTGGTGTCAGAACAACAACCTGACTCTAAGGGGCAGATTTATCAAGGGTCGAAGTGAATTTGAGGGAATTTTCGAAGTAAAAAAATTTGAAATTCTAAGTAATTTTTTGGATACTTCGACCAATTGGATACTATGACTTTGAATTTTCTTTGAATTCAATTCGAAGTAAAATAGTTTGAATATTCGAATACTCAATAATCAAGTACTGTCTCTTTAAAAAAAACTTCGACTTCAATACTTCACCAAATTAAACCTGACGAAGTGCTATGTTAGCCTACAGGGACCTTCTACAGTATTTTTCTTTTGAAGTCGAAGTAAAATCGTTCGATTCGAAGTATTTAATCGTTCGATTGAACTATTTTACTTCGACCGCAGAATACACAAATTTTGAATTCGATATTCGAATTCTAAGTATTTTAATTTGATGGTCGAATTTCGAAGTATTTTTTACTTCGAAATTCGACCCTTGATAAATCTACCCCTAAGGGAACTATATATGAAGCCTCAAATTTTGCTGGTCAAGGGGGGAAAAAGCATAATTTTTTGAAATGTATTATACTCCAAAGCTGCTAAAAATTAGAATCCAAAAATATTCCAGCTAAAATCAAAGTCATGTTAACTTTAGTGGCAGATGGTCCCTTTAACAATTGGAACATGTGTAAGGAGGTGGAAAGTTACGAAGAGTGTTGTGTGCAGGAATGCTTGTAATCTTTTTGTGTGACAAAATGTGTATGTATGTGAAATATATATATAAATTGTGTTGGTTGTATTTTGTGTGAATCACCATTAGACGGCAGTGTTCTTTAATTTAATTTTAAGTGTAGTTTTTACCCCTGCCACCAGAGGGACAGAGAGGGACATAAAAGAAGGTGCACCACCCAAGTGAAGCCACTTTAAGGAGGCCGTGGCTAGAATAACATCACCTGGCAGGGTAAGTGTGGACCTGATGGCTTAGACTAGGAAAAGTTAGAATATGCAAGCACTAGGTGCACGAGTTAGTGAGGGTATGTAGCAAGTGCACTTTGTGGCCCTGATGAGGAGGAAGAGGAATTTGTTTCCAACATGCTTTTTGTCTTCATGATTACCAAAAGTTTCAAGCTCTTTGATGCTGATTTTTGTTAAAGTCCGATAAATTCAAGTTTTTTGGGCAACAATTTGAATTTTCTTGGATGGGAGTTTGTTGAATCTTTATTATTAAAATAATGGGGAAAATCGAGTTTTAATAAATAGCCCCATAAATGTAAAAGATAGTTGTTGACTTGAGAAAGAACTATGCTGCTCACTTCCTGCTGTACATTGATGGCTCCACAGTTGAGAAATGTCGAATTCCTAGGGTGCATATGGCAGATGACCTCTCCTGGACTCTAAACACCAACTGTATGCATATGCAAATTAGGATTCGGTTCGGCTGGGCAGAAGGATTCGGCCGAATCCGAATCCTGCTGAAAATGGCCGAATCCTGGCCCAATCCCGAACTGAATCCTGGATTCGGTGCATCCCTAGCTTTTACACACGTTATAAATGGTTTTTCAAATTAGCGTTTCACCACCAGTAAATAGTGTTGGGCTTGTTGTTTTTCATCTTTTAACTAGCAACATTGCAGAAAGTATAGATACTGTATAAATAAACTGTGAGGACAATGAATCAAAACAAAACACATGTTTTTTATAGGAAATGCATTTGGTGGTGCAAAATACAGATGAGGTTCATTGTGATAAAAATTAAGTCATGCTCCTAGATCATGGTGACAAGCAAGTTAATTAGTTTGAAGTATATACAGTCTACATCTACTGGATTAATGGGCAATAATAATAAATCACAAACACTTGGTTACATTGAAGTACACTCATATAAAACATAAAGTTCAATAGTGCACCATTAAACTCCAAGCAAAGAGGGATAACCTTTAAAACCAATTAAAATCATGGAAATCTAAAGAATTCTCAGTACATAAAGCGGGCTCATGTAGTCATTAACCACCATCACATCTCCATATCTACGTACACTGCGTATATATTTAAGAACAAGTCATGATCACAAAGTTTATCTCACTTAAAATATACTTTATGGGTATCTAAAAATATTGCTTTCCTTTTCTCAACCTGTGTATAATGATGAATCGTGTAGGGAAGAGTAGTACACTTGCGCATGCCACCTTAACTGTGCCAGAGGGGACTGCTGCAATAGTGATGTGCGGGTTGAGTTTTTCTCGACCCCCACACGACCCGCCCAACCTGACTTCCCCTTTCCATTTATAGACCTGCCTGCCAATGACATCACAAAAGATGCGTGTCTACAAACTACTGTTGACGTATAGCCTTTTCTTCATAGGCTTATCGGAGCTCTTGGGAAAATAAGGCCATGAAAAGAAAAAGGGACAGCAAATCTGGAAGCACAGTTAGAGGAAGCTTATGATATTCCAATTAGGAACATAAAAACAAAGCAAAACAAACACCAGTGCTCCTCTTATCCATTATATATTAATATCAGTATTATAAAATAAAATATATCTTATATATCATAATAAACTATTTGCTTCTAATGCAACTCCTCTAACAGTGTATGAAACATCACATTTTTTTTCTATAACATTTAAATTTTATATCTATAGAGTCAATTTTGACTTGAACATAAAACCTGATGAAAACACGTGTAAATCTGATATAATACCGTTTTTATAAAATATAACATGCAGTAGATATAATAAAATATACAGTAGAACCCCCATTTTATGTTTTTTCAGGAGATCTGGAAAAAAATCCTGGAAAATGTGAAATCAGTGAAAGTTACATTTTCTTCAAGTACTGAAAGGATATAAGCACAGGAGTCTGTTTTACTTTGAGATACAATATTTCCTGTGTTAATAACAAAGGGTTAAACATTGCAGTGTTAATGTAACACTATGGGGGGCAGCAAAAGTGAGGGCGGCAAAGATTGGAATCAAGATAGCGGCGTGGCACTCCCTACAATAGTATCTCGGACTGGTGCATTTTTCAGCAAAGAGCATTAGTTAAGGGTGTGAGGATAACAATTGTAGTCAATGAGGGGTGCCTAACAAATTTGCACCCTGCAGTGATTGAGCATTTCTTTCTTTTAACTTATGAATATTTTGTAATTAGTTGTAATAATGAGTTGCATTTAAAGATCAGTTTATTCTTGACCCCATCCTTTTTTTTTTGGTCAATGTTTTTGCGGGAGGAGAATAAAATGAACATATTTGCCTTCACATTTACCGTCACACTTTGTGATACCAGTGCACATTGCTAATCTTGGTGCACATAAAAGCTGGACCAGATGGGGCTTTTTTTTAGACAACAGATACAAATGGTTGGACACTCAAAAATCTACTGTAAACTCACTACAATAAAAAGTTAAATATGACATGAACAATATAGAAATTACCCTTTTTATATCTAAGCTAAGGGGTAACCCTCCGGTTCAACAAGAACTCTGAATACCAACCATAATAGTAAGTATAAGCAATCTTCATCAGCAAAAAGTCTTCAGGTCAAGTGCGTGCTACAATATACAATTTTTTACTATTTTATCAATCCAGTATTTTTACTCCCATTGCAGTGGGGTGGTTCAGTAGGTAGCACTTGGGCATGTGCAGGGAGTTTGTATTTTCTGCACAGGTTTCTTCTGAGTATTCCTGTTTGCTCCCACACCCCTAAAACATACAGATAGGTTTTACCCTACTGTATGTGAATGTAATAGAGACCTTGAAGTCTTAGAGGTGTTCTGTGAATATAATTTTTTAAACATAAAATTATTTTATATGGACCTTATATTGTATATTGGATTTACAAATCTTGACATTGGACGTTTACAGTAGTTGGACTAGGGGTTGTCATTTATTTATTACTGTTATCTCTGTCATTTGTATATGATTTATTGTGCAAGTATTTTTTTTGCCACAATGAACCCCCTTCCTTTTTCTGTCCACTTTGTTTTTAAAGTAGACCTGTCACCCAGACACAAAAAGCTGTATAGTAAAAGACCTTTTTTAAATTAAACATAAAATCCAATTTAAATTTTTTATTAAAGGAATTGTTCAGTGTAAAAATAAAAACTGGGTAAATAGATAGCCTGTGCAAAATAAAAAATGTTTCTAATATAGTTAGTTAGCCAAAAATGTAATGTATAAAGGCTGGAGTGATTTGACTTATAACATGTCAGTCAGAACCTGCTTTTCAGCTCTCTTGGTTTACACAGACTGGTTACCCTGGTTACCAGGCAGTAACCAATCAAAGACTTGAGGGGGGCCCACATGGGTCATATCTGTTGCTTTTGAATCTGAGCTGAATGCTGAGAATCAATTACAAACTCACTGAACAGAAATGTACCATGTGGCCCCCCTTCAAGTCGCTGACTAACTCAGAGTTATAGAGCTGAAAAGCAGGAAGTTGGATTCTGGCTGTTTTATTAGACATCTGTTCAGTCCAGCCTTTATATATTACATTTTTGGCTAACTAACTATATTAGAAACATTTTTTATTTTGCACAGCCTATGTATTTACAAAGTTTTTATTTTCACACTGAACTATTCCTTTAAAGCATTCATAAGCTCATTTAAATATCTTAGCTGTCAATCAAATATTGTCTGCCCCTCCTCTATGACTTAGGCACAGAGGCGGGGCATACAATTACTTTCACTTTCCATTCAGCACTTCCTAGATGTCACTGCTCTCCTCACATTCCCTTGTTCTCTTCACCATTTAATTGTGTAGCCAGGGCATGGGAATGGACATCAGGTCCCCCATTCTGGTGCACAAACAAGATTCTGAGATGATGCAAGACTTGTCTTAATAACAGTGTTTACAAAATGGCTCCTGCCTGTTTGCTGTAATTAAGAATTCCCAAACTGAAGGAAACAAGATTTAAATCATTTATATAGTGTAATTAAAGTTAATTTTGCTTGACTAATGTGATAAAAAAAATTTTGGGTGACGGGTCCCCTTTAAATGTCAGGTTTGGATTTTAACATGTGTTTAGTAAATGTGATAGTATATTTAAGAAAGTATGGTGAAGTTAAAGATATAGCGCAGATTTGGCCACTGGGGCCAGGCACAGTTGGCACATGGATATTAAAATTATATTTAACAACACTACACTGTTAGGCATTCTCTTTCCTTTTCCCCGGTAAAGTCTTGTTTCTCTGGTCAATCAGTGGTGTAAATGTGGAAAGCAGGATGTCCCACAACAACATTATTTGTGGGGGCCTGGTTCGCGTACTCTCCCACCTGGTTGCCCAGCTTGGGCCCCCCTGCTGTATGGTAGCTATACCATCGTGGCCAGTCACAATGTTATTCATGGTGTAGTTAATATTTAAAAATTGGAAGCAGAATGATTTCTGCTGTTGATCATTCAAAATGTCTTCCCATTCTCCTTTGGTGTTGTTGAAAAGACCTGCAAAGTTCTGTCCTTTGTAAAAATCTGCATATTTTTGGATGAATATGCACAAAAAGCAGCAACACTATGGCACATCCTATGGTATGTGAGTGATGCATTCACTCTTTTTTCCTGAGTACCTGCTCTTGTCTTAAAGTTCAGCAATATCAATGCTGGTCTTGGCATTGGAAGAGCAAAAATCGGAGCCATGGGAATTCTACACAATTCCTCTTTTAACTGGACGTCTATGGGGCATCTGGACTCTTCTCCATATTTACAAAGGAAGATTCTTTGTGCCTCTAAGCTGGCAGGGACATTTTTCTCTCATCTTCTTACACATAAAAGCTACTGTTAAATTGCCAGTGAAGAAGAATGCAGTAATTATCATCTCCTGAAGAGACTCAAGCAAATACTGACACATCTGTGTTATAATTAAATTGTAGATTGTTGCAGATGTCAACCTTAAGCCATTTGATCTAGAAATGTCTCTGTGATGCTGATTATAGTTGAGCTAAAAAACAATTCAAAGCCTAACAAAACAGTTGATGTTACCTTACAATATCTTATGCTGACTTCACAATGCATCTCTACTACACATTTAATCAGTTCCCATCTATTAATTATTGTTTTTATACCAACTGTTTCTGGACACACCAGAAATGTGTTTTGTCTTTCTACTGAACTGATACAAATTATAATAAAAGGTCAGTGGCATGTGAGGCCCCTTGTATCAAGCTGTCTTGTGGCTACTAAAGCAAATAAAATGCTGTCTTGCATAAAAAGATACTTGTACTCGGTTTTTTGATCCTACAAATTCAAAAGTAAGGAAAAATCCTTTCCCAGTATTACTGTAACCCTTTCAAAGCCCCTTCTGTCGGTGTTACACTCCATGTGTGGCAATTACCTGATGACATGGGACTCAAATTGACAGCTTTTGATGGGGCCTTCCAGCTCGCTGGGCATACCGACTAGGGTTGCCACCTTTTTGAAATGGTGGAGATCGGGCATGGGGGAGAGGCTGTGACGTCAAGGGGTGAGCTGTGACGTCAAGGGGTGGGGCTGTGACATCAGGGATGGGGCCGTGACATAGATGGGGGTGTCCGTGTCATCAGGGGGTGGGGCTATGATGCAGTGATCGTGATTGGCCAATCGCCGTGTCAATCAAGGGAATCCTGCCTGTTTTTTTTTATTTGGAAAACCTTTTTGTCCAGTGGCACTCTAACGATGATATCAGCAGTAGGAATTGATTCCTCTGGTTGTAGCGATATCTTCATGAGATGAATAGGAGGATAAATTTGGTATCTCATTGGAAGGTCAGTAGAAAATTACCAGAAGGCACACGTAGGGCCCATGTAGTCATATTAACTCCCAGTAATGATAGGTTCTCCACTTTTTTTTTCCGAGATCATAGTAGGCCTTTTGGAGTTCAGCAATTATATATGGTACAATTACATCAGGCCACTTGTCTGTTGGCAACCTTTCTGTCTCTGCATCTCATTCAAGCACCATTAAATGTGCCTTAATGTTATCTGCCACTGTCATCTTTTGTAGAGGCGTATGTATCTCTGTGAGCAGTAAATGGTGACTGGACTGGGGTAATACCACCCTTTAGTTTGCCAGCCATGGTTTGAGTTTCTTGTAGTAAATGACAATTAACCTAACTTTGCTGTTCCAAGGTGACTTTACTGGCCTCTGTCTGTGCATTGATTTGAGCCATTAGTAATCTATTGGAATAAAATCATCTGCATTACTTGACCATTTAGGGTAAGACTCCACGAGCGATTTTGTGGCGATCATGCGACAAAAATAAGGTAAGAGATAGAATTGTTGCATGGTGTCGCAGTGTTGATCCGGCGTGACACGACTGTCAGATGCAAACACTGCGCGCATGCAACAATTTGCGTGCATTTTGTCGCAGCGCATCGGATCGTGACAAAATCGCTTGTGGAGTCCTACCCTAACTCTGCTGATTGTTTATTGGCCCCAATCTTATAAAAGGAGAATTTCTCTGTTCAACACTTTCTGGGAGTTTTATCAGCTGTTCACTATATCTTTTTTTCAACCCTAGTAATTCATTTTTTTGCCAGTAAAATATACAGACATTTTCTATTTTTACTGACAACTTTTTCTCAACAGTCAAGAGAGAAAAAAAAACCACACAGTTGAGACTTAAGGGGGTTAAAAACGCCACTACTGATTAATGTGCATTAAGGATTCTTTTTCATTCCCTACTTTTCATGATGCTTGTAGTGAAGGAATAATCAACCTGCTGTCAGAAGAAGCTGTGACTGGCAGTTCAACAACAGCAGTTGGAGGATGGCAGGCTGGGAATCCCTGTTGTTGAATCTAATGAATTAAACGGTGCCTTTAGCCCAATGAAGCATAAAAGCAATGTAGCCATTTGCTGCTGTGTTTTTACTGTACAGAACTCATACAATCTGCTGAGTAAATCAATTTCTGTTCTAAATAAGTGTGGCCTACAATAATGATGGGCTTCAGTGGATTTAATGGTTTTATTTTGTACTGCTCAATCCTCCAGAATTTTCCTCACCCCTAACTCTGAAACAGTATAATTCTTTAGCCGTATTATATTTTCCTGTAACAAAAGAGATTATTGTAGAGCTCCTTTCACAAACAGAAAAAAAGCCTTGATATTTGGAGAAGTTGCTGCAAAGTATAAAACAAAGCAGACGTGTATAAATTTAATGTGACTATTTTATGTGTGGAGAGAGTGGCCAATTTGTAAGTATTCATTATTGCCTTGTTTTAGCACCTGCTTCTATCAGTGCTATGCTTACCCTCAATTGTAACCTTGCAAACAGGCTGAGGAGACAGAAGTTCATTTAAGTATCTTAGGGTAGAACTCCACGGGCGATTTTAAGTGCGATACCGTCCGTTCCAACGCGCTGAGATGAATCACAGGCGTCAAGTCAGATGCAACGAATCTAAGATAAGTAAAAGGAATGTCGGACGTTGTCGCATACGACACAACTGTCGGATGCGAACGCTGCATATTGCGTCTTCGTCCGACAGTCGACATTCCTATTACTTACCTTAGATTCGGCGCATCTGACGGGACACCTTTCAAGTGAAAGCAACAAGAAGGCAAATAGTTTAAAAACTATAAAAACAATAAATAATTGAATAACAATAAATAATTGAAAATTTGCTTCGAATTGACCATTCTGTAACATACTAAAAGTTACCTTAAAGGTGAACCACCCCTTTAATACTCGTCGCATAATGAATCCACATTGTGATATTAAAGGGGTGAGGTGGAACCCCTATTTTTAATCAGATGTGCAGTTGCACTTAAATGAACAGAAATGTTACATGCACTCACTGGCATTTTGAAACATGAAGGGCAGGGTCCCTGGAGGACAGGGGGTGAACAGGGAAGGGGAATGGTTCATGGGTAGGAGTTGTGGCAAATGCCTCCAAAGATTTTTGGCTGGGGGGACCAGCACTTAGTAGTGACTCCACTTACTAAAGTAATATTCTTTATTACACACAGCAAATTTTAATTGCACATATTTTTTTTTAATGATAAAGTGGCACAATTTCTAGCACAAGTATGACTTTTTGAGTAAGATGTATTACATTCAGACACAAACAATGGTGCAAAAATATCTCCACTGGTTGATGGGTCTCCATGATGGGTTTCCATATACTTCAGTGGGTTTGCAACAACTTTAATAAATATATGTGCAGGAAAAAAAATGTGTTCAAAGGAAAATGATTTGCTTTGGGAATATGCTTTTTGAACTTGTTTTACGAACCATGTGATGTGCCTACGAGCAATTCTGAGGCTGCATGTAAGTTGCGCTGAGCATGGCAAGCACTGTGGGGTGACCATGGGAGCTCCAGGGGCTGCTGCTGCTGCCTGGTTGTACCTTATATCCACACTAAATTTTTATGTCCAGACTATATTTTAATTTAAGGTTTTTCTGTTTTAGCTATGGGCCTGTTTCTTCAGGAAAACATATTTTAATAACTAGTCTTTCATTAGCCCTCTGCCCAGCCTAGCCTCCACTAGCACCATAGTGAATCACTGGAACCACCCACTGACTAAAGGTCATTCCACTCCTATGGCAACCACCCCAATCCATTTTGCAGATTCAAGCCTTTCTGTTTCCTGCGGCTTTTTTCTTTTTGGCACAAAATATAATTTTTAGTTGTATAACTGGAAGTCTATCAGGACCTATGCAATGTCTTTTTTGGGATTTTTTTTGTTATCTTTTTGGTTTACTGTAACTGTTTCTGTTTCCTTGTTTCTGCACACTTACAAGAACACAATCCTGAGTGCAAATCAGAAAAGGAATACACAATGTACGAAAATGCTGATGCAAGCCAGGGGGCAAATTCACTAAAGGGCGAATTTTAGCAAGTGACTGCTTCACCACACTTTACTCCACTTCGCCAGACGCAAAATCGTTACCACTACGATAATTCACTAAAATGTGAAGTTGCATTCCAGCAGCGAATGCTGGTGAAGTTTTGCTAGCGCTAATTCGTCAGCGTGAGCATTTATTTCCGGTCTTTTGCTAGTGTTCAATTTTAGCTAGTGAAAATTCATTAGTACTCATAAGTCAGTTTGAATAGGGCGGGTACATATAGGTCTATATATATATATATATGTCTTTATTAGAGATGTTGGTTCAAATGCTTGAAGTGGCTACTTATTATTATATATGTCCAAGAAAGCAAAATAAAGGCAACGTAGATCCTCTAATGCCCTAAAACAAATGTGTCATGCCCCTCAAATTGGATAAACAAATTGTTAACAATTCCGCTCCCCAGCCGTCAGGGGCTCCTCCAGCTTTTGCCCCTACATCTTCCCACCAGTTCTTATTCACTCTGTCCCCAGTGAAGTAGAAATCAGCAATGGCTGTGAACACATAGCTCTGCCTATATGAAAATAATTGAACAGCAGCGACACCTTGTGACACCCTCCAGTATCTGTCAGACACACTGCACAGGGACAAGCGCTCCTGCCCCTCCCTTCACTCTAAGTTCAACCTGTAGCTCAGGAGTGCCCATACTTTACTAATGCGAGGTCTACTTTTGGTAATGTTGGATGTGATCTGTATCCATAAAAGCATTGTTAGCATTCTGTTCCATTGAAAATATTACTTAAATATTGATTTATAAGAAATTGTATATTGTTATATTTAAAAAAACAACTATTTCTTCTGTAACTTTAACATAATACATATCTGAATGAAAAGCTTGAAATAAGAGGGTAATTTAATCAAGCTGTTTGTTGACAGTATCTTGAGATCTACTGATCACCAGCAAAAGGTCTACTGGTAGATCCCAATCTACCTTTTGGCCACCCCTGCTGTAGCTGGACAGGCAGGGGATTTCCAACCATGTGTTTTCACAGAAATATTGAGGAATTATCCATTACCCTATGGATCCTTACTATGTTACTATATATGTCCTCTCCGGGGACCTTTAGCAAGATCTTCATCTCCATCTTGAGAGAGACATAGAGAGGGAGAGAGGGAGAGAGAGAGAGAGAGAGAGAGAGAGAGAGAGAGAGAGAGAGAGAGAGAGAGAGAGAGAGAGAGATGCAACAGACAATACTTAGTCAAACCAGGTGGGTACCTGATCTATCTATCTAGGAATAGATAGTTAGACAGTGGAAGTTAGAAGTTTGCTTTAGGAGCGAAAGTTAGGTAGGGCTAGCTATCAAGGACAGCCTGCATCCCAACAAAGAGTTTAGCTTTAGGGTTCTGCCCTGGGGAAATTGTTTACCAGATAGGGAAGTGAGCTTGTAGGGACTAGGTTAGCGGCAGTCTAGTGGAAGCTTGGGCACTGTATGTAGACACCTCAGAGGAAGAAGGAGAATTATTGAAAGGAAGCACCTTTAACGGCTAGCTTTTCCTATGCACTCCTGCATGACAGTCGTCCTCGAGGCCTCAGGGAGAAATCCTGTTTGAGTATAGTGTGTGTGAGAGAGGAATCGTGAGATGATTTTCTAAAAAGTGAATATGTGAATAGCTTAACTATCTGCAGGCCTAGAGGGTGCTCTGTGTGGAAGTCTACGGGTCCCTGTTACACACTGACACTGAGCTTGGGAAAGAGCTAAAATCATCTTTGGGCACAAGTAACTTTTATGTTATAAATGTTATTTTTGCTGAACCGCATTTGTGGCTATGTGCATAGAGTAATTCTTTAACATTGTATTGCCCATATAATATATAATGATCAATCTAAAGCAAAACTCTGTTTCAAGGAAAAGCTTGCCAGCGATATCTATCCTGAGTAGTCATGGGCGAATTTGTCCCTTCGTTGTCAAAATTGATGTGGGCACCAAATTTGCATTTCGCAGGAAATTTGCCTGCATCAATTTTGATGACGGCGTTAAAGTCAAAGGGCATCCGAATAATGTTGACGCGCAAAGGATTTTATGCAAGTGACTTTTCAGATGTGCGTTAATTTATCGAATTACATTTTTTTGAATCAATATATGAAGAGGAAAGGTTTCCTACCTTAGAATTCTCCTGCCTGCACCAAAAGGAAAGATTATTAAGCATTCACACAAAATAGTCCATCACAGCATGCTGCAGCTCAACACAGTTTTTCACTATTTCTCCATTTGGCAAATTGTAAAGGGGAGAAAAATGACCATGGTTTGAATGCCTAATCGCATTAGAGTTTTTCATCTTGGCAGCTGTTATGAGAAGCCATTTTTGTTTTACGCTCCCTCACTTTAGTTAATATATCGAAAACAACATGTCAGTATGTTACCTTGAATGCATCTCATTTAAAAACAATTTACTTCAACAGTACAAAGCACCTTTCTTGCTTAACACGACTTAATTAACTGTGCTAAATAATTTATACACATGGTTTTCTTTATAACACGTTCAATAACTGATTCCTTTGCCTGTTGTTTTTCCAAAAGGGCTTTATACAATTTTTGGAAAAAAAAGTACTTGGGTGACATCTTTTTGCTGCTGTTTTATTACCTTATATGCTATTTTGCATATATTTGCATATATTTTCACCTTTTATTTGTATCTATTAGCTCCCAACAGCTATGCAAATGTAACACAATGAACAATATAAAGATCAATTATGCATTGCTTCTGGGGAAGATTTCTTACTTTTTGGTTCAGGCCCCCGTTCCCACTAAGACCCGGGGAATTGTTCCACAGTTTGGATACTAGAACCTAATTATGCCACACAAAGAAATCAATAGATTGACTGGGCAGAATGCCGGACATAAAAGAGGCCATTCACTATGCAAGATGCAGTGTGCAAATGAAGATGGTCATTTGTTTTTTACACTTTGCACACAGTTTCTTGCATTCCGTTACTAGTCAAAGAGTCTCTTTTTCTGACTTGCGGCATGCCCCTACTGCATCAGGCAGTACTCAATCCAAGAGGGTGGGTGGAGGCATGATAGGTGTCCCCCACTTGCTCTCTACGCACCCTCTATCTACCTTGTGCAGGTTAGGGAGTGTCAGGATACATCCTGCATTAGGGCCTTGTCCTTGCCACCTGCCTTGGCTACAGTGCCTCCTAGTGCTGCTCTCTAAACCAATGTAATTCTCCTACCACACACCTGTAGTTCACCAATCCTGCAATTGGTGGTGCGTTCCTTCCGTTGACCCGGCCGGGTCCCTTAGCAACCAATGTGTATAAGAAACGAATCCGCACACACGCTGATTAATGCAGTCGGGGAATATCCCCTTTTATTCAGCCACCAAACATCGTTTCGAGGGGGAAACACCCACCCTTCATCAGGATGAAGTGTGGGTGTTTCCCCCCCGAAACAATGTATGGTGGCTGAATAAAAGGGGATATTCCTGACTGCATTAATCAGCGTGTGTGCGGATCCGTTTCTTATACACATTGGCTCTCTAAACCAAGCCATGAAATTTTAATCTTGATCTCACTGCAGAGAGCAGCATCCTAGATGAGCACTAAGGGGCATTCTAGCACTTGTAGGGTTGGTTGAAAGACCCCTAAAGACTCCTCTGTAGCGATGAGTGAAGCTTTTTGCAAATCACAGTAAAATTGCCCCATGAAACTCTTCACTGCTAGAAAAATGCTGTGTGCAAAAAAAAAAAAAAAATACTCAAAAAAACTCCCATGGACTTCAATAAAAAAAATGTAGAGGAAAAAACTCTGATTTATGTCAATATATTTTGTGGGGAAAATAACAGTGTGGAAAACCGCCCATTGACTTCAAATGCGTTTCATACATTTTTCACCACTCCAAAAATTTTCCCTCAGTTTTGTGGGTTTTTCAGCAAAGTGAAATGGGACAGAGGGACAGACCTAAAAAAAAACTAACCCAAAAATGTGAGAATAGAACTCACCACAGAAAAACTCACTCACTTTCTATTCATTGTATTTCTTAAATGGTGAACTCCAATTGTAAATAAAATTCTAAAAATCCCATAGGAATAAATAGAAAGTGCGTGAGTTTTTCTGTGGTGAGTACTATTCTCACATTTTGATAAATCTGCCCCTTTAAGTGTCCCCAACACCACTCCCTGCTCCATTTCCTCCTACTTGAGGCTGCTATCAGGGTGGGGAGTGGAGCAAGAAATGAGTCTGGGTCTGCTGGGCCCAACAGGTATTCTCCTGGTGTTCCGTTGGCCCAGTCTTGCACCGCTTGGAAGGCGATACTTTCATTTAAAAGGCTAATAATATGATTACTGTCAGGAATCATGGGACCCCCATATGCCTACCTAGCCATTGCCCTAATGCACCCAAAGCCCATTCTTTAGTGGAAAGGCTTCTCCTTTCGGTGGCAATTTGGACTCCCTGTTTTTTTACTGGGCTCCTGACAGGACTCCTTTATTCAACGGAATGTTTATAAAATGCAATTTATAAAGTCAACAAGAGAGAAGTTAAATTGAATAGATACAGTACTATCCAGTATATGTAACACCTATGGGGATACCTGAGAGAAACCCACATAATCTCAAGAGAACAGGACAAGAAAAAAGCTGATAGCAGGAAAAGGTGTTATGAAAGGACAACATAATCAAAAACTCTACAGGCTTTAGTAATGCACATCATTCTTTTTTAATACTTTTGCAGTGAATATTATGCTTTGGCACAAAACAACTGCTTCTTCTATTACACAAGTGTTCTATGTTGAGGACTTGGGTAGGAATTCTCGGCCTTACTCACTGTAAATGTATTAACACCATCTGACATCTTCGGAGAAGTCAGCATGAAAACTTCAGCAAGATACAAGAGCAAAGTTCTTTTGGGCCTGAATATGCAAAATAAAATCAGTAAAAACATTTTATTTTGAGCAAATGCATTCGCTGATGCAATCGCAGTGGCTTGTGGTACCTGAATATATAATTTCACACATTCATAATAAATATACTAACGAGAATAAATATAATACATATACTAACTGGTACTGCAGTTAATATTATTACATGTATGCCTGTAATTCCTCTAAAATGATAAATTATTGATTGACAGTGCAAAATTCATTGACATCATAATGGTTTTACAGCCTTGGGGATCTCTTAAAGATTAGTAATGTGTGCAAAGGTGTCCTTTCTGCAAATCACCAAATTAGCTTAGAATGTCCATTGCAATACAGATTAGTGAAAGGACAGTTGAAGTGCAAAACTAGTCTGTATTACTAGTCACAAAGAAGCAATAAAAGGGTATAAGACACATAAAGCCTAATTGTTCTTGTTTGAGCTGATTCCTCTTCTGCTGCTGGGAGCCAGTGATGCAGACGTGTGCCAAAGAACTTTAATGCACAGAGGAATGCCATTTGGAAGAACATTTTTAACAGACCACGGTGACTGCACTGACCCCATTTCTTGTTTTATTAAAGTCGACAAGCTTGTTGAGAAATGAGATATTTCTGCTCTTGTGTGAAGTCCCAAATCACAATCACAATTTCCTGTGTTGAATTTTTAATAAATATTGAGCACAATATATATTTATGATTGTTATCCATTGCAGGTATTCAATCAGACTTGGTATATAGCCCGGGGGAATGAAAGTCCCTTAGAGCATAATACGTATTATTCTCATACCTGATCAATATTTTGCTAGTATATACTGTATGAAGCTGTGTGGTACATATTGAAAGATTCCATCTGAGGTATTGTGTTTTTATGTCTAAATGAATCACTCAAAGTTGGAAATATTTGCTGTACCTGTAAATCTGTTAAGTCCTACACTTTTATCAAGGCCTGTTGTATGGTCCAGGATCATCAAGTAAATGTGCAAATATCTTTCTATGCATTCTTATTTTTATCTAAATGTCGGTTTTACTATCCAGATCATATGTAAGTTTTCATCGCTAGGGGTTCCAGGTGAGGGCAGAAGAAGAAGTTACCTTCGTGTAATACTAAGCAGAAACAGTCTAACAGCCCTCCGGAGCAATGTCTCACCCATACCCCGATTGAGTTCATATGTGTAGTTTTCTGCATTTGGATAAGGTAAGGTTATTTGCAAGAATTCACCAAATCCAGGATTCAGCTGATTCTGAGCCGTGTTAAGTTTAATCCAAGAGCCTGGCCGACATATACTTTGCATGCATGTCAGCAATTTTCCACAAATTTCCAATTGCAGTTAGGGTTTAGATTTGGTTTGGTATTCAGCCGAATCTGGAGAGGAGGATTTGGCCAAAACCCAGATTTAGAGGTATCTGTGCATCCCTAGTTATTTGTAGAATGCTTGATGTTTGGGAACCCAGTGATTATTATGGCTAAATATCCAACCAGTACTGATACAGTCTTGATTTAGGAGCTGGTCCCCCGTGTTGGAAACATGGTTGTATGGTTTCACTTGCCCAACTAACTACCTTGGGCTCAAATTATTGACATGTCAGGTAACTCAGTAGAGTCTGACTCTAAAAGAACAGTCAGTACTGTGTCAAGAACCATGAATCCCAATGTGACTGGGCAATGATGAATTAGGAAATGAGAAGTACTAAAACAAACTCTTATTGAAGTTTTTTTTAAATGTAACAGCCTTGGTTACATTACATACATTAGATACAGGTATGGGATTTCTTATATAGTAACCCAATATCCAGAATGCTCCAAGTTTCAGAAAGTCTATCTTCAACAGTGCATTTTTTTCTTCAGTACCATCTACTTAATGCTCTGAAAATCCATGTTAATCCCAAAAAACAGTTTATTTAATATTTTTAATGGTTATAGAGATCCAAATTACAGAGAGATCCCTTACCTGGAATACCCCAGATCACAAAAATACTGCATAATAAATCCTGCATGTATACAGTATGTATGTGAGGAATAGTGACACTCAATGGATTCTATTCTTATGCAAGCAGAAAGATTATTTACTGACCTCAACGTTTAACGCCCTCATAGGGATCTTTGTCAGGAGAATACAAACAAACCACCTAACGAAGATGCCCGTGAGGGATAGATAGGTTGAGATCAATAAATAATCTTTCTGCTTGCATAAAAGAGAATCCCATGAGTGTCGCTATTCATCGCATACATATCTATCTCATTTTTGCTGGCACCCAGGTATATCCATAGTAAATGGAGTGCACATTGTGTATATATATAATAATGATTCAGATGGTACCCGCATGCCGTCACCAGCTTTCACTTTCCGTGTGCATGGTCAATTTAATGTATATAAAAGTTCGAAAGGGACCAGCACTCCGGTTTTCAAAGTCACAAAAATTTATTACAATATCACAGTGCCTCCAACGTTTTGAGCTGCATTGGGGCCTTTATCAAGGATGATATCATGGAGGCACTGTGATGTTATAATAAATAAATATATATATATATATATATATGTAGAGCAAGAGATCCGGCACTCCCGAAATGGAGGTCTAGCGTGCCTGGGTGCAGTCCATGTTCAGTAACATCAAATAGGCATAGTAAAGATCGCACTCACAGGACTTATTCTTAGCAAAAAAGATTTATTGTGGATAAGTGTGGATAGCACTTATCCACAATAAATCTTTTTTGCTAAGAATAAGTCCTGTGAGTGCGATCTTTACTATGCCTATATATATATATATATATATATATATATATATATATATATATATATATATATATATATACACACATCTTGCTAGAATCTCTGTCTCCATATAGGTATTGCTGGGAACCATCAACTTTGGCTGGTTGTTTGAGATTTTCCCCTCTTCTACTTTGTTTTTTCCCTCTTGCGAAAACTACCTTTTTATTATTTCATTTCCTAAATCACCTGATTTATTCCCTATGGTCAACTCTCGTTCTCTGTTTTTTGTTAATTAAACATGCATATAGTCATTATGGCTGCAGCATTCGTTTATTATAAACAAAATGGCTAGACTTCAATTCCTGTAAATGTTGTTTAAATAATTGCACAAGTCATGTTTTCACCTTTAATAACTGCCAAGTGTGATGTAGGCTGGATTGGCTGATTTCCTCTCAATGTATGAAATGACAAACAAAAAAAGCAATAAAATATACCGATACAAAAAAGGAAGAAGAGAGTGGTGTGTTGCACTGTGCTGGATTGACAGACCTGGCGTATAAAATATAACGTTTCAATGTACTAGACTGTTTTAGCTATCTATTCATTTAATGAATTCATTTTTTAAAGCTCAGCATATGTTAACTAAGAGAGAAATATCATTATACTATAAGGTAATGAATGTTGAGTTCTGCAGTACACATTGGTATCCGATTGGCCCACAGGCTGTATAGCAATAAACATGAACAAGGTATAATAAACATGTTCTTAAAAGGGCTGCTGCTAAAAAACTACAAGAGCCAAAGACTTATTTTAATAGATGGCTCTAAAGTTACAGGGACATCCACCTTATGCTTGTCCCTTCAGCTGTCAGTGAGATATAGGAACTGAGCCACAAACTGATCCTGTACTGAAACAAGCAATGTGTTGGGTACATAAAATTGTTGTTACTAAGGTGGAAGAAAGCCTGCTCTGGGCAAGAGCAGCTGCTCATTTCATCTGCATCAGTTGATACTGTAGATTGGCAACAAAAAACACTCATATTTAATAAGCCTGACATCAAGCATCAATATATAATTCATTCTGTTCTGCAACAGTCTCCTACACTGTGGCTTATTTACAGGTACATGTTCTCCTAAAGTGCTACAGGAGCTGTCAGTTCTTCATTTTATTTTATTTTAATGAAAGAGAAGTCCGTAGAAATGCCAAGACACATTTGGCTGCACAGCTAACATATTGTATACTGTCAGTGATCTACACTGTACATAATGTATCGAAAGAGAACAGCAGCCCCTCTAGGGCCTACAATTACATAATAAAGTCTAATTTTAGATAACAGGAGAAAAATGATTCAGCTTTAATGCACTGAACTTTTATGCTGGACATGGGGGCTCTAATCTGAGTGCTTCTTTCTGCTTGACTTATTCAGCTATGCAAGAAACAATTGCAAATGTCTAGGGAAACCCAAAAACACTGGATAATCATGAATTCTATAAACATGTTTTTGTTGTTCATTCTATATATGATTGTGTACCTTTTGGAGAATTCATCTGCTAAAATGGTTATAGGGCCAGACAGAAACTAATAAGACAAGCTACAGATGAGTGGCGGAAACAATAAACTAACATCCTGAATACGTCCAAGTATTTTTGTAACAGATAAAAGTGACTGTGAGATACTGGAGCAGGGGGGCTGCAATGGAACAGCACAAAAAAGGCTTCACTAAAAGCTTTAACAGAATAAAGGAAATCGGTAAAAACATACATGGTTACAAAACTGCAAACTTACATTAATTATTTATATATTAAGATTTCTTTTAATTAAATTTTTTTGCAAAGCTTAAGGACACAGAAATATTTAAAACAATATGTTTAAATTAATTAATTAATGAATGAATGAATGAATGAATGAATGAATGAATGAATGAATGAATGAATTAATTAATTAATTAATTAATTAAGGACCCATAGGTGCGTGGATAGCCCCACTTAGTGGGATTTGCTGCTATTTGGTATTCCATAAAAATTGTAGGATAAACTCTTGGTTTCCTTCCCAGGTTTCCTGCTGTCAGAAACGTAACTAGAGGGGGGCGGGCCCTGGCGCAGGACATGCAGCCGGGCCCCCCTCCGTACACCCGGAACTGCCCGGGAATAAGCGGCGCGTGAACTGCCGAGGGGGCCCTGAGGGGGTGCGGGCCCTGGCCCGCTCGCACCCCCTGCTCCCCCGGTAGTTCCTCCACTGCCTGCTGTTTGCAGTTGTATTTTGCAGGCTGCCTTTTATACCCTTTAACTAGTGATGAGCGAATTTGTACCATTTTGCAAAAAAACCCCACAAGACACATTGAAATCAATGGGCGTAAAAAAATGTTTTTTTCCGCTTGCGACAATTACTTCTGCTCCAAATGCAGTCAATGAGGTTTTTTTTTGTCGCAGCAAATTCTCTGTGGCAAATTTTCGCCTCGGTTTTGGCAAGAAACACAAATAATCATTTATAGGGAAATTGATTCAAACCTTGCCTTTTGGGGGTCCAGTTTTGTTTATGACTAGTAATGAGTTAATCTGTTTTGCTTTCCTGGAAAATTTGTGAAAGTGATGTAGGGCAATCATTCCTGACTCGCATTCATGATCCAATTCCTCCAAAACATGTTCAATTGGGTTGACATAGGATCTCTATGCAGGACAGTCCTGTGCTTCCACTCATATCTATGCAACTCAATTCCTTTTGGCTTTTACTGCATACATAGGGGCATTCAATTGCTGAATCCCATTAAAAAATGTCATTGGACGATGTAGTGGTACCTGAACTGGCAATATGAATAATTTCCAAAACCAGCATCTGTAATTTATTATTTAATCCATTGGTGATTACCTGATACCCGGGCCGTTGTTTCTGTTCACTAAGGACTACATTGGTCTGCAGTATTTCTGTAGAAGATGCTATTTGACATCTTCTACAGAAATTTTCCTTCCGGCCAAGTGTAGACACGAAAAGCCGACTTTTTCACGATTCTGTGTATGGACCTGCCAGTGCCCCAAGAAAAGAAGACAGAATAGAAAGAAAGTTTGCCCCAACAAGTTTCTACAGAAATCCTCTGGACCAATGCAGTTTTTTCTAACAGGAGCAGAGGCCCAGGGTATCAGGTAAGTGATAATAATCACTAGGGATGCCTAACATTTGCCACCCCCAGTCAGTTAACCTTTAGTTCTCCTTAAATTGTATTTCTCTGTAAACAGTTTGCAATATACGTTTTTAATTATTAAGCATTCACTTTTGGGGCTGAATATTTGTCAGGTAGGAGTCCAGTTTCACCTCTGGTTTAATACTTGGCTGATAGATCTGTGGCTGACCCTATCTTCCTACTGTACAGTATGTCCAAAAGTAAAGAAGAAAAAAGGGCAGACTCTGTTTCAGACTGTGCTTAGTCCCCAGGTAACCAGTGAAAAATATAAAAGTATAAAATTGTATTTTTATGAAAACGGGAAATTGTTACAGTATTCAGCATAATGCCATTTTTTGGACACTTCATTGACAGCATTCTTCAATGGATTAAAGTTCTTGCTAGAGTTATAGACATGACATCCTCCTCTTCTCACAAGTCTACATCTCCAAGCTCCTGATGGTCAGAATATACAATTACATGGCTTTGCATCTCAACTAAAGTCCTCCTCTCAACATCCAAGCCATCAAGGCGAGATACTGTAGCTCCTTTCCTGATATTGCATTGGACCTTATGTCAGACATACCATGCACCTTGGTATCTCCACTGGATCTTTCAGGGCTAGTTTAATGGAGACCATGGTCTTCTGGGTCAATAAGGGATTATCACAATTGCTCCTGCCTTATTTGCATTCACATTCTTTAAAGATCTTCAAATGAATGGGAAAAATACTTGTCTCAGGACATCTGTAGCTAAGGCTAGCGGTCAACAAAACCTTGCAAAGAACTGAAAGAAATGTACTTCTAAAAAATGTTTTATTGATGCAATATGTCTGTAAATGGTTGACCCCAAATCTCCACCAGATGCTGGAAAACATCTATGCTTAGACTCCACTCTAAAGGGTGAATCTGACCCGTTTCGCTTCTCTGGAAATTCACAAAATGGTGAAAATTTGCCGAAATCCATTGAAGTCTATGGGCAACAATTTTTTTTTGATGCGCAACAAATTGCACGACACATTTTTCACCCATTAGAGTCTATGGGCATAATTTTTGTAGCGAAACTTGCAGAAAAATTTTGCTCATCTCTACTCCACTATAATGAATACAGAGTCACTTAAATAATCTGCCCACAAATTTACCTTTCCAGTTGTGAACTGTGGTCAGATTTTTTTATCGACTGAAATATAGGAGCTGCCTCTCTTAGGATTGTCAGACTTGACACACAGGCCACTGCAAATGAGACATCTTGGACTCTTCATATAGTATTAAAACATTTATACCTTTTTGGCACTTAAGACTTTATTAATACGTTCCATACTATGCCAAATGAATACCTTAATATATTGTATGGGGAAAACAATGTGACTATAATATTTTCACATATATGGCTTGGGCTGTGCATACATTCGCTCTATTGTCTTACAGAGAGAATGAACTTAACACAAATACACTTTACCATACCCTATTGGTCCTTTGGCATAATTGTTAAATAATAAAACAAATCAAACATATTTTTAATATAATCCATAACCCCAATATCCCAAGGCTTTAACACCATCTACGATTCACAATCATTGCTCATTTACTAAATGACAAAGTTGTTAGACCATAGACTGTTTTTATTCAGTGCCAATTTTAAGAGACCTTTAAAAGCATCTAGTCTAAACAAAAAGACGACGGGTTTCAACTGAATACAATTTAAATGCTCTGTGAATAATTCTTTTATCTTACCAACTGTGAATAAATATCCAGACTCAACATGAAGCAGCATAAAAAAAAATGCACAAAAGTCACAATTGAGTTATGTTAGTCTTTCTCGTATGATGTCTCCAGAATTTTAATCACTGTAACCTTTTCCATTGTAACTATATTTGGTTGGAATGCTTCTTGATGTGACAACTCATTTAAATGGCTTGCATATTCATTAGCTATTTGCAAAAGAGGTCCTAAAGTGGACATGTTTGACAAGCTACTTTAAAAAATGGCACTGTTCTTTGTAATAAAAAAAAAGGGAAAAGGCAAATGCAGTTGCCCAGTTCAGGTGTTCACGTTATACCTGTAATTGATCAAATGGAATTAGATGAAAGGATAACTAGAAATGTCATATAAATTACTTTTCTTGCTACCAGCTGTATCAGATTCAAATAACATGTTTAGCACATACTGTATGCCAGGTTTGACACAGCTTCTTGAATGATAAAAGGGCATGTTAACATAGTCAAGCTATTAGAGAAATTCACACATCACATTTAAATATGCAATTCTATGAACTCAAATAATAAAGCTTACACAGAACTTTCATGCACATGTGTTATTTGAGATACAGTATCTGAAAGGACTGGGAATAAGCAGAAGTTAAAGTGTAAGTAACACATGGCTAATAAAAGATTAAAATATTTTTTTTTGCTGGAGAGGGAGTAGGGGACAAATTACAGATAACAATTTGCTTTTTATCCTGGAACCCTGACCCAGAGTCTGTCTGCACGTTAAAGAAAACAGGAATTTTCTGCTGGAAAAATCACCTTTTTTACAGGTGTTTTGTAGTTGGAAGGCTCTGGTTTCTGAGTGGTCATGTGAATCGGAACTTATTATTAATTGGTCTCTTATCATTACCTTTATATTAAGGGAGAACGGAAACCTAAAAATAAATGTTGTATTTTATATACTGAACTAACTGTCACCAGTAGAGAGGTTCAGGTAACAGTAAGGATCCAAGCCTTCAAAGTTGTCCACAGGAGCTCTACATCTTCCATCTTGTTTGCTTATATTTTAAATGTTAGTGACACTGCACAAGATCAGTCTGCTCTAAGGTGCTGTTGAGAAGCTTAGCTTGGCAGTCTTCTGAAATCAACAAGCAGCCACAAAGCTAGTATTAACTTCTGAAGGCCAGTCTCCTTACTGTGTACATTGTTTATATAATATATACTGAATGTTGTGAATGGGTCCCAAAATGCAAGTAGCTGACAGCAGCCCAGAGCAAATGTTGAAAACCACAGCAGAAGAGAAGATGGGGCTCTGCTAAGGGCATCCTCAGAGGCAGAGATCATAACTGCTAAAGGGCTGCTTGGATCTCCTTGGGCTGGTGAGCCCAAGACTCATTTGTTAAGGTTCTATTTTAAGATAAGGGGGTACAAGGGCTTCCTCAGAGTATTTCAGGGTATTTGCGGTAATTTTCCTTTTTAGGCACTACAGCCTAAGAAAGGCCAAGGAGGTTCTAGAAGGATGTGGCCCATGAGTATAAAAGGAAGGAGGGGCCAAGTCCAGGTGCGCAGAATGGGAAGAACATCCACCGGAAAGGCAGCTGAGAGTTAGAACCAAGCACCATTCTAATTAAGAGACAGTTTAGCCAGCATAGGTTACTTGTTAGCATATGTCAGTGAAAGAACAGACAGCTAAGGGTCCCATCAAGGAGTGCGTGGAAGTAGCGTCCCAGTGGGTACACCGCAAGGTAGGCTCTGGGTCAGTCAGTGGAGACCAAGAAAGTGAAACCATCGGAAGTGCCTGGCAAGTCTGGTGTTGTGGGCTCAGCCCTATAGAGGGAAACATGTTGCCAGGTTTCCTGGATTGGCCCACTGAGGCTGATGACAAATATGGGAGAAGGGTTGTGAGTTGTTGAATTGTGTACATGAACACTGAACTACTTGGTGTATACCCAACTGTTAAAGGGGTTGTTCTCCTTTAACTTTTAGTATGACATTGAGAGTGATATTCTGAGACAATTTGCAATTGGTTTTCATTTTTTTATTATTTGTGTTTTTTGAGTTATTTAGCTTATTATTCACCAACTATCCAGTTTGCAGTTTCATCAGTCTGGTTGCTAGGGTCCAAATTACAATAGCTACCATGCATTTATTTGAATAAGAGACTGAAATATGAATAGAAGAACTTGCACATGTGCACTTTCAATGAGCGCGTCCAGCTTGAAGTGCGCTGCGTCAAGATCCTGGCGGACGTGATGATGTCACTTTGGCACCAAATTCGAAAATAGAAGGCGCTTTGGAACTCCAAACTTTGCCCAAGCTGGTTTTTCAGTATTCTGATCCAGCCTAAGCCTATTACTATTGTTCCTACCTGGTTTTTGACCCCTTGCCTGTTTGACTTTGAATCTTCGCAACCCGCCACTGATCTTTGCTTGAATTAACCACGGAATCCTGTCACCTGCCATTGACCTTGCCTTAAATTTGACTACGCCTTTGCCTGATCCTTCTGATACTGTGTTTGATCTACCTTGGCCGAGATTTGGATCCCTGCCTTCCCTCGCAGCAGAAAGCACGGGGCCCCAAAAGGGCTTCACTGAACACCGGGGGTTGGAAGGGCTCTCCTACTCCATCTACAATGTCGACCCGCTAGCTTTACAGGCTTCTAATCACTACAGTTCGTAACAGATTAGCTTGGGCCAACATGGAGCCCACTCAGGCTGCTACACCTGTCATTTCTCTGGAGAAAGTGTTGGAAGCGCTTCTTAAATGCTTGGAAATTCAAGAAGCACAAAAACATCATCCATCCCAAACTTTTCAGCACTTTTCAACCCGCATGGAAGCACTTCAAGGCGCTCAGGGGGGTCATCCACCTGCTCCACCAACCCTAGCCACAGCTCCTTCTATGACTGGGACACCTTCCAATGAACCGAAGATTTTGAAACCTGTTCATTTTTCTGGGATCCGGAAGTGTGTCGGCGTTCCTCAATCAGTACCTCATTCAGTTCGAGATTGCTCCACAGAGGTTCCCTACTGAAAAAGCTAAGGTGGTGTATATCATTTCCGTGTTACAGGGGAAAGCTCTGGCATGGGCTTCACCTTTATGGGAACATGATGATATAATTGTCCATTATTCCTCCGTGTTTATTTCTACTTTTCGTGAAATTTTGGATGCTCTGGGTCGGAAAGTGAATGCCTCTGTTCGTTTGATGAAGATGTCCCAGGGCAATATATCTGCTGCAGAATACACCATAGATTTTTGTACTCTGGCTGCTGAGGTCTCATGGAACAATGATGCTTTGGTTTCAGCCTTCTGCCAAGGCCTACATGAGAACCTAAAAGATGTTTGAAGACTTAGTTTCCCTTGTGATATGCGTCGACCCCGAATGAAGGAGAGGGACTCACAGAAATACCATGCTCGAAGGGCTGTGCTCACTACGGTTTCCACAACAGAGGGTTCTTTGACTCCCTGTCCTTTCCTTGCTGAAGAAGCCATGCAGTTAGCGGCCACGCGGTTGTCATCTGAGGAGAGGACTCAAAGAAGGAATTCCGGTCTCTGCGTGTATTATAGGTTATAGACTTTATACAGAGAACGCAGTGAACTGGCTTTACTAATGCATTGGATTCTCAAATGTGCCTGTTTTCCTTCTCAAATCTTGCCTTGTTGCCTTCAGGCAGGTTCCCAGTAGCTGGCTTCCAGAATTTATGGAGAGATTTTACATTGTGTGATAAATATTTAACAGCTACTTCATTATCTTCTCTCATTTGGGGATATATTTAAAACTTCAGTGCATCTGCGGCATTGTACACTTGGCAGATCTTGAAAAATTAATATTACATATATCTGTTGGGAAGCAAGTCATTTCAGTTGCAGAACCTTTTGCTACATTGATTTCTAATTTCCATCATATTATTTTGCAGCTGGAGTAACGCCTGCTTTATCCAAACACTGGACGTGCTTATTTAGTCAATATGGTGCAAGTCGATCAGTCAGAATGGTGCAAAATATTGATTATCTCACGGTTTTTTCCCCCTAAATAACCTTTAGATTTAACTAATCATGCAAACAGCGTAGGCAGAAGAATGGAAAAGACTTAGTGAATATATGAATTTTTTAAGAAGAAAGCTGCCATGAATATAGAGGAAGATAAAAGCTACAATGAATAAAAAGCAGGCAAAGAATGAAGATTAAAAAGCAATTTAGGGGTATTGCTACACAGCTGAACCAATATTTTTTTTTCATAGACCAAACATTATTTGCACTGAAAGGGAAAAACAGTCAAATTATTTATTTTTGAGATTATATTGTTTATCTTTTCTCTGTTGACAATTTCAATGGGTTAAGAAAAGCATACTGCTAGGCAATGTGTTTTACCATTGGCTAACCTCAAATCTGTAAACACGTGATATTTGTCAATAGCCAGAATGGCGGCCTGCAGTGGCATAGCTCATACGCGGTCAGTAAGAAAAGGGATAAAGTAATCGTTTTTAACTTAGAAAATGATCACTACTTATGCCATTTCTGTATACGGATTACCAGTAGCCTATGCTTGAAGGGATATACAAAAATGTATTTCCATTTTTCTTTGTAAAAATAAAACAGTACCTTGTACTTGATCCAAACTACGATATTGTAACGTTCAGTATCCCACAACCCAGAGTAAACCCCAATGTCCCGGGCTCGGCTCACGCTTCGGCCTATAACCGCCGCCTTTCACGTCGGGTGGAGCCCTCCGCTACTCGGATGCCGCCAGGTCTTAATAGTGAGGAGACTGAGGGAAGAACTCTGGGCGAGCAAGGGAACTTAACGTAAAAGTTATCAAAGTCCAGGAACGGGCCGAGTTGAAACGAATCGGGAATGCAGTACAAAATCGGTAATCAAAAGAGTAATCGAGGTCACAGGCCAGGTCAGCATCTAACAGGGTCGAAGTACAGAACGGAATCCAAAGAGTAGTCAGGAACAAGCCAAAGGGTCAGGGCAGGCGGAAGTCAAACAGGAATCAGGAATAGCCAAAGGTCACAACAGGAATCACAGAATAATCGCACCCAGGAACAGTATACAGAACCTACGTTGGGCAAGGCACAAAAGGACTGCTGGCCATTTAAAGATTTGAATTTGGCGCCATTGGACGCTGGCGAATCAGCACCTATCCCTTTAATTCCTGCGCATGCGCGCCGCGCGCTCCATAGGAGCCGGCGCCTGAGGCCTAGCCGCATCGGCAGCGGAGAAGTGAGACGGGCGTCCCGTCGAGGGGGCGGCAGGCGTCCCTGCAGTCGCCTCGGTAAGTATATTAAAGATATAGTTCATCCTTATCGGCAAAATAGTCCTATTGGGTTTATTTAATGTTTAAAGGAGAAGCAAAGTTTTTTTTTATACTTGCCAAAATTTAGGCACCCCCAAGTGGTTGTATTTACATACCTGACACTCCGGGCTGGTGCTCTTATACTCAGAAAACTGCACCCACCCAGGGTTCTTCCAGCAAGCACCACGGATAGATCCTTTTCCAGCTTCTTCTTTCAGTTTCGGCTGTGCATGCGTAGTATGCCAAACTTTAATTTTGTGTATGCGTCTGCCCTGGGATATTTTAAAAGCAAAGAAGTGAAGTTGAGTTTCGCTCTGTGGTGCTCGCTGGACTAACCCGGGCTGGTGCAGAGTGTCAGGTAAGTAAATACAACCACTTGAGTGTGCCTAACTTTTGGCACCCACAAGTGTAAATTACTTTCCTTCGCCTTTAAATAATTTTTTAGTAGACAAAGTATGGAGAACTAAATTACAGAAAGACCCATTATCTGTAAATCCCCAGGTCCTAAGTATTCAGGATGTTAGGTCCCATATCTGTATTCCCTTAATGAATATACATGTACAGTATGGTCTTAATTATCAAAAATCTTCTACTTCAAATAAACTCACAATTTAAAAAAAACTTGAATGTTTGCTTATTTATTAAAAAATCCAAATGTAAAAAACTTAATTGAATACAATCATAAAAAAAACTTGAACTCCTCTAATTTGTAGAGTTTATAAGCTTAAAAAAACTAGATTTTGTGAGTTTACAAACTTGAAAACTCTAATATCTTGAATCAGAAAAATGGCTTGTATTTTGCCTAGGATCACTCCCATTGACTTCTACATGACCTGAATAGCTGTTTTTTGCCGGATGAAGGGACCTGGGTGTGAAAGCTTGCAATTTTTATTATTTAGTTAGCCAGTAAAAGGTCACCAAACTTTACATTTTCTGCATTTTTTCAATGGCTAACACAGTATAACATCTTACAGCTTTTATTTGCCGATTTTTACATTCAATTTTTTAACATTCCAGTTTTTACAAATATAATTTGAATTTGTGAGTTTGTGTGCAAAAAAATTGAATTGTGGCAAAAATTTTAATTTGAACCTTGATAAATCCCAACCATAGATATAAATATAAAGAATTATTTGTCTTGCATTTATTTCCTTGTGTTTCCATCAGAATAACCAGTCAACGTGTTATTTTAAGATGCAATTATTGACTAAGAACAAATAACCCGCGGTTTGCAGATTATAATTAAGGACAGGCTGTTTGAATCAAGTGATCAGCTTTCCCTTAATGGTCATTAATAGTTGAGGACTTAGGAATAAAAAGACAAAGCAGGAATACAAATTTACTTCTCATTTAGCAGCAGGCATTTGGCATTGAAAAGATGATATTACATGTGATAAGACACATTCATAGCTAAACGTGGATAACTACTACAGGTATGGGATCCATTATCCAGAAACCTGTTATCTAGAAAGCTCCGTTCTCCAGACTTACTGTTCTTGCCACAGAGAACAATTATGGGGCAGAACAAGGCACAAAAACGTGCTTCGGAAGCGGTGTCCAAGTTGGGAAAGTATGCGAGGGAGAGTAAGGCTCAACAAAATGGCGGAGGTTCACCATCGCAGACTCCGCGGGAGTCTCCCTCCCCACCTTCCTCTCCAACTCCACCGGAGCTGACCCTTCAAGATATTCTCCAAGAAATACAGGACTCTAAGGAGGCCTGTACCAACATTATATAAAAGTGGATCTGTCCATCATCAGACAGGACATGCAAAACCTCAGAGAACGCCCTGGTAAATTGGTGAGTACTATGGAGGACACACTGAGGCCTGTCGCTGGTGCTGTACAAGAGGTGCAAAAAGTTCTAACTGATTGCCAGCAAAAGGAGGATGATTTAGAGAACCGGCTGCGAAGGAACAATCTCAGATTTGTGGGATTCCCTGAACATACGGAAGGTGATGCGCCGGAGCAATTCCTAGAACACTGGCTAAAGTCGTCACTGGGTGAGTCTAACCTCTCTTCCACCTTCGTTATAGAAAGAGCTCATAGAATCCCCTCTCGCCCAGCCTCTAATTGCCAAGCTTCTGAATGCCCATGATAGAGACAGCATTTTGCGAATAACTCGCACTAAAGGCCAACTACAATTTCAAGCGCATAACATTTCTATATATGCTGATTTCTCAACCGAGGTGCAGAAACAGCGTGCTAAGTTTTATGAGGCGAAACGGAGGCTCAGAGAAGCTAAACTGGATTACGCCATGCTTTATCCCGCCAGACTGAGAGTCATAGTGGATGGCAAATCACTATTTTCACCTCTCCGTTGGAATTGAATAACTGGCTGGACTCTAGGCGTTAGGACACCTAGCATTACCATTTCTACAGCACTTGGAATCAGTGCTGCGGGCATTCTCCTTCTGTATGATTTAGTTGACACTCCTCGGATTTTCTTTTGGTCCTTTTTGTATCTTCACTGGAGCCATTTGGATTATCTTCCTTTTTCCCCCTTGAACCCCCCCTTTTTTTTTTTTTTCTTTCTCTCTTCCTCCCCTTTTATTCCCCCTGGTTTTTGGCTGCTTTGTTTTTCCTTCTGTTTTTTGGTTGTTTTTCCTTGCATCTGAGCGACAGTTGGGAATGACCGTTGTCTTGGTTTTTCAAAGCCTTTAACTGTGGAACTGCCTGCCTGATACTTGATCCACTGTTCCTTTTTCTGAATGATCCCTTTTGGATGTCGGATTTGCATGGACTCTCAATTGACTCAACGTCTATTATCTGTTTTGGGTGCTGATATGTGGTAAGAGATATAGTACTATGTGCAGGTGCTTGTGAAAGGTCTGGAGATAGGGGTAAAGGGGAAGTGTTGTTAGTTAAACCACAAGCCCTATACAAGGGACTAGCAGGTTTGCCACCCTCAGTACTGCTAATGTTTTATCTTTTGCTGAAGGGACAAATTCTACCCAAAGTTGGGGGTGGGTGGAAGGGGAGGGGGAAGTTACATGGGGAAGTTTTAAACTATGAGGTTAATTCAGGTGATATGAAACAAGACGGAAGTCGACTCAATTTCACATTTGGGGCGATAGGCACTGAAGGTTTTGCTATTATACAATTGTTCTATGGGGCTCTTCCAAGTGCCCAGCAGCAGGCTCTTGACCCATACCCTGTTTACTGCTTTCACAATGGTATACAATGAGTCTTTCATTACTAAATTGGAATGTAAGGGGACTCAATGACCCAATCAAGCGCAGGCTGACCATGGATTATATCAGAAAACGTAATCCAGATTTGGTATTCTTACAGGAGACTCACCTTACGGGCAATAAGGTCAAATCTATTAAGAAACCTTGGATTGGGTGGTGTTATCACTCTGCCTATTCCTCCTACACAGCTGGCACGTCTATTTTAATAAAAAAGTCGGTGTGCTTTCGGCCCTACACTGTTAACACTGTTAAAATTGATCCTGGAGAAAGTCACGAACTGATCCTGACTTCATCCACTTCAAATTCATGCTCTCCTGCTATAACCGAGCTCTATCATTAGCCAAAGAACAATACTTCTCTTATCTAATATCTACTATGTCCTCCAAACCACAGCAGCTGTTTGCCACATTTAACTCACTCCTATGCCCCCCTCCACCACCTCCACCTATTAATGTTACCGCCCAAGACCTTGCTCATTTCTTTAATGAAAAAATCGATCTCATTAGGCTGAGCATACCGTCCGACAACAATCTCAGACCAACGTGCAGTCCACTCACATCTACTTTGCACTCCTTCACCCCTGCAACTCTAGATGAAGTTAGTAAACTTCTAGCCAGCTCAAAACCCACCACCTGCTCCCTTGACCCCATACCCTCTCGCCTTCTCCACCCAATCTCTGATACACTCTCTCCTGCACTTACCCACTTATTCAATCTTTCACTCTCTACTGGTACCTTTCCATCATTATACAAACAAGCACTAATCACTCCTATCCTCAAAAAACCTTCCCTTGATCCCAGCTCTCCCACTAACTATCGACCGGTCTCCCTTCTTCCATTCGCATCCAAATTACTAAAAAGGCTTGTTTACAAACGCCTGATCCAGCATCTCACTCACAACTCCCTCCTCGACCCCCTGCAATCTGGCTTCCGCCCATCACACTCGACTGAAACTGCACTCACCAAAGTAACCAATGATCTTCTATTGGCAAAGTCTAAAGGTCATTATTCCATTCTAATCCTTCTAGATCTCTCTGCAGCCTTTGATACAGTTGACCACACACTCCTCCTTGACATTCTACACTCAGCTGGCATTCGGGACACTGCTCTTTCATGGTTTACATCTTATCTGTCTGACCGTTCCTTTAAAGTTTCCTTCTCTAACTCTACTTCTACTACTTTCCCACTCTCTGTTGGAGTTCCGCAAGGCTCTGTTCTTGGCCCCCTGCTGTTCTCGCTCTATACAACTTCACTAGGAAAACTCATTCAGTCATTTGGACTTCAGTATCACCTTTATGCTGATGACACCCAACTCTACTTGTCTACTCCTGATCTTTCTAACTATGTCCTTTCCCAATTCACAGACTGTCTCTATGCTGTCTCCTCCTGGATGTCACAGCGCCACCTGAAACTGAACCTTTCTAAATCAGAACTCATCATATTTCCTCCAAGATCTTCCCCTGTCCTTCAGATATCACTCACCGTAAACAACACCACCTTTCATTCCACCACACAGGCACGCTGCCTAGGAGTCATCTTAGACTCTCATCTATCTTTTTCACCACACATTCAAACACTTGCAAAATCTTGCCGTATTCAACTGCGCAACATTGCTCGAATACGACCCTATCTCAGTTCAGAATCAACTAAAACACTGATTCAGTCTCTCATCATCTCCCGCCTTGATTACTGCAACTTACTCCTCACTGGTATTCCAACAAGTCACCTTTCACAACTCCAATCTATTCTAAACGCGGCCGCTAGACTCATTCATCTAGCTCGCCGCGCAACATCAGCTGCTCCCATATGCATGTCCCTTCACTGGCTTCCAATCTCTTCTAGAATCAAATTCAAATTACTTACACTCACATTCAAGGCCCTTAATAATGAAACCCCTCCCTATATTTCATCTCTAATCTACAAATACTCTCCTTCACGAAACCTACGCTCTGCTTCTGATCTTCGCCTCACTTCTCCTCTGGTGACTTCTGCCCATTCTCGTCTACAAGACTTCTCTCGGGCTTCTGCTTTTCTCTGGAACTCTCTGCCACAAGCTGTCAGACTTTCCCCTTCCTTCCAAACTTTCAAGCGCTCCTTAAAGACCCATCTGTTTAAAGAGGCCTATTCGATGTACCTTAATTAATCATTGCTGTATCAAAAATGACAAATTGTTTATACAATCCTAATGTCTCAATTGTACCCTAACCTTTTAGTTTGTAAACCCTATTGTACTCTGTAATCCTTGTCTGCTATCCACCATTTATTCCCTGTTTGCTATAACTGCAGTAAAGCACTGCGTATCTTGACAGCGCTATATAAATAAATGATGATGATGATGATGATGATGATCCTAGAGGCAGATTTGTCTTCCTTCACTGCCAAATAGCAGCCAAAGAGCTAATTTTAGCTAACCTGTATATTCCCCCTCCGTACTCAGATGAATGCCTCCACCACCTTATTCCATTTATTACTGCTCACCCACACGCTCAAATTATTTGCGCTGGGGATTTCAATTCAGTCCTCTCTCCACAGCTCGACAGGTTACATAGGCAGCCTCCGCAGACAGCTCCACCTCCTACTAATTTGGCCAGTATAACTGAGGCATTAGGTCTAGTAGAGGGCTGGAGACTTCTCCATCCTACAGAGCTTCAATACTCGTGCTTTTCCACCTCACACTTAACCCTATCCCGCATTGACCTTATTTTCCTGTCAGGAGGGATCCTGGCTGGACTTAAAGATATAGTATACCTGCCCCGGGGGATTTCAGATAATGCCCCCCTTATGGCTACATGGCATACCCCTCAGGAAAATGAAAGGAAAAGGTGGGCCTTGAACCCGATCTGGTTGGAGATTATTGACAACGATGAGAGACTTGCTGGTACTATGAGAGAATTTTTTGAGGTAAATGTGGACACAGCTGATCCATCTGTAGTCTGGGACACTTTTAAAGCTTATATGAGAGGGGTCTTTCATAGTGAAATGACGGCAGTTAAACGCACCTCAAAATTAGAGGAGATTGCATTAGCTAATAAAGTTGCTGATTGTGAAACTGCAGTAGTCAATAATCCTATCCCACAGCACTACAAAGACCTCCAATCTGCCCAATCAGTCTACTCTACTTATCTTTCCACTAAGGCTAAACGTAAATTACTGTTTACTAAGGCTTCCTTCTTTGAGCACGGGGAGAGGGTAGGTAAGCTTCACGCATATGTCTCTAGAGCTGACAATCCCACGCCTGTAATAACAGAACTAGAAAACCAGCAAGGGCTAATGTGTACTCAACCCAGTGAAATACAGGACCTACTGACTTCTTACTTTACTGAAGTCTACAAATCTACCAATGTTACGTTGGTGGAGGAGAGAGAAAACTTTTTAACTAGCCTTAGGTTGCCACAGCTGTCCCAGGCTGATAAGACCCTGTTGGATGAGGCAATAACCTTGAGAGAATTGTATGATGCTATAGACTCTTTTCCTTGCCGGAAGGCACCAGGCCCTGATGGCCTCCCCATCGAATTTTACAAAAGGTTTAAGGAGATTATTGGGCACTATTTACTATCAATGCTGCAGTATGCTTTTCAAGAGGGACACCTTCCTCCTTCCCTGTATGAGGCCTCTGTTGTTTTGTTACAGAAGCCTGGTAAAAACCCTACACATTTGGATGCCTACAGACCAATTTCTCTGCTCCCAACTGATATAAAAATTTTGGCAAAAGTACTAGCGAATAGGATTAATAAGGTCATTCACAATAATATTGCAGAGGACCAGACTGGTTTATGCAGGGGAAGTCAACTGCTCTCAATATTAGACGGCTTTATTTAAACCTTGCCACTACACATGATAACTCCGGCCAGAGGGCAGTGGCTGTCTTAGACATCACAAAGGCATTTGACACAGTCGAATGGCCCTATATGTGGTCCGTTTTGAAGCAGTTTAATTTTGGGCCCTCATATACTAATTGGATAAGACTCATGTATTATTCGCCTAGAGCGGCCCTAATTGTAAATGGCATACCCTTAACACAGTTCCCCCTGGAATGAGACAGGGCTGCCCGATGTCCCCCCTCCTCTTCGCCCTAGCCATGGAGCCCTTTGCGCAAGCAATCAGAATACACGATAATTTTCAAGGGTGGCGCCTTGGAGATAGGGAGGAGAGGATTCAGCTCTATGCTGACGATACCTTGATATATCTTGGGGATATGGGGCCATCCCTTCAGTGTCTGACAGAGGTAACAACAAAATTTGCACACCTTTCCGGGTTGGTCACTAGTGCAGCAAAATCCAGCATAATGCTAGTAGACGGCACAACTACGCAAGGCGAAGAGCCACAGTCTCCCTTTCCAATAGCAGATCAATTTACTTATTTGGGAGTAGTGATCAAGCTGCCCATCTCTGATTACTACAGTTCTAATCTTCTACCCCTGCTGTCAACTGTAGAAAAGAAAATTAAATTGTGGGAATCCTTGATGTTAAGCCCAATGGGTAGGATACAGCTCATAAAGATGATTCTTCTCCCTAAACTGACATATGTCCTTCTCCAAGCTCCGATTTGGATTAAAAAGCTTTCGTCAACTGATTTGGGTGGGCACCTGCCCTCGGTTGAGTTTAAGTACACTTACCAGGGACAAATTCCAAGGTGGGGTATCCTTCCCTAATATTTTCCTGTACTACTTGGCTGCTCAGCTACTGTAAGTTACCTAGTGGTGTGGGTGGGAGAATCTTTTCACCAGACTCTTTACCAATTGCATAGGCTAATACTGGGTGGCTCATCCCCCCCATTCCAGTCTCATTAAAAAACCACGGCCGATAAAATACCCAAATCAAGTGTTGACCTTCATGCGCACAATCTGGGGGAAAGCCTCTCAAATTGCTATGATTGACAAATTTCTTCCCCAGACACCACTCTGGGAAAACTTTTGGTTTCCGGGAATTGCTAGGCTGGGCAAGAATCCTATATGGGCGAGATGTGGGATCCATACCATAGGGGAGGTTTGGCAGGAAGGGAAATTGGTCCTGTTTGATAAGCTACAGGAAGATTTTCACCTACCTCTGCACCAGTGGTTACGGTACACTCAAATACAGCAGAGCCTGACCTATCAGAACAGACAGCAACCAATACAGTTAGCTCATTACAGTATGGTTGACTGCTTTTCACAGGGCTCCACGAAAGGTATTATATCAAAATTGTATGCAGGATTGCACACTGCACATTTCAATAAACCCCTATTGTCCCTGAAAGTGAAGTGGGAGAGTGAAGTTGGGGAGCTAGAGGATGAGGAGTGGGAGGAGCTGGTGGCCTCTCCTCCCACTGTCTCTGTCAACTATAGAGATAGAATGATACAGTTGTACCTAATTCACAGGGCATACTACTATCCGACAGTGGAGTCTTGCCCTGTAAAGTTTGCCCTCCTTTGCCGAGCCATTCGCTTGGTTAGCAGTTGTTTCATCTCCCCAATGTATAGGTCGCTACCCTGGACTACGTATACCACATTGCTTTGTTTTTCTTTCGGTTTTGGATCCTTTGGGTACACCAGCTTGTGTCACATTGTGTTGCTAGGTTTGCAAAACACAGGGATTTGGTGTTTGTTGAAAATCCTCTTAAGTTTCTCTGAAGACTCCAATTGCTGTTATAATGGTTGATTGTCCCGTGAGACCTCCCTGCTTGGCCTGTTTGGAGCTGGTAACAACAACTGCGAAACAAAGATTCAAGATTTTTGAAAAAAAAAAAATTATTTTAATTGATACTAAATGGTGCCCTAAGCCAATACCTCTTCTTATCACCTTCCATTGGTTAGGGGCAACAACAGGTTCTAAATGTCACCTGTAGGGATGGGCGAATTTTTTCGCCTCATTTCGCCGAAAAAATGACGCCCATAGACTTGTATGGAGACGTGCAAATTTTTTTTGATGCCCATAGACTTTAATGGGCGTCTGCGACATTTTGCCGGCGGCGAATTTGTGGCGAAACTAAATGGGTCAAATTCGCCCATCCCTGGTCACCTGTGTCCTCTGATGTCCCTAACTTCCATGTCTGAATGACACAGAAGTTAAGGAATAGGTAGGGGTGGGAGGGAGACCTTTAAATAAATCCGTTGCCCTCTCCTCTTGGATAAAGCACTGGTTAACACAGACAATGTTCTAGTTAAGGGGGTGGCAGTAGGTCTTTGTGCCCAGAGGGCAGAGGCCAGCTGCGATTCTGCAAGAGGCAAAGGCAAAACATAACCCCAATATTGCCCCATCTTTTCATAAAATAACCACTTTAATATCTAGATCCCTAAAATATATTAATATATTATATTATTTAGAATTTCAGCAACCAGACCACACAGTGAAAACCTAATTTTTTTTTACCTTTTTTTGTGGTCCCATTAACATTTAATGCATAAGACATTTCCCCGATTTTATATTTTCCTGGATTTTACTCCATTTTTTTGGTACCCTGAAAAAATGTGAAACGGGGGTCTTACTGTATTTTATCTGAGCTAGAGCAGTGCAAACACTATATCAATGGTCTAATTTCTGTTTCATCTTTAGTAAGGGTAGTGCATCTGCTAGGTATGCATATATATAATTAGAGTAAGCTACATAAAGTTATTGAATATGAACTGGACATCTGTTTACTAGAGGAAGATGTGGATTCAGTACTGGGAAGCACACTTTGATTACATTAGTAAAGGGACAGTACACCTTTGAGGGGATAGTCTTAATAGCTTGTTCCCAGTAGGCTCTCTGTAACAGTAGTAAAATGTTCACAAAACATAGGTTTAACAACCATTCATTGTCAAATACAATGGATTTAGAAAATACTGTATAAAACACACACACACGTATCAATTTAAGTTAAAGGCAGTGACACACGCTCAGATTTGGGGAGACAAGTCGACCAGCGACAAATCTCGTCTTCTTCGGGGCAACTAGTCTCCCCGAACTGCCTCCCGTTGGCTAGAATGTAAACCACCGGCGGGATGGCAATAATCGGTGTGCTTCGTTTTCCGAAGTCGTCTGAAGTTGCCTCACAAGGAAACTTCTGACGACTTCGGAAAACGAAGCGCTCTGAGTGCCATCCCGCCGACGATTTCGATTCTAGCTGGCGGGAGGCAGTTTGCGAAGGTTAGTCGTCCCGAAGAAGAGGAGATTTATCTCCCCGAATCTGAGCTTGTGTCTCTGCCCTTATACAATCTGCTTGTCAGGACATACTGCTGGTACTGGTACTCTCAGAGAACTCTCAGTCTAAGTTACAGTCACATTTATGATAACTGATAATTTTATAAATGTGTGAGATAAATATTTTCTCTGCGCAGTCTGCAAAGCATCATTTTACTTAACCATACATATCTGCATCACAAATTAGTAAAATTCGTTATCTAGTGACATTTCATTTGCATAAAAGAAAAGATAACATATTTAAGCTGTGGTAGGTTACTAAAATATGAAAAAAATGCACAAGCTAAGCATTCACCATGACAGTCAATTAAGGGAATAATTAGCCCTGTGTCTGAACACAGTAGGAAGTAACAGGTACTGCAATAAATCATACTAGGATCATTGTTAGTACCATGAAAGAATTCTGCTTTGAGAGTGTATTTTATTAACAAGCTAACAATTTTAAGACAATTTAAGGTTATTTTTTTTTACTGTTGGATACATTAATGCTATTAGACCTAGAAGCTTCATATTTCTTATCTTTGTAACAAAAAGCCATACATTTGTAAAAAGGTTAGTACTGCAAATGTGGGATTTTGCTATTTCATAAATTCAATTTTAAGTGATAATTATATACAGTTTTTTTCAGGCTTACATATGTTGTTTGCCTGGGAAACGTGCCCCCTCATCCACTGAGCATGTCATTGTTAAATATTTAATTGTATTAATTCCTTAATTGTACGGATGAAAAACATACAGACAATATGACATTTTCAAGAAACTGGTCCAATAATAAGCATAGTATAGTTTCACTAGTGCATCTTACAGTAAGTAAAACCCACAAACCATATATTGGACCAGATTCAATTTAATGACAAAAAGTTATCTCACAATTTATCAAGTGAAAACACATGGACCAGATTCAATTCAAGGAGAAAAAAAGTTTCTCCTAATTCAGTACCAGTTTTTTTTCCATAGACTTCATGTGATAAACCCGTGAGATAAGTTTTCCTGAATTGAATTGCATCTCAAATTGAATCTTGTCCACGACTTTTCAAATGTTAACCTTTTTCTCAATTAATTATAATTAAATATTTTAAATTAAAATATTTTTTGAAAAGGTCACATTCTGTTAAATATTTACATAATATCTGAATATCAGTTTAAAACGTCCAATTTGCAGCATCTCCAACATAATCCTTGTACAAATAAACTATAAAGTGTATTAACAATATGTATAGATATATAGATATACAGTAGTTCACACCAGTGTTCATCAGTGATGTATGTTATGAATTCAAAAGGCCCCTAATAGTAAAGTGACCCCAGAAAACCATGTGTTGTTTGGAAAGTACACAACTGCACACAAAGATAATGGATAAATATGTTTTTTTACAAAATTGCTGGAAATCACCTCAAAGCTCGAACTTTACAACATTTACCATATGACTTTAGATACAAAGACAAAATATGAATCTGAAGCTTGGTCTGAACTGTTTAATGCACAACATGCTTAGGTTTACCAAATTATCCAGCATTTGCATACCTTGCCCAAAATAATTTAGTTTCCATAGCTGACACTTTAGTTACTATAAACATACTTGCAATCTGTTACATAATATCCCTATTTTTAGAGAGATTGCTGGATTATAGTGATGGGCGAATTTATTCGCCAGGCGTGAATTTTCGCGATTCAACGCCGGCGAATAAATTCGTGAAATGGCACCGGCGACTCGTTTTTGAATTCGCAAAATGGTTGTGTGGACGCCGATGCATTTTCGCCGGCGAATGTGGGAAAAAACGAGGTACCGGCGCCGTTTCACCCATCACTACTGGATTACAATACTTACTGGTGGGAAGCTTGGAATTGCACTTCAGCATCTATAGGGACACATGTCCCACAGGTTGTGGAATACCCTGCTGGGTGATGTTATTAATGCGTTTCGGGTTGATTGGATGATTTATTCAACAAGCATAATATCCAAGGCTAATGACATCTACAGTTGGTTGGTTTCGTATAGGTACAGTACGGGTGTACAGATGAAGCCACTTGGATTTGTGAGTTAAATGCGTCATGACTCAGGGGTAATTGAAGAAACTGTGTTATCTTAAGTCATCTTAACTCATTTAATGCATTTAACCTTTTCATTAGCATACCAAAGCTCCATTGTTCACAATGGTGAATGCTTTAATTAGATGGGATGTTGTGACGCAGTTTTCTGTGTTAAATGAGATAAATGGGATATCTGTGTTTAGCTATTCTGTGTCAAACAGACAAACCAAAGTGGCTGCATCTGTATAAAGTTCAAATATGTGAGTGCATTGATAGGCCTGCATATTTTTGGTCTTTTTTTAAATCCAAATTAACTATGGAACAATGTAATATGTACAAAAAACAGACTTATTTCCGTTTCCTTTTTTTTCCATTTGTTTAGAGCTGTGCATGATAAATCCAATTTCTGTTACTGTGTCACTGTTTACTTCTCTGCACTTAAATCCTGCTTGCCTATCATGTTACGCTAACATCACCCAGTAGATACTGAATATTTCTAACAGGTCTTACATAATATTATATACCCTTAATACATTTGTCTAATCATTTTTTTTTCCTTCAGTTTGTGCCACTGCTGCAGTAAAATTTGTCTTCTGTTGTAAAATTTGTCTTCTGTTGTACCCTGGAAATCTTGGAACTGGGCCCTTGTAATGTGCAGAGCCAGCTTCAGAGCATAAACTCTGCCTTTTTTTGAAAACCAGATATTGATTGTTGCTTATTAATAATAGACATACTATATATATAATATATAAGTTTTCTTAAGTGAAAAATAAACACTAAAAACAAATATGGCTAGAAATCCGGTGTTTTATATTCTGAACTGACTGCAGTGGCCTAAAGCTTCAGCATTCCCATAATAGTATTGATCCAGGCTTTCAAATGTCTACACAGGAGGTTGGTAGAATAGTTGGTATTGGATTGGTAGAAGAGTCAGTGACACACCACATGCTCAGTGTGCTCTAGGTTGAGAAGCTAAGCTTAGGGTTGTCACAAATCATCAAGCAGAAAATGAGGTCTGTGATGTGAATCTGAATTAATTCATAATTAGCTTTGTATTGTAACATTTATTTTCTATATATACAGTATATTGTGTGTTGGTCCCTAAGCTCAGTAAGTGACAGCAGCACAGAGCATGTGCAGTGAATCGGCAGAAAAGAAGATGGGGAGCTACTGGGGCATCTTTGGCGGCACAGATCTTTACTGCTAAATGGCTGTGGTTGCCGTGGGCTGGTACATTCACCTTTAAAGGTGTTGGGTTGAAAAGGGTTTATTAAGAATTTGTCTTTAACCTAAAACTTTTTTCCTAGTGCCAACACGTTACTATTTGCCAGTGATAAATTGCAACCATGCTGAAAGCAGCCGGTTAGTGCAGTTCAAATCTTTCAGCCTGAGTATGTTGTCTGCAGCTGAAGAAACTGTTAGGTTGAGGAGCTCAAAGATAAATCATTTAACAATTGTAATAAAAATAAAAAACCTATAAGGCATATTTACTAAAGTTGCACCCATCCAAGTACAGACTGGTACACAAATTGCCTCAGCACATGTTCCTCTATATGTGCACAATGCACCTTAATTATTCCAATTTGATGAATAATGTAAAATGGTGTAAATTATAGGGTCTACAGACTCAACAGAGCCCTAAACTTCTGGTGCTCTTTTTAACTACCCACGCAATTGTATTGCCGATAATGAATTGCATGCTAATTGTATAACCAAAATCACAATTTCTGGCATCCTTGTGCCAGAAATGATTCAATTCACACCCACACTGAACCCAGTAAAATGCTTACAAAATTTGCGCATAATTTATGTGAGCACAGATTAGAGTCTGCATTGGCAAATCTCGTTCAAGTGCACGCTACTTTGCAGATGCCTACAATTATGTTGGAATTAGGGATGGACGAATTAATTCGCCAAATTTGCAGCTAATTTCCATGTTTCGGCACCGGCAAATAAATTTGCAAAACTGTTGTGAAAAATCCATTGCGCCAAAAAAATTTGGCCGCGCATCAGAATAGTCACACATAAAAATGTTGGTGCGTCAAAATTATTCAGACGCCCATTGACTTTAATGCATTTGGCCATGATGCATTTCACCAGAAATGGCCACAGCATTTTTTAAAATTTTATCACATAAATAGGACCTTGCCAGCCTCACCCCAAGGCAATATTCAAAGCCAGAATTCCATAAGAGATCGCTACTATACTTTGCCTTTCCTCTGTGAAGACTTGAGATCAACACTATGTCATTATATCCACCACTGAGTATTAGGCTGCTTCTACCTACAGAGAGGATGGCCACAAACTCTGCTACGAGCAGGAGCTGCATCTCCCAACATGAGAGAAGTTCAGCAGCCCTGCCGTTGGTCCGGAATCTGCAGTATGTCAATGATGGGAAATCCAAGCAGGCTGTCACCTAGCACAAGCAGTAGTAGTGTCTGTATCAATCAACTCACTGTGCAGTTACAGGAGAGAACCTCCTTTCTCCCTCTTCTAAATTTACCTGTACAATACTCTGGCAAGGTCCTACAGCTGCTGTGACAAATAAAAACTTAAAATACATCATATATCCACTGTTTGGGCGAATTTATTCGCCATTCGCCACTGTATGGGAGAATTTGCGGCGAACTCCCGCGATTCGCCACCGGCGAATAAATTTGTGAAACCGACGCAAAATTCACCAGTGTAAAAAAAAAAAAAATGGAGGCCGGCATCTGTTTTTTTGGATGCCAGCGCAATTTTGCCAAAAACTTTCACGAAATTTTCGCTGTTTCGTGAATTTCGGGCAAATTTGCTAATTTTTCGGTGAAAAGCCCCAAATTCGCTCATCACTAATCCACTGTTTTGATCCAGAAGAAGGCAAAAAACCCAGCCTGAAGCCAGTCCAATTATGCATCAAGAGGGAAAAAATTCCTTTAATTTAACACGAATAATAACATACAAATTATCTCATGTTTATACTCTATAACCGCACCAAAACAACAATATAACAGTGCATGCAGGAATAAATCCACATTTGCTTTTTAAAAGATAATATAAGAACTAAAAAAGAAACTCCTGACATTTCACAATATATGCAAAAAAGGGGAGGGTGGGATTCACCAGGTTTCTACCTGCTCAGAAGATAAGGAAGTGAACTGCTTCTTCACAACATCACATCTCTGTCTTTCACTTCCCCTACCCTGGCTTTTCCTGCCTTAAAGGAGAAACAACCTCTTAATAAAAAAACCCCAACCACCATACTCTACATTACGTATACAAAAGTACACAGCTGCAGTAGATAGCATGTTCCCAGTCACTATTACTTCTACGCTAGTCTATAGCAGCTTGCTACTAGTGATGAGCAAATTTTTCCACCAGGCATGGATATGTGGTGAAATACTGCATTTTGGAATTTGCAGTTAAAATAATATTTTTGCAGAGACAAAGTCACCAATAAAAAAAAATTCACAGAAACAAAAAAGTCGCCAAGACAAAAAAGTAGTCACAACAAAAAATGCCCATTGACTTAAATGCATTTGAAATGGATAAAAACATCCACTGAATTTATTGAATTAGGACAACAATTTCCAAGACAAAAAGGTTGCTGCAACCAACAAAAAACAGCCATTAACTTTAATGAATTTGGGAAAAAAAAGTTGCGTAAGAAAAAATTGTTGCACATAAAAAAAATGTATTGCCTATTGACAATAATCGAAAGCAGAATCTTCTGATGAAGTGACTGATTGGTCTCAAAACGAGTTAAGCCTCACTCTCCCCTGCTCGCTTCAACTAACTGTGTTTTTAAATGGATTAATAAAGTTAGTTATTTAGTTTGTTTTTATCAAAGTTTGGTTGGACGCTCCATTTACAGTAAGTCCAGCGAAATGATCTGAATGTGCAACTTTCTACTTTTGGTTTTAATTCTATATTCTGAGACTTCCATATACAATGGTATATTACGGTTTTAAGACTAAGAGAGTACATTAATGACTATTGTACGGATAATATGTCATTCTAGTAGTCTTTGCTAGGTCATTCATTTTTGTGTCTACTATACTTATTCAATAGACATAGATCTTAGAACTCTGTTTCTGAAGTCCAGTAATAATCTCTCTCATTTAGTACAGTAAGTGAACAAATTACCCTTAGGCTGGCACTTATAGAGACAGAATAATTCTATATATGTATCAATTATAGGTTTAACAAGTAGGAGTTTATCTTCTGTATTGGTGGATGATGTTTTTAAAATTCCTATAGGATTTTTACAAGCATATTTATCAATGGATGAAAGTTAGAGTTCACCATTTGATAAAAAAAACTTCAAAAAATCCCATAAAAATCAAAAGAAAGTGGGTGAGTTTACTCTAATTTTAAACTTTAATAACCCTGCACGATAAGTACACTGTAGGGATGAGCGAAATATTTAGTTGTGTTTCGCCAAGACAATGGATAGTAATCTAATGGCTACTAAAAAATTATTGTATGGTTTGAAAAATTGTCTTCCCCAAAAAAAGCCCAGTGATTTAAATACATTTGGTGAATTTTAGACCATAATGTTAATTTTGGGCACAGGAAAATGGATTTAGTACATTGTAAAGTGCAAAATTACATAGTGGAAACTTAGGGGCACATTTACTAAGCTCGAGTGAAGGATTCAAAGTAAAAAAATGTCGAGTTTCTACGTTTTTTTTGGGGTACTTAGACCATCGAATAGGCTACTTTGACCTTCGACTACGACTTTGTCTTCGATTCGAACTAAAAATCGTTCGACTATTCGACCATTCGACCATTCGATAGTCGTTTTCTTTAATGTTTATATGATTTTCTAGTAGTCTTCAGGTACGAAGATCCAAATTACAGAAAGATCAGTTGTCCGGAAAACCCCAGGTCCCGAGCATTCTGGATAACAGGTCCCATACCTGTACTTTTATTTTATCCATATGCCTGTTTGTAGATCAAACTTGCTGTAATCTTTTGTTTTGTGTTACCTCCTCAAGTCATAGGTTTGGGTCATGTGCACCCGGACCCCATGTTTTTAATGAGCTTTCGTTGTCATTAGGCTATATGCACATTAAATGCATTTTTTTCATATTCAGACATAACAACCCATATTAACTCTGGAGCTACGCTATAATACAACAATTATACACCACTGACACCATAGCATAACCTCCTCCAAATTCAAAACACCACATGCAATGGAGCAGGCAATACATCTTATAAGTGTTCTGGTTTGAAGGAGCAAGCCTGTCTATAATTATATTACATTGTATGTAACAAAATTAAAAATTAACTGTTCATTATTTGATATGGATTACCCAAAAAATAAGCATATATGTGCCAATGTAAAAGTTGTTAAAGGACATGTAAAAGCACAACAATTAAATCCCATTTTTACTTTCTTTAATGAAAAAGAAACCTATCTCCAATATACTGTAATTAGAAAATGTGTACCGTTTTTACAAGAAACCTGACTTGCAGTAAAATTCTCCCTTCATTTACTGCTGTGGAGAGGAATTGTCAGAAGGTCCCTAACTGCTCTGAAGGGAAACAATCATACTTATGAACAGCAGGGGGAGCCCCCGCCTTACTTCCCAGCCATGCAGAGCTCAAGCAGCTTTGTTTGTTTCCCTGTAGAGAAGTTGGTGACTGTGTAGAGATTTGTGTTGAATTTTATTTTTGCCTTTCCATCTCCTTTACTGTTTCCAACTCCAGCTGCAGGGACAAAGATCATGGAGCCAGATTTAAACAGATAAACTGAGATTCTATTTGGAGGATTATTTTGCTGCAGCCAATGGTTTTGCAGAGTTGGAGACTAAACAATAGAAAAAATTATAAAATCCACATTATATTACATGACAACACAGGACCCACTGCAATCGGCATACTCTGATTATTAATCAGTCTTGCTGTATCGGCTTCTGGCAGATATTATTTGCTATTTTGATAATTTATGATGATCCCTAACAGGTCCGGACTGAGAATTAAAATAGGCCCTGGCATTTCAGCCTATACAGAAGCCCAAACAGGCCCCACCAGCCCACTAAATACTGACTTTCTATGGGACCTTATAGCAGCCCTTCTGGCATTTGCCAGTCCGGGCCTGATCCCTAAGCAGCCCAGACCCCACTGAGCATGTGCACAGTCTTGGTCTTGCAAAGATATATAACAAAGTTACAAGATGACAGCCCCCTGTGGCCAACTTTGAAAGCATAAATCATTTGTTTAATTAGGCTTCTGATGCATTAAGTTCATGTTTATGTTTAGTATACAAAATACAGCATTCCTATCTTTATTCTATTTTAGACTTTACTTCCCCTTTAAGTATAAAGCTACAAATAATAATGTTTCCCTGTATGTAAATGCAGTTATACTACATGAATAATAATCATCCTCATTAACAGGACAGAGAGGGCAAGTTGTTTTCTTCTTTCATAATTGAATTGCAAATGTATGTTCAGAAGGAATGTATATAAATGCAGTGTATAAACATGTAATGAAGTTGGTGTAATTGCATGAATACTGTATTATAATACAACATAAAAAATCAACTCACTGAGAATGATACCAATAGACTGACATGGGAATTGCTATTAGAATACCTAGAGCAATGTACAGTACTGTATAATTAACGCATACACATAATTTAGTGCTAGAAGGAGCTTTCCAACCATCCCTGCAAAGGAATATAGAGGGCAAGTTAATAATGGCTTTCCCTACCGGCTAAAAATGCAACTAAAATACAAAATCTTTAAAGAGTGCATTTACTTAATTATTATGTAACTACAGGGAATTTACCAAGATATTTTCATTAAGGTTTGGTAAACAAAGAACAACAAGAAAGCAATAAAAAGCTGGAGGCTAAAAACAGTACAATAGCTTATGGGAGTACAAAATAGTATCAAACCATAATGTTTGCGTCAGATACAAACACATACTGTATACAATACACCTAATCTGGCCACCGTGTTGGGTTGTTTGAAATACCTTAGGCTTAAACAAAATATAAATGGATGAGATCTAAACAGGAGCCCCATAGCTTTATTTTGTTCCATGCTCATAAAAGAACAGCACCTGGTTTCCAGTGTTTTTAACATTTCTTTTAAATTACCATAGAATCACAGTAGGGAGATGGAGCATCTTGTTTTTGGAAATCTTCCAGAGACCACGAGAAACTTTATTACTGCAAAGCTGCATAAAAGCTAATAAATGCCATTATTTCTGCTGTATCTTCTCCCTCCTTGAATCTGGGGTTTTTTTTTGTTACAAGTGGGAAAATGATAGAAGCATTGAGTCACCACCTGCGTAAATACACAATACTTCAAGTTCTTTACCCATTTCTGTGCTTATTGGTTTTTGCTGGTTTGTTTTGGCATGTGAATTAATAGATCAAGCTTCTTTCAATGCAATTCCCAGTTTGGCACTTTTATCAGATATCTGCTGGTTTAATTATACATCATAGATACATGGATGTTCCAGCAACAAACAATGGTTGCTAGGAAGTGAGCGCCGATTGAATTTCCACCTCATATGTGTACAACCTTCTCTGACATGGCAATAGTTAGACCAGTCTGAAGCTTTAATAGCTTTACTGAGGTAGATCAGCCTATAGCAAATTAGAACATTCAGATAGTTACAGAGTTATGGCTTCCATGGACCAAATAAGGGGCCCAAATGGACTCCATATCACCTTGCAATAAATAGCACACTCAAGTAACTTTGGGGAAAGAAAGACACAACTTTAACAAATAATAATCACTGCATATAAATGAATACATTATGCCAAGTGTTGGCTTAAGAGCAGCAGGCTTGAATAGACACCCTAAATTCCAGACATCCAAAGTGGCAGGGAAGACAGCCAAATCATTAAACTCACAAAATTTTGATTCCTATACAAGAGCTGGCAGGTAACCTAAAGGGTCTCTAAATAATATCCAAATAAGAACAAAATAGCAGAATGTAGAAGGTGGGTAGAATAAAGCTGCAAACTCTTTCAATCCAATGAGGGGAAAACCGTTTTTTTTCACTCAACATTACAATAGCCAATTGGAAGCCAAACAGGTACCCCACTGGTCGGCCAACCATGGCCCATGCTAGCAATTATGCCTAGTTGTGTGGCAAAATGTTAAGGGCATATGCATTTTAAAATCATAAATACTTGTAATAAACAATTTAAAATACTGGTACCAAAAAAGGTGTTTGTGTTGGGTACAACAGTTTTTTTCCACAACATTTCATCTATTTTCTCCAAGCCATCTAATACATCTCATTTCTACTTCTCACAGGACTTTTTTTCTTCAACATTCTAGTCCACAATTAAATTAGAAGTACCTTCCCTTTGCATTTGATCCAGCTCCCTTGAGCTACCTAAGAGCTACTATATATAATATATATTATATATAATATAATGAAATAAAATAGAATAATGAAAACATGAATCCTGATCATAAGTTTGGCAATTGCAGGATGGGAGAACCAGAGATCTGGTCATGTCACAGCCATTCTCTATAAGCACATTCACCACATATTATTTTATTTTACTATCCCAGGTGATTTGGTCAGGCTTATAAGACATTTATGTTGTTAAGGTCACCTGTACACAAGAGCCAATGAGCATTTGATTAATGGCGAGCTGCACTTTCAGGAATGGGAATGAAAAATCAAATATTGAAAATACTTTAAAAGCATGTGCATAGCAATGTAAAGCTTTTACTGCGTATGACTATGCTCTCTAGTATCTTAATAAACACTGGAAAGAGTATATTTAAAATTCTGTCATTTTCGCTATTATCTACAGATTGTAGCACTGCCGAATTCTCAAGTTGCTTTATTATTAATACAGGTATAGGATCCCTTATCCGGAAACCCAATATCCAGAAAGTCTCCCATAGACTCCATTTTATCCAAATAATCCAAATTTTTAAAGATTATTTCCTTTTTCTCTGTAATAATAAAACAGTAGCTTGTACTTGATCCCAACTAAGATATAATTAATCCTTAATGGAAGCAAAACCAGCCTATTGGGTTTATTTAATGTTTAAATTAATTTCTAGTAGACATAAGGCATGAAGACCCCAATTACAAAAAGATCCGTTATACAGAAAACCCCAGGTCCTGAGCATTCTGGATAACAGGTCCCATACCTGTACAAGGAATATTTCCTTGGCCATCCTCACACTCAAGAAAATGTAAGGGACAAATGAAATGAAAAAAACTGTATCTAGTATAGGTAAATCTAAAAACAACTGGACTTGCTGACGTAGTGATGGGCGAATTTATTCGCCAGACGCGAATTCGCGGCGAATTTGCGCGATTCGCCGTCGGCGAATAAATTCGCGAAACGGCCGCGAAAATTCGCGGAAAAAATTCGCCGGCGTCAAAATTTTTTTTTCGAAAAAACGGACGCCGGCGCCAAAAACGGGCGCCGGCGTCAGAAACGGGCGCCGGCGTAAAAAATGAGACGCCGGCGCCGTTTCGCGAATTTTTCGCCGTTTCGCGAATTTCGCGCGAAATTCGCGAATTTTCCGGCGAAGCGAAACTGCACAAATTCGCCCATCACTATTGCTGAGTAATCAATGAAGACGTTTCACTACTCATCCCAGCAGCTTCTTCAGTTCAACTGGTGTGGGAAGTTCTCTGCATATAAACTCTTCCACTAATCCAATCACAATGGCATATTGTAACTCTTCAAAGAGGTGACATCTGAAGAAATTCACAGAGGTGTAGATTCTGTGTAGTTACTGTGATAGGATTATCCAATGTGTCATGCAACTCCTACAGAGGTGTTACTTGTGGGAGTCGCATGAATGGATGTGTGAAGTGTTCTGAAACCATTGGGGTACAGATGTTAGAACAGCATTGTATGTAGCAGACAGGTGGTGTCAAAGGCCCCCGCCTCTGTTCAGGGATGGTTTCTCCACCTTGACATGAATCGCCTCTTTCATGCCTCGTTTAAACCAGCGGTCTTCTTTATCCAACATTTGGACCTTGCTATCTTCAAAGGAGTATCCCTATCCCTTGTCTTTTAAGTGTAGAAAGACAACTGAGTTTTGCCCTGTAGAGTTCGCCCTCCTATGCTGAGCCATTCGCTTGGTGAGCAGTTGTTTTGTCTCCCCAATGTATAGATCTGTGCACTCCTCACTACACTGGACTCTGTATACCACATTGCTTTGTTTTTCTTTAGTGGTTGGATACTTTGGGTATACCAGTTTTTGTCTCAGTGTGTTCCTAGGTTTGAAAAACACAGGGACGTGGTGTTTGTTAAAAATCCTCCTGAGTCTCTCAGATACTCCAGCTACATATGGGATGACTATGTTTTGCATACTGTGTCCCCGGGCAGTTATTTCTATTGGTGTTCCTGTTGGGCTTGGTTGCTGCTGTTTTGACAAAGGCCCAGTCTGGGTAGCCACACGCTTTCAAAGCTCCTCTAAGATGTTTTTGCTCTTTGTCTTTGGACTCTGTATCAGTTGTCACAACTTCCGCCCTGTGGTGCAGAGTTCTAATGACACCCAGTTTGTGTTCCAGCGGATGGTGGGAATAAAACAACAGATATTGATCCGTATGAGTGGGTTTCCTGTATACTTCTGTCTTCAATTTACCCCCCTCTTGGATGCATATCAAACAGTCCAAAAAGGCAAGTTTGTTCTCATGGACATCTTCCCTTGTGAACTTGATGTTATTGTCCACTTAGTTAATGTGTTCTGTAAAAGCCGCCACTTCATTGGATCTGATTTTTAAGTGTCATCCACATACCTGAACCAGTGACCCTGTGTAGTTCCCTGGAAAGTAAGTAAGGCCCTCCTTTCCACTTCCTCCATGTACAGGTTTGCTACAATAGGAGAGACTGGAGAACCCATTGCACAGCCATGTTTCTGTCTATAAAAAAGGTTCTTGTACATGAAGTATGTGGTGTTAAGACACAAATCTAGCAACAAACATACTTGGTTGGGACTGAGCTTCGTTCTGCTGCTGAGGGTGTTATCTTGTACCCCAGAGAAGCCACACCATGTTTATACGGACTCCCCAAGATACATAAAGAAGGAGCCCCACTAAGACCCATTGTCATCAGCATAAAGTCAGTGACATACAACATTGCAAAATTCTTGGCTAACATCTTAGCCCTGTTGGTAGGCAATACAGTGCATCATATCCAGAATGCCAAAGAGTTTGTAACCAAGATTCACGACGTTACACTAGAGGCAGAAGAAACAATGGTATCATATGATATCACTTCTTTGTTCACATGTATACTTATGACAGAGGCAATTGAGACTGTAAGAAATCGACTGCAACAAGCTTTGCTGTACTGCGCACATATTTCCATTTTCAGAGTCCATTTTAGATGGGCTGTACACTCGAGAATCTCCTCATACATTTTATGTAAAATTGTGAAAAATTTCCTAGACAAGGAGCGTTGAACTCACCAAAGAACTTTACATTAGCTCATGTGCCATCACTAATCCTCCATGAAAACATTGTGGTTCCTGAATGTGAAAGCCTGTCGCAGCAACACTGGTTTAAATGTTTGTTAACATTTCCCTAACTAATTTATATTACAGTGAAACTTGCCATAATGACCCACACTTGCTGAGTCATCAATAAACTATATGAATGGCTGCCCTGCTGTTAGTTTAGACCTGGGCTTTGGCTTGCTGAGCAACAGATAGCAACTCTATAATTTGAAGATCAGCTTTCCACACTGGAGCATCAGCAGTGAGGCTGCCACTATGCCTACATACCCCAACATATTAAAACATCTTTAAAAGCAGCCTCTTACTTGTGTAAACTGTATGAGATAAGGTTGGTTGACTTAGCCATGCATATGGCACTGACTGAAGAAAGTTACTTTTAGATATTGTAAAATAATAATTCCAAAAAGTATTTTTGCACCAAATGTGAAGGCATTGTTCCTTTCACAAGTTTATAAAGTTAATGATAATATGCTTGCAACAATTCATATTTGTAAATAAACATACAGTATTCCGTTTTTACCCCCCAGAGAGCTGCAATTACAGAGCAGTATCCTCAACATGATAAGCAAGATGGAGACATGAATTCCTCCAGATGGTTCTCACATACAGCACATGAACCACACTGGCTGAAGAAGGTTAATATTGGTTCTTCAAAAAGAGTTCTTAGAGTCTTGTCAAATTTCATTATTTGGTTAAATATCAAGTGCTCAGCATTGTGTTAATTAAAAGAAGCCACTTCTTGCCACTCAAATTCAACTTATCAAGCTTCAAAGTTTCACTCTTAAAATGTCAAATCACTTGCTGGCTGTACCACGTCGAAAGTGTAAACATCCTAAGATTTTGGCTGATTAAGAGGCTAAATTCATTGGTTTTATCTCAGGAAAAAAAAACACATATAGCTTTTTTTAGCTGAAGCACCTCTTGAAATTGCTGGAGAAAATTATGTTTAAGGCTTGTTATATTTGATTTCTGTCTTGGCTTCCTTATGCAAATTATAATGAATTTGATTGCATTTATCTCCTGTAACTTCAGCAAGCACATAAGGCAAATCATCATTTCCATCTTGCACAGAACTGTCACATGACTAATTACCTTGAACATGGATACTCAGTCATTCTATTTATTTCTTGCTTTTAACAGTTACAGATATCATTTCCCTTTCATCAACATCTCATGTACTAACAACACTGCTAATTTAGTGAACGTCAAGCTTTTCACCTTCCCGACTAATTTTAACTGTGTGGGCTTGGAGGCTTACCATGCTATGAAGGAAATGATTCTCAGATCATTTATAATATCATTGCATTAGGAAAGAAGAGAAAAAAAAAATAAACGTCCTACCTAAGGCCATAAAGAACAGTTCCATCAGGATGAAGTCGAATCATTCTGTTTTTCACTGTGACACCATGAACAAAAGACCTTTTATCGTTTAGGAAGTATGTATCTGGCACCCACAGCTGATCAGCGACCCTGTTGTCCAAGGTTAGATTTAGAGGAATCCCAGAGTATGATAGTCTTTTGTCTCTCCATGATTGCTGGAAGTACATTGTTAGTGTGTAATCCTGTAAAAACACACAATTATAATATTAATATATTTTTTTAATTATAAATTATGATATTTTGCGGAAAATATTGACTTACAGAAAACTATCCTGGCTCTAGCCTTTGTAAGACATTATATATATATATATATATATATATATATATATATATATATATATATATAATATATATATATAATATATATATATATATATATATATATATATATATATATATATATATATATATATATAAAAACATGGAGGAGCACACACTTAAGTTGTTTAGCGACATGCCCGGGTGCTGGTAATTAAGATAAATAAAGTGACATAGTACCGCCCTCAACGGGAATAACTGTGGAAAAAAATCAAGATTTATTGAAAAAAATCTGACGTTTCGAATACTAACTATGCTCTTTCTCAAGGTTGGGGGCAGATTTATCAAGGGTCGAAGTGAATTCGAAGGAATTTTCAAAGAAAAAAAATTTGAAATTCAAATTAATTTTTTGGATACTTCAACCATCGAATAGGATACTACAACTTCTAATTTACTTCGACTTCAATTCAGAGTAAAAATTGTTTGAATATTCGACATTCGATAATCGAAAACTTCGACTTCAATACTTCGACAACTTAAACCTGCCGAAGTGCTATGTTAGCCTATGGGGACATTCTAGAGCAGTTTTCTAAGTCTTTAGAGGTCAAAGGAAAATCCTTCGATTGATCGCTTAAATTGCAGTTTCACCTGGCTTGGGGTCACTAAATGTGAAATCCAAAAGTTGACAGAGTTTCAAATCCCCATTAATAACTTAAGTAGACAACCTATATTTCCTAATACAGATTCAATTACTTCATTACTTCAATTACTTCATAAAGAATGACAGATATGTTGATTAATTTAAAGAACATAATGATGGGATGAATATAATGCAAATCAACCCAGGTATAATACATTATAATACAAAAAGAGAAGAGGCGCTTGCTCTTTTCAACTTAATGTAATAATAAAAGACTAGTGATGGGCGAATAAATTCGACAGGTGCGAGTTTGCAAGTTTCGCCACTGGCGAATAAATTTGCAAAAATTCGACGGCATCAAAAAATTTTGGACGTGCGCCCCAGAAAAGTTGTTTGTGCTCGCCATTTTCGCAAATTTCACGGGAAATTCATGAATTTTTCAGCAAAGCGAAACAGGACAAATTCACCCATCACTATAAAAGACTAGAATGAGAGGGAAGCAAGGAAAACAAAAAAATTGTGTTTTGAGTGCTATTCACAGGAGAAACTTCTTGATTAACTTAGCTGACAATTGGCCCATTTATAGGAAAGAATCCACTCTGTATGTGATAGATAATTGAGCAAACAAACATTCCATTGGTCAAGTACAGATCTGCCCTCTGTGTGATGTGTTCATTGGCCTGAATTGACATCTGCCCACTTTAGTAGTGATGGGCGAATTTATTCGCCAGGCATGAATTCGTGGCGAATTCATTTCGGGAATTTTTCGCCATTTCACTGGAATTTTTCGCCAAAGCGAAACGCCCCAAATTCGCTCATCACTACACTTTAGCCCAACACATGTTATCCACTTGTTGTGTGTCCTGACCAAATGAGCTAGTTTCCTTGTATATGACTAACTTTAAAAGGTGGTCTATCTGGTGGATAACATGCTATTTGAGATAGGCTAGTAAAGTACCATTTCATCAGTTCAGTTTTTCATAATTTCCAATTAGTTAACATTGGCTCACTGTCTCTTTCCTCATCATCCTCCCCAGTGAGCCATATTCACTTTTAAATCAAATCCAAACTTTTAGTATAGAGCTTCACTCAATCCACTCTTGCATGCTTACACACCATAAGATGTTTAAATAATTCTAGCATATCCCAACCTGATGTCTAATGCTAAGCATATGCACCCACTGTAACATAGAGGACTTTGAAGGACTTTACTTTTGAAGCATTAAACCTGAGGTACATTTTCTCACAAATGTGTCATTTATTAAGCAATTTCAAATTATATTTTTTTAATTCCCCTTGAAATGCATCAACTCCTGTGAATGATGGATGTCAGTCATTTAGTTTAACCATGCTGTAAAGCATGTGGGTGTTCTAGCCAAGTAATTTAACAATCTTCTCATTATAATTAAGACCAAAATGCATTAAAGTACAATAGTATTGTGCTTTGAAAATAATTCCAAATTTGTGCCAAGTAATAGGCACAATAAGGCCCTGTCTTTGTATACAGCATTTTAGGATAACATTTAAACAAGGAGTTACATGATGTCAAAATAAAATTCTTATCTGGACACCCGATATTCCGAAGCTCCGAATTACAGAAAGGCCACCTGCCATAGAGCCCTTTGTACGCAAATAATCCTAATATTTTTGTATTATTTCCTTTTTCTCTGTAATAATAAAACAGTACCTTGTACTTGATGGTAAATAAGCTGCATGAATCGATATTGGTATTTACTTTTGTGTTTGTTTGTTTTTTTTTAAGACTCAAGTTATGGTGATGAAAATTACAGAAAAAAACCCTTGTCAAGTCATACACAAGAATACATGCCAGTATCAGAATAAAATCCTCATTTACAACTGGAATACCAAATATCGTATGCCATAAATATTGCAGGTGCTTTGAAACATGCAATGTCCTTATATAACAAAAGTAAATCAACAAGTCAGATCTATGCCATTATTTTCTAACTTGTAGTAGTCTTACCCAATTGAGTTAATAATTGGTTGCTACTGGTACCTTTACCAGTTTAATATAGCACCTAATGCAGTAACATGGCTTGTGAGCAACATGTTGATCCCAGTGGCCTCGAAATAGGTGCTTATTATTGAATTGGGACATGTTTTGGTTGCATAAAAACCATATGTATTGTCAAACAAAGCCCCCTGTAGCCTGCTGGTCTTCATAAGGGCTACAAAGTAGCCAATCACAGCACTTACTTGGTACCCAGAAACTTTTTTCATGCTTGTATCGCACCCCAAATTTTTTTACAGTTGAATGTTGCTTACGAGTGAGCAAAAACATAAAAAAATAAAAACAGAAATAGGAAAATTCCCATTCTGGGAAGAATATATAGAATAGAAAATAAAATTGATATGTGTACCTCTACAAATACAATAAGTAGAAATAAAAATGGTACAGGTATGGGATCTCTTACCCGGAAAGCTCTGAATTACGCAAAGGCCGTCTTCCATAAACTCCATTATAATCAAATAATCCACATTTTTATAAATGATTTTGTTTTTCTCTGTAATAATAAAACAGTACCTTGTACTTGATCCAAATTAAGATATAATTATGGGAAGCAGAACCAGCCTATTGGGTTTATTTAATGTTTGAATGACTTTCTAGTAGACTTGGAAGATCCAAAAAAGTAGAAAGATCTGATATCCGGAAAACAGGACCGGAACCAGGGGTAGGAACATGCCGAGGGCTGGGGGGGGGTGCCAGGCACGTACCTTTTCTGTTGTCTACCCCATGTCCGGTCCCCTCTCTCCCCGACTGTTTGTAGAATTTTCCCATCTATTTGCGGTTACGCTTATGCGCGGTGGAGCAGCAATTCGCCCATACGTGCGCTCAGCTGGCGCCGTGACAGGCTAGGTTGTCTAGGGCACGTGGCCTACCTGGCCCAGCTCTGTCTGGAAAACCCCAGGTCCCGAGCATTCTGGATAACAGTTCCCATACCAATATATTGTACAGACTAATTAGGTCATTAACACATATTAGTATAAAAACAAGCAGCTGGAGTAAAATTATTGACTAGAAAGTCATAGAATACTTTCAGAACCTTCCTCACTACACTCGTAGGCAAACTTGTCTAGAAACTCTTATCTTATACAGAATAAACCTAATAGAGACCTGCCACAAACACAATCTACAATGATTTCAAGTCAAGGAATGGAAGTAGTTATGAGATGCGGGACTGTAGACTTCATGCATGGTCGGGATAACAGCCATTGACTAGGACAGTTACACATTAGCTAAAGCAAGGACATTTTCACCCGTGATGCACATCCGCTATCCTTCACATTCAGTGTTTCTTTGTAAAATACATTGACAAAAAAAACCCACATGTTGCCAAGGTCTGTTCCTTGAATGTATTGCTGAATGTCGAAAATGCAGGGGAAGTATTTTTCATTTGAAATTCAATAAAAATGCAAAACTTTAACCTACAAGTTCATTATTCTATCACTGTGCCTCACTTATTTATTCAATTGAATAATGTCTGGAAAAGAATCTAGGACATTCTGTACTTTGTAAACATTGTTGGAGTTTCAGTGCAACAAATAGAAATCAGGAGTTTCTTTTTATGAATTACTTATGTATAGATATATCCATGCATGATTAATCACCCTCCCAGTGATTATAATCACTTCCCTCATACGAAGGTATGGGTGCTTGTATTAATCAACCCACCGGGCATTCACAGGAGTAAGGATGCACCAAATCCACTATTTAGGAACCCCCGAATCCTTTGTGAAAGATTCGGGCGAATACCGAACCGATTCCTAATCTGCATATACAAATTAGGGGTGGGAAGGGGAAAATATTTTTTACTTTGCAACAAAAATTCACGCAATTTCCCTCCCTAATTTGCATATGAAAATTAGGATTAGGTTCTGTGGGCAGAAGGATTCGCCGAACCCGAATGCTAAAAAAGGCCAAATCCTTGCTGAATCCCAAACCAAATCCTGGATTCGGTGCATCCCTACACAGGAGAGAACCTCCTTTCTCCCACTTCTAAATTTACCTGTGCAGTACTCTGGCAAGGGTCCTACCGGTGCTATGACAAATAAAACGTAAAATACATTATCATGTATCCACTGTTTTGATGCAGAAGAAGTTAAAAAATCCAGCCTGAAGCCAGTGCCAATTATGCCTCAAGAGGTAAAAAAATTCCTTCCTGACCCCAATGGCAATTAGAAATCAAGCATTTGACATTCATTTCCCATAAATAATACCATGCAGACTCTTACATTTATACTGTATAACCGCGTAGAAACCACATTAAAACAGTGCATGCAGGAAAACATCCACATTCAGTTATGAATAGATAATAAGAGAACATAAAGAAGAGAGACTCCGGACATTTCACAAAATATGCAAAAAAATGGGGGTGGGTGGGATGTTTTTACCTGCTCAGAAGATAAGGAAGTGAGCTGCTTCTTCCTCTGACATCACTTCCCTCTCTTGCTTCTCCCCAGTCCAGCTTTCTCCTGCCTTAACTCACTCTTTCTTACCCAATTACAGCTACATCTGATTCTGCCAATCTTTAAACAGTGTAATGTGGCTGCTGGTCATTTGGATCCCTTGTCATGCAGCCCCTGCGTTTATAGCTCCAGTGTCTTCCTTTTCTTGCCTCATCCTATGCTCTTGTTATCTGTCTTTTGATTTGTCTTTTTGACTGGAACAATGTTTTTTTCTACCTGCAATCACAAAATTCTGAGTTTCTTTAGCTTTTGTGGAATCTAACTTGTCAGTGTGGTCTCTTGTTTGAGTATTTTTTTTTATCTGCAAACAAAATTCACTGTTTGCCTTAAGGATGAGTAAGCTCTTTTAATAAACTATTATTGACTTTGAGTGGACAACATAATTTCATTTTAGAGGATTAAGAGACTTCTCCAAACATACCAATATATTGGCAGCTAAATCTAGCCTTATTAAAGTAGGTACTAGTAGAACAGTAGCACATTTCCCATACAAGATGGCGACCATAACTCTAAGGTGTTACCGCATTGGTGCAAAGTTGTACATTAATTTTTAAGGGCAAATTACAAACCTACCCCACAACAAGATAATCCTTTTATATTAAGGTATAATGGAAGCAGCACCAGGCTTTTAATCTTCACGGAGGTTAGTTGGCATATTTAAAATAAATGTGCATGGCATATTTTTCCTTTGTTTTTGTTAATGGCATCTAAACCCATAACAAGGAATTGATGTAAACTTTTGCCATTTTCAATAACTTTTTTTAGTTGTTGGTGGTTGCTAAGATATTAGCTGATATTAGCTATTTTAGAAAGTTATATACTACTTTTTACTGCTTGACAAGACTTAAGTTGAAGTCCTAAAAATCAACCTTAACTGTATATGCCCTTTCTTTAAACTTTCTGTAATCAACACTAGGATTGCTGACTCTCAGTTAAGCATGGTATTTGCAGTCTAAAACAGCAAATATCTCTAAAAATAGAAAAAGAATATACAGTCATATGAAAAAGTTTGGGAACCTCTTTCAGCCTGCATGATATTTACTCCACTTTCAACAAAAAAGATAACAGTGGTATGTCTTTCATTTCCCATGAACATCTGAGTACTGGGGTGTTTCTGAACAAAGATTTTTAGTGAAGCAGTATTCAGTTGTATGGAATTAAATAAAATGTGAAAAATGGGCTGTGCAAATATTTGGGTAATTTTGATAATTTGAATGCATGTAACTGCTCAATACTGGTTACTGGCAACACCAAATTGGTTGGACTAGCTCTTTAAGCCATGAACTACATAGGCAGGTTTGTTGAAGATACACAGGGATTGGATATTCCAATAAGACAATGACCCTAAACACACTTGGAAATTTACAAAGGCATTTATGCAGAGGAAGAGGTACAATATTCTGGAATGGCCGGCACAGTCCCCCAACTTCAATATCATGGAAAATCTATGGGATGATTTGAAGAAGACTGTCCATGCTCGGCAGCCATCAAATTTAATTGAACTGGAGAGATTTTGTATGGAAGAATGGTCCAAAATACAGCCATCCAAAGGCTCTTCAAAGGCTATAGGAGGCATCTAGAGGCTGTTACATTTGCAAAAGGAGGCTCATCTAAGTATTGATGTATGTTGGCTGCAACTAGACACAATCAGTGAGACACAAAAGGACTTTTGAAAATCACATATGAATGAATACATAGTGGATGAGTTTCTGAGGTAAACTCTAGTAGGGGACAGATAGTTTCCCAATTTACAATATATTGCAGTTCCCTAAAGTTTGGCAACTAAAGGGCCCTTTCGTTTATGAAGGGAGTAATCCCGGGTGATTATTGCCCAGACACAGAGACTGATTAGAACCTTGAGAGATACCATTGGGGTTCAACTTAAGATAATTACTGAAAAGCTGGGAGCACTTCTATATATACAGCTGAATTGTTCTCTCTTGTACCCTGCAGGGATTTATACTGACCATTGGTCCTGTGAATATATGCCTCGCCACATATATTCTGTGTTTCTGCTTTGTACCTTGATAATCACCTATGTGGCCTGTTAGTTCTATGGTTAAGTTATAAGAACCACTGGCATTCTTTTTATGCGTCCTGATTGCAGTTCTCCACACCATTGTGAGGGCTCAACCGGAGCAACTATATGGTAAAGCCCATAGTTCCAAGTAAAGCACCAAAAGAACAATGAAGAATGTTTTGATGAGATTCAAATATACTCTTACCAGATCTGTACAGGCAGCATATCCTGCTAAATAATAAGAAAGAGGACCTATCTCCTTAGGTTTGACGACACACAAGGAGAAACCAAAGTATCTTATTTCAGTTTTAACATTTTGACCTTTCTAAAGACGAAGAAAAATAACCATGAAATTCTGCAGTAAAATAAAAAAATACTTGAATCAAGAACATTCAGAAAAGTATAATCAAGATCATTGAGTATTAATAGTTGCTCAACCTGTCACTATCAAGAAGATGAACTACAAGCCGTATTTCATTTATAGTTTTTATAGTATTTGACGATCGGTTTGTAGTTTTAATGATTCATTATATGTAGTTAATGATTTATGAAGTATTGAACAGAAAAAAAAATTACATTCAGCTTTATATGTACAGGTATCGGATTCGTTATCTAGAAAGCACGAAATTATAGAAAGGCTGCCTTATGTAGACTCCAATCCAAATGGATTATTTTTAAACATTATTTCCTTTTTTCTGTAATAAAACATTAACCTTGTACATGATCCAAATTAAGATACAATTAATCATTATTAGAAGCAGAGCCAGCCCAAATCCAAATAACAGAAAGATTTGTCATCCAGAAAGTCCCAGGTCCAGAGCATTTTGGGTAACAGGTCCCATACCTGTACACAGACGCATGTAAACACCGAATGCAGGTTGGGACACAGCATGTTGCATTTTTCCTGCATTCGGTGCTTGCATGCGTCTGTGTGAGTACAGCCCCATTGAAAATAATTCAGTGCATCTACTCCTGTGCTCCCCTGCGGCTGAATGCATGAAACATCAACACACTGTCCTGGTGAGTGGTGACTGATGACCTTTTCAATCATTCTAGTAATTAAATTCTCTATTACCACAATATGCCCTGTCTTCCTGAGACCCCACCACAGTTGGTTATTTCACATGCAAGATAATTTTACTTGCAACAATTGCTGCGCAGCTGAAGCCTCTGTAACCTATATTCTTGCTGAGGTTTAAAAACCCACAGTGGTCAACTATTTGTTTCCACCTTCAGATTCTGCATATTCTATTTTTATGCATGTATTTGCAATTGTATTATGAACCATTATATACGACTGCTAATAATATACTGTATTTTATAAGTGTTGCCAGGGATACCATTGTAATGTTCATGCAATAACATCAGCTAAGCTGGACATTTGTTGTTAAGGTTACCGTCATAAATTCTTCTACATTGATATTCACTTACATAAAACTGGATGTGCTGTTATGACACCAAGCCTTAGATACTGGAATTGTTACGAGCTGGACTTGTGCTGTGCTCAATGCCTGTAAGCTTGTTTAATGATCTAACAACCTTTTTGTTGCTTTATTTGGTGCAGAGTAAAAGCTATTCCCATTCTTTGCAGAGGTTTACTAAAAAAATAAAGTGAAATTACACTCACCCTGTACCCATAAATAAAAGAGAAAATTGATCAGTTCATATAGTGATGCTATGAAAATCACTCCGTGAAGACGTCATAGGAATAAATGCAGCACAATAGTCGGCATAGATCTAGCAAATATTGATATATATTGATCTGGTGACTAAAATATATATCCTTTTACTAATTTTTTGGATCGGAGTACTGACACAAACTCCACACTAATATCATTAAAAAGTTAAAATTTGTAAAATGACTTTTTGCTTTGATATTCTCACTTTTATTATTATTATTAACATGTATTTATATAGCGCCAACATATTGCGTAGCACTGTAAAGTAAATGTGATTATACAACTACATCACATGAATTACATATATAGAATATATGGAGTAACAAACATCACAATCAATACAGGTACAAAAAGGTGAGGAAGGCCCTATGCATAGGCATACAGTCTAAAGGGAAGGGAATTAAGTGGGTGACAGATGTGGTATTGTATGTGGTGTTGCGTTTGGTAGTTAAGCAGAGTGAGGGTAGGCTTCTCGAAAGAAGTGAGTTTTCAGAGATTTTTTGAAAGCAGAAAGGTTGGGAGAAAGTTGGACAGACCGTGGGAGAGCGTTCCAGAGGAGGGGTGCAGCCCTTGCAAAGTCTTGAATGCGAGCATGTGAGGATTTAATGAGAGAAGAGTTGAGTAGAGGACCGTAGATAGCGAGTGGGTGAGTATATAGAGATGAGTTCAGAGATGTAGGGTGGGGCAGAGTTATGAAGTGCTTTGAAAGTCAGTGTCATTAATTTGAATTTGATTCTGAAAGGTAACGGAAGCCAGTGCAGGGATTGACAGAATGGCGAGGCAGAGGAGGAGCGGTTGCTGAGGTGTATGAGCCTCGCAGCAGTGTTCATTATGGACTGGAGAGGTGACAGTCTCTGGAGGGGGAGGCCAATTAAAAGAGAGTTACAGTAGTCTAGACGCAATATGATGAGAGAGTGAATAAGAATTTTGGCAGCGTCTTGGGTGATAAATGATCGTATTTTAGATATGTTCCTTAGGTGGAAGTGACATGATTTAATAAGTGACTGGATATGAGGAGTGAATGACAGGGCAGAATCTAGGATAACCCCAAGGCACCGGGCCTGGGGAGAGGGGGTGATAGTGGAATTGTTAACTATGATGGATACTTCGGGATGCTACTGGTGTTAGTTGGAGGAAAGAGAACCATTTCAGTTTTAGAGAGGTTTAATTTAAGGTAGCGTTGCGACATCCAGGTAGAGATAGCGGACAGGCAGGGGGAGACCTGAGTTAGGAGTTCTGGGGTTGAGATCAGGAGATGAGAGATAGATCTGAGTATCGTCAGCATAGAGGTGGTAGTGGAAACCATACGAATTTATTAATTTGCCAAGGGAGGAAGTATAGAGGGAGAATAGTAATGGTCCCAGGACAGAGCCTTGAGGAACTCCAACAGAAAGAGGTAGGGGAGAAGATGATACTCCATTGTAGGAGACACTGAATGAACGATTGGTGATGTAAGAAGAGAACCAGGACAGGGCTGTGTCACGAAGGCCAAGCGACTGGAGGGACTGGAGGAGGAGAGGGTGATCTACAATGTCAAATGCGGCTGAGAGATCAAGCAGTATTAGTAGTGAGAAATGATTGTTGGCTTTAGCGGTTAAAAGGTCATTAGTTAGTCGAGTCAGGGCAGTTTCCGTGGAGTGTTGTGGCTTAAATCCAGATTGTAGGGGGTCCAGCAGGTTATTGTCAGAGAGGAATGAGGTTAGTCGGTTGTAGACTAGGCGCTCAAGTAGTTTAGAGATGAAAGGTAGCAGAGAGATAGGTCGGAGGTTGTCAAGATTGGAGGGATCAAGAGAGGGTTTTTTCAGAATGGGGGTGACAAGAGCATGTTTTAGTTGAGAAGGAAACTGTCCAGTTGAGAGAGAAAGATTAAATAGGTGAGTAGAAGACTAATCAAAACGAAGGTTTCCCAACAGTTTGATCATTGCTGATGCAAATCAAATATGGCAAGAAAGGACTCAGACAATACTTTTCTACAAACTGCAAACAAATTGTCCAGTGCAACCATTATTATATTAAAAATCTATGATAAGTTTATCCAAATTGTAATTGTAACTTTACTGCTGCAATTTAGCATTTAGGTAGTCTACCTCTTCAAAAGGACAGCACCCATTTTGGCAGTGCAAGAAGAATGGTCACCACTTAAGCTTAAAATCTTTATTATGGAGGGAAGATGTGCAACTGTCTTGTAAACATTTAGCCATCACGTGATTTTCCTCAACCCATTCTGATCAATTGGTAAATTCTGTTCAGTTCTTCTTAAAACTCAGAATTGTTTGAATTGCAAAGAAATTATAAAATGTTAAAGCGGTAATATACACCATTTTTTTCGATTCAATAAAATAGGCTTGTGCTGAAAATACATTTTGCCTATTCTTTTAATTAGGAAATATCTATGATATTTGTTATTTCATGCTCTAGAGATGGAAACATGAAACAAAAGCCATATTCATGTTACTGAACCCAAAGAGCAAAAAGTCAAATAAACCAGCAGTCCACTGAAAAGCCCCTCTCTTTCTCCAGCTACAGTCTGTTTTTTCCTCTTAGATATAGAGCAGCTCAATATACAGTACAGAGGCTTCTAAGTGGGCTGCTAATTTGTTGGACTTTTCAGGAAGTAGAATGTGACTTTAGTTTCATTTTCAACATATATCCTGTTTAGCAAGGAATAAAAACAATTTCAAATAAAAGGAACAGGAAAAACATATGTTCAGAACAAGCTCAATTCATTGCACCAATGTTGAAAGAGGTTACTGTATATGACCCCTTTAATAAACCGAACAGTGTTGCTTAGCTATTCCTAAATCCTGATGCTTGCAACCACATGTGTTTTCTAGTTCTCACTCATTGCTCATCTCATTGTAAATGGCAGTACATTTTATTAACATGTATTTATATAGCGCCAACATATTGCGTAGCACTGTACATTGCATGCAAGCCTTCACAGCTGCCATTGTCATAAGATTTTCAATGTGCATAAAGTGGAAAAAAAGATCAAAAACTGACAATCCAGATAAAAAAAAATACATTGCAAACATTACATTTTTTATTAAGGTCCTGCATTGCTCACACTTAAGATTCAGACTGTAAACTCCTGCATTGTTCACCTGTTTACACCTCAAACTTACTGTAAGAACCATGAAGGCATTGTGTAAGTGTACAGTGCAGGTACACATTTGTCTGATCAGTTACTTGCATGGTCTTGATTGGTTTCTGTCAGGACTAGCCTGGACTCAGACTATTGTGTGTGCGGTTCTGGGACACTTAACTTGTGAGCCATTGGGGGCTCTTGGGGCTAGTCCTGAACTCTTCATCAATGTTCCTGACTCTGCCTGTTCCCAGTATGTCTCCTCCCATCTCGTTACCCTCGTGTGTTTCCCATTTCCATTTATGTACCCTTTATAAACCCAGCCCTGACCCTCGCCCTGCGCTTGGTCATTGTGTATTTCCCTGGAAAACTTGCCATCCTTGTTCCAAGTTCCTGTATTCCAAGTTCCTGTGTTCCTAGTTCCTTGTTCCTGATTCATTTGTTCTGATCCTGTGTCCTGATCCTTACCTACGTGGATTTCCCAGTATTGACATTTGCCTGTGTATCGACTATTCTTTGGATCCTGCTTTTGTACTGCATTTTGGTGTGTTTGAACTTGGCCTGTGACCTCAACTATTCTATTGCCTCTTGATTTTGTACTGCTGCAGACTCCCTGGTTTTGACCTTGGCCTGTTTCTGACTTCAATTCCTGTTGCCGTTTCCATCATCGCTGCTTGTATTCTTGTGCACCATTCTGTAAGTTTAATCTTTATTAAACTGTGTTTTTCATGGCTTCAGGACTCTGTCCTGCAATCTAAGTGTATACCCCAGGCTTCCCACCTTACCTATTACCTCCTGAGTACCTCTCTGCTGTGTCAGAGCATTACAGCTACCCTGTATCCTTCTCTACATTATTTGTTCCTGCCCAGCCCTATGCTGCCTCTGTGTGCCATACTCTGCCTGCCCTGTTCTGCTGCTGCCTATGGGAGGTGATGTTTTGGGGGTGATTAGTTCTCAAGCCTAACATAATCCCCCCTGCCACCAACACAGATTTTGCCTAAAATTCAAATTTTTTGGGAGTGGCAAAAATGCTAATATACACTAAAATAATTCCTGTTGAATCCAATGCATTTGATATGAGAAAGTGTCCATGCATTTTGCAAAATCTACATTTTGTGAATGTTTTGAGGTTTCACAAATTTTTTGTGCTCTCTGCACTAAGAGAGCTAAAATTCTTATTTCAAAATCAGAATTCCGCCTGACTACAATGAAAAATTATACTCACCAACCAATTAATCTTAAAAAAAAGAAAATAACTATAAAATCTATTTGTGAAAAAAGTATAATTAAAAATCTAATAGAGCCTGGATACATGTGTCTATCAATGATAACTCCATATAATTATTGGGAGCCAAACTGTTATCCAGCTAACAAACAGGTCTGAATTATTAACTGGCTGCCAAAATAATTAGATGGAAAGGTCTGGGGGGAGGGCTTGTACAGGGGATGTTGGAAAACTGGAACATTATGGCTACATGGCACTAGGACAGGGACCCCCAAATTTTTTTTACCAGTGAGAAACACTGAAATATAAAAGAAGTCAACAACATAAACATAAGCAAAAAGTCCCTAGGGGTACCAAATATGGGTTGTGATTGGCTATTGGTAGACCCTATGAGGACTGGCAGGAATCTGAAATGGGCAGCACTCCAAATATTCATTAAAAAGCCTTTATTCTCATGAGTAGGATTGGCAGCCTACCGGAGGTTCTGTTTGGCAGTACCAAACTAAAACTTGCCTCCAAACCAGGAATTTTAACTAGAATGATTGGGTGTGCCTAACAACTTGGAACCCCTTAGTGATCCCATCTCTCTTATTATGTCCGTGAGTGGCCAACATTTGTTGTTTGACTGGCCAGAGTATATCCCCTCTATTCAAGAAATTGTTAGCTTTTGCAATAAACAGCTTTTCTTGCATACATATGGAAAGAATTTAAGAATCAGACTGATGTCAAAATGTAAGAATGATGTCACCCCAACAGAAACAGCCATAACAAGCACATGCTTTATACAAAGATACACATAAAGAAATTCTTTAAAAAGAGGAGTCTCTCTTTACTAGACTTACTTTGTCACTGTTTTTTATATAAAGACAAGACTTCAATTCAACTCACAGAAAGTTATAAAAAATAACAAATTGGCTATGGAGCTCCCCATGACAATTTATTTGAGCTAATAACCAAACTCTGTGGGGCAAAACATTATTTTCAAGAGGAATGACTGAATTGATAGTGGCACCATACTCTGTAGATTTCAGCACAAGCATAATATTTAGACATAATTGTTCCAAAATACAACAAATATGAATTTGTTGTGTTTCACATGACACATCCATAATATGCTAATTTAATTAGGAGTTTAATTTCAGTGCATTCTCAGACAAAACACTTCTTTAAAATAGTCCAATCAGCTCTAACTTGGATTGTTTTGTCTCTGTTCAAATTTGAATGCAGTAATGAATTTTTCCTTCAAATTAAACTTGATCAATTTTCTTAACTAATCAAATGACACAGACTCTAGTTTTCATTTAAATGCTAATGAATGAATATTCAGTTCTGTTAAAGAGGCCTACCTGATACTTTATGTCGTATTGTCTCACTTGGGTTCCATCATTTGCCTATTAAGTTTATTAAAGTGGATCAAACATTCTGCTAAATAGAGAATAAATACAATACAAAACCCCATAAACTCTCAATAAGGCTATAATGGTATGTCATATGTTGTTTATATATGCAACATAAATTATATTGGACAGGCAATAAAGGCAGTGCGTATTATTGCAGTGGTTTAGATAAATATTTTATAAACTAAATATATAATAAAAGTTGCTTAGATTACCATTTTGTTTCATTATACAAACACTCTTTTTACTCTGTTACGTGAAATCTTGTTCCCCTTGCAAGCAGAAAAAGTACTTGCAAAAATTTCAAATTTGAATTAAATGTCTTTCTCTAAGGCTACTGCAGACCTGTCAACATGACCTTTAACTCATGAAAATGAAAAACTCTCTAAATATAATCAGTTAAAAATGACATATGTGTTTCTGAAAGGGAGCACAATTACTGTATGTATTTAAGCTGCCTTTCAAATCCTGAAACCAGCATGTAGAGAGAGGCAGATTGCCAAGGGAGGCATAGTGGAGAGTAAGCTGTGTTGTCTCCAAAAGCAACACAATTTTTAATTGATTATAATTAAAAAGTTGATTTCCATGAAATGCAGCTTATATTGAATTTGTTTCAATGATAATTCCTTTTAACTCAAGCAGCCATGGGGACTACACTAATGTTGACATTTTGTCTTAGCATAGTGTTTCCTTTATTACCCCTTCATTATCTATACATTTCAAGCAGAAAGTGGACAAACAAGGGAAAGTTGTGCTCACCACTAGTTTTTAAAACCATTAGGTGTGGGTGCAGCGAGGCTGTGACCACAAAATACATATAGACAATTACAAGAGGTCCTCTGCACTCAACCCATTATCAATATATCTAAGACAGAGACATTTTGTGCACAGTGCTACTGAAAATGCCTTACCCTTTAAACAACACAGGGATTGTTTGTCCATATATTGCAATATATTTAAGCTGGCCAACTACGTCAAAGTCATCCCATATCTGGCCAGTCCTACGCTCAATTTTCATCTGATTCATTAAGAATTCTATAGTTTCATTATACATTTTATAAAAGGGACGAATACGTTTTACCTGCAACTTACTAGCTGCTTTCAAAGTAAAACTCCCAAACTTGGCTGCCCTTTTATTAGACACCAGTGGGATCACCTGACTATAGTTATTATTATTATTATTAACATGTATTTATATAGCGCCAACATATTGCGTAGTTGGAGAGGGTGGGAGCTACAACATGGAGCTAGTCACTGCTCCTGTATGACTATAACAAACAAGGGAAAGTTGTGCTCACCACTAATTTTTAAAACCAATAGGCGGGGGTGCAATGAGGGTGTGACCACAAAATACAACCTTTAAACAAAACAGGTATTGTTTGTCCATATATTGCAATATAAATTGAGCATAGGACTGGCCAGATATGGGATGACTTTGATGTAGTTGGCCAGCTTAAATATATTGCAATACATGGACAAACAATCCCTGTTTTGTTTAAAGGGTAAGGCATTTTTCAGTAGCAGTATGCACAAAATGTCTCTGTCTTAAATATATTGATAATGGGTTGAGTGCTGAGGACTCTTGTAATTGTCTATATATATATAAATAAAAGTATACACAAGGAAGACAAATCACATAATAAATATACACAGAAATCATATCAGGACAAAGAGCTTAAGTGCTATGTGATAAGAGACATAATGGGAAGGAGGTCTCTGCCCTGTAGAGCTTACAGTCTAAGTCTAAGATATTTTAGGTGAGATCCATTTTTTAATTAGTCTTTGTAAACTTAAATGTATTATACTTTTTTTTATTTATAAAAGTACATGCCTATGGTAAATATATGAATATTGTAATTAAAGTTGTGGCAATTCAAGAACTGACCTGTGCTACGGTGCTCCGTTGCTCCCATATTTAATTCCAGCACTACTGTACAAGGTACTAAGATGAATTCCAACCATGGCACTGCAAGGAATTTGTACAGTATGTTCACAGTTTTGTATGGGTTTCCTCTTGGTGCTCCAGTTTTTTTCCAAACTCCAAAAATGTATAGGCAAGTTAACTGGCTTCTAATAAAATTGTACATAGTGATTTCAAGTTTTCCCTCATTTTACATGGTTGTTTTGTGGTCCCTCCTATATATTATGCATAATAAATTTCCCTGATTTTACATTTTCCTGGATTTTACACCATTTTCTTCTGGTTCCCTGAAAAAGTTAAATGGGGGTTCTGCTGTATGTAATACAAACTTACTGTAGATTGTAAGCTCAACTAGGGCAGGGACTGATGTGAATGATGTATTCATTTCTGTACTGTGAAATATATTGGCACTATACAAAAAATGACAATGGGAAAAATATACATTATTACATGCCTTCATATAACAAATCTTGTATATGTACAATACAGACAGTACAATACCCTTTAAAACTGTAGGTTAAGATAAACTATTATTAGCTATCTTTCTGATAAGTTTTTCATAAAGCACTTTCAGAATGGTGAGATATTACCTGTGCCACAATGTTAAGACATTAAATGTTAAGACAACTGGAGCTTAGGAAAATTAATGCGTGGCTGAGAGATTGGTGTAGGGAGGAGGGCTTTGGGTTTTTGGAGAACTGGGCTGATTTCTCAGTCGGCTACAGGCTCTTGGCCAATGGCTCAATGATGATGGTGCAGCTGCTGTGGGGGACAAGATGGATAGAAGGTTGGAGGAGATTTTAAACTAGGTGTGGGGGGGGTTCATTAAAAGATTCAGTGGAAGACAGGTTAGATGAAGTAGTGGGCAAAGGAAGGGAAAATTGGGGAGGAGATAAGGTTGGGGGCACTGTTTAGAAAGGGGAGGACCACATGTTGTATATGCAATATGGAACCAGTATTAAATGTATGTTTGCAAATGCAAGAAGTCTGGCTGGTAAAATGAGAGATGGAGGTACTGGCCTGGAGGGAAATATGATGTTTGATATGATACTTGGTGTTGCGAAACATGGCTGAATGAGTCGCATGACTGGGCAGTTAATATCAGTGGCTATACTTTGTTTCAGAGGGACAGAGGTAATAGAAAAGGAGGAGGGGTATTTCTGTATGTTAGGCAGGATTTAAAAGCCATTGTAAAATGGGTAATAGAAAATGAGGGAGTGGAAGTCTTATGGGTGGAGTTCTTCACCGATTGTAAAGAGTCCAGCAAATTAATTGTAGCAGTATGCTATAGACCCCCTAATTTAAGTGAGGAGGAAGAGGCCAAGCTCCTACTTCAAATAAAAAAGACTGCTAGTTTAGGGAAAGTAATGACAATGGGTGATTTTACCCAGATACTGACTGGAACAACAGTACTGCCAGGACAGTTAATGAAAGCAAGTTTATAAACTTGTTGCTTGACAATTTTATGGCACAAGTTGTTGAAGAGCCAACCAGATAAAATGCTATTCTGGATCTACTGATCTCTAATGACCAAGAATGTATAGCAAATGTGCAAATAATTGAACCCCTAGAGTAATAATGACCATAATGTGATCATAATGCCTTAAGGGCTGACTTTCAGAGCACTGCTTGGGGAATTGTGTTTTCTGATAAAACACAGAACAGCAATGGTTGCCACTTAAAATTTTATTAAATTGCTACAGTTCTCAATATTTTCTTAAGAAGTAAATGTAGAAGCACCAATAACCACTCTATGTGGGTTAATATAGAAGTAAAGAAGTTAATATGAAAGAAGAGAAAGGCATTTAAAAACTACAAGTGGGGATACAAGCTGCATTTAATGAATATAAACACTATAATAAATGTTGTAAAAGATGCGGGCTAAGAGTGTTGCTTCTTTAAATAATGGTACCAGTATGATTGTAACGAATACAGAAAAGGCAAATGTGCTAAATCAGTTATTTTCTTCAGTGTATACAACAGAGAAGTCACAGTTCCCAGGCTTATTTCACTGTTGCCTCAGCTCAATCTAGTTAGTGGCTGGCTCAGGATATGGTTCATAAAGCTTTAATAAAAATGAATGTGAACATGGCTGAATCAACAAAGGGTAGGAAGGGGCATACAAGCCTCAGTTTCAGCTGCAAATCTTTTAGTTAACACGACACATTTCGAAACGCATGGTTAATTTTCAAGTGCAAAGCCTTGAACATGGTGCCAGGGCCAGATGGCATACACCCCCAGGTTCTTAGAGAGCTTAGTTTACTTTTACTCAAAGAATAAAAAACTGGGTTGCACACTCTCTGTAAGAAAACAGTTGTATATGCCAAAAAGAAGGGTTGCAAAATCAAATCATTTGCCCTATAGTTTTGACCATAGACGAATCAAACAAGTAAAAAAAATGGCATTTTCTGATTATGATCTCAGCCTGTCAATTATAGACCAATAAATTTGACATCTGTGATGGCAAATTGTTTGAAAGCTTGCTAAGGGATCACATTCAAAATTTTGTCCTAGTGAATGGCATTATGAGCAGCAATCAGCATGGCTTTATGAAGGATAGATCATGTAAGACATATGATTGCTTTTTATGATGAGGTAAGATGTAAGATGCTTGGGGCAGTAGATGTGATCTATTTGGATTTTGATAAAGCGTTTGATACAGTGCCCAATAAATGACTGCTTTCTAAACTAGGGTCTGTTGGCTTAATTAAGTCATTTGCACATGGATAGGAAACTGGCTACAGGATCGGGTACAGAGGGTGGTTGTTAATGGTACATTCTCTACTTGGAGTAAGGTTCTTAATACGGTCCCTCAGGGCTTAATATTGGGTCCACTTTTATTTAACTTGTTCATTAATGACTTAGGGGAGAGTATTGTAAATATTGTATCAGTGTTTGCAGCTCAATTTATTCCATCCTGGATGTGGCATCCTTGCAACAGGATCTTGACAAACTGGTAATCTGGGCAGCTAAGTGGCAAATGAGATTCAGGGGCACATTTACTAAGGGTCGAAGTGAATTCGAAGTGAATATTCGAATTCAAAAACTTGGAATTACGAAATAATTTTTGAGTACTTAAACCATCAAATAGGCCAAATTTGACTTAGATTTGAAGTGAAAATGCTTCAACTATTCGACCATTCGATAATCGAAGTACTGTCTCTTTAAAAAACTTCAACTTCGACACTTCTTCACCTTAAACCTGCTGAATTGCTATGTTAGCCTGTGGGGACCTCCTGGAACCTATAGCCAGTATTTGGCTAAGTTTTGAAAAGTCAAAGTATTTTTTTGTAAAATCATACGATCGTATGATTAAATCGTTCGAATCGTTTGATTCGAAGTACAATCGTACGATCTTAAAAAGCCTTCGAATTCGTCTTCGAATGTCGAACTAGCCTATTTGATGGTCGAAGTTTTTTTCACTTCGAAATTCGAACCTTTATAAATCTGCCCCTCATTGTTGCCACTTATACCCTTAATGGGACTGCACTAGGAAAATCCAAAATGGAAAATAAAATTTGGAGTCCTTGTAGATAAATAAACTTGGCTGTAGCAAGCAATGGCAGTCAGCAGCATCAAGGCATAGATTCACGGCAGGAGGGGGGTCATTCTTCCATTGTATAGAGCACTGATAAGGCCCATCAAGAATATACAGTATAATTTGAGGGTGTGGTGGGGGTGAGATTATAATATATTTTAATATTATATTAAAAGGTATAAATATATAAGGGGATCATATAATAATCTCTCTAATGCTTTATCTACAAGTAGGCCTTTCCAGCTGACACGAGGTTGCCCATTTTGATTAGAAGAAAGGAGGAAGTTCCGTCTAAATATTTAGAAGGAGTTTTTTTTTTACAGTGAGAGCTGTGAAGATGTGGAATTATATCCCTGAATCAGTTGTACAGGCTGATACATTAGATAGCTTTAAGAAGCGGTTTGATTGCTTTTTAGCAAGTGAGGGAATATAGGGTTCTAAGACTGATATTGCCTTTTTAAATATTGAAGGAGAAGGAAAGTTCAAATTGATGGATGCTAACTGTTAGGACACCCCAAATGTTAGGACACCCCCTAAGGATTGTAATGCGTAGTGTTGGGCGAATAAATTTGCCTGGCACGACTTTGCGGTGAATTTACGCATTTTGCCACCAGCGAATAAATTTGTCAATTTCCGATTTTCACGATTTTATGTCAAAATGTCCTATTTTCAAGATTTTTTTGTGAAAATTATCGAATTTCACAATTTTTTAAGTGAAACCGTTAGAATTTCACGATTTTTTTGTGAAAACTTTCTAATTTCATGATTTTTTCATGAAAACGTTTGAATTTCATGATTTTTTCCCGCAAATTTTTCACTGTTTTGTGAATTTTGCGGGAAATTCACAAATTTTCAGGCGAAGTGGCAGAAATTTGCCCATCACTAGTAATGACTTACCTAATACACCAAACTGGTGCTCCTGTTAGCAGAAAACTGCACTAGTCCAGGACACTTGTAGGCAAGCAGTTCTCTTCCTCCCTTCTTCTTTCTTCCAAATCCAGAGGTTGAGCAACAAAGCCGGCTTTGAGAGAAGGAAGGAAGAGGATTGCTCACTCAAAAGTGCCCAGGGCAGGTGCAGTTTTCTGCTAACTGGATCAATGGACCAGGGTATCAGGTAAGTTATTACAATGCTTGGGGATGCCCAAAATTGGCACTTCACTTAGATTGGAGCTTTCATTCTCCTTTAAGAAAGATATTGCATTTCATGGGTCCATGCAAATAGATAAATATGAAAAGTACTTCACTCAGATCACTAGAAAAGTATTACAGGAAACTATCACATGAAACTAAAATACACATAAACATTATTTTTATTCACAAGGAAACAGTTTAAAATTGCTGTGTGGACACATTATTCACATGTTAAAATATGTTAATGCTTCTAATAGTGTGAAATATGATGGTCTTTTAGCAGCTAATACTATGAAGTTAACACAGTTGTCACTACTGAGAACATACAACTTTCATAAATATTTATCAACTGCTTGTTACAATGTTGGTTTGCAGGCCAAATTTGTTCCCGAGTGTCCAAAATGTATCCCAGTGCCAAACTCCATTCATATTAAAAGTTTCTAAAGGAGAACTACAAAGCACACTGTAGAAATAATCCTCAACCAAATAATTTTTATCCAAAGCGGAACAAGGTGGATCTAAAGTGTCTCCAACACTTACCAAGCTATCTTCATAATGAGGAAGAATAGTATTTCCCTTAATAAAAGTACAGTCAATTGATTATTGGCAAACTTCACTGTTCCTACAACAGAAGATGTTTTCAAACCACTTCCAAAACCAAGTGCTAACATTTGTCAGGAGCCAAACATGCCAGCATTTACCATTAATGACTGGAAAAAAACCCTATTTGCAGTAGGAGAGCATATCATCATCATTTATTTATATTGCGACAACAAGCTACACAGTGCTTTAATTTAATTTATAATGAACAGGGAACAAACCACAAATAACAAACAAGGGTTTACAGATGGGGATCCCCAACCTTTTTTACATGTAAACTACATTCAGATGACTTGCATTCCATATGCGTCCTTCAGACAGTTCATATGTGTATGGTCCTCGCTGGCGTCTCACTTCAAGAGGTGTACTAAATTTAGATTGTCCTTGTTTCAGTATTCATGGTTTCTTAATTCTGACTAAAGATCCAGACTGAAAGTGTACTTCTCTAGCACCTCGTTTTCTGTCAGTATAAGTCTTGCATTTATCTTGTTGACGTTTCACAATGTCAGCATTAGATGGTTTTGCAGGCACAGTATTTTGTGGAAGTTCGATGTCTGCATGTAACTTAGTGCGCATCTGTCTGCCATGTAATAATTCAGCTGGAGATGATTGGGTTGTTGCATGGCACGTTGCGCTGTAGTTATGTAGGAACTCTGTTGTAAATACTTTCCAAGATTTCCCAGTAAGTTTTGCTGTCTGTAGTGCTTCTTTCAGACTTCTGTTGAATCGCTCAATTTCTCCATTTGTTTGTGGGTAATACACCTAAGATTTCCTATGCACAATGTTCCTCTCTCTCAGAAAGGATTCAAACTCATTGAGACAAACTGTGGTCTGTTGTCTGATATTAACTCCTTTGGATTACCTTCTCTGCTGAAGACTGTAGACAGAAATGTTATTACTGTAGCTGATGTTATATGAGAAACAAATTCAATGTCAGGCCATTTACTGTAATAGTCTATCAAGGTTATAGCAAATCTACAATCTATAGGAGCATCTGTAAAAGGACTGACAATATCAATTGCAAGTTTTTTGCATGCTGAATCAGGAAATGGTACTGGCTGAAGTGGAGGTGTATGTGCTATAGCTGTTGTGTCATGATTCTGTTGTGTCATGATTCTAACACAAGAATGAATGGCAGTTACCACATCAGCATCCATTGCTGGCCACCAGTATAGTTCTCGTAGTCTTTGTTTTGTACGTACAAAACCTTGATGACTCTCATGTGCAAGTTGTGTGAGCTTTTCTCGTAAAGTCTCTGGTACCAATAAACGATAAGCTCCACGGACAACATAGGCATCTACTAAGGACAGTTCTTGTCTAATCCTGTAGTAAGGTTGAATATCAGGACTGAGTTTCTTCTCAGCATTTGGCCATTTGCATTGTAAGATGTCCAATAATTTTACTTGAATTGGACATGTGGGACAAGCTTGCTTAAAATCAGAAGCTGTAACTGTAGATGATAGTAAATCAGTCAATGCTACAACTTCTATGTCCTCATCATCAGAAGCTGCAGGTAAAGGTAAATGTGACAAACAATCAGCAGTAACATTTTTCAAACCATCTAACTATATGCATTCCAGCTCTTCCTAGTTCCTAGAGTGCATCAACGCCATAGTCTAAAGCATCTGAAGTAACCATAGTGGGTAGTGCAGGATCAAATAAAGCTAGCGCTGGACTGGTCACAATTAGCTGTTTCACTACTACAAAGCTATGTTGAGCAGATTCCGACCACACCATGAAGTACGAAGAAAGCTCTTAAGGTCTGGAAATCAGATGGAGTAGGTGCTTGTGTAACAGCATTGACATGGTCAAGGTCAGGCAATAATCCACCCAGAAATGACAGCTGAGTTTGTCTGAAGTGGCATTTTGAAAGATTCAGTTTCAGTCCTGCAGAATCAATGCATTTCAGAACCTTTTCTAGGTACTTGTCAGGACGATCCATAGTTGGAGCATAGATAATTATATCATCCAAGTAGCATTCTACACCAGGTATGCCATGGAGTATAGAAGACATTAGTCTTTGAAAACAACTTGGTGCTGAAGCCAGTCCATAAGGTACACGCTTGAACTGAAACAAACAATCATGGGTGATAAATGCAGCGAGGTCTCTACTTTCCTCATGCAGTAATACTTGATGATAAGCACTCTGAAGATCCAGAGTAGAAAAGAATTTTACTACTCAGAGTTCTGAAAATATTTCCTCTATGTGTGGCAAGGGATGATTATCCATAACAACTTTATTAGGTTCACGGAGATCAACACACAATCAAATACCTCTAGTTTTCTTCATTGTTACAACAATTGCTGAAACCCATTCAGAGGATTCAGATTTTTCAATCAAATTTTGCTCTACCAGTTTCTTTAGTTCCTGTGAGACAGTCTTCCTTATAGAGTACCTCAATTTCTGGTATACTGGTTTTACATCTGGTCTCAACTTAACTTTGTGTACAAAGTTCTTTGCACAACCCAGCGGAGTGTTGCTTTGTGGTGAAATTTTAGACACTGGTTGTGTTGCAGGCACTGGTGCTGTAGTAATGAGACCATCAACTAATTGTAGGTTTAATGCAGGAAAGAGATCCCTTCCAAGTATAGCAGTACCCTTATTCACAATGTACAAGTCACATTTTGCAATCTTTGATTCAAATTGTACAGTCACTGGCAAGCAACCAAGCACAGGGATTGGATCCTTTAAGTAACTGACCTGTTTCAGGGCAGGTGCAACAAGTAGATCTTTTCAAATTTTTCAAGAAAATATTCTTTGGTAGTATAGAAACAGCTGAACCTGTATCAAGCATCAGGTTAATGGAGTGTCCATTGTCATCAGAAGCAGTACTGACACTGACAGTGCATATAAACTTGTCTGGAATAAATGTATAATGGATAATGCTTTATCCACACTTAATACTGTAACATTTGTAGTGGTGACTTCATGAACATCTTTAGCAGAACTACGGCAAAATGTCCTACTTTTGTGCATTTGCGGCACCATTTATCTTTTGCGGGACATGTAACATGATTTGCAGTGTGTTGTGTTGAACCACAGTGAAAGCAGTATTTTCTATTTGTATTTGCTGCACGGTTTTGCAGTGTAGGTGAATCGCTTTCCTTACACTGTATTTTGCCTGTGACTGTGCATTATTAGGCCACAGTGCTAAATTCACAGTCTGTACATTTCCAGCAGTTCCCTGACTGAGAGTTTTAGCCTCTGCCACTGCTGTTTCAATTTGGCTAGCAACTGTAATAGCCTTTGCAAGGGTTAAATCCTGCTCTAGGAGCAGTCTCTCTCTAATGCGAGGTTTTTTCTACAATTTGATCTCTTAGCATTTCTTCTGTTAGATTCCCAAACTCACAGGTAACTACCAGCTCTCTCAAAGCTGCTACAAATTGTTCTGTGGATTTGCCATTACGTTGTCCACATTGGCGGAATTTATATCTTTCAGCAACCACATTTACTCTTGGCACAAAAAAGTTCTTTATAGCAGTAAGAGCAGTTTCATAAGTCTCATCAGCTAATGGTAATGTATAGAATATACGCTTTCCCTCTGCTCGCAGACAGTGAATAAGTAAAGCACGCTTTCTAGCAGCAGAAATCTCCCCTTGGTCAGCAGCAATAATGTCATTTTCAAACATACGGATCCAAGCAGTAAAAGGTATGGTAGGCTCACCAGGGTTTGGAAGAAAAGCTGCAAGCTGCTGCAGAGGTAGTAGATCCCATCTTCGTCGCCATTTGTGATGTTTTGGGTAGCCAAGGATGAGTAGAGTATAACAGTGCTTTATTAGCAGAGTCATGCAGGCATTATATAAACAGAAAGCTTTCACTTTCACTTTTAAGCTACCAGGAAGTATGCATAGTAACACATGTAGACTAGGGATGTAGCGAACGTCGGAAAAAAAGTTCGCGAACATATTCGCGAACTTGCGCAAAATTGCGAGCGGTTCGCGAACGGTTCGCGAACCCCATAGACTTCAATGGGAAGGCGAACTTTAACATCTACAAAAGACATTTCTGGCCAGAAAAATGATTTTAAAGTTGTTTAAAGGGTGCAACGACCTGGACAGTGGCATGCCAGAGGGGGATCAAGGGCAAAAATGTATCTGAAAAATCTGCCTGTGTGTGCTTGGAAGAGATAGTGTAGGGGGAGAGCTGTTAGTGATTTCAGGGACAGATGATAGTAAGTTTGCTGGCTAGTAATCTGCTTGATACTGCTCTGTATTGGAACAAAAAAATAAATAAAAGCAGTCCTTACAAGGACTACTGTTATTGCAGCAGTCAGCAGATGAGATCAGAAGCAGGACAGCTGCCCACTGCAGCTACATACAGAGCACTGCAGTAGAAGGTAGATTACTAGCCAGCAAAGCTACCTAAGCTTAAATGTCCCTCAAACCCCTGCAGACTTCTGTCCCTCCAATAACAGAGCAGTATCAAAACGATTACTAGCCAGCAAACTTTCAACTGTCCCTGAAATCACTAACAGGCAGCAGCTCTCTCCCTACACTATCTCTTCAGCACACACAGGCAGAGTGAAAAAAAGCTGCAGGGCTTCGGTTTTTATAGGGAAGGGGAGTGGTCCAAGGGAGAGCTTCCTGATTGGCTGCCATGTACCTGCTGGTCTGGGGTGAGAGGGCAAAAAAAAGCGCCAACAATGGCGAACCCAAAATGGCGAACGTCGCGCGACGTTCGCGAACTTCCGGCGAGCGCGAACACCCGATGTTCGCGCGAACAAGTTCGCCGGCGAACAGTTCGCGACATCTCTAATGTAGACAGTGACAGCTGTAGGCCATTTGTATAAACACCACAATGCTTATAGTAACTACTACTGGAACTGTTTCCGTATATACATAGACTTCGATGATCACTAAACTTTAGAGCCCAGTTAACAGAAATATAGCAGATATCATTAAAAAAGAAACAGATGGAGCAGTGTTTATTGGGACCAAAACTAAACTGCCTGAGACTTATTTGATTGTTAAGGGTTAGAGACCAGTGGGCCAAGTAGGTATCAAGATGGATGCAAAGCCATATGCGTTCAAAATTTAAACCTAGCAAGAGCCAAATGTGATGTAGTTGTTGAGAGAAGGACCTTATAGTAAACACACTGTCTAATGTGTAGTGGCATACAGTTAATGAAGAATGGAGATTCTGTTCTACCAAACCATAAGTATACCAGCAAGGAAGAACCAGGCAACTACATTCTCAGTATAAATTGTCCATATCCATACCTACAAAGAACCCGAATACCAATACAGCTAATCTGCACTGTGAATAGGGAAAGCAAATAAAGACTATACAATGAATGTTTTGCTGCTATTAACATTAACTGCAAATGTTCAGCAATCAGATTTCGATTTTAAATGCAGGATATGAAAAAAACAGTGTGCGTTTATCTCAAACTTCACTTTATAGAAAATGGAAAGTATTTATTTACACTGCTTGGGTATTAATTAATTTCATTATTTAATGATAAATCTTTATTCCCTGTGGCTCTCTAAACAATCAAATGTAATTTCTAAGCCAGTAGACAATGTTGTATAGGCATCTTTTCTGTAGACCATGCACTGCATGAGCCACAGCCAAATCTATTCAGGAAACACACAATGCTTACAAACTCTCATTCTGCCTACTGAGTAGATGAAATTACATGCAGGCATGCATACCAAACAACTTATTAGCTGCTTAGAATTACACATTTATTGCTTTGATGAGTATCAGGAAGGATGCGATCAGATGCTAGATTTAACAGAGTTCCAGAAATCATGCGGAATCCACTTCCAATGCATTGTAAACATAATTATATGCAAACGTAACATATGGTATCCCAAAACCCAAAGCAAACCCCAAGGTGCCGGTTTCGGCTCACTCTTTTGTCTTTAGCAGCCGCCTTTGGTTTTGGGAGGAGCCCTCTGCTACTCAGATGCCGCCAGGACTTAACGTGAGAGGACCAAGGGGAAAGCTCCGGGCAGGCAAGAAAACCATAAGGTATACAGAGAGGACAGGGAACAAGGAGCGTGGACAAGGGACAAGTCAAACCAAACAGATTTACAGTACAGTAACGGGATCCAATAGAATAGTTGAAGAACTGGCAGAGGCCGGTACAGGCAGTCAAATGACTTACACAGATCACCTGTTCATCAACAGGTGAAACAAGCCATACTTACTAGCAATTACAACGCATAGACAGAGGTTCAACTCCAGACAGGCTATCACAGCATGATTCAACGTTCTCTTACTGAACCACATAGAATCTCATAGCAACTGTCAACGCAAGTGTTTCAAAGCTCACAATAGTGATATCGTCGTCTTGGAGACTTCATGTTCTCAGCTGTGGCCCCACATTTAGACCCAAAAGTGACCAGTCAATGTAGTCATAAATATAAATAGCTCTATTTCCAGCAGTGATAAATTACTGATATCACAGCACAGATAGCTGATGAATATATGTAGTGAGCCCAGTTCTGCAGAAAAATGTTACCTCTTAATACAAAATTGTTAAATTGTGTATATAGACATGAAGCCCTATATTCACTAACCCGCGAATTTATTTGTTGCGCACAGGGTACCGAACGCTGGCGAAATTACACCAGCGAAATTACGCTCAGCAGTTCGAAGTTACGCTAGAGTTGCCTAATTAGCATATGGCGTGCAGTTACAGTAAAGTACAATGGACATATATGCTGCAGTAAATACATTACACTACACAAGGCCAGGGAACCTTAAAAAAATTATATAAAGTTGTTATATTGCCCTACACATGTGCCCACAGTATAGTTTATGTGCCATATGTTAGCAAATGTAGGGGGAAAGGAGGTTAACCCCAAAAAAAATGTACAATCTTTTTCAGTCTATCACCCTTTAAATAGGAAAAAATTCCACAGTTTTTTTTTGGGACTTAGAAAAATGTTCAACTTTTTTTTGAGGAACTCTTCAACTCCTCCTATCTACTCTATTGCACTTCGCCTGGTCTGAGGTGGTGAAGGCAAGTCTGGTGATAGAGGTAACGGTCAGTAAAATCAAAAACGTAGTGAATTTGCATAGTAACCACACCTATGCCACTTTTTCTACAAGTCACAACCTCCACAGTGCTTCCCTTTTATAAAATAAAAACTCAGATCACTTTTTTGCTACAAGTGGTGATTTCCTCTGGTTCTAACTCTTCCTACTCAGTCCAAGTACTTTTTTTCCCTTTGGGCTTACCTCTGTGCTAGTGTAGAAAGCAAGTGTGTTAAGATTAAGGATTATTATTAACATGTATTTATATAGCGCCAACATATTGCGCAGCACTGTAAAGTAAATGTGATTATACAACTACATCACACGAATTACATATATAGAATATATGGAGTAACAAACGTCACAATCAATAGAGGTACAAAAAGGTGAGGAAGGCCCTATGCATAGGCATACAGTCTAAAGGGGAAGGAGTAATACACAAGGTGTGGGAGTGGGCAAGATCGAAGTAAGTGGGTGAGAAATGTGGTACTGTATGTGGTGTTGCGTTTGGTAGTTAAGCAGAGTGAGGGTAGGCTTCTCGAAAGAAGTGCGTTTTCAGAGATTTTTTGAAAGTAGAAAGGTTGGGAGAAAGTCGGACAGACCGTGGGAGAGCGTTCCAGATAGGGATGCACCGAATCCACTTTTTTGGATTCGGCCGAACCCCCGAATCCTTCGTGAAAGATTCGGCCGAATACCGAACCGAATCCGAACCCTAATTTGCATATGCAAATTAGGGGCGGGAAGGGGAAAACATTTTTTACTTCCTTGTTCTCTGACAAAAAGTCACGCAATTTCCCGCCCGCTCCTAATTTGCATATGCAAATTAGGATTCGGATTCGGTTCGGCCGGGTAGAAGGATTCGGCCGAATCCGAATCCTGCTGAAAAAGGCCGAATCCTGGCCGAATCCCGAACCGAATCCTGGATTTGGTGCATCCCTAGTTCCAGAGGAGGGGTGCAGCCCTTGCAAAGTCTTGAATGCGAGCATGTGAGGAGGTAATGAGAGAAGAGTTGAGTAGGAGGTCAGTAGAGGAGCGTAGTAAGCCAGTGGGTGAGTATATAGAGATGAGTTCAGAGATGTAGGGTGGAGCAGAGTTGTGAAGTGCTTTGAAAGTCAGTGTCATTAATTTGAATTTGATTCTGAAAGGTAACGGAAGCCAGTGCAGGGATTGACAGAATGGCGAGGCAGAGGAGGAGCGGTTGCTGAGGTGTATGAGCCTCGCAGCAGTGTTCATTATGGACTGGAGAGGTGACAGTCTCTGGAGGGGGAGGCCAATTAAAAGCGAGTTACAGTAGTCTAGACGCGATATGATGAGAGAGTGAATAAGAATTTTGGCAGCGTCTTGGGTGATAAATGATCGTATTTTGGATATGTTCTTTAGGTGGAAGTGACATGATTTGATAAGTGACTGGATATGAGGAGTGAATGACAGGGCAGAATCTAGGATAACCCCAAGGCACCGGGCCTGGGGAGAGGGGGTGATAGTAGAATTGTTAACTATGATGGATACTTCGGGGATGCTACTGGTGTTATTTGGAGGAAAGAGAACCATTTCAGTTTTGGAGAGGTTTAATTTAAGGTAGCGTTGCGACATCCAGGTAGAGATAGCGGACAGGCAGGATGAGACGCGAGTTAGGAGTTCTGGGTTGAGATCCGGAGATGAGAGATAGATCTGAGTATCGTCAGCATAGAGGTGGTAGTGGAAACCGTACGAATTTATTAATTTGCCAAGGGAGGAAGTGTAGAGGGAGAATAGTAATGGTCCGAGGACAGAGCCTTGAGGAACTCCAACAGAAAGAGGTAGGGGAGAAGATGATACTCCATTGTAGGAGACACTGAAGGAACGATTGGTGATGTAAGAAGAGAACCAGGACAGGGCTGTGTCACGAAGGCCAAGCGACTGGAGGGACTGGAGGAGGAGAGGGTGATCTACAGTGTCAAATGCGGCTGAGAGATCAAGCAGTATGAGTAGTGAGAAATGATTGTTGGCTTTTGCGGTTAAAAGGTCATTAGTTAGTCGAGTCAGGGCAGTTTCCGTGGAGTGTTGTGGCTTAAAACCAGATTGTAGGGGGTCTAGCAGGTTATTGTCAGAGAGGAATGAGGTAAGTCGGTTGTAGACTAGGCGCTCAAGTAGTTTAGAGATGAAAGGTAGCAGAGAGATAGGTCGGAGGTTGTCAAGATTGGAGGGATCAAGAGAGGGTTTTTTTCAGAATGGGGGTGACAAGAGCATGTTTTAGTTGAGAAGGAAACAGTCCAGTTGAGAGCGAAAGATTAAATAGGTGAGTTAAGGCTTTGATTAGACCAGGATTGGTATTGCGGAGAAGTTTTGAGGGAATTGGATCAAGCGGGCAGGTGGTAAGGTGAGAAGAGGCCAGAAGCTTTGAGACTTCCTCATCAGTGACGGGTGAAGGAGCACAGGAGAGACTTGGGAGTGTGGAGGGAGGGTGGTGGAAGTCTAGGGGGGTTGAGTAGTGTAATGTCCCTTCTGATAGTGTCAATTTTGTTTTTGAAGTGCTCAGCAATATCTTGAGCAGAGACAGATGTGCATGGAGGGGGTGGAGAAGGGGAAAGGAGAGTGTTAAAGGTGGAGAAAAGTTGTGCTGGTTTTTTAGAAAGGGAGTTAATGAGTGAAGTAAAGTATGTTTGTTTGGCTTGGAAGAGGCTGGTGTTAAAGGAGCGCAGGGCAGACTTGTAGCTCCAAAAGTCTGATTCTGAACGGGATTTGCGCCAGCGACGCTCAAGTGCACGTGAGTGTCTTTGGAGCGCTTTTGTATGAGCAGTATGCCAAGGTTGAAGTGGTTTGGGTCTAGAACGTTTCGTTTTTATAGGAGCAAGCTCATTTAGGGCAGTGGTGAGAGTACTATAGTAGACAGAGGTAGCCTCATTAGGACAAGAGATGGCTGAGATATTAGAGTGAAGAGAGTCAAAGGAAGAAGAGAGATGTGACACGTCTACAGCTTGCAAGTCACGGTAAGTACGTGTTTGGGGAATAGCAGGGGATGAGGAGGGAGTTAGTGAGAGTTGAAATGTGAGCATATTGTGATCAGAGAGGGGAAATGGTGAGTTAGTAAAATTGGTGGTTGAACAGAGTCTGGTAAATATGAGATCCAGAGTGTTACCACTGGAGTGAGAGGGGGAGTCTGAGCACAAAGATAAGCCTAGGGAGGAGGTTAGTGAAAGAAGTTTAGAGACAGAAGAGTTGTTGATGTTGTTAACAGGTATATTAAAGTCACCTAATATGATGGATGGGATGTTAGATGAAAGAAAGTAAGGAAGCCAGGCAGCAAAGTTGTCCAGAAATTGTGCAGTTGGTCCTGGTGGTCGATATATGACAGCAATGCCGAGTGAAAAAGGAGAAAAGAGCCTAATGCAGTGAGCCTCAAATGAGGAGAATGATAAAGAGGGAACAGGTGGAAGAACTTTAAAAGTACAGCGGGGAGAGAGAAGCAAACCTACCCCACCTCCAGGTCTGTTACCAGGTCTGGGAGTATGAGTAAGGTGTAGGCCCCCATAGGACAGGGCAGCAGGTGAGGCAGTGTCAGTAGGAGAAAGCCAGGTTTCAGTAAGTGCAAGTAGGTTAAGGGAATTTGCAATGAAATGGTTGTGTATAGCGGTGAGCTTGTTGCAAACAGATCTGGCATTCCAGAGAGCACATGGAAGATTAACTGGGTTTTTAGGGATAGGAGTAAGTGTTCTATACTGTTTGAATTTGCTCCGGAGAGAAGGAGCTCGTGGTCGTGTTATAACTGGGATGGGGTAAGGGCCAGGGTTTGGGGAAATGTCCCCAGCTGCCAGCAATAGAAAGGAAAGAAAGACTAAGTGAGAGTGGGATTTATAAGTCCTTGGTTTGTATGAAAAAGAGTTTTGTGGAATAGCTAAACAGAGTACTTTATATACTTCATGTGTGGAGAGGGAAGGAGAGGAGAGAAGAGAGGCTGAGATTTGTATAGAAGTGGGATTTGTCGGAGGAGGTAGTGAAAAATGCTTTATGAAGCATGAGAATGAAAGAAGGAGAAATGCAGGATAAAGCATGTTTGGAGTAAGAAGTAACAAACTAGCAGGTACAAACAAATCTGTTTTCTTCTTCTCCCAGATGGTTCACAGTTGATTGCAGGGGAATCCGGTTCCTTTTGCCTTGTCAATGCCTTGTCCAAGTGTCTTGTTTAACTGTCATTTCTAAGCACTTGTGAAATTTTAGCACTTAAGAAATGTTAGCACTCGTGCCATGCCCCAGACACGAGTGCCATCCCCAATACTGGGTCTGAATTTATATGTAGCTGATTGGGAAAACCAGAGCCTAATTAATCAATTAATCAATTAAACAGCTAGCAAAGGGCAGAGTTTTACAGACACCAGAACCAGGATTGGGGCTATAAAAATATCTCTTGTTCACGGGGGAGTGGACACAGATGTGTGCTTGAGATATTATCAAAGAACTAAAGTAGAATAGGCCTGACAGGCAAAAGTTATTGGGGTTAACAAATACAAGTAGGGATATAGCAGAATTACCAGAATAAACAGTTGCAGTATATGGATATGGCAGTATGTGGATATAGCAGAATTACCAGAATAAACAGTTGCAGTATATGGATATGGCAGTATGTGGATATAGCAGAATTACCAGAATAAACAGTTGCAGTATATGGATAAGGATATTGATTACTTACATATAAGGTTAGTATGGATGAGTTTATTTTATTTTTGTTGTTTGTGACTTATTTTTAACATAGGGATACTTTTAAGATGAAATACATGAAAGTCTGCTGTTGCCTCCCTTGTATTTTCTACCATTTGCAAGATGCAAAAAAATAAATAAATAAATAAAATAAATGCATGATTGGCTACAGGCCCTAGGCCTATTATCCACTATCCAAAAAAATGGATGATCTTGTTCTTCCTTTAAGCATAACTCTTCTGACAGAAACTCCTGACAGCCAATTTGAATAGTTAAAAAAAAAGTATACATTCTCTATGTACCTTCTGCAGAATTTTTTTTTAGATAAGTCACACTCTTATGATTGTTATCTGTTCAGATCTCTAGTAGTGATGGGCGAATTTGCGCCTTTCGCTTCGCCAAAAAAATCACGAATTTTCGGACTGCAATAGCACCTTGTTACACAAATACTTGTGTTGGGGAGCATGGATGTTTAAAAACATTTGGTAGGAGAGAATGTTTTGCATTGGGATGAAGTACATCTATATTTAAACCTACAGTATATTTGTAGATGATGAAAAAATAACACATCCGTGGCATTCTATAAATCAGGGAGAATATGGTTATATGCTTTAATACTAAAGCTGAGCAGTTGGAATTCCTAAACACCATTTGAAAATTAGTCAACAAATGTGAACTTTTTAATAAAAAATAAAAAAATTGTAAAAACCACCCTTACTGTTCTATAACTTTAAAGAAGATATTAATGGAGACCAAAACCCTAAAACATAAAGGTAGGAAATGCCCTATTTTATATGCTGAACTTACAGCTCCTGCCTAACAAGTCAAAATCTCTATAACAGTAATGATTCAGCCCTTCAAAACTGTACATTGGGGTTTACCATCTTGCATATTGTTAGAAGAGTCAGTGACACTGAACATGCTCAGTGTGTCTGGGCAGCTGCTAAGCTTGGGGTTCATTGCAGATCACCAAGCAGAAAATTTGGTTCACATGCCATTGAAGCGGACTATTAAATTCTGCTGTAGAATGCACTGTAATGAGAAATTTCAGTTTAATCAGCCTTGTATTTTGGCATTTATATTATATATATATATGCAGTATATTGTGATTCTGTTTCTAAGCTCAGGTGACAGCAGCCAAGAGCATGTGCAGTGAATGAGCATAAGATTCTACATGAGACTTCGAATCAACTATAAGCTCAAAAATAAAAAAATTAAGTTAGGAACAACAATATCATTGGTTTAGAATTGTAATGTAATTGTTACTTTAAGAGGAAACTTTTTAGCAACTGCAATATCTTGAAATCCTCCATAAAAATCTGCAACACTTCAATCTATGGAAAACAGTTATGCAAAGATAGTTTGTACAAATCGTTTGGCAGGAATTATTTCTGGTGCATATTGATTTGCACTGTAAATGTGCTGAGAAATTCAATGAACTCTTCCACCTTTATGGAATTAGGTTTTGAGTGTTTGTGGAATTTCATCTGGAGAGAGCCTGATATATCAGGCAGCAGTGCAGAGACATAAAAGATTGATTGGATGCTTTGAAGTTGCCAAAGTCTATTAGAAGATCAGGAAACTTATAAAATCTTAGAAAGAAACCCCATAGAGACATTCAGTTCAAAATTGGAAAATTTAGTGAATGAAGCTAATACTATTGGTATCCTCAATGACACGGAATGGAAATATTTAAAAATACAGCATCCAGTGTTGCCCGTATTATATTGTTTACCGAAAATCCACAAAGATTTGGCTAACCCTCCAGGGAGACCAATTATATCAGGGATTAATTCACCAACAAGCAATCTGTCACAATATATTGACAGAATGCTACAAAAATATGTTATATCCTTACCTACATATTTGAAAGACTCTACTGAGGTTATACGTACATTACAAAGTCTGGAATGGATGCCAGACATGTTACTGGCAACACTGGATGTCAAATCTCTCTACACTTCAATCAGACACAATCAGGGACTTAGAGCTACAGCGCATTTTTTAGAGAAAGATGAATTAATTCCACCCCTCCAGAAGGAATTCATTCTAAAGGGAATTGAGTTCATTCTAGAACACAATTTCTTTTGGTTTCAGGACAAGTACTATCTGCAGACATGTGGGACAGCCATGGGAACGAGGTTCGCGCCCAGTTATGCAAATTTGCACATGGGGTATTGGGAGGAATGCCATATCCTCCCATACCTAGAACTGGGTGCTAACCTTGTCCTATGGCGTCGCTACATAGATGACATAGTGCTTGTCTGGAGGGGTTCAGAAAGCTCGTTATGTGATTATGTGGCCTCTCTAAATCAAAATGATCTAATATAGATCTATCACTTACCTATAGCTATGAAAAAATCAATTTTTTAGATTTAGAGATATATTCAAAAGACACACAACTGCACTTTAAGACCTTTTTTAAAGAGGTAGATGCGAATAATTATGTACTACCATATAGTAACCATCACCCACAATGGGTAAAAAGTATCCCTTATAGTCAAATGTGCAGGATAAAAAAGAACTGTAGTGAAGACAAAGTGCTGGAGGAGCAACTAGACCAGATGAGCAACAAATTTCGCGAAAGAGGGTATGAAGAAAAAATTTTAAAAGAATCCAGAGAAAAGGTGGACAAAATAATAAGAACTGACCTATTGACAAGGAAAGAAAAGGAAATTAAAGGGGAGACAAAACAAGAGATAGTATTCTCAACCACATATAATCCATTGGCTAAAAGTATTGGTAAAATTATTAAAAAACACTGGGGAGTACTACAATGTGATACAGAATTGCAGAAAATTATTCCAGACAAACCCAAAGTTGTATTTAAGAAAGCGAACAATTTGAAACAAATTTTAACCAACAATCACTGTACCACAAAAGGGAAAATAAAAACTCACAAGGGACACACATGGGCTGGATTCTACCCATGTGCCTTGTGTACGGCCTGTAGATATGGGAAAAAAAAGAAAAAATTTATCTCAGAAGTAAACAAAAGGGAATTTGAAATAAAACAGAGCATCAGATGCACAACAAAAAATGTGATCTATTGTTTACAATGCTCATGTGGACTACAATATGTGGGGAAAACAAATAGGAAATTGAGGGATAGGATTAGGGAACATGTTAATAACATCAAGAAAGGGAACGAGAAACATAGTGTCTCCAAACACTTTAAAGAGGCTCATGGAATGAACCCTGCCTGTCTACAATATTGGGGGGTGGAAGAAGTGAAGAATAGATGGAGAGGGGGAGATTTGGTAAAAACTACCCTACAGTGCGAAAGTCGCTGGATCTATAGCCTAGAAACCTCTACACCCAAAGGACTCAATGTAGACATTAATCTGAGAGCTTTTTTATAATGAGAGTTGAACAAAGATTAATATGTTAATGAAAAGGTCTAAATGTCCTAAACTTATATATATGCTGTTTATGTTGTGTAAAAAAATTCCTTATTGCTAATTATGTTTATGGGAAAGTGGGTGCAAAGTTTTTTTTGGGAATAGTGATTTACTGATTCACCAGTGAGCGAAGCTGAAATCCTCCCTCTATGATGGAAGTAATTTGTTAGGCATCGTTGCTACGTAGAGATGACTCCGAGTTGGGAGATGTTACCATAGCAACATGTATACAAATAGAACGAAGGAAGCGGAAGGGAGGAACACGCGACCGGATCCGCTGTTCCTTCATAAGGTGACATGCGCAATGACAACTTTGAAGCCCTTGAGGAAGTCAGCAGACGAAACGCGTCGGGCAGTGACGTCATCCACAAGCGCGCTGGGACACACGAGGCGGCCGAGACGCCGGCTATTCCATCTACATTGGCTGCCCAGTGACTCCAATAGACGACGAAGTGGTGACTTTATTTTATGCGATTATTTTAACATCCACATTGTGAGTGTGTTTTTTAATGCTATTTTGAGATTAAAAAAGTGATGGTTTTACACTATGTCAGCGCATTGTTTTAAAGCTACAGGATCTGGAGAGCAGTGAGAGGAGGACTGTTACACTATCTTTCTAAACGCCAAAACCTCGTTTAAACGTTTGTGAGTACCCTCACATAAGATTCACTTCACTGTGTGAATTTTTACAAGTGGCACGGCAAACAGTATAATCTATAAAGGGCACTGTTATATTACTCTAATTTCACAAAGTGGTGTATTACATTGATACAAAAATACTACACTATATGAGAATTATTCTCTTGTTGTCTATACCCCATGCTGGATTAGCGCTGGTTTCCTTTCGCAACTTTGAATTGGATTCTGTACAGGTCTGAGGGAGAACAGACCCCTTTGGGAACCGGCAGAGGGAGCGGACTACCAAATCCTTTAATATCCTTTTTTCACTCCATAAAAATCTGCAACACTTCAATCTATGGAAAACAGTTATGCAAAGATAGTTTGTACAAATCGTTTGGCAGGAATTATTTCTGGTGCATATTGATTTGCACTGTAAATGTGCTGAGAAATTCAATGAACTCTTCCACCTTTATGGAATTAGGTTTTGAGTGTTTGTGGAATTTCATCTGGAGAGAGCCTGATATATCAGGCAGCAGTGCAGAGACATAAAAGATTGATTGGATGCTTTGAATAGAAAATTTGGCAAGTTAGACACGTTGAAAAGGGAGATCTTTGAACTGAGGAAAAGATAACGTTCCTGTATTAGTTGAAGTTAAATAATTTGTTTCCAGGTCAGGGAGCACAGTCAAAAGATGAATTAATCTATGATGCATCAGATTTAAGGCACGCAATGCATTTACATATATTCCCTTTCCTTCTCCCCACAAGTGCCAAATATTCATTTATGCACATTGTTTTGAAAATTAAACTCTGAACTCGTATCAGTTGCCTGCAATGCCAACAGAATAAAAATAAAGCTGCCAAGTCTTGTCAGTAGTGCCAATCTGAATAGATTCTAATGTTCTGCTCTTTTATCTTTACACTTTGTTGGTTCTCTGTATTTCTAACTTTGAAGTTCTCCCTTGAAAAGCCATGACTTGACTTGCAAAGTAGCCAGGAAAAAAAGAAAGGACAAAATTATACAAAAAGTGACAATTTTATTATATTAAAATTAAATCAATAGCCATTCTCACCTTCTCAGTGTGTTATTAGGTATCGACGGTCTTTATCGTCTAGCACAAAAATAAGATATTATGGCTAAGAGATTACAAATCAGACATGGATGTACAGATGCAGCCACATTGGTTTGTCTGTTTGACACAGAATAACTAAACACAGATATCCCATTTATCTCATTTAACACAGAAAACTGCGTCACAACATCCCATCTAATTAAAGCATTCACCATTGTGAACAATGGTGCTTTGGTATGCTAATGAAAAGGTTAAATGCATTAAATGAGTTAAGATGACTTTAGATAACACAGTTTCTTCAATTAACCCTGAGTCACGACGCATTTAACTCACAAATCTAAGTGGCTTCATCTGTATGCTTCCTCCTTGGGCTCCTTTAATTTATCACTGTACAATCCTCCATACACTAGAGATTCCTGGCTGCCAAGTCAAGTAAATTATAGGGGGTATTATCTAAATTAAAGGACCATTGTGAAATGTCATATTTTTAGGTTGAGAGCTTCACTAATTCTCTCATCAGGATCCCACCAGAGTTTAAAGGTCTACATTTCATCCCATAGTCCAAATAGGTTCACAATGAAACTGGTCAGATTGTGTTTATAAATTGATAACTGCTGCCTTGGGGGTATATTTATCAAAGAGTGAAGTTAAAGATCAACACAGTCTGCTGGAGTGAAATTCCGCCACTCACACACACCCTTTTGAAAAGCATATTTAACAAAGGATGAACTTTCTTTTTCACCCATTGATAAATACTCTTTTAAAAATCCAATAGAAATGAATGGAGAGTGGTGGAATTTCACTCTAGAGGACTGTGGTGATCTCTAACTACACTCTTTGATAAATATACCCCTTGGAGTTTGTAGTTTCCTGACTATTCAAGTAATCATTGAGATGCAGCTCCCTTAGCTCATATCCTATCCTAATAGTACATATAGTCCTAACAACAAATTAAATACATCAATCAATATATCAAAGAAGAACATGTTTTCCTTATATCCAATGTTAACCCCACAAAAATGTTGAGAAGGAAAAACAGCTTCTGATACAGGTATAGGATCCCATATCCAGAAAGCTCCGAATTATGGAATGGCAGTCTCCCATAGACTCCATTTTATCCAAATAATCCAAATTTTTAAAAATGATTTCCTTTTTCTCCATAATAATAAAACAGTAGCTTGTACTTGATCCAAACTAAGATATCATTAATGCTTATTGGAAGCAAAACCAGCCTATTAGGTTTATTTAATGTTTAAATTAATTTCTATTAGACTTAAGTCACGAAGATCCAAATTACAGAAAGATACGTTATCCTGAAAACCCCAGGTCCCGAGCATGCTGGATAACAGGTCCCATACCTGTATTTTTTTGTACCAATTTCAATGATTTATTGAAAGACAACTTCAGCTGAAAACCCATGACCCAGATCAAGTCCTCCAGGAGACCATTACTGCCATCAGCTATAAGGCTCCAGGTTCTTCTCTGCGATATCAACAATCTATTATAATTCAGCCCACAAAGATGTCATGCACTATAGCATGGAATAGAGATCATTCATAAGAAAATATGAACGTTATAAATAAATTACTATTATTATACAAGGAAATTGCTACGGGATATTGCATGTCTATCAATGCCTACAATAGTTACCCCAATGGGTTCTACTGCCATATATACAGGCTCGGACTGGCAACCGGTAGAGTGCAGTATGGGTTATGTGATCTTGAAATGCCAGAGCCTTTTAGGAATCTCAGTCCAGACCTGCATATATGAACATCCCAATCAGACTCCTCTACATACTATAACATAAATTGTATTCTTATACATACGTATTATTTGTGAAAAGGTTTATGTGCTTTACTTTCCTACACTACATGACCATGAGACAGAAACTCCCAATTACTGCAACTTTTATCAAGTCATTTTCTGTTCGGGAGGAAGTCTTCTGCTTAATTTACTTTAACGAGGAACTTAATCAAACACATGTTTGCTGTCAAAACATCTAAATTTATGAGGCAGTTTTAGAGGCATTAATGTACTAAACACATTACCTTTGGTTTAATAACCCATGAACAAACCGTAAAGGTTGTGTTTAAATGAATGGTCTGAGATGATTACCAATATGCCTTGTGTAAACAGCATTCATTATAATTCAGTAAAACTGTTATTATGAACTACTATTACATTTTGTTTTATAATTTTGAGACATTGAAGTTAATTTATGATGGGACAAGTGCAAGGCCACCAAGAGCCACACAATTACAGTCATTAGAGTCCTATGCATAAAGCAAGTTGCTTAAATTACATTGTGTAAGAAAAAAATTGTTGCATTTAATAGTCCAGACATTTGGCTTTGGAGGACACTGCACAGTTACACAGCTTCTAGAATCACAATCTTGCATTTTCTAAAATCAAATTAAGTATATACACAGCCACCCATTAAATTTATAAAACAAAGTAAATTGATGTTTTTTTGTATAACTGTAACTATTTTTGAATCTATTTACACAATGAAATAAGGTTGCTTAGCTCTGCAGACTAGTGTGTAAAAAACCTTTGCAGAATGCACATCTTCCAGTACACTTTGGGGCAGATGTATCAATGGTCGAATATCGAGGGTTAATTAACCCTCGATATTCGACTAGGAATTGAAATCCTTCAACTTCGAATATCAAAGTCGAAGGATTTAGCGCAGAAAATTAGATCGAACGATCGAAGGATTATTCCTTCGATCAAACGATTAAATCCTTCGAATCAAACGATTCGAAGGATTTTAATCCAACGATCGAAGCAATATCCTTCGATCAAAAAAACTTAGGCAAGCCTATGGGGACCTTCCCCATAGGCTAACATTGACTTCGGTAGCTTTTATCTGCCGAACTAGGGGGTCGAAGTTTTTTTTAAAGAGACAGTACTTTGACTATCGAATGGTCGAATAGTCGAACGATTTTTAGTTTGAATCCTTCGATTCGAAGTCGTAGTCGTAGTTGAAGTTCGAAGTAGCCCATTCGATGGTCGAAGTAGCCCAAAAAACACTTCGAAATTCGAAGTTTTTTTACTTCGAATCCTTCACTCGAATTTAGTGAATCGGGCCCTTTATGTTTGGAGTATATCAACAGCACCACCAATGGCTTATGGGAGGCAATTGGCTGGGCTTCTAAAGTGCAGCACAACAACATAGAAATATAACTCCTGGGAATGATTCAAAGAGATTCAGTGGAAAAGGGAACAAAACGATCTGCCTAAAGTAAGAATTAAGGAATAGTCTAATATGTATGTAAAGGTTGAACTTGAAGGGCATGTGTCTTTTTCAACCCAACTTACTACAGTATGTTACTATGACACATTACATGCACTGACCCCTTTAAGCTTTAATACCAAGTAGTTGGTCCATACAACATTTTCTGATTTCCCTTTTAATGTTAAGTCTGGTTCACCACTTCTGACACCTCCATTTAGACAAACACTATTACTGTGCAGCACTTGGTTAATGACCTAAATGGCCTAAAGACTGGTTTGGATTTGAATTAATTGCCATGAGTCAACTAATTTGATGTCAGGAAAACTAATTGGGTCTCTTGTTTTCATAAATGTGATGTGACAGCTGAATACACTCTTAGAAAGACAAGATGCACTTCATCCCATTGCTGGAAAATTTCTTACAATTAATGGCAGCAATGCTCCCAAATCATGTATATGTGCATTCTTTCTGAAAGACTCTTGTGGCCACTGCCTAGTGCATCACAGCATTGGATTTTGTGATAACCTGCCTGGAATTGAACCGGGAACTTGGTGTTCCTGTTCTGTCTGCATTGCCACTTCTCTATGTGAGCAGACAGCTAAGGCCCTGGTTCACTCCTGTGGCTATGCTTGGTTATTGCTAGTAAGCGTGGCTTGTTTCACCTGTTGCCAATGTGGCCACAGGTGATTTGTGTAAGCCATTTCACTGGCTAGAAAACCCCTTACTCTGCTGTAACTTATTGCCCAGTATAGGTCTATGTTCCATAGTTCCTGTGTGTGTTATATCATCTGATTCTGTTAATTGATTGGTGTCTTAACTGACCCCTGCCTGCATTTGACTATTCTTTGGATTCTGATTCATTACTGCACTTCTGATCTGTGACCTTGACTTTGCTTCCTGTATTGATACCGTACAGTTTGTTTGGTTTTGATCCAGCCTGTCCCCTGACCTCGCTCCTTGTTCCCCATTCCAGTTATATGTTATGGTTCCCTCGCCTGCCCAGAGCTTTCCCCTTTGTCCTCTCGCGTTAAGTCCTGGCAGCATCAGAGTAGCGGAGGGCTCCTCCCAAAACAAGTCAAGAATTGACAATTAAGCAATATGTAAACAATCTGTAACAAAGGCCCTTAAATAATAATGACAGATCATGTGGGGAGCCCTTCACATGTTAAGACCTGTCATTTTTCCAAACCAGTGCAAAAATGTTGTTTTCAGTTACAAAAATTGCAAGAATATTAGATCTTTTCTAATTCATTTTGTTTAAATAAACAACAAACACAGCATACTTGTTCATTTGAGGTCATTTAGGTGACAATTAGAGGTGCCTGTGTGCTTTGTAAATAATTTCTGAGCTACCGTTTAAATTTAAGTGGATACAATTGAGGTGTCTGTCCCTCCTCCAATGTAGTGGTGGATAAACGAGATGCAGGGGCCCCTAGGCAACATCCACATGCCCCATTCTAGGCTACTGCTGGGTCTGGATGTGTGCAGATCCAAGCACGAGTGCACCCAAGGTCTATACGCTAAATCTGAATCAAGCGCCTTGCCTGCCTTCTTTTCCCAGTAGGTTCCCCCGACTGGATCCAGTAGTACCAATAATAAATAAACATTAAAATAAATTAACTCCATTAAAATAATATAAATACATTGTATCGATTACATTTTTCATTTCAATATTAATTTTTAATATTTAATCAAATTCCATTTAAATCATTTAAGAAGAAAATTTAAATGAAAGACATTAAAAGAAAATAGAAATAATAACTGAAAAAAAAAATCTAGATGGGCCCCTGATCTCACTGGGCTCCTACTGGTGTGCTAATTATAAAAACAAAGAGGAAGCTTTTCAAATTGTTCTAGAGTGATCGATAACCATTAGTCCCAGTATGTTATTTGCTTTGTGGATTAAGGATTCAGAAGATTGTTAGTGCTCAGTGTTGATGGTAGACCCTGTTCAAAGCAAAAGAAAGGACATTTTTTGTGTATGGAGCCAAAACCATGGCCGCCCCAATGGATTTCTGATCCAGACTTGAAATCCAGTTCAGGTAGAAGTGCATTAGCCCATTAATTCAGTCTTGTCATAGTTTCATTAACACAGACCATTCCAGTGGAGAATTTTTTTTTTTTTTTTTACTTTTTGAACCGCAGTATAGATTTCAACCATTTTAGTTACAAATGTTTTGCCTTTCCAACAACAAATCCAATCCAGAAAATGATTTCACTGCACTCAGCAAGTAATTGGTAAAAAAAAAATCATCTATGGTGAAGACTCCTTTATTCTGTTTTCAGTGCATATCCTCTTGTCACCTGCAAAGCAATTCGATGGATGTTTGTATTGATTTCGCACTGACCTTACATATACTTTGCATATGCTGATCGAGTCACCTTAAAGGCACCTCCTTTCATATTTATACAGATCCAATCTGTCATGTCTTTAAAGGTTAAACCATCATGCCTTCATTTATTTGGTATTCCATCTATGTATCACTTCAAACTGTTCTTTGTTAATATTTTATAAACCCTGTGTACTCCACTTAGTGAAAACCTAAAAAAATTGCTTGAAACTGTTGGCCGGGGACACAATTTTACATTTAGCTGTAATTGCATTTCTCTGTCCATTTAATCGGAATGTCCATGACTTTCTGTAGTGAGCAGCAGTGCACTGATTATGCAGTAACTTTCTCTGGTTTGTTGTTATATATCTGTGGAGGCCTTAAATATGGAGTGTTGGGTATTAAATCTATCTGGCATTGTCCTTAGATGTTATACAGAGGTGAATGCAATGCTTTGTACTCCATCTCTCATTTCTAAATAGTAATTTTAAAAACTGTGATGTAAGATGAACCAGTGAACCATTTGGTACCAAAAATGGTGCTATTTTTATTATTATAGGGGTTTCTCTGTTTCAGGAATGAATTGTGTTTCCCTAATTACAATGTTTTTTCATCTAAGTTTAACCAGTTGAAGATGTGTATCCAAATACTATGCAACAAACAACTTTAACATTTTCATTACTAGAAGATTTAACACTTCCGGTACTTGGACTTTAAGATTTTGTGGCCTGTTCAGCTGAAGAGGACATCACTCCAGGGTAGGAATATAAGGAATAGGCATGTTAGACCTGTAATAGCACTGTACTTAATGTGAGGCAGAACAGGCAGATAGAATGGGCAGCTAGGGCACCAACCAGGCAGTTGGAAATAGTCCCCTGTCACAAGTTGTTCACCTTCCAGACACTTTTTTCAGTTCAGTTGTTTTCAGATTGTTCACTATTAAGTCTTTTTCCAATTGCTTTCCATCTTTTATTTTTTACAGTTTTCCCAAAATTGAAAGTTAAAGTTTAATGTCCCTGTCTCTAGTGTTTCAGTCTGACCGCTCAGTGATCCAGGAGCATCTGAACTGTTACAATTTGCTGCTTTTAGTTAAATCAATTATTTAATAAATGTATCAATTAATTGATACATTTCTCAGCAGTATATATGGAATATTAGTAAGTATTGTACCAATTCTAACAACTGCCTTTAATAAAACTGGGATTCTGCTCAGCAGGGACAAAGATAGCAAATGTATCAACTAAATGTATCAATTTAAAACAGGGTGTCAACGACCCCCTCTCCCAGAGCTGCTTTAGAAAGTGAAAATGAAACTTTACTCTTCTAGAAAATAGAAAATAGAAAGTAATTGGAAAAAGTATTTATTTCTGGTATGGTAGCGAGAAACTAGGAAACTGGGCTCCTAGACGAAAACGTGAAACCAGTCAGCATGGAACCCAATGTGGGGGGCAGGCAAGGCTGGCGTCTTAGGATTAGTTGTATTTAGGGATGCACAGAATCCAGGATTCGGCAGGATTCAGCCTTTTTCAGCAGGATTGTCACAACAAAAATCCTTCTGCCTGGCCGAACTGAATCTGAATCCTAATATGCAAATTAGGGAAGGGGAGGGAAATCACGTGACTTTTTGTCACAAAACAAGAAAGTAAAACATGTTTTCCCCTTCCCACTCCTAAATTGCATATGAAAATTAGGATTCAGATTCGGTTCGGCAAAGGATTTGGGGATTCGGCCAAATTTAAAATAGTGTATTCGGTGCATCCCTAGTTGTATTATTACATTACTCTAAGTACAAATCAGTGGCATAGTATTGGCTGTTTTAAAAATAACCCTAACCATAATATTAAAACCAGCAAATTGTAGGGCTCTGCAAAAACACGAGTTAAGGCAAGTAAAACACATAACAAACATAATGTTTTAAACCCTAAACATAATGTTTTCTGCAGCCTCCCATTTAGGTGCATTAGGCACAGAGAAAACAATGCTGAGCTTTCAATTCATGTCACATTGTTCCTGAGACATTGCTGTTTGTATTCATTGCACTCTACAACTCTGTCCTGCTCCGATTTCAAGGCATGCAGGAAAATCAATTGAACTTGGTGACAAATAGAGACCTTGTATGTGTTTCTAATAGCGATCTGGAAAAAGAAATGTCAAAAAAATGACTTTGTCCTCACCTTCTTACAGAAAACAGAAAAGTCTTGGAAATACAGTATGAGTAAAATTATTTCATTTTTTTCCCCCCACATACAGAGATCTTGATCAAATCAGTAGGTGGTACGGTACGAAAAAGGTGGAATAAAATAAAATATTCTATAAATCAATTTCCTCGTTTCGGTGCTGGCAAATAAATTCACAAAACTGCTGTGAAAATTTGCCGGCGTCAAAAAATTTTGGATGCGCGTTGGAAAACTCGTGTCAAAACAGTCGCGCGTCAACATTATTCAGACGCCCATTGACTTTAACGTGGGTGTCAAAATTCAAGTTTTTTTTGCCATTTCACGAATTTCTCTGGAAATTCGCACATTTTTTCTGCAAAGCCAAATGGGACAAATTCGCTCATCACTATTTTAACTGCAAATAGTGGCCACTGTATTACATCACCCCACAGCACATTAAAAATAAATAAGTCAACTCTTAATAACTCCGCTAAACCTATTATCTTAGAAATGTACTAAACAGCATTTATCCCTAAATGTGACCCTAGTTTGCCTTTAGGCACCATCTGCTGCTAATGTTGGACTTCTGATATTAGACATGACAACTGCTGGCTGGCAGGTTATCAGATTAGAAAATTTAGAGGAATATATACACATCTATCTACAGCACACTTAGGGGCAGATTTATCAAGGGTCGAATTTCGAAATTAAAAATACTTTGCAATTCAACCATCGAATTAAAATACTTGAACTTCGACTATCGAATCGAATTTGGGTATCCTGAGGTTGAAGTAAAATCGTTCGAACGATGAAATCAATCGAATCAAACGATTGAAGGATTTCATCGATTGATCGAACGATTTTACTTCGACTTCCAAAAACTTAGAATAATGCTCTAGAAAGTCCCCACAGGCTAACTTAGAACTTCGGCTTAATTTGGCGAAGTATTGAAGTCAAAGTTTTTTATAAAGAGACAGTACTTCGATTATCGAATGGTCGAATATTTGAACGATTTTACTTCGCATCTAATTCGAAGTCGAATTCGTAGTATAGTATTCGATGGTCGAAGTATCCAAAAAATTACTTCGAATTTAGAATTTTTTTATTTAGAAAATTCCCTCGAATTCACTTTGACCCTTAATAAATCTGCTCGTAATAGTTAATATGAGAGGTTACTCATGGTATGCACCATGCATAGCCTCAGCATTAAGATAAACTGCCAAGATTACTTATATGTTTTTTTGCCTTTCCACTGGCCGATTATCATGAAAAAAAACCCAGTACTAAATTAAATTTTAATTAAAGGCCTGCAGACCTAAACATTATTCTATGTATGAAATAGTCCAAGTATTCAAAATGTGTTGGACAGGGAATTCCGGCATCCCTCCTCAGCTCTCATTCTATAGTTATAGCCCCACACTACTCAGTTTTGCTGAAATGTTTTAAAGCTTTTGCACTGTTCATGTTCATTCTATTTGGTGCCATTTTAAAATGTCATCATCTTCTCCCTAGGGCTGCATAAAATAACAGAATGTCATCTAAAATGTTTTCTTCTGGGGAAGCGAGAGCTGCACGTATGAGACAGGAATCTCTTATTTTTTATAGTCTTTTCTAGCATTCCAGGTCGCTTATTTGGCTTTGGCTTTTTTAATAAAACATACAGCACATTGGAAACCAAACGCATATTTCCAGTGACATAAGAACAATCAACATAATATGTGATTCTGCAGATGTTGAACTATAAAAGTATTATGGGAAACGTAGGTAAACAACTACTCAGGGTAACTGCTTCTAAACATGTCTTTATATATATTTTGCCTCAAAAATGACTGTATGCCATTTTTCTCTTCATTTCTGAAATGCGCTGATACCACTTATATCAGTGGTTCAATAAGGCCCCTACATGTTGTGCCTAGGTATTGAGGGGGACCCAGACCCATCTGATGAATGCTGAATTGCCCGGCAGACAGGGCTGTATTTTTATAGAGCTTTTACCTAGGGCTAGAGTCCTGCAGCGGGTCGGGTACCCGCAGGTTACCAGGGAAAATTTGTGTGTAGAAGTTCCGGGTGCGGGTATAGACGCAGGTCAGCGGTTCTGCGGGTCGCGGGTTGGGCCACGGGTCTTCTCAATAGAGATTTTTACTCCTTTTTTCTGACCACACCTATTTCCGATGATGTCACTTCTGGTTTACAATGACAGCACTTCCTGATTCTTGATGGTCAGCGGGTCGCGGGTCCGGGTTGTGGATAAGGTACTTGCTGGTCGGGTAGTGGGTCCAAGCGAGTAAGAATACGGGTTGCGGGTCTGGGTTGCGAATTGCAGGTTGCGGGTACGAGTTCCAAAAAATGGACCCGCGCAGGACTTTACCTAGCAGTAGCTTTTGGCTGGGGGGGGGGGCTATATCATACCTCCCAACATTTTAGAAATAAAAAGAGGGAAATAAGAGTTGCCTCGCGTGGCACGACAAACATTTATTAGCCACGTCTATTTTTGTGGCCACACCCCCTAATTAAGTTTAAACACATTTTTGTGTTTTTTTTTACAGTTTTGCTAATGAAGGTGAATTGCCCTTTGTGGGTATAAATTCTCCCATGAGACCTGTTTATCTTAATTGTTTCAATTACTTATTGCTTATCGCCAAATTGTTAGAAAATTATCTTAAAGCATTTGGTGGCTGTTCTGGGCTTACTGCCAAAAGCCAATTAAGTTAGAAACTTTGTATCTTTTTATGGCTGTTCAGAGCAGAAAAAGTAGGGACATTTCAGTACAAATGCTGGACTGAGGGTTGAGCTGTCAAAAGCAGGAGGTGTGCTATATATTTGACATAAAAAAGGAAAATTTGAAATATCCACCCCTGGAGACTTACAGCCTAATTTCGTCAGCGAAGGGGGGATCAGGGCTCATTGTGGCAAAAACTGGAATAGCGTTTAGCCATGCACATGACATCACTTCTGTATGCTTGTTGAGCTGTTAGGTCCGCTTCATAAGGTGGTCCTAGACCTAAATACAGCCCTTATGACACGAACACTGGTGTAACTATAGAGGAAGCAGACCCCGCAGTCAGGGAAACGTGGGGTTTGTTTCCTCTATAGTGTTGAAATCCCCCTTCCCACAGCTTTCTTAAAATTGACGCACCTCAGCGAGTGCGGGAGCGGTGTGGGGTCGGGGTGCACGCAGGAGTCTCTATGTGCGCTGGGCCCTCTGAATATTTTTCTGACGGGGGGCACGGTGCGCTGTTGTTATGCCCCTGGACAAAACCAGTTAAGAGGAACAGTTATGTGATTGCTTACCACTTATTTCTGCAGGCCCAGTTGCTCCAGCCCCAGACCTTCAGATTAGAAAGCCAGACAGGGAAACACATAAAAATTAGGCGGGCACTTTTCTTGACCACAGGAATAGTGAATTCAAAGCAGCTAAGTCTAAAAACATTCTAGTTTATTTTAATCTGTACGTAAATCATTTAAAAAGCCTTACGTGTTTCAGCTGCTTTGACTTCACTATTGTTGTGGTCCGGAAAAGTGCCAGCTTATTTGTTTCCTTAAATACAACCCTGCCGGCTGCAGTATAAAGAGAACTGCTCAGTGCTGCTGCCCCAGTGACAGCTAAGTGGGGTAAGGCCCCTTAATCTTATCCGGGGCTCCCCAAAATCCAAGTTAAACGACTGACTGATACCAATGAAAGAGCTCAAGATCTTCCAGCACGTGAAGCTGTAACTGGCACCCATTACGGTGTGAACTGTATATAACATTATTTTGCATCAGAATTCTTCATTGAATAACTGTTGCTGGAGTCGAGTATCCCAAAACATCTTTCACATTACACAGTATTGATTATTCATTTTATATATAGCACTGACACATATATGCAGATCTTTTACTAAGATTGATCATCATTCACGTCAGTCCCTACCCTCAGGCCCGGATTTGTGGAAAGGCCACCAAGGACCGGACCAAGGATGGCAGGATTTTGGGGAGTGGCATGCTGCCCAACCACACCCACATTGTTTCAAAAAAACACTAAGGAGATATAATAGTTTTTTTAACTTCTTGTGCGCAAATCCCCATGACTCCAAAAATGTGCGTTAATAAAGAAGAGGGAACAGGGGAGACGAACTATGATTATGCTGCTAAGAAAAAATAATACATTCACTCCCCAAAGCCAAAGGGGATTAAACATTTTGACCATACATCCCCTTTAAGACCCTAATGTCCTTAGGTACAAAATACAGTATCACATCATAAATATCAGTGCCCCAGCCCCTGATAAGTTTGATATAAGTAGGTGACATGTCGAGACCCGAAAATGAAACAGAGCAAACTTGTTTTTTCATAGCTGACACATTGGCTATTGCAAAACAAGTACAAGTACACTGACTGCATTTTGTTTCATAACAGCCACTAATAGTAAGAACACCCCTCTAAAAACGAAATATATATTTTTAGAAAGTAAACACTCTAATGAATTAAATATGAGTAAATATACCTTTTTGCTACGAACTACCAGCAAAACAGCAAAGCTTTGCTCAGCACCCCAAAAAGCCAGCATCAGGCCTCCCTGCAAAATAATCTTCAGGGGAGCCCATCGCACAGCCACTCCAGGACCCCCTGCATGGCCTCTCTTACTCAGCCCCCACTTGCTGGTGTCCTCTCCTCCCTGCCTGCCTATAAGAAAGTGGCTGGGGAGTTGGCTTTTACACTATCTTATTTCATTTCTTATCTATAGAGGAAGCAGACCTCTGCTTTCTTTATATTTACGACATTGGCTTTGCTTAATGTTGCCGTTTGTACCAAAACAGTGCTTTTTACAGCATTGAATCTCCCTCTGGCTCTTAGATTCATGGGCAAAATGTGAAATGTCACAGGATTCTTAAGCTGGAAATGTGCAAAAGTCTCCCAGTGTGTTTTAATGTAAACATTTTTAAAACTAGGTTCCTAGTCCTATGTTACTCCCTGGGATGTTGCTCCCAGTGGCCTCAAAGCAGGTGCTAAATTTCTGGCAAGTTTTGGTTGCATAAAAACCAGGTGTACTGCCAAAGAGAGCCTTTTTTAGGCTGCCAGTCCACATAGGGGCTGGCAGCATTTATTTTGCACAACCCAGGAACATTTTTCATGCTTGTGTTGATCCCCAACTCTTTTTACAACTGAATATGGCTCATAGTTAAAAAAGGTTGGGGACCCTGATCAAGAGTATAAATAGCACAAAGTATGGGCATTATGAGATGTTAATGGTATGGTCCAAGCGCTATGGTCTAAAGAACATTATTCATGCTTCCTCTCTATCTGTATGAGTTTGTGTTTGGAAAACACTACTACTAATTTATCAGCCAAATCTGCACAGAGTCTCTCTGAGGGCGAGGTGACTTTAGGCTTGTGAAAAAAATCTGCCAAGTTTAGGAGGAGGTGTGAGTGAGGAGGAAAGACACAGCTTGTATATATATATTTATATATATATATATATATATATATATATATATATATATATATATATATATATATATATATATATTGGTGCTAAATATACCAGCATGTTTCTTTTCAACAGAAATAGCTAATTTGTCCACAAAAAAAAAAAATGTAAATTCCTGTTCAAAAATAAAAACACAAACAGGGAACTGGACTTATGGTCTTACTCGCAATGGTCTATTCTGTCTAACATTTATTTACACCAACGTTTGCTTTGCTAAATTATGTATGATATATTTTTTTAGGATCCCCTCCCCCCATTTATAAAAAAAATTCTGTTGTGTGTTACACTGCTTTGAACAGTTGAATGGTGTTCTGTATATAAAGCTGCACAGCTAAGCTCACCTGTCTGAATACTAGTTACCCAATGCACCTAACAACCAATCAGATGTTTGTTTTCAAGCAACTGGCCAGTAAGTGCTACTTGCTGATTGGTAGACATTGGTTGATGACCATGAATCAGTCGCCCCTACTATTTGGACACATTTGTGAGGCTGATATATCAATAAACATGAATTCCTACTTTGGAAACTATTGGCCAAACCTTTTCTCCTAACATATTCATTTTTCTGGCATTAAGGAAGATTAGAAAGATTGTAAAAACATTTGAACTTCTGTGAATCCATCTGGTTTGTTTTGAAATAAATCTGCTCCTAAATGCAGATACACCATGAAAATGTTTTATTTGTGCAGTGAATTCCAAGAAAGTTGTTGTCTGGGTTTATTAAAGGGTTTGTTTATTTCTTTATTATGAACAACTCTTTGCAGTTATGATAATGTTTCCCCCTGAGAATATATTGGAAGCTTCCTAATTACAGTTTGTTAATGATAAATAATTTTGGCCAACTAAACAGATACCCTGTCAAAAGAAAGGGTCCCTCATAACCAGGGCTGCTATTAGTAATAATGAGGCGTTATACTACAAAGTTCCCCTCAGGGGTCCCATTTATTAGCCCATCAGTCACTTGGCCCCCTGGGAGGTGGGCTCTGTCCTCAAATTAAATTGTATGGAAAAAATCCCTGCAGACTTATGGTTATGTCCCTTATCCACCCCATGCATGCCTTATTATGCAAATATCCCACCCATTTCCCTACATGCTCCACCTCTGCACCTCTACTGTGCAGACCTTAACTGGAATACTACCATGTAAAGCTCCTACTGTGCCAAATGCTTTCTCTCTTGCAAGGAATTATGGTAGGAAAGGCGAACAGAGTTGAAACCTTTGTTGGAAAGTTGTTAATGTGAGTTACTAACCATTTCATTTGGAGTTCATTGTCAATAGTGTTAAGAGAAATCTCCCCACTTATCTTTGGAAAAAAAATTGTGAAATTATGGAAAGGAAGAACAGAACTACATTCTATTGGTGATGGTACAGAGTGTGCTGTTCTGCGCTACCTATTGCTAAGTGACATTCAGCTGCAGGTTTATGGATACACTTTGCAGTGTCTGTGCCCACAGAAAAGCAATATATTATAGGAAGTCTACTGAAGCAAATTCAGTGATATGATCATCTTGGAAACAAATCAATGTGTATACATGTTAAAAGCAATATGTGAAAGGGGCAGTTTACAAAAAATCACACCGCTAATAATACTTTTTATTTTTTATTTTTGCCCAGACGTCCTTCTCTTGTAACATACTACAGTGTAGTAGGTAATGCAACAAAACAGACACAGACTTGGGGGAAGATCAGGGGCAAACTTGGGGCTGCTGGCATCTGAGGGATCAGCCCTGATGCACCCCTCCTTCTTGCTTACTTTAGTGTTGGAGTGGGTCAAAGGGGGGGCTTTTGGGTGAGGGCTTTTTGCCACCCTTGGTAACTGCCTTGCATAAAAAAGATCATTAACTTAAGGGATGAAAACATAATTGTGCCTATTAATAGGACCTTAAGAGGGATATAAACGAGCTGGAGAGAGTGCATAGACTAAGTGCAACTAAACTGGTTAGAGGGATGGAAAACTTAAATTATGAGGGTAGACTGTCAAGGTTGGGGTTTTCTCTGGAAAAAAGGCGCTTGTGAGGGGACATGATTACACTTTACAAGTACATTAGAGGACATTATAGACAAATAGCAGGGGACCTTTTTACCCATAAAGTGGATCACCATACCAGAGGCCACCCCTTTAGACTAGAAGAAAAGAACTTTCATTTGAAGCAACGTAGGGGGTTCTTCACAGTGAGGACAGTGAGGTTGTGGAATGCACTGCTGGGTGATGTTGTGATGGCTGATTTTGTTAATGCTTTTAAAGGAGAATTCAACCCTTTACTAAAAAAACCCTATCCTATGTAGACCCACCTCCCCTCCCCCCCAGCCTGCTGCAACCCAGGGCAAATGCCCCTAACTTACTTCCGCCTCAGTGCAGATTCGGGGATCGCAGTCATCTTCCGGGTCTTCGATAATCTGATACTGAGACCTGTGAAGCAAGGCATTCACAGTTGGAGCAATTTCACGGTTCGTGAACTGTGCATGCGAAATAGACGGAAATTGCCAAAGCAACGGAAGAAAACCCCGAAGATGGCTACCGTGAACTGCGATTCCTGAACCTGCACCGAGGGGTAAGTAAAATGTTATGGGCATTTCCCTGGGGTAGCAGCAGGCTGGGGAGGGAGGGGATCTATGTAGGCTATGGAGGTAGGGTTTTAAGTGTTGAATTTTCCTTTAAGAGTGACTTGGATTAGCATAATATTCAAGGCTATTGAGATACTAAAATCTATAGTTAGTGTATGAGTATATATAGTTTATGTGAATGTAAGGAGGGGTCAGTGTATGTACGGATGGATGCTGGGCTTCATTTGGATGGGTTGAACTTGATGGACTTTATCCTTTTTCAACCTGATTTAACTATGTAACTGGCCCCTCTCTGCCACCTGATGCAAGGTTTTCACTTCATGGCAGCAGCAGCCCTGGGGCTGATTTCATTTATGTCCATAACAATCTATTTCTTAAAGAATCACAACTTCTCTGACAGTCAGAAATATTTTAATGAATTGTCACATTTATCAAAGCTGATCAAATCTGTTGAGTGCCTGAACATTATTCTATCTGATGGACTGGTAGTAGTGATGCACCAAATCCAGGAATTAGTTTTATTTGAATTGAAGTAAAACATTTTTTCCTAAAAAATGAATAATTTGCTACATAAATTCTGCAGAGATACCACAGAAATCAACAGGAAAAAAATTGTCAATTGATTTTTTTATGCCTCTGCAACAAAGCCTGATGTGATGTACTAATTCAACATTTTGAAACATGAAAATGATGCACTTTTTTAAACTAACATTTTCACATTTTAAAAAAATATGCCCCATAAGATCAGTTTATTCTTTTTTGAGATTCAATTTTGTCAGCTGTTTGCCGAAAATGTGTTTACCTGCTGCGATTACCAAAACTGACACTTTAGCCGTTTTTGGTGGCAAAATGTTTTATTATCTTTCTAGAAAACATGATAACTAAAACAAATCTTTGAAAAAAAGAAGTACGTTCAAATCAGGGCAAAATTTGATCTTGAACATGAATAAATCATCACCTGTGAGCAGCTAACTGACCCTATACTTGATGGTAGGACATGAATCATTAAGTTGGAAGTAGTGATGGGTGAATTTGTCCCATTTCACCGAAAAATTTGCGAATTTCCCACGAAATTCACAAAACAGCGAAAAATGTACAAACTCGAAAATTATCGCCTGCATCAATTTTGACGTCATCGTTAAAGTCAATGGGCGTACAAATGGTGTTGATGTGCAGCGGTTTTGACACGAGCAACTTTTCGGATACACATCCAAATTTTTCTGATCGAGTTTCACGAATTTATTTGCCCAAATGTGCCGCGAAGTCGCACAAACCGAATTTATTCGCCCATGAGTAGTTGACAGTCTCATTACCTAAGCAGAATTTTCATATATTGTTTGCAATATTTTTGAATGTTATTTAGTAAATTGGGCAAGGCTTGCCCTGCTTCGGTATCCCATAATAAGCACTGTAACAATACAAGTTAATTATACTATTGGCAAAAGTTGCCTTTGCTACTACACAACCCCCCATTTATTTTTAAACATATTCACTGAAAAGTACTTGATAGCTCTCTCGCTCATTCCAAGTCCAAATAAATCTGTTCAATGACGCATCTCTAGCTGACTGGTAATACAGGAATGGGATCAATTATAATTTTTATTACAGGTGATGTAGATTTATTACCGTGAAGAAGCAAATCTCACACACAAAATTTTTTTGTGGGAAATGGTGCTGAAACCTTTCTAAGCTTTCTAAATTAAACACTGGAACAACCAATCAGCAAATTGATCTGACACCCACACGTTAAAAGCGAAATCTGATTGGATACTATGAGATGGTAAATCATTTTGTATCAACAAAAAAAACCTGTTATGTGGTTTGCAGTGAGAAGGCACGTTACCTAGGCAATGACCATGGGCCACAGGTTTATGATTTTGTTCCTGAGGTTTATGGATTTTGAAGATACTTTATTTTTGGTTAACAGAACTTTTGACATGTTTTTGGAAACGAATACAGGCATATAATATAGTCCATATCTTACAGCCTGCATTCTACATTTATGTAACAGGATTATTGCTAAATGCTTTCTTATTTTAAAAACTAAGACCAGGCAATGAGTTTCTTTTATAAGTGAGTAACTGAAAAAGACAGATTCTGATTGGCGGATTTTCAGCCAAGCAGAAAGCTCAAGAGGGACACCTTTAAATAAATGACTTTCAATATCGCCTGCTGGACTTGAGGCAGGTCATTCTTGAGGCAGATAAGTCTCTATCTATAAGAAATACTGTTAATAGGTGTCTGTAAGTGCTTAGTGGCCAGTTAGCGGCTCTTCATATCTGTATCCTTGGGGTATTTTTATATAAAGCAGCAAAGGAGAACACTGAGTTACTGGTTACAAAGATGATGAGAAAAGCTAATAGCTATGCTAGTAATTGGTTAATTAATAGTATCTACCAATTGCCATGATATTTAATGTCCCTTTGGTTGTTAAAAAGTAAAAAATAAATAACACTGCTCTTTCCCAACAGTTACCAGTACCTATTTGTTATATGTAATTAAATCTGGATACAGTAATGCTCTTTTATAATACTAAAATAAGGAAAGAGCTCTCTGTTGCCACAATTTCTACCAATGTGCAAATGGCAACATGATGGACGCAATTGCATATTAATTTATTTACATATCTCCCTGTACATACCGCAAGCAAACGTTGCTGTAGTGCATTGCCCATTCTCTGCAACATACAGGCATTTATCATGTCTAGATAACACTAAGGGACTAAAGGTCGAAGTTAAAAAAACGAACTTCGAATTCAAAAAGACCAACCGAATGGTGGTCGAAAGTTTTTGGGTCGAAGTAGCGCTACTTCGAATCGTCTTTGATTCAAAGTTTTTTTTTACTTCGACCTTCAAACTCTCAAACTCCCCAATTGCCTCCATACAGGTTCTAGGAGGTCCCCCATAGGCTGAAACAGCACTTTGGCAGCTTTTAGGTGGCAAATGGTCGAAGTTTTAAAGAGACAGTACTTTCGAATTTTGACTATTTGACTATTCCCTAGTCGAAGTACACAAAAAATAGCTCGAAGTTTTTCAATTCGAAACTTCACCTTGACCTTCGATAAATATGCCCCTAAGGTGCAGATTTATCAAGGGGCACATTTATCAAGGGTTTAATAGTAAATTTAAATTTGATTATTTTTTTTATGTCCGAATTCACAAATTCAAATTTTAATCCTCCAATTCGAATGTAAATTTGAATGTGAGATTTAGCACACCTTGACCATGGAAGCAGTTCTAATTCAAATATTCACCACCATAAACATGCTGAGTTCATTTAAGGGTCAATGGCAGATCGAATACGAATCAAATTTTTGGATCGTTCCCATTCTATCTAATCAAAATGTTCACATGTTATATTAATATGTAATACATGTTTGGTGTGCTCTAGATTCTGTCACTATTATCTCCATGATAAGAAGTTGTGACTGGTGATTACTTGGCCTCACCAGCAAACTCCCAACCTGCCAAGTATTAAAAGCAATATTGGATGCTAGGGTCCTGTAAAGTTTTTCTTTACATAAACTATATTTTAAGGGTAATATTTCAAGGATAAATGGTTCTTTATCCAAATAATGAGCCATTTATTCTCAAAATGCTCATTTTGCCTTTTAATGCTCTATAATTAAAATAATTTTATTGTACATTGGAGTCATCTGAAGGTACACGTAGTGGGTTATTTATCAAAATCCAAAATGTATTCATTATTTTCTGAAAACCACTCCAAAAAACCAAATCCGCACTGACTTTCCCCCTGTGTCAGATTTAAAATTGGTCCATCCCAAGGCCGGCATGCAATTCTGCCCAAACCCGCCCTCCACAGATGCGCACCAGGACTGCTGCATGTTTACCTCAACCTGCGCATGTGCTCCATCGTCCTCTACCAAAGAAAGGAGGAGCCGCACTTGGGAAAAAAGTGTAAGGTAGCAAAGTCCCCGGTGCAGCTCTATCAATGTGGCAAGTGGGCGGCATGCTGCCCTTAAAATATTGCCGTCCTTAAAATATTGCCGCCCTAGGCCCGGGCCTTTGTTACCTTGCCACCATTCTGGGCCTGCTTCCCCCCTTATTTATCAATACAATCCTAATTTTACAAATTTCTTTCCCAGCGCAGATCAGGATATCTTCCAGTTGTAAACGGGTCTGAGATGGGGTACTTTTTATTCTGACTTTTAACACCATCAGGGTTTAATAAATCATGAAAATTTTAGGTTTTTTTCTAAGAAAAAATTGTGTTTTACCCTTTAAAAGGCTGACCAGAAAAAAATCCGACTTATCAGACTAAAAAATTGGTTTCTCATGCTTATCGGATCATTACACTGTTTTTGAAAGGAAAAAATAATTCTTATGGATAATGGCTATGAAATATTCATGTAGCAGGATCTCCAAGTAGAGCAAGTACTCCCCACAGCAACAATTTATTTATTTATTATTTATCAATATGTTAAACATATGTTGGAAGAATTCAAAGGAAAATTAAAAGTGCTCAACATAAGCTTTCTCAACTTACTTATAGAACCCAACTACATCATTAAAACATAATAGAAAAATATTGACTTGCATTATAAATGTGGAATCTTTACATTACAGAAGCTCCATGTTTGCGTGAGTGCACACACCATACCTCCCAACTGTCCTGTCTTGTGCGAGACAATCCTGATTTTGACAGCTCAGCCCACAGTCCCAGGTTTCTTAACTAGGGATGTAGCGAACTGTTCGCCGGCGAACTAGTTCGCGCAAACTTCGACTGTTCGCGTCCGCCGCAAGTTCGCGAACGTCGCGCGACGTTCGCCAATATGCGTTCGTGTCAAAAATCATTCGACCATTCGACCATTCGATTCCTTCGACCGCTAAAATCGAAGGATTTTCGTTCGAATCGAACGATCAAAGCCATTGGATTGAATGAAATCATTCGATCGAATGGCTTCGATCGTTCGATTTGAACGAAAATCCTTCGATCGAACGATTAAAATCCTTCGATCGTTCGAATCGAACGATTAAAATCCTTCGATCGTTCGAATCGAACGATTTTCGGATGTTCGAAGTTCGCAAACTGTTCGCGAACTGTTCGCATTTTTTGCCGGTGTTCGCGAACGGCGTTCGCGAACACATTCTCGGCGGTTCGCTACATCCCTATTCTTAACTGAAATGTCCCCAGTTTCTCTTTGATCTCCAGCAGTGACTCCAGAAAAAGACAAAGTTTCTAAAAGTAAGAGGCTTTTTGGCAGAGAGACCAGAACACTGGACAGCTGCATTTTGATACATTTGAAGCAATTAAAGCTAAGCAAAGAAACAATGGTAACTATTTAAGATAAGCAAAGAAACAATTGTAATTATTTAAGATAAGCAAATAAACATTTGTAACTATTTAAGATAAACAAGTCTCTTGGGAGAACTAAGACTTGCAGTTTAAAGGGCAATTTCAGCTTCATGAGCAAAACTGGTGTAATACATAAAACATGGCCCTAAAACTCTCAGAAATGTGTTCAAACTTTCATAACCTGCCTGTAATTAGTGGGGTGGCCATAAAATGGGCATGGTCAGAAAATTCACAGTACTACGCACCGCTGATGTTTTGCCCCTCTTTACATTTTTCACATGCTAGAAGATATGACACAAGCAAGATCCAAAATAATATTTTTTACACTGTCCATAGCACTGCACTGGGAATTAGATGTGGCTGGGAGGCATCCAGCCCTTAAACTTCTGCTGCCCTAGGCCTGGGCCTTTGTGGCCTTCCCACAAATCCTGGCCTGAGTACATTATATACATTCATCTCTGTGTCAGGAAAGCTTTCATTTCTACTTTTATTCTTTTTACAGCAAGCTTTAAATCCAGAGAGGAGCCTGAGTACCAATTAAACTATAAATAATAAAGTCTCAATTGGATCAAAGAGAGAGACTAAAGATAGTGATGGGCGAATAAATTTGGCAGGTGAGAATCTGCAGTGAATTTCCGTGTTTCCCCACGGGCGAATAAATTTGCGAAACTGTGGAGAAAATTTGCTGCTGAAAAATCTGCAGCGTCAAAAATTTTTTATGAGATCTGCTTGTTGCAGGACAGATGTTGGGGATTTATTATTTTTGCACAAACACTATAAACCTATTGCTTGGACCTACTGTATATGCTTTTCAAGAGCATCAATGCAGAATATTACTGGGGCACAGAAGAACAGTTCATTCTGACACCATGGGGCAGATTTATTAAGGGTCAAATAGTGTTTTTTGGTGTCAAACTTCACACATTTTAATAAAACCGCAATTTGAATGTAAATTTGAATGTGAGATTTGTCACACCTCGACCATGGAAACAGTTCTAATTCGAATATTCACCACCTAAAATCTGCCTAGTTCATGTACAAGTCAATGTCAGAGGTCCGTTGAACCATTGGAATATGTTAATTGCCTTCATGACATTCGAGGGAAAACTCTATTTGAATTTGATTAAAATTTTCGGGTCAGTACTATTCGATTGAATATTTGACTTTCAAATTCACATAAATTCAAAATTCGACCTTTGATAAATCTGCCCACTAATAAAAACAATTAAAAACTGAAGCAAAGCCCCTAATGAATTAGTTGGTGGTTCAGCAGCAAAATCACGATCATTATTATGACATTATCACCGTTAGGTGGAATATGGTGAGGGCAGGTAGTAGTGTGGACAAGGGTGGTGTTTAGAAGCATCAAGGTAGAGGATACGGCACCACCCAGGACCTTCAGAAGTTGATCAGTTCCTGTTTAGTGGGTTTGACATTAGTGTAATTATGAGTTATACGATGGGTTCCACTGAGACCAAGTGATATAAGAACAAAGTAATTCATTGTGCTTCATACTTGTTTGTGTGCACAGAATCACAAGGCTTCCGTTACAATGCACAGAATTGGCCATTCTAATTATATCTGTCTGTAAAAAGCTCTCATTTAAGGGCCACTATGTCTTCATTTAAATTTCCCTTGTGCATTTACTTAAAAAAATTAAGAGCTGGCAGTATATTTATTTTTAATTTACTTTATGTCTTGAAGCTTCTATTAACGTATCAGTGTCTCAGCTTGCAATTTTAACCATGTTTAAGCAGCCAATTTCTTCTGGCATTCTGGCCACAAGCTCCATATCATCTCTCACAGGGATTGTACTGGGTTTTAATCGCATGAAAAAAACAGAATGGGGTGTTGCCTGTTAATCCAAGGTGCATGGCACAAGACCCACTGGGGTATCGACAGCCGAGTTGGTTTATATGACAGTCTCCTAGGTTTTCTTACAACAGATACCATAAATCTATGCCAGCATGTACCATGTTATACTAACATGTTAAAGATGGGACTTAATTCCTAAAGTTAGTCTTAAAGGCAACTGACTTGGGTTTGGCTACACTTGGCCTAAACATTTATAACTAATTGTAAGGACCATATTACTGTAGACTTTTGTTCAAAGACAGTCAATAGCAATTGAACTCATATTTAAAGGGGTGGTTCACCATTACGTTAACTTTTAGTATGTTATAGAATGGCCAGTTCTAAGCAACTCTTTGATTGGTCTCTATTATTTTTTTTATAGCGAATTCTTTTCCTTATTCTTCTGACTCTTCCCAGCTTTCAAATGGGGGTCACTGATATAATGTAATCTGTGATCACTTCTGTCCATATTATATTGCTTGACTATTTATATATTGTATTGGCTTTTAATAAATAAAACAGAAATAATGAGTAATACGTACAGTATACTGTCATAAGAGAAGATAGATTAACTTTAACAGTGAAATATTGCATGCTCTTCATCCCTTTGCAGTACAGCTGAACATACAGTATCTGTTATTTTTCCCATTCAAATTTGTTTGTACTTGATTCAAAGGTCTCACTACTAGTGATGGCGAATCGGTAGCGTTTATCGCAAAATGGCGTAAAATTCTCAAAAAGCATTATAGTGAATTGCCATCAATTTCGACGTAATTGACAATTTTTACATGCATGACTATTTGGTCCAAATGCATTACAGTAAATGGGCGTCCGAATAATTTTGACGAGCGGCCATTTTTAAGTACGCACCAATATTTTTCCAAATTGTCACTGCAGTTTTGCAAATTCATTCACTTGCAGAAAAATGTGGAAATTCACCTCAAATTTATGTCTGGTGAATTTATTCGCCCATCACTACTCACTACATATTGTGCACAGTGGCGGAACTACCGGGGGAGCAGGGGGTGCGAGCGGGCCAGGGCCCGCACCCCCTCAGGGCCCCCCGGCAGTCCGCGCGCCGCTGCGCGGCGCACATTACTGGATAGTTTCCGGGTGTACGGAGGGGGGCGGGGGCCCGCTGCGCGTCCTGCGCCAGGGCCCGCCCCCCTCCAGTTACGTTTCTGATTGTGCAGGACTTTAGGCAAAACTTTATGGCCAATGATCCTTTTGTGCTGGTCAAACCACACCTCTGTTTGCCATTAGTCTAACAGTTAGGACTAAGGTTAAATGTGTTATTTCAAACAACATCATTTATATTTCCTTTCAGAGAATGACCTAGTAGCAGAGTGTTGTACCATGTTAGTTCATGATGAACAGGACAATATAAACCTTTAATTTCTCAACATAGTAGATAAAAAATGTGAACTTTCATGACAACTTAGGTCTCTGTTTCAGGCATATTGTAGTATAAAAATGTATTATACCATATCATACTATGACTGAAGCAGGATTATTTATTAAAGTATGAATGCTTTATAGTTTTGTTTACTATAAAATTGAAAAAGTCAGAATCTGAAAATCCGGCATCTCAGACCTAACGAGTTTGTCAATGTGGTCTGCACTGGAATTAGGCCAAAAATCCAACTATTTAAGACTTTTTTATGCAAAAATCAGAAAAAAATCGATTGATTCGGGAAAAAACTCGGATTTTCACTTCATTTTTTTGGTGTTTGTCTCCAATCCGGGTAAATCGTGCTTTTTTAATAACAAATAAGGTCCAATCGTGGATTCTAGTTTGGTCATACTTTTTTTATTAAAATAATCAGAAAAACTGATAAATATGCCCCTTTATGTTCTCTTAATTTAGGGGAATTTCCTGGGGGGGGGATTTTTACCTAGGAAAATTATAAATCATTTCTAAATCTGCCAGAGTTTTTATGTATTTCCCTTTCTGGAGCAAGATTAAGAGTCCTAAATACAAAAGAAAAATGCAAATAAATGTGATTTTGCATGATAGAGGGATTTATACCAGAAAAATATTTTATGTTATGCACAAAAATTCAACTTTTCAAAGAACTATAGCAGAATACAGCATATTTGATTAGATTCCAAAGCCAAATCCTGGAACGGTAGCCTTACCCCAGGTAGCACACATTCTGCCAAATCCAAAATAGGTAACCATGTCTTTCTACTCATTTTTTAAAAATGTATGAAAATTCATCTCAAAAGGTTCACTTTGCAAGTCTATATCTCCCACATAGCATAAGTTACCAAGAAAAAACGTCAGGGGTCCACTGAACAGTTTAATGCCCATTGCATTGTACATAGAATTGTACATAGAAGTATCTGGCGCTTAGAGAGCCCAAAATGAAGTTAGTACATACAAATTGTCCAGAGCTCACATCAGCTACTGAAAAATAAACACATTTACTGAATTTTTTTGGGGAAAAACACAGAAACATATATTGACCCCCCAACCCATATACAGTATTTTTGGAAAGCACACATTCAGATGAATCCAAAATAGGTAACTATGTCTTTCGACTCCAAACTACTGAGTCACAATGCTTTCCCAAAATTTACTGTTTTGATGAAATATCGGAAAATTGCATCAAAGCTTCCATTTTTAGCATGTTATCTCCCACATACCATAAGGTACAAAGTAAAAAACATCCTAAATATTAGTGCCAGGGGTCTACTGAACAGTTTGATGCCCATTGTTTTTAGGATTACCAAAGTATCTGGGGATTAGATACCCCAAAATAAAGTTAGCATATACACATTTCATAGCATATATTTCACTACCAAAATAAATACTGCCTGATGTATGTGGGATAAAAGCTGAACATGAGTAAGACAACCCCAAAAAAAACATATATTTTCCAAAAGTACACATTCTAAAGAATCCAAAATGGGTAAATACATCTTTCTATGGCAAACTACTAAACTGTAAAGCCATGCTACACATTTTTCTGAAATTTCTGAAAAACATCACCCCAGATAAGCACACGGGGGTCTACTGAAAATTCCCAATATGCATAGATTTACCAAACTATGTGGCATACAGAGACCCCCAAATGAAAATAGTGCATATGAATTTTCATGTCTGACACTGGCTGCTGCAATGGCTGCTGCAATATAACCATACGTTTTGTGTATTTTGTGCCATAAGACAGGAAGACACTAGAAGACCATATATTTTCTGAAAGCATACATTCTGATGAATCCAAAATATGTGAATATAGCAAACTACCAAAACTGCAAGGCCATGCTAAATGTAGTAGCTTTTATGACATTTATGAAAATTGTCACAAATCTTGTATTTTACCCCATTATATACACTAGATTACATAAATTACCAACAAAAAATATCCTAGTATGAACCCCAGGGGTCTACTGAACACTTTGATCCAATATGCATTTTGTGGTGCACAGAAACCTTCAAATTAAATTTTAACATCTGACATTCAGATTTACATAGCGGGCGCCCCTAGGCCCACTGCTGTTTGTTGCCCATCCCTTTATTTGCACAAATTTTGATCATCGGGACCGGAGCAATGGGGATTGGTGCAGGGGCCATTTTAAAAACTATTGTATCTCCTGCTTATTCCCTGTGTTTCTGAATACAAGGCTTTCTAATCTTGGAACTACAAGGGCAAGGGCCTATCCCTAGGGTGAAGCAGCACATACACCAACTGTGCAAATGTCTGGGTAAAGTGCCTAGTGGTTAATACAACCCTGGGTGTAGGGTTTATCAGAATGTGGGGGTGCTCTGAAGTGGATTGAAAGGTGTTCATGGTTCTGTCACAAATTGAAGACCTTTTAGAGTGGTATTTTATATCACATTAGATATTCACACAAAACACACACACATATTATATATATATATATATATATCTATATATATATATATATATATATATATATATATATATATATATATATATATATATAGATATAGATATAGATATAGATATATATATAGTAGAAATAGGTATCGGCACTCACGATTAGTGATGGGCGAATTTCTCCCGTATCGTTTTGCTGAATAATTTGCAAATTTCCTGTGAAATTCGCAAAAAACTGTGAAAAATTCGAGAAATGGTGCCAGCATCTAGTTTATAAAATGCCGGCACACATTCGCTGGCAAAAATGTGCCGGAGTACAAAAAACGGACGGCGGTGAATTTTCATGGCAATTTCGCAAACTCGGGAATTCGCCACAAATTCGCGCCTGGCGAATAAATTCGCCCATCACTAAAGTTTCGGCTGACACCAGCCTTTCTCAAATTCTGACGCTGGTGTTAAAGTCAATGGGCGTCTGTATAATGTTTACGCGCGCCGGTTTTAACGCTGGCAAATTTTCGGCGGCGATTTTTCACGGCAGTTTTGCAAATTTATTTGCCCATCACTAGTAAATAAGCCTGATAACCTGCATGGTAGCAAAGGCAGCGTAATTATAAAGTCTGTATAAGGGTGAACTGTTCTAGATATGCGAAAGTTATCTTGCTGTTAAATAATTAGGCTCTGGAACTGGCCACTGGCCAGTTATAGAATGCCTTATTCCTACTAAAATGACAACTGGTGGTCTTCATTTTTAAAATATTTTTAATTTAATAGCTGTCTTTCTTTTCTACATCTTTCCAGCTTTCAAATGGAAGCCAAAAAACAATTGCTTTGTTAAACTAGGCCCCTCTCTTATCCACCTTTCAGTCTCTCATTCAAATCACTGCCTGGTTGCAAAGGTAAACAAGACCCTAGAAACTAGATAGCTGCTGAAATTCCAAACTGGAGAGCTGCTAAAAATAAAAAGTGACCAATTGCAAATTATTGAAGAATATTCATGTTTACGTCATATTAAAATGACAGTAATTTAAAGGTCACACAAACCCTTTAAAATACATAGGTGTAATATGTATAAAGGTGTTTCCACCCTGCACTCCTGTGGGGAGAGGGAGTGTCCAGTTATCGGATCCCACCTTGCAACTGTACAAAAATATACGTGTAGCAATCACAAATGAGCATACAGCACACGGTTCTCTACACTTGCACTTTACCCAGAGGCCACTCACTTCTGCTCTACTGAATAAGCTGCAAAGGTTAGAGTAGCTCAGGTACAAAATAGAGACTTGAGAAAGTGCTACTTCCAAGGTTCCATTTGTATTGGACAAACAAATTACATTCCCCCTAATGAACTGCTTTCTAATGCCATTGTAAAACCAATCTGCGCCCTGAAAGGATTATACCAAACATGGAGGTAACTTGCTGCAATTTATCAAGTCTGAATTGTGTGTGAAAACATGATCATTTGCCCTTTACTTATTCAATTTGTGATACTAAATTATCCCTTGAATTTTTGAAGAAGCGAATGACTACATTTGATAATGGAATCATTTTTATTCAGGCTTTGCTGTTGGAATTTCTGCTGCTGTATTTATTTATCTCTCTGCCGCTCGGGTGCTAAATTTAGTATCTCTGTCTAGAATGCTGGCTTCATTAAAGTGATGTGACATGTAGATTTTGTGACACCTCCTCAGAGGCACAGAGCAAAAATGACTTGTACAATTACAGCATGATGCCCCTTGGATGCAGTTGTTGAGGAAGCATTCACAGTCCTCATACTATTTAAGGCACTTGTTAATCATGTTTTAATGAGTTCCCAGTCTGAACAAGATTATTATTGTTTATCACATGCTCCCCTTGCCTTTCTGCAAACTGCATCAGAAGGGAGAGGCTAAACATGAACTTGTCACAGCTAATGCTACAGGGCTAGGGGAATGGGTCTGGAGCCTGCAAGCTCCTGTTGCTTAGAGGGAATCAGACTGAAGCTGAATAACTAATGAGAACTCGTGCAGCCCGAGAACACAGGGGAATTTAGAACACACACATACTGCCCATGAACAGATTCCAAAGCAGAATGGCTGAAAAGAAGTGAAATACAGAAGCTAGCATGACTTCTTTCTGGTTCGATTTACAAGAAAATTACTTCTGTATTGAAAAATAAAAGATATTACAGCATCTACCAATACTGTTGGAAAGAAATGTATCCATGGGCAACTGTGTCTTTTTAATTATTGGTATAGGATACAGTATCTGTAAACCTGTTATCCAGAAAGCTGCAAATTCTGATGAAATTGCCAGCAGCCTAGACTTGGCAGAACAGGTATGCGATCCCTTTTCTGGAAACCCGTTTTCCAGAAATAATGGAATGGCCATTTCCCATCGATTCCATTTTTTCCAAATAACCCAAATTTTTAAAAATGGTTTCCTTTTTCTTTTTTCTCTGTAATAATAAACCAGTAGCTAGTACTTGATCCAAACTAAGATATAATTAATCCTAATTGGAAGCAAAACCAGCTTATTTGGTTTATTTAATGTATATGAGTTTCTAGTAGACTTAAGCTATGAAGATCCATATTACTGAAAGATCCAAGGTCCCAAACATTCTGGTTAACAGGTCCCATACCTGTAATTCTAGGTTCCCTTACAACTTGTTCCCGTTTTCACAATTGACATGTGCAAACAGACACAAATGCGCTCATTGCAACAGTACTGTTTGCACTCAGCACACAAACAAATTGACTAAACAACAACATTCTTCAAGGAGAAAAAAAACTTTGAATTATTTGCCTACATGCTTCTTGCATTGAATGAACCATAAAATGGCAGCAGCCTAATCTATGCATTTTCCCGTTATTAGAGAGAAGCGGAAAGAGAATTTTGAGGAATTTCAGTGCCTATAAAACAATTAGCAATTATGCTGCAAACATGTTTCTTTTAACAAAAAATCTCAGAGATTCAACGGACAATGCTTAAACTGTTGACAAAAAATCATGGGTGAGAGGGACTGAGACATGGAAATGTGTTACTCTGGCAAGACAAGAAACAAAAAATGTTTGTTAATACTTCATCAAGTGTGTGATAATTATCGATGTACAGAGCCAGGACAAGTAGAATTCACACTAAAGTCTCAGTCCCTGCTTGTGATCTGTCTCTTTCTCCCACCCCCGCTACTTTTACAGTCAACTGATTCTACCTCATCCCACCTGTGATTTGGTACCATACAAAGAAGGTAAAAGACACAAGCTTAATCACAAGACCAGAAATAGGAGTAGGTCTAGGCAGAAGGGGCCTGTGCCTAAGAATCTAGTGCACGTTTGGCAGTTATGCCATTTTCTGCCTAACCCCCTAGTTCTGGCCATGATGATAAAGGTCACAAAGGTGGTCCAAACATTGGATACAATAAAGCATTTTTTTTTCATTAAGTCCTACACAATGCAATACCATTTTCAGTTATTTCAATTATTCCTTACACATTTTATTTCATAATAAAACTGTATCTGGAATGCATGGAAACACAGTGAAGCAGGTATTTTAAAAAACCTACTCCATTTCAGAACCAATGGAGTAGATAGAGATATAGGGGGAAATTTACTAACCTGCGAAATTCACCAGCGACGGCATTGCACCCATCGCTACACGGGGCGAAAATTCGCTCAGACAAAGCTAATTTACTAAAATGCGAAGTTGCATCCAGGGCACCGAACGCCGGTGAATTTTCACATGCGTTACTTCGGCAATCAAATCGAAGATGCGCTTGTGTTCAATCTTCGCTAGAAGTCTTCACTACGTTGAATGGACGTATTTGTTGCAGCAAATACATTACACTACACAAGCCCAGGGAACCTTAATAAAGAAAATAGAGTTGTTATAATGCCCTACACATGAGCCCACTGTATAGTTTATGTTCCATATGTTAAAATGTATGGGGGAACCCGGTTACCCAAAAAAATTTATAAGGTCTTTTGCAGGCTATCTCTCTGAAAAAAGGAAGACGCCAGCTTTTTTTGGGACTTAGAAACTTTTTCTACTAAAAATATGATGTAAGTAACAGAAGATTAAGGTAGATCTATGCACTCCAATGCAATTCGCCTGGTCTGAGCATGGCAAAGACAAGTCTGGCGAAAGAGGTAACGTTCAGTAAAATCCGCATCTTAGTGAATTTGCCACGTAACGTCCATTCGCCTGAGTGAAGATTCGTCTGGTGATAGAGTGTGAATGACCGCTAGTGTCTCTTTCGCTAGCGAAGTTATGCCTGTGCCAGTTAGTAAATTGGCAAAGTGCCTGAAAGTGGTAACACTGGCAAATTGTCGCCATCGTTAGTGACTTCGCCTTTTATTAAATCTGCCCCTATGGCTTATAATAAAGGGGCAGATGCAGGTAGATTCAAAAATAACCCTTCTAGTCTTTGCAGTGCTCACAGCATGTTAATAATATGCTGATCTTAAACTATGTGTGCGAGCAACAGTGTACTCGGAATTATTTTTTAAAAAATATTTTTTGACCATTTTTACAAGTTCAAACTTGAATTGCTTCCCTCTCACTTCAGCCTAGCAACTACAAGTTGCTACATCAGTTGATACATTTCTTGAAACGGTATCAGACAACTGTCAGCAACTTATGTATCATTTGTCATGCTGACTTAAAGCATACTCAGTAGGATAGTTAATCCTTAATGGCAAGCTTTTCATGGGAAACATAGAAAGGTGAAGAATGAAACTTTAAACTTCAAATTTAATCAAAAAAACTGTCCAAAATAACAAACAAAAAGCAACGGAGAGAAGTCAGTATTAATGGTGTGCTATTTCAATGTAACTGCAAGACTGCCAAAATGCCTACACTCATATCATATCATTTGGAGCAGTAATGGAGTTCCAGACCCCGTGGGCACAACCCAATGGAAAGGAAAAATATAAGCTGAAATGTCAAATTTCGTATCAGTTTTACAGCTCCTCCTGATCACAACAAGGTTATTTACTGATGTATCAGAAAAGGAATCTCCACCCTCCTTCTCCTTTCATTGAGCATTTTTATACATATCCAAAAGTCGGACATACGACTCATACCTTACTCCTCTAAGTGTGTAAATGTTTACCACATGTTGTACCTCCACCTTAAAACAAAAAAATTCTATTGATAAAAAATAAGAAAAAAAAGAGATCAGTTTCACATTTTAATCTAGTCACGTGTTCTTTAAATGTGAGGAACATACAGAATTCCAGGTTAAGAACATTTTAACATGTGATTTCTTATAGCCCTAGCCTTTCTCGAGGTCATACACCTTCAAGGATAATTATTTCAGAGCTGTATAACCAGCAGTATGCCAGCTGTGGCCAAATGACAGACACTAGTAACTCACAACTACCTGTTGTTGATGGGAATTCTAGCATAACAGCTAGAAAGTCACCAAATGGAATGACTGCTATATCTCTGAGAATTAACACCTATATAGCACATACAGCCATGAATCACATGATGATTCGCGAGAGCCATGAAATCTTGTAAAATATACCCTTGTGCCCTTTGTTTGAAAATATGAGGATATTAGAAGTAACTTTGGAGTTTCATGACCTGTATAAAAGCACTCAGACTTCGGCCTTGTGCTTTTATATGGTCATGGAACTCCTCTGTGACTTATAATATCCTTATATTTTACAACAGGGTGTACTTTATTCACTATATAATTTATGCTCAAGGATGTCACACAACCTTCTCAAACGTTTATTATAGAAAATGTACCCTATGTTCTAAAATATTAGGATATCAGAAGTCACCTCAGAGTTTCATGACCTGTATAAAAGCACTTTCTCTGCTGCCTTGGGCCTTTATATGGCCAATAAACACCCTGGTGATGTCTAATACTCATTTATTTACAGTAGGAGGTAAATTATTTCCTATATACTGTAATAGTAATTAGTGGTGTAATTAGTTATAATTGGAACTTAGTGGTATAATTTGTGTCACACAAGAAAATTCACCAAAAAGTCAGTGCCTACTATTTTAAAGTACAGGGATATTAGAAGTCATCTCGAAGTTCCCGGAACCTGTTTAAAAACATTATATGGTCATGCAACTACTTAGTAACTCCTGTTATCCTTGTAATTTACAGGTGAGGAAAAAGATACAGTATTCCCTATATAATAAAAATGGGGTATCACATCAAGATTATAAGATAGCTCATACAAAAACACTGTACATGTCTCGCATACTTTCAGAACCTTCAAGGTGGAACAAGTTTGCTAACCATTCATGCATCTTGCTTTAAAGTACCTCTGCCATGCTAAATGCCTGTTCCTTCATCATACAGTATGTTTGAGAGATCACATTCTCCATGGCTTAAATGGAGAAATAAAAAAAAGTTCAGACTAAAAATGTATTGTGACTCTTGCAACATGGGCTGAAGTGAGGATTGGGAACATCTAAATGCTTATATGCATTGACTTCCCATTATTTATTTTACATAAAATTTCTACTTCAAGGATAGGCAACCCTTGCCAGGGATCGCCAATCTTTTTTTTACCCTTGAGCCACATTCAAATGTAAAAAAAAGTTGGAGAGCAACATAAGCACGCAAAAAGTTCCTGGGGTGCAAATATGGGCCATAATTTGCTATTTTGTAGCCACTATGCAGACTTGAAGCCAAAAGTAGACTCTATTTGGCAGTTCACATGGCTTTTATGCAACCAAAACTTGCCTTCAAGCCAGGTATTCAAAAATAAGCACCTGCTTTGAGGCCACTGGGAGCAACATTGAAGAGGTTGGAGAGCAACATGTTCTCACGTCATGAGCCATTTGTTGGGGATCACTGCTCTACATATTGCCTACTACATCTTCCATTGTTCCTTCAAATAACTTTGGAAAGGCTTCTTATAGTTCCAGTATCATCATATCTGATATTTCAAAAATTACCCGTTCCTAGTACTCATAATTGATCCTTCCATCATGAGTTTTTTTTCTTTTTATCGCAAACCTCTTAGAGGTCCAGCATTTGGTCAGGGCTCCTTAGACATGTGTTACAGATATATGGATATATCCTTGTATCAGTCATAATGTTACAGCTGTGAGAATATCTAGGAAAACAAATACCAGCTCATTCTAGATCTCACCTTAAGAGTTCTGCTGACTGGTCTTCCATATATGTAACATAACTTATGCCACCAATGAGGATAAAACATTGGGCTAACCCAACAGAACAACAAAACAATGGGCATAAACCAACAGAAAATAAAAAATACTAATCAAAATCATAAAGCTTTTTAAATTCTATAGGTATAGATCCCCTTTAAAATACAACACTTCCCCCTTTATCTTTTATGGGTGTACCAGCTCTCATTCATTCCTTTGTGTCTGGGGGAGGCCTCTGATCTAAACAAAAATGACAGACAGACATAAAAAGAACTCCAACCAGTGACTCTTGTTGTTACCATCCAGTCTGTGATTTGCCAATATGCACAGAAACAGCTACAAGGCCAAAGGTTTGCATATTCCTGATATGAATGCTAAACAGCTGACATGATCAGTGGATTTATAAAATATCAATTATATCAATAACTTTGTAGGACAAAAATTGATAAACACAACAATCAGGAGCCACACTTTCTAGTCCTTTTGCTCACTCAATAGAATATCATTTGTATCAAGACCGATAGAATGTGGTGGCCGCTGTCCAAGGTGCTGAATGAGAGCAATAGCAATCCATGGACCATTTTATATATATATATATATATATATATATATATATATATATATATATATATATATATATATATATATATATATATATATATATTATAAGAGCAGCTCAGGCCTAGGAGTTGGAGGAGGAGGAAGAGCCACTCATTGGGGAACACTGCTCTAGATATTGCCTACTACATCTTCCATTGTTCCTTTAAATAACTGTGGAAAGGCTTCTTACAGTTCCAGTATCATCATATCTGATCTTTCAAACATTACCCGTTCCTAGTACTCATAAATGATCCTTCCATCATGAGTTGTTTTTTTTTTTTTTTTTCTCTTTATCGCAAACCTCTTTTTGGTCCAGCATTTGATCAGGGCTCCTTACACAAGTGTTACAGATATATAGATCACACCTTAAGAGTTCTGCTGACTGGTCTACAATAAACATAAGTTATGCCACCAATAAGGATAAAACAATGGGTTTACCCAACTGAACAACAAAACAATGGGCATATACCAACATAAAATAATGAATACTAATCAAAATCATAAAGCTCTCTAAATTCTATAGGTATAGATCCCCTTTAAAATGCAACACTTCCTCCTTTATCTTTAAAGGCTGTACCAGCTCTCATTCATTCATTTGTGCTTGGGGGAGGCCTCTGATCTAAACAAAAATGACAGACAGACATCAACAGGACTTCAACCAATGACTCTTTATATCTGTTGTTACCATCCAGTTTGTGATTTGCCAATATGCACAGAAACAGCTACAAGGCCAAAGGTTTGCATATGGCCGATATGAATGCTAGACAGCTGACGTGATCAGTGGATTTATAAAATATCAATTATATCAATTACTTTGTAGGACAAAAATCGATAAACACAACAATCAGTGGAATCAGCTGAGCCACACTTTCTAGTACTTTTGCTCACTCAATAGAATATCATTTGTATCAAGGCCCATAGAATGTGGTGGCCGCTGTCCAAGGTGCTGAAGGAGAGCATTAGCAATCCATGGACCATTATATAAGAGCAGCACAGGCCTAGGAGTTGGAGGAGGAAGAGGAGGAGGAGGGGTTGCATCACACGCTCCTGGGGGCACACAAGTTGATACTAGTTGCCAAGACAAAGATCCACACGGTAACCCCAAAACCTTAGCTTCCCCATCCTCTTCACTTCCTCTGGTGTTTCCTCGAGATGATCATGTATGGATGCTGGGTTTTCATTTGGAGGGGTTGAACTTGATGGACTTTGTCTTTTTTCAACCCAATTTAACTATGTAACTATGTAACTATGTACTCACCATGTTGACTTCTGAGACCATATCTATGCTGGCAACGTCTATTCGCATCCCAACCTCCACTGAAGGGCCTGCAATAATAATAATAATAATGATATAAAAAAATCATATTTAAAGTGTAAACAAGAAAGGCAGATTTTAAATAGCCAAGATGCAGTTCTTCTAAAAAGGATGTCCAGCAGGGGGTCGTAACTACAGAGGAAGCAGAACCTGCGGCCGCAGTGGGCCCCAGGAGGTATAGGGGCCCCTAATTCATATACAATTTCAATAAATATTTGTATAACAGGTCAACCTCTATACATATTGGGGGCCTGAAAAAATAAATTGCTGTGGGGCCCAGTGATATGTAGTTACCTAGTCACTGACGTCCTGGTTAGGTTTAACTACACGCTGCCTGGGGATCCTATAGCTGGAGGGCCACAGGATGGATATGAATGGACCATACCATGAGCCTTAAGAGTAGTGTGGGAGGGGGGTTCTTACCTCCGAAGTCTGGCCTCAAGCGAATGTCATATCCTTTGAGCAATCTGTCCACTGTTTCCTTCACATATGACATGTTGCTGGGCTCGTTAACGCTGAGGGGGAGAAGCAGGAATGACAATCAGTGTCTGCATAAACCAGACATGACAATCCCCCCCCCGCAATCCACCGTCCCCCCCAATACTGGGAGCCAAACGTGCAGCCCCTCTCAGATCTCACCTGTGAGCGCAACACACCATGGCAATCATCATAGGAAACCACACGACGCCGAAATAGCCTCTGCCCCGGAGAGTCCACATGGTCCAAGTGTGAATGAGAAACGTTGTTTAATGAGCGGCGGAGGCGGCGGAGGCTTCCAGGAATGCGAGTAAAAGTCTCAAACCAAAGACCCCCCTAATTCCAAATAGAGTTGCGCATGCGCGGAGCTGCCAGCATCACAGCACACACCGTTTGCTACAGGAACACATCAAACTGTTTTTCTCAAACAAAAAAAAAAAAACATAAAAAACGCGCAGATCCAGAATGAAAGTTCCAAGGTTATTCCTTCAGCCGATCATAGAGGGGGGGACGTGTCACTAGTTGAGCGCGACCTTCTTCACTCGAGCGCTGAGACACAGGCTGGGGACTGTCAGCTTCATCATCGGTCTGGGGATAGACATCTGCCCCTGTAAGTGATGCCGGCGATGAGGTGCCTGGCGAGTAGTAGCCTCCCTCTGGCACTGACTCCCCTCCGCGTCCCGCGTGTTTCCTCGGCAGAAGAGCCGCAGCAGCAGCGTCAGACAGCGTTACACAGCGTTACACAGCGGCAGCCATTCCCAGGCAACAAGCAGTTCTGGCAGAGACACGTACCTGATCACGATTTCTCTCATTATGGGAGGGGGCATAAAAAAGGCAAAGCAATTACTTCTGCTCTGATATATGGGAAAGGGAGATGAAAACAGCTTAGATACAGCCGCCGGCTCTATTAGACCTTACAATCAAACGCCGCACTTGAGACTTAAGATTTGTCGCAGACCCCCCCCCCTACAAAGTGCACAGGAGAGGGGCTTTATGATTGCCATGGCCAGGCCTTGCACTGACACTCACTCTACAAACACTTGTACTGCTGCATAACGCCATTAAAGGGATTGTTCACCTTCAAACAACAAGTTGTTATCAGATAGATCACCAGAAATAACGACTTTTTCTAATTACTTTGTATTTTCTATGTCACCCTTTTTCTAATATTGAAGTGTAAAGTGTCATTTTTCACCATCTGAAGCAGCCCTGGGAGGGGGGGGTCGCCGACCCTGTAAACTGTTCTAAATTGATACATTTAGTTGATACATTTCCTGTCTTTGTCCCTGCTGAGCAGAATCTCTGGGTTTCATTAAAGGCAGCTGTTAGAATTGATACAATCAGAGCCTGACCAGGGCGGACAGGCATCCTAAATCAGAGCCGGGCCCAGCCAGCCGCCCTAGGCAACCTGGCTAGCCGCAGCGCCGACTTTGTGCGCGCATGTGCAAACAGACATGTGAACGGACGCTGGCGCGCATGTGCAAATGGACGCTAGCGTGTATGCCCTAATGGATGCTGGTGCACATGCGCCAAAGGATGCTGGCACGCATGCGCCAACGGATGCTGGCACGCATGCGCCGCCAGATGCTGTACGTGCCTGGCGCCCCTCCAGCTTTGCGCCCTAGGCACGTGCCTACTCTTCCTGCCCCTAGTTCCGGCCCTGCCCTAAACAACCTGGCTGGCTGTGCCGCCAAAGGGGAGCACGCATGGGCGAATAGACACTGGCGAGCACAGAGGCTGGGCGCATGCGCAAATCACCACTGGCGCGTATGCGTGAACCAATGCAAGTGCACATGCGCCAATAAATGTGAGCGGACAGTTCAGACAGGAGAGAGGGGACTGTACTAGGGGGTAGGAGCCAGAGAAGGTACGTGCCTGGCGCCCCCCCAGCTTTGCGTCCTAGGCATGTTTCTACTCTGCCTACCCCTAGTTCCGGCCCTGGATACAATAGTTGCTAATACTCGAGAGATGCTGAGAAATATATCAACTAAGGGCTCTTACACATGGGCATTTGTTTGTGCACTCCCCAGCGCAGGAGTAGACGCACTGAATTATTGTCAATGGGTCTGGACTCACACAGACGCATGTAAGTGCTAACCACAGGTAAAGTGCAAAGTGCTAACCGCAGGTAAAGCGTTTGGCACTTACATGCGTCTGTGTGAGTCCAGACCCACTGACAATAATTCAGTGTGTAGTACCCCCTGTGCCCCCCTGATGGTGGCCCTGATTGGGATGATGGATTTTACATCAATGCCATGGGGCAAATCCACTTCTAAAAAGCGATGAACTTTATTTTGACATGTTATATACATCAAACATCCTGACGCATTTCATATCCACAATACGTAGTCATAGGCAAATTCACTAAAGAGTGAATTATTGCCAGTGAACACTTATATGTACTTCGCAACACTTCTACAGGTGAAAATTCGTCTCCACTACGCTAATCCACTAAAATGTAAAGTTGCTCCCTGGACGCCGAATGCTGGCGACTTTTTCGCTAGCGCTACTTCAAGAGTGCAAGCAAAATGACACAAGTGATCGCTTCTGCCTACTAAACTTTGTTAGTCCTCTTACGCTTAGGTAAATTTGAATAGGGTGGGAAATATTTTTAGTTTTTTTCTCTGTTGCCATAGGCGCTGATCTACATAAAAGCTTTGGGGAGTTTTTAAAATACATCTGAGAAACTGTGGAAAGATCGGCAAGAGAAAGTTAAAGACTATTTTTCTTTGAAATGTTTTTAATTTTTGTTTGTTCAATAGAGCGGGTACATTAAAGGTCATGTAAAGTCTAAAATAGAATAAGGCTAGAAATACTGTATTTTGTATACTAAATATAAACATGAACTTACTGCACCACAAGCCTAATCAAACAAATGATTTACGCTTTCAAAGTTAGCTACACGGGGTCACCATCTTGTAACTTTGTTAAACATCTTTGCAAGACTAAGACTGTGTACAGGCTCAGTGTGGTCTGGGCTGCTTAGGGATCTTCATAAACAAAGCTGCTTGAGTTCTGCATGGCTGGGAAGTAAGGTGGGGCTCCCCCTGCTGTTCATAAGTATGATTGTTTCGCTGCAGAGCAGTTAGGGACCATCTGACAATTCCTATCCACAGCAGTAAATGAAGGGAGAATTTCACTGCATTCAGGTTTCTTATAAAAACGGTACACATTTGTTAATTAAAGTATATTGGAAATAGGTTTCTTTTTCATTTGCCTTTACATGCCCTTTAAAGTCATATGGACGTCTTTATTAGAGATGTTATTTGAAAGGCTTGAAGTGGGCACTTATTATTACAAATGTCCAAGACCTTAAAGGAGAAGGAAAGCTACTGAGACATTTTATTTCCAACAGATTAGCCACAATGGTGCAAACTATAACACTATATTTATTCTGTAGAATGCTTTACCATAACTGAGTAAACAGCTCTAGAAGCTCCCTCTGTTTGTTTAGTATAGCAGCTGCCATATTATCTTGGTGTGACATCACTTCCTGCATGAGTCTATCCCTGCTCGCTCATAGCTCTGGGCTCAGATTACAGCAGGGAGGGAAGGAGGGAGGGGTAGAGGAGCAAACTGAGCATGCTCAAGCCCTAGCCCTGGAGGTTTAAGCTGAAAACAGGAAGTCTGATACAGAAGCCCATGTGTACACAATAGAAGGAAAGAAATTCTGTGTTTCTTTTGACAGAGGACTCAGCATTACTTTGATCGTTTACTGGTGTATTTATATAAACCTTTCTGATAAAGCTTACTTAGTTTTAACCTTTCCTTCTCCTTTAAAAAAAGGAAAAGCCGCCAGTGTTTTTGCAACTTTAATGCATTCACTGACATAAGATTGAGGATGATGTTGCTTCATTTTAGCAGTTCACCTGGTCTGAGTGAAGGAAAGTCTGATGAAAGAGGTAAAGTTCAGTAAAATTCGCAACTTGGTGAATTTGCGTAGTTACACCCATTTGCTAGAGCAAAAAGTCGCCTGGCGATAGAGTGTGAACAAATGATATCGATGGTCTCATTCCCTAGCAAATTGTCCTCTACGCCTGTTCTGTTAATGAATTGGCGATGTCCCTGCGAATGGGATTTCTGAAGAAATGTCATTAGCGTTAACCACTTCACCCTTTAGTGACTCTGCCCCAAGTGTTTAGATACTTTTCAGGTGTGGAGATGGCTATAGACTGATTAGGTGATCAAGGGTGTCTAAAGCAAGTATCGCAGCAGCAGGCAGTGTTGGGCTGGGGTGCCTGGGGCCCACCAGAAATCCTTTGGCCACAGGCCCACTCTACAATCTATTTTTCCTTCTTCTATCATTCACTTTCTTCATTCTTTTAATCACTTCTCCTCAAATGTTATTATCAGTCTTTCCCTCCATTTCTTCTGTTTGTTCTTATATAAAAATAGGGTAATTGTTGCTGTATAGGCATACAAGGAAAATAGTCGGTGAGCCCACTGGGAGTTTTTCTGGTATCCACGTGGGCCAGTCCAACATTCACAGCAGGTGAATCCAGAATTCCTAATTTCACAGCCTTGGTTTCTTAAAGGAGAAGTAAAGCCTAACTAAAGAAGTAGTTAGAAATGTTGTACATTATGTTTTGTGCTTTTGTACCAGCCCAAGGCAACCACAGCCCTTTATTAGTAAAGATCTGTGTCTCCAAAGATGCCCCAGTAGCTCCCCATCTTCTTTTCTGCTGATTCAGTGCACATGCTCTGTGCTGCTGTCACTTACTGAGCTTTGGAACCCGCTCACAATATACAGAACACATAGAATATAAATGTCACAATATAAGGCTGATTAGTAATTAATACAGATAATTACTACATGGCAGCACAGAAACCAGTGCAATTAGCATCAGAATGTAATAATCAGCCCTGTAGCATCAGCTTATATTACAGGTAAGCCTCATTTTCTGCTGGATAATTAGTGACGAGCCCTAAGCTTAGCTTCTCAACAGCTGCTCAGAGCCCACTGAGCATGTGAGTGTCACAGACACTTTCCAAGATGGTGACCCCCTGTGACAAGTTTGAAGTCCTGGATCATTGCTGCTATTGACAAGCTGAAACTTCAGGCTGGTGCAGTAAGTTCAGTAAATAACATATGGCCTTTTTAGTCATATTAATTTTTAGGGTTTAGTTCTCCTTAAAAGAAACTTGGCCCTTGGATTGACCTCCAGCTTGAGGACAGATCTGTCAGGACCAGTGTTAGCATGCATGGTGGGAACATTTGTTATTGTACAGTATGTGCAGGTTTGCTGAGATGGAGCGACACATCAACAAGCCAACCATTGTCATATTGTTATAAATGTATAAGTGGTTGCTGTGAATTATTGCTCTCTGGCACCTCTGTCTGTAAATTATCCCTGTTGCTTGGAGCTGTAGTTCAATTCTAACTTTGGACAAAACTGATGTAAAGTTTGACCATCTCGCCATATTGTACCTACCCAGGGCAGTAGTTCCCATTCATACCATTGAAAGAAGTTCTGATCTTCAAATCCGACATACAGTATTGACATAGATCTAGATTTTGCTCTCAACATCTATACGGTTCTACTATTCTGTGATTGATCTCCTGGTTTGACCATTGCCTGTTTGACTCCACTTGTACTCTGCCTGCCCCGACCCGGCCTGATCTGACTTCGCTTTCTGTCTATGCCTTGTACTTCGACCTTCTGCCAAAAAGACTTCTGCTGTACCGTTGTGTTCCTTTGATTGTCCAGAACCCTTCGCTTTGCACCTCTCTTTATAAGACCTGGCGGCATCCGATTAGCCGAGGGCTCCTCCCGAGGTGAAAGGCGGTTGTTAAAGGTGGAAGCAAGAGCCGAGAACATTGTGCTTAGCATCGGTTCTGAATTTAGGGTGCCAACCGTGACATAAACTCAGGCAGGAAGTGATGTCACAGCAAGTTAATATGGCAGCTGCTATCCTAAACAAACAGAGAGAGAGAGCATCTAGAGCTGTTTATTTGGGTATGGAAAAGCATTCTGCAGAATAAATATAGTGTTATAACTTGCACTATTGTGGCTAATATATTGGCCATAAACTGCTTTGGTAGCTTTCCTTCAGCTTTCTTTCTCTTTTAAGAGGGGGCAGGAAGTAATTTTATTCAGAATGTATTTTCATTCTTCCCACATACTTTTTAATCGTCTCACAGAGCACATTGTTCAGGGTAGACCCAACATTTGAAAATGTAAATGAAAATTTACAGTAGATGCCACATTTCTTAAAGAAGCAGAACATCTTCTTAAGTATTGACCTCAGGCTGCAAACGCTATGGGGCAAATTCACTAAGATGCGAAGTTGCGCTCAGAGGTAGCGTAAGGTTGCGAAGTTGCGCTAACGTTGATTCGCTATGTAAAGCGAAGTTACGCTAGCAAAGGCTAATTTGCATACGGCGTGAAATCCAAATTTCAATGGAGGAATACGTATCAGCAGTACAAATGCCAAGAAAACCTTCAAATCTGCAAATAAAAATTTTATTTTGCCCTGCACATGTGCCCACTGTCTAGGTAAGTTGCCATGAGTCAGGAAATGTAGGGGGGAAGGAGGGGAGCCCCAAAAAAATTTTCGATCTTTTTCAGCCTATCACCCATCATGTAGAAAATATGCCAGCGTTTTTTGGGACTTAGAAAAAATTGTGACTTTTCTGGAAACAATCCCTATCTACTCTATTGCGCTTCGCCAGGTCTGAGGTGGCGAAGGAAGTCTAGCGTAAAAGGTAGCGTTCAGTACACTGCGCAAGTTAGTGAATTTGCGTAGTTACGTCGCTAGCGAAAATTCGCCTGGCGTAAGGGTGCGAAGTAACACTAGTGAAACTACGCCAGCGTTCGTTAGTGAATTTGCGCAGTAGCGAAAATGCCAAACGCTAGCGAATTAACGCTAGCGTTCGGCGCTTCGCGGCTTAGTGAATTTGCCCCTAGATGTTCATTCCTGACTATAAGATGCTATTTTTCTTCTCTTATATTCCTTTTTCCAGGGCATGCCTCAGCTTTTATAAATATAGTTCTGAATCTTTCTGCAACTTCTGTATTGCTCTCCTTCTCATTTCTCTTCTCAGCACTCTCCATCCATCTGGTAATCCTTTTATAAGAAGCATATATACAGGTATGGACCAGATTCCATTGGAACCATAGCCAGGTGACAGAACATACAGTAACACGATACAGAACACCAAAAGATCACAGAAATCATAGAAAAACAAAAATAGAAAACATTTTGATTGTTCACAATTTTCTGGTACATTCACCAAAATCCCTTAAAGAGGAACTAAACCCTAAAACAAATATGGAAGCGATGCCATATTTTATATGCTGTACATACTGCATCAGCCTAAAGTTTTAGAATCTCTATAACAGTAAGAACTCCCAAATATAATGTACAGTAATAATGTTCTACTCTGTTACCTTGTTAAGCTTTAGTTATCTTAAAGAGCAACTATCACAAAAATCTAAATGCAATAGATGCTTCAACATACTGAAAAAAAATAACAATTACTACCATTCTCTCAGCATCTGCCTTTCTTTGTTCTCTTTTAATACAGGAGTCTGATTTTGGGATTCCCTTTCCTAGCAGATGCAATAGAGCTAACCAGGGCTGCTCCTGCCAGGAACCTTGCCTCAGGCAGCAGTGAGCAGCCAGTTACCATGTGCAAAATGCAGTCTCTGTTAACGTTAAAAGAAACAGTTTTTTGAAAACTAAAATGTGTCTCTTTTAGTGTAAAGAGTGCCACTGTGATGCAGCCCCCCTTGATCTGCTCTGACTCTAAAGAAGTAATGGCAAAATGGGTGAGGGGCAGCATCAGGCCAGCTAGAGCTAATACAAATAACTGATTCCAGCCAAAACAAACTAATAACATTTTTGGATCTAATATTTTTTAAAGAAGAATTAATTATATTAATTCATTAATTAAAAAAGTATTACTTTATTTTATTATAAAATTCCATGAGAGATGTATGCCCTTTTGCTAGACTTTTGATAAACTTTCTAGCATTGGATTTTCTGGGGGGGAGGGGCAACTTATATATTCTTTCAATATTTTGGTGTCAATGACACAAAGCTAGAATATAATAAATTGCATATAGAACATTCAGTTAGATAATAAGATTACTAGGGAACAAATAATGCCCCAGAGTAATGGACTCCTGAAAAGGGCACATGTAATAGGTCCTACCTCCCAAGGACCAAACATGGGGAGCTTGGTTTCGCTTAAGAAATAACACAAATTGCTTTCATGATTTCTGATTAAAACAGGCAACATGTATGTTCTGCAGAAACCTTATTCATTGAACTCCTGTTGAACATGGGGGTATACTGCCTCTTTAAATGTTGATAGCATGTAAATGACATAGGTAGGTATAGTATATAAAAAGAGAAGTATAGCCTGGATAGGTGAGGGGAGGGTCGAAAGAAGGAAAGAGGGAAGATAGGAAGGAAAAGAGAGAGAGACTGGGAGGGTTAATTCACTTAAAGGAGAATTCAACCCTGTAAAAAAAAAGCCTGTACCCCCACCCCACGTAGACCACCCTCCTTTCTCCCCCGAGCCTAACTGTCCCCCCTCGGGGAAATGCCCCACACTTACCCCTCCTGCAGATTCAGGCAGCCATCTTCAGCCATCTATACACTTGACAGAGAAAAGTAGGAAACAGCTTGAATAGTCAACTCGACTGATTGGGAGTAAAAATTCCATACAGAGGATACAGTGTCAGACTGGGGGACCCGGGCCCAATGGGGTTGCTGCCTTTGGGCTCTCACACCTCCCACCCCTGGCATTAAATCCCCTACAGGCCCCCCACCAATAACACAACCTCCCCGCATGCATATTCGTAACTTTCTGGGGCAGAACAAGGAGGTCAGGCAGAGGCAACAGTTTGCAGCAAGGGCCAGGCCCAGTCCGACCCTGAGAGGATTTGATATTAATAGTGGGAAGTTGTAGTTTATGAGAAATAAAGTGCGGGCAATACTTTTTTTTCAAAATTAATATTTCTTTGGTTTTGTATGAAACCCCATAAGCAAAACTTGACCTTTCGACTTCTTCAAAAAAATTGTCAAAACTGTGGAGAAATTTTGCAAAATGGAGAAATGTAGCCACAATTTGCCTTGCATCAAACACATTGGAGTCAATGGGTGTTTTTTTCTTCTGCAATTTTATTTGTGCCAAATGCATTGGAGTTATTGTGTAGTCATCGTCGAGTCAGGTTTTTTTTCCTGCTAAAACACGTAGCAAAAATTTAGTGCAGATTCACAAACATTGCTGCCACACAAATTTCACCACAATCAAGTAAAAAAAATGTGCTCATCCCTAATGATCATCTCTAGTTCATCCAAGACTCTATTTCCCACAATGCCTTGCAATTCTGTTATTAACAGTCCTGTGAAAAATAGAGAATTACAGAAACCATTTAAATCTCCATCCTATTGAATCAGTGGCCATCAACAAGTATTCACAACATTATGTATTAATGTATAGTATCTTTTGTCACTATAAAATGAAATATAAATCAATCTTGACTTTTTCGTTGAATATATGTTGTTCATATTAATATTTCATATAGACCAGTCAATTATACATGACACAAGGAATTAGCTACAATTTGAAATGCAATTCTTGTCTGAATTTTACATATATTTAATTCTTGATGGGTTATATTACTACTTTATATTGCTTCATTATTTAAAGACATTGATTTATTCAATTGCCAGTAATAAAATGTAATCATGAAAATTATAATATTTTTCATTCACCAGGTGATTTTGAACTTCCATAGTATATAAAAACAATCAAAGGGATCAACATTGTTTTTTTTTTTAGAGAACACCGTAACCATAATGCTGCAATGTCTTTGAAAGTCTAATCTGATTGTTTGTTTCCTAGCCCTGTGCAAAGGGCCCTTTAATTGTAAGATTCTTACTTTATATGATTTAGCTTAAACATATTTCATAGACTTATTGATCTAAGGAATACTTAAGAAGGGAATTAGCAATATTGTTTTCTTATCATACTTCATCCCTTGCCCTAAATTTTTCTCAGGACCATTAGGGATCTGGAGATCTTTAGGAATATATTGCAATATATTTAAGCTTACCAACAATGTCAAAGTCATCCCTGGCCTGACCAGCCCTACTCTCAATTTTTATCTGATTCATTAAGAATTCTATTGCTTCATTATACCTTTTACAGAGGGACTACGTTTTACTTGCAACTTATTTGTTGCTTTCAAGGTTAAAACTCTCAAACATGGCTGCCCTTTTATTGGCCACCACTGACATCACTTGACTATAACTGGGAAGGGTGGGAACTACAACATGGAGCTGGCCACTGCCCCTTTATAAACGAACAAAAAATATCTTAAATACAGTATATTGAAAATGGGTTGCATGCTCTTGTATTTGTCAATAAAAGGCTAATTTACCCAGTGTCCACCAAGACAGGAAGCCCACCATAAGTTCTTTCATCTTTGATAATTTATATTGATTAACTAGAAATCTACAAAAAAACCATTTTAACGTATGTTCTTTTTTAGTACTTTAATTTTCTTTTAGAACAAATGTTTATTAAAGGGTCTTTCTAATATCATCAGTGTGCAGTGTTTTTCTTATCCACTCCAATGGCATTTGCTAACATCTCCATGGTTAGCATAGACTATTTCATTATTGCGTGCCATATTCTATTCAAGTTCACTTGCCTGATGGTAATACAGTCACAAAATTTGTGTGGTGGGTGCAGGAGTCAATGCAATCCATACCATGGGCCCACTTGTACATTAAGGGGCAGATTTACCAAGGGTCGAATATCGAGGGTTAATTAACCCTCGATATTCGACTAGGAATTGAAATCCTTCGACTTCGATATTCGAAGTCGAAGGATATAGCGCAGAAAATTCAATCGAACGATCAAAGGATTATTCATTCGATCGAACGATTAAATCCTTCGAATAGAACGATTCGAAGGATTTTAATCCAACGATCGAAGGAATATCCTTCGATCAAAAAAACTTAGGCAAGCCTATGGGGACCTTCCCCATAGGCTAACATTGACTTCGGTAGCTTTTATCTGCCGAACTAGGGGGTCGAAGTTTTTTTTAAAGAGACAGTACTTCGACTATCGAATGGTCGAATAGTCGAACGATTTTTAGTTCGAATCCTTCGATAGTCATAGTCGAAGGTCGAAGTAGCCCATTCGATGGTCGAAGTAGCCCAAAAAACACTTCGAAATTCGAAGTTTTTTTTACTTCGAATCCTTCACTCGAATTTAGTGAATCGGCCCCTAAGTGGCCCTGCTTGTGGACAACTAAAGTGCTTGTCTTTTTAAACTATGAAAACAAATGAGGGCTATGCTGTTTATGAAAGACATAATCTGTTTCAATTAAAAGAGCAATGGGAAAAGAAAGTCAGTGTTGTATTGCATTTAAGTGAGTCAAAATGTAGTTTTCAGTGACATCCCAAATATGCCAGAATCAGCTGAAGTTTTTAAAAAGCTCCTATAGGTCCTTTCAAAAGAATACATTCCCACCTTAGTCAACTTTCATTGTTCTCATTTTAATCAGCGAGTTTAGCCAAACAATGACCTTCAAGGAAATAGAATTTCATTCTATTGTACAGTTTTGCTGAAACAAGTGTTTTCCATTTTACTTGTTGTTTTCAGGGAGGGAACATTGGCTTCATAGGAAAGACATTATGGGGGCAGATTCATTAAAGTTATGTAATGGCCAATGCAATGAATCAATAACAATGATTTAAGGTTATTATGACAAATACAGAATCAAAACCATTAAGACCACCTCATTTTGATTTGATTGAACTTAAATACTTTGAAGAGTGTCTTTTCCAGGAATTTCCAGGAAATTGGATTTAATCGATATGCATATTGATTTGTCCAAAAGAAATTCTCTACAGCCTTCTATGGAAATCATTATCACAGATCTATAATTATTTTGGCATTCTGAATTTCTGAAAATATGGATAATGATAAATGAATGTTCCTTAATTGTTCAAGTCAAAATGACTTGTGGTTACATTGATAGGTCAGTTTAACTGATATTTTTAAAAAAATGGAGGAAATATCAAAAAGCTAGTAATCCTTCGGGAAACCGGGCTACCAATAAAGTGGTACAAGTGCTACCAATAATGATACAAGGAATATGATAAGCAAGTCGCACCCTTTTTTGACAAAGCTATAGCTAAAAACAAAGTCATAGTCATTGATGGAGGCAAATCTTATGTTAGTATAGGACCCAGAGTGTTCATCCTACAGATGCAGCCACTTTGGTTTGTCTGTTTGACACAGAATAACTAAACACAGATATCCCATTTATCTCATTTAACACAGAAAACTGCGTCACAACATCCCATCTAATTAAAGCATTCACCATTGTGAACAATGGAGCTTTGGTATGCTAATGAAAAGGTTAAATGCATTAAATGAGTTAAGATGACTTAAGATAACACAGTTTCTTCAATTACCCCTGAGTCATGACGCATTTAACTCACAAATCCAAGTGGCTTCATCTGTATATGCCTATCTTCCTCATTAATAAAGACACAAAGGTGCTTATTCATTAGGTTGCTAAGAGAAAGTCAATGAGCCAGTGCTAGCTTCTGCAAAAGTGTTTTATTCACACAACATGTTTCGGGCTCTAGGCCGTTTATCAAGTCTACTACAAAGACAGTGGAAAAAAACATTTATAGCCTGAAACAGGAAGTAATGTGAGAGGGACTGCCCACAAATGGGAATGTTACATTTCCAAAGGTGAATAAATTTAAACCCATAGGCAACTTTACATCTTGTTTCTAATAAGCTTTGTTCTTATTGGCTCAGGAATGTGACTAATAGTATTGCTTCACAGAATATTTTATCTGTTTTGTGAAACTGAGCTTTCATTTTGTGGAAAGAATGAATCCTGTACTATAAAATCTTACTTTCTGTCACACATATCTATTTTGTCATTCAAATCTAGCTTGGCATGCACTAGTTAGTTACACTATTATATATTATGTCCAAGTTTTACATAATTCATTCTGTAAATAACTCTACACATAAGTGTGTCCGTTACATGGATGTTAGACATTTGTAAGACAGATCGATTGTTAAAATGTACAGAATAGAGTTCATAATATAATGACATCCTTTTGTGCACCAATCAAATGTTGTTCTCATCCTTTAAAGGGATACTGTTATGGGGGAAAAAAAATTCAAAATGAATCAGTTAATAGTGCTGTTCCAGCAGAATTCTGCATTGAAATCCATTTCTCAAAAGAGAAAACATAATTTTTTTTTTTATTCAATTTTGAATGGGGCTAGACATATTATCAATTTTCCAGCTGCCCCAAGTCATGTGACTTGTGCCTGCACTTTAGGAGAGAAATGCTTTCTGGCAGGCTGCTGTTTTTCCTTCTCAATGTAACTGAATGTGTCTCAGTGGGACATGGGTTGTTGCTGGGGGGGAAAGGGAGGGGGGCGATATCACTCCAACTTGCAGTACAGCACAGTAAAGAGTGACTGAAGTTTATCAGAGCACAGGTCACATGACTGGGGGCAGCTGGGAAATTGACAATATGTCTAGCCCCATGTCAGATTTCAAAATTCAATAAAAAAAAATCTGTTTGCTATTTTGAGAAATGGATTTCAGTGCAGATTTCTGCTGGAGCAGCACTATTAACTGATTCATTTTCAAAACATTTTTTTTTCCCCATGACAGTATCCCTTTAATAGAAATAAGTCTTTTGTATATTTGTTATCTGTGTATAGTCACAAATACTTATTTAAAATGAGAGACATTAATTCTGTGTATTAGGGAAAGTTTTGTATACACAATGTATTTGGGACAAACGGCACCCCATATATTCTTTAAACTTTGAGGGGGTCCGAATTTATCTCAATATTTTCTGCTATAAACTCCGATCAAATCAGCTCAGGTTTTTTACGCTTATTTATTATTACATTTTCCAGAAAATTTGCTTTGGGGGAAAAAATCCGGTCTGAGATGCTGGATTTTCAGATTCGGACTTTTCCATCCTTGGGGTTTAATAAATTCTGAAAAATTCGTGATTTTTTAAAGGTCTGATTTTATATAAAATTTTATATAAAAAAAAAATCACAATTTTTTTGTGATTTTTGCATTCGGAGTTTAGTAAATAACCCCCTAGGTGAATTGTTATAAAACAAAAACCTGTGACATAACCTGGGTGCTTGGCAGTTAGGATTTCTGCCTTCTATATGGCCACTAAGGGGATGTTCTGGTGCAGGTTTCCATTGGGCTCCAAAACATACTTGTAGTCTGAAGATCTCCTGATTATATTGACTGCAGAGGTTTTCAAACTCTTGTGAGGTAAATATTTGCAATGCGAAAAGTTATGCCTCTTTGCGAACAACTTTTACTTTGCGCCAATGTAATACAGCTTTTGCGAACCCAGAATCAGTTTAGCAACCACTTCCGATGGTGGAAGAAGGTTTGCGAATTTTATAGTAAGCCCCAGTGTGCAGTGAATGCAATAAAACTTCTAACTGAAAAAGTTGTTATGTTTGCTCCAAAAGATTATGAAACCTTCGATCACTTCTTAAAAGTGGGCAATTAAAATTTGAAATGCGCAATTAAAATTTCCAATGTAATAACAGTTTAGAGAAGAATATTACATTGCGAAATGCGAATTTTAATTCTTATTTGTGCAAATTGTTTTGCTCCATGCGACTTTTATTACATTCCCCCCAAAATGGTTAAAGCTTCCTTTTGACAAAATGTCATCATTTTGAATCAACGTTTTGTTAAACCCTCCAAACTACTGTACTCTTACAGAATCAATGTTTCATCCTCCCTGTTAATGCTATGAATTCATTACAAAAATATAGTTGCATAGGTGTACTGTATAAAGAAAACACTAAACTATACACTAGTACCATGATCACTCAGTATATAATATAATGTTAACAGGGCTACTCTGAAATTTCAACCTCATTCCGTCTTGTGCCCCCTCTTGTCCTTCTGCCTGTATTTCCAGCTCTGCCTCCAGTTTATCCAAACCACCTTGAACTTCAATTGGGTCTCTAGTAAAATGTGAAGGTTTGGGGTACAATAAAGTCACAGCTAGCCAGTAATGATATATAAAATTCTGAATCTGAAATGTTTTATTGTTATGTAACCCACAATTTTATTTTTTATTATACAGAACAGTCAAAACAGAGGTGCTAATAATTAAGAAGAAACAAGCACAGATCAGTTATTGGTTTGTGTTGTTATATGCACAAGTGGAGTACTATCAAATAACTTAAGTACAAGAACAAAAAGGAAAAATAGAAGAGGGGGGAAGACAAATTGACCAATGAAAATGAGCTGCTAGCCAGTTGTGATCCATAATTCCCAGGGGCACCAGCTGCTTGAAATTGAGGAACGTTATTCTTTGCAAGAGCTAGTCCATATTCAAATTGTGTTTTACTAAGCTATGACTTCTTATAAAGGGGGGTTTATTTGTGATTTCTATTTAGAAGCAATTGAAAGCAAGACAGCTGAAAGTACATCTTTTGTTAATTCTTGGTTTGTTTTAAGAATTATCTGAGGGGTTTTTAAAAAAAGGAGAGGATATTTTTATTGAGATTTTGTCAAAATATTTTATTTAAAGAGTTAAAATCTTGTTCCAGAAGATCGCAAGATGGTGTTCCACTAAAAACATAGGAGCAGACAGTTAGAGCAGAGTTTCTATGGGAACCAGCAATGTCATCTCTTCATTGGCTTTTAGACTGGAGAGTGTGTCTAGTAATCAGCGTTGAGAAGAACTGAGCATGCTCAGTAGCCAAAACCAAGGCAAATATCCAATAAAATATAAAATATTCAAAGATGCTGTTCACTGATTACATTGTTGTGTAGGGGTTTTGCATGTCCTTTAAAGTGCATAGAGGATTGTGTTTTGGGTTGCTCACACTGTGTACATTTTCTGACAATAAAGATCAGTCCCCTCTTGCTTTATGGCTGGGTTTCTCCATATATGCTATAGCATCAGAACAATAATCTTGTGAGACTCATGGGTACATTCCGGCTACATTAAGGAGCTTATATACTGTGCTGTGCAAAAAAGGCACTTCAATTCAGCACATATCACCAGGCCTTGGTGTGTAAAAGACAGCTTACTTACCAATCTTTGTGCTGATTATTGGCCACCACTCACCTCCATGAACAAATATGGCGTAACTTTAAGAAGCTGCCTGAAAATGCTATGGGAAAATACATTGATCATCCACAGCAGCTTTTTACACAGTTTTCCAACACCAACTTCTGCAGGAACTTGCTTGCCCTTGAATTTGCTCTATTGACTTTAAAGAATAACGTGAAGTCTAATAATAATGGAAGTTTGCCATTTATTTTACACAGCTTTTTACAGTTTTGTTTCTACGAGATTCATTTTACACAGCATAATAAATAGGCCCCTTACTGTTCTGTTGACTGGAGAGTCCAGAGAGAGTATGGACTAGGAGAGAGAAATAGTTTTCTTGAATTAAAACAACAACAAAATATTCCGTACTTTATAATGGACTATAGCGTTGAATAAAAATGATCCTTTTATATTTTAGAAACTCGTGTTTAAGTTAGTGTAGAATCTAGAATAATTATATTGTAACAGATACTGTCATTTTCCATCCAGGAAGACATGGATGCTGTGTATATTGGTGCACTAGCTACCAATGACTTATTTACAATGGATTATTAATAGATTTATAATTAAAAAGTCCGATCTTTCATTTAGATGTGATGAAGTTAAAAACACATGCAATGAAAATAAAAACAACAAACTTTCCCCAAAACAAAATGCAGAACATAAAGCCAAATAATCTCTGTGTAAAGGTGAATATTAAAACAAAGCCAGAATGCCAGAAGATGGCAGCATCTCCAATAATCTTACATATACTATGCAGGGAAACAAATTCTGAGTGCAGCCTTAAATATTACCAAAGCATTTGCTACGTGTGATAGTTTTAGAATATCTATTGTTTGGGAGTCATGCACTGTATCTTGCATATGATCCGTTTTCCGGAAACCCATTATCTAGAAAGCTCCGAATTACAGAATGCGTGTCTCCCATAGACTCCATTCTATCCAAATAATTCAAGATTTTTAAAGATGATTTCCTTTTTCTCTGTAATGATAAAACAGTATCTTGTACAGGGATGGGATCTATTATCGGGAAGCCTGTAATCCAGAAAGCTCTGAATTATGGAAAGGCCATCTCACATAGACTCCATTCTATCCAAATAATCTTGATTTTTAAAAATGATTTCCTTTTTCTCTGTAATAATAAAACAGTAGCTTGTACTTGATCCCAACTAAGATATAATTAATCCTTATTGGAAGCAAAACTAGCCTAAATGTTTACATGATCTAGTAGACTTAGGGGCAAATTTACTTAAGGTCGAATATCGAGGGTTAATTAACCCTCGATATTCAACTGTCGAGGTTAAATCCTTCGACTTCGAATATCGAAGTCGAAGGATTTAGCGCTATTCGAAGGATTTTAATTCATCGATCGAACGATTTTTGTTCGACCAAAAAAAGATTGCTAAGCCTATGGGGACCTTCCCCATAGGCTAACATTGACTTCGGTAGCTTTTAGGTGGCGAACTAGGGGGTCGAAGTTTTTTCTTAAAGAGACAGTACTTTGACTATCGAATGGTCGAATAGTGAAACGATTTTTAGTTCGAATCGTTCGATTCAAAGTCGAAGTCTTGGTCAAAGGTCGAAGTAGCCCATTCGATGGTCGAAGTAGCCAAAAAAACCATTCAAAATTCAAAGTTTTTCCTCGATTCCTTCGCTCAAGCTAAGTAAATGGGCCCCTTCAAGTATGAAGATTCAAATTACAGAAAGATCCATTATCCAGAAACCCCCAGGTCCTAAACATTTTGGATAACAGGTCTCATATCTATAATAAATTGTAAAATGTTACATGATTGTATATAAACCTTATGATTGTCTGTAAATATATAGATCTGGTGAAGAATAGTTCAACAATTCAGCTACGGTATCTGGCAGTATTATGTTGCCACCTAAATTGCAAAGATTACCATAGACAGATCTTAGAAATGTCCAATAGCTTCACTATTTACAACAGGGAGTACTTTATAACAAATCTGGCAGTTGTGGATATGCTATACTGTGAAAATGATAAAGACATTACACATCACTAATTGTGTAACAGGCCAAATTGCAGAAGTCATTGAACTCTGAAAATACAAAATATTTAAAAATATACAATAAGGGGTACATAATTCCTTTATGATTCAGTAGCGGGGGACAACTAACTGAAATATAGTTAGTAACATGGCTTTCATTGGGGGTCATTTCCAAAGTTTGTGCAGTTTATTTATTTATTTATTTATTGTGCAGTTTATTATTTATACGCAAATAGTTGTATTGCCCATGCTTTTTTCTAAATGCTAAAATATTCACTGTGCAAACCAATCTGCCCTGTGCAATGTTTATAAATGAGCCCCACTATGTTTTGTAACATTCTGAAACTAGAAAATGATCACCATTACTGTACCAGTGTTTTTTCACTAGCAGAAATGTTCAGGGTGTACCCTTAAACTGAAAAACATGTACAGAGACTTGCATTTTGGTTGTTTTTATTTAAAATATGTCCTGTTTTGCTTTTACAGTTGTGCAGTGAAAAGGGGCTGGAGAGTTTGAGTAAATTACTGAGGATCAGGCAGGTCATAGGAACAAGTCACTAGGTTACCTTAACTTGCTCCCGAGTTACACAGTGTTGGAGTTCCTGCTCCTTGTGACCCGTTACGACCCAACTTGTTCTTGCATTGATTGTATTCTGCCTGCCCCGACATAGCCTGAACTTCGTTTGTGATCCTGTGCTGCAAAAATAATTCCGAGACACTGGAGAGATACTGGAGAGATACTAGCCCACCTACAGTGGAAGAATGACTAAAAAATGTAAACAAGATATATCTTATAGAAGAACTTACCTCTTCCTTAAAAGGCACTCACCAAAAATTGATAGCAACATGGCAACCCTGGGTCACCTACTTACATACTCACAGCAAGCTATAATGAATACCTTAAAAGACTGCTCAGTCATTGTTTTTCTTTATTCTACCTGTATTTCAAAGTAGAAATAAGTTGATGCCACAAACTGTGCATAAAGTTGTTAATAACTCAATCAGACAAGGATCTGGTTTTTCCAAGTCCAGAAAGAAGGTATCATGTGCACCAGAGGAAGGACCCAAGTGGTCCAAAACATGTAGTGCAATGCATCTTGAATAAATTAATTAACTATTTCAACACATCAGCTCTCCAGTGAATCTTCATTTTCTACCTGTATTTCACCCTCCCCATACTTCCAGCTGTCGAAGCATCAGACTACAGTAAAAATAAACTTGCTAACTAATATGTGATCTTCAAAATATATTCTTCTTTTATGTCATCTACAAAAGAAACTTTATAGCAAAGTGCTGTGTAACATGTTATAAATAAAGATAACTAATGATCGTCCTTGGAGACCTTTTTTCCATTGTGATAGCTTATGTCTGGCTATTGAAGGAACTCATTGGTCAAATGTGCTGAAGGTACAGGAAAATATAATTTACGCAGAACAGTGAGAGAACAGTGAGAAGCTAACCAGATAACAACTCCCTGACACCTGCATTGCTAAAAATTCTCCCATGCCCCACCTTGTGGTAGAAAATAAAACAGTACTCAATAGTAAGAATCCAAGTACGACTAATCCAAGTCACGATTCCTTCAGTTACATTAAGTAAGAGAAGCGAAAGTTCATCTAAAAGCTGTTCCATTGTCAAGTGCTGGCTCTTTCTGGAAGTACGTGGCCAGACCAATGTCCTGAGAGGGCTGCCTACACACCAATAATATAACTAAAAAAATTACGTTAATTAGCTCAAGAATAACATGGTAGAATGAATTGCTTGAAATGTACACAGTGTAATTTAGTAATAAAATATAATTGGAGAATCCCTTTAAGTTGATGTAATTCGCCCTAAGGGGCAAATTCACTAAGATTCGTAGTTGCGCCAGGCGTAACTTCGCCACACTTCGCCGCACTTCGCCACACTTCGCCAGTCGTAGTTTTTGCCAGTGCTTCGCAAATTCACTAAAATTCGAAGTTGCGCTCAGGGGTAGCGTAAGGTTACGAAGTTGCACTAGCGTTGATTCGCTAAGTGAAGCGAAGTTACGCTAGCGAAGGCTAATTTGCATAAGCTGCCTCATTTAAATTTCAATGGAGGAATACGTATCAGCACTACAAATGGCTAGAAAAGCTTCAAAACATCAAATAAAAATTGTATTTTGCCCTACACATGTGCCCACTGTCTAGGTAAGTTGCCATGAGTCAGGAGATGTAGGGGGGAAGGAGGGGAGCCCCAAAAAAATTTTTGATCTTTTTCAGCCTATCACCCATAATGTAGAAAACACGCCAGCGTTTTTTGGGACTTAGAAAAAATTTTGACTTTTTTTGAAGCAATCCCTATCTACTCTATTGCGCTTCGCCTGGTCTGAGGTGGTGAAGGAAGTCTAGAGTAAAAGGTAGCGTTCAGTACACTGCGTGCGTTAGTGAATTTGCGCAGTTACGACGCTAGCGAAACTTCGCCAGGCGTAAGGGTGCAAAGTAACACTAGCGAAACTACGCCAGCGTTCGTTAGTGAATTTGCGCAGTAATGAAAATGCCAAACGCTAGCGAAGTAACGCTAGCGTTCAGCGCTTACTGAATTTGCCCCTATGTGTTCCCAAGCAAGCATGGTGAATAATTTGGCACTTGGTGACCCAAGGACATATGTTACTTGCTGTTTATAAAAACTATATTTTTGCAAACCATAGAGCTCTTTTATCCCCATATTCTTTATTCTTATACCTAAGGATTGTGACAAAATCTGACATCTAGAAATAATGCATTTGACAAATATAGTCCCACTTGTTTTCCAACTGAAATGAGAAATGTGCCATGTGCATTATATGCACCAGATGCACCAATAATGTCTGCTCCATTCGCCATTTAAAATTTCCATTCACACCGAGGCTGATCTGAATAGACCCAAGGATAGAGTGGATCCAAATAAAAAAGCTATGCCAGTTTGACAGCTTTAGAAACAGTTAGAAGAGAATATAGAAACAGATATATGGTAACGTGCAAATGTCACTAACCTTCCTGCCAATGATATGTTCATGAAATTAACACTGGTGCCAAATTTTACTGGGAACTCTATGAACAAAAACAAGTATAAAAAACGAGCAGGTCATATTGAGCAGAAAGAGCCACGTCATAGTATCACATTTTTAATTATTTCAGTAATTAAAACTGAAATGACAGGGTCTGGTTCTGCTAGGGTGAAGTACTGGCAGGTTTGCTCTCAGCTGGCCATGCAGAATGATTATGTTAACAGGTGGCTTGGTATATTCACAAACATATTGACTTGAGTCATGGACAGTGAGTCATCCAAACTGCTGAGAGGAGTTAAGAGGATTCTGACAGGTATAATCCAATATATGAATTGCTGTCTGATTTCAGGAAAATTTTTTTATTTTCAGTCTAGCGTAAATAAAATTATTGGCCAGTTAATATTGCCTTATAACCTATCTGATATGTGTATGCCTATAAAACCCATTTTACCCATTTTAAATGCATTTGTCAATTGTGTTACACCATTTTTTTTAACAAATAATTTATTTTTATAATATTAGAATACTTTCAGTAATGTGAAGTGTTGAATAATTCTTGTACATCTATATACAGGCACTTCTTGTCTGCTTTGATTAATGCATAAATAGCATACAGGATTTGGTACTGCTTAGGCATTTCTATAGCAGAATCAAGTACAGGCATGGGACCTTTTATCCAGAATGCAGTTTTCACGGGGTTCTTCTGTAATGCGGATATCTATACCTTTAGGGGCAGACTTATCGAAGTGTCGAAGTGAATTCAAGGGCATTTTTAAAGTAAAAAAATTTGAAATTCAAAGTAATTTTTTGGATACTTCGACCATCGAATAGGATACTTCGACTTTGAATTCGATTCAAAGTAAAATCGTTCAAATAATCGACCATTCGATTATCGAAGTACTGTCTCTTTAAAAAAACTTCGACTTCAATACTTCGCCAAATTAAACCTGCCGTAGTGCTATGTTAGCCTACTTTCTAGAGCATTTTTCTTTTTGGAAGTCTAAGTAAAATCGTTCGATCGATCGCAGAAATCCTTCGAATCATTCGATTTGAAGGATTTAATAGTTCGATCGAACGATTTTACTTCGACTGCAGGATACCCAAATTCGATAAAAAAAAGAAAGACTTCAATATTCAAAGTCGAAGTATTTCAATTCGATGGTCGAATTATGAAGTATTTTTGACTTCAAAATTCGACCCTTGATAAATCTGCCCCCAAATCTCCTAAAAATTTTTTAAACATTAAATAAACCCAATAAGATTATTTTGTAAGGAAATGTCAGTTGGGATTAAGTACAGGGTACTCATTGATTATTGCAGACAGAAAAAAAAATTAAAAGTATGCTCATTGTGATTTTTTTCCCTTGTATGATTTAAATATGGATTTTGCGCAAAAGTAATTAGTAGGGATAAACCAATCCAGGATTCCATGAAAATCGGCCATGCCTTTTTCAGCAGGATTTGTCTGAATCCAAGCATCTGGCTAAACCGAATCTGAATCCTTAAAATCATATGACTTTTTGGTACACAAACAAGGAAATTCAACATTTGTTACAATGCATCGGATGATTATTGGAGAGGAGGCACAATTAGAGCAAAACTCAGACTAGGGGTAGGCAGAAGACCCATTAACAAGTACCTGCCCAATGCTCTCCAATCCATGTGCCCTAGGCAGGTGCATACCCCTAGTTTGGACCCTGCCTACTGGTGTCACAATATCATACAATGGTGTTACATTATCATATAATTACATTCTCAAGAAATCCTTGACATGTCCTACTTGTTTATGGAAAGTCTTTTCTTCCTTTAGTATCATTCCGTGTTTGTACAACTGTATCTCTCACTTCCAATTCCTTTAAAATAATACCCTACGGTGTCATTATTAGTGATAAGTGATGCTGCCCCATTGATGCTGTAAAATTTGCAAAATTGGTGAAATTTCAACAAAGTTACACCAAACACATTGGAATAAATGCAAATGCATTGGAGTCAATAGGCTTTTTTTTTATAGTATAACTTGACTGAAATGCATAGATGGAAATGGTCAATTTTTATAGCACCAAATGCAATGGAGTGAGCATCCATTTTTTCCCTTGTGAAACAAAATATAACATGCATTTAAATATATCTAGTATAGGTCAATCTAAAAACAACTGGACTTGCTGAGTAATCAATGAAGACGTTTCACTACTCATCCGAGCAGCTTCTTCAGTTCAACTGACTGGTGTGGGAAGTTCTCGGCATATAAACTCTTCCACTAATCCATTTACAATGGCACATTGTAACTCTTCAAAGAGGTGACATCTGAAGAAACTCACAGAGGTGTTGATTCTGTGTAGTTGTGATAGGATTATCCAATTTGTCATGCAACTCCTAGATACAGGTGTAACTTGTGAGAGTTGCATGAATGGATGTGTGAAGTGTTCTGAATCCGCCGGGGTACAGATGTTAGAACAGCATTGTATGTAGCAGACAGGTGGTGTCGAAGGCCCCCACCTCTGTTCAGAGATGGTCTCTCCACCTTGACATGAATCGCCTCTTTCACGCCTCGTTCAAACCAGCGGTCTTCTTTATCCAAGATTTGGACCTTGCTGTCTTCAAAGGAGTCTTCATTGATTACTCAGCAAGTCCAGTTGTTTTTAGATTGACCTATACTAGATATACTATGACCTGGATGAATGAAAATCTTCATAGTCATGCATTTAAATGTAAATGTAAAATGGAAATTTCACTGTATGCGTATCCATGTAATATGTTGCTGAAAATGTCTTGCATTTGTATCTCTTGGCTCTGTACAGCACTGCAGGAGAACATAGTGTTAGATACATAATAATAAAAAAAGAGCATTGAAAGGAAATGCTTTTAGAACACACACTTACAAATGATAACATTTGCAAAAAAGGACTATTATTGTGTTGTCCTTACTCAGTATCTAGGTTTTTATTTACATTTTTTTTTCTTATTTCAAGAACAGGATCATTTGTACTCAGGCTGCTGATGTTAATATTGTCTAGCTCTCTTTCAGTAAAGACAGCAGCTATACCCAACAAGATATTGTAAATATAATAAAACATTCCCTGGGGGTTAAAACTGTCATCAGATTCAATATATTTCATCTTGGCTTCAGGTATCGCTGCATGTTTGGCTTATTGCAGTTTATTGTATTTTCTCAATCATAGATGTCAAGAAACTCTTGATCAGATTTTTGAAATTTTATGCAATTTGTGTCTTGTTTCTTAGGCTCCACTGCTATAAAATGCATTGGGGATTCTCAAAAATGCAAAGTTTTATTCACAATTGTAATGACGTTTGCTCTGTTTATGTATTGTACTATGGTGAAAATAAAAACATTTTTAAAAAAAATGCATTGGGGACTTTAGGTTACTTAGAACATTTAGCAGGACAGTTAATGGGAACCTCACAGCTTATGCACTGTATGAAGTAATTGAACTAAAATTGGTTTGCGGTTATATCAAATGTTTACAGTATTGACAGCATCCATTTGAGGCAGGATGACTCATTTATAGCTAATAAAGTACATTGTATAGCTTACCTGTACTGATAAAATCAGAGGAACTAGTAAAGGAAACATTGTGTTTGTGTCAGGCGTGAGTTTCAAAAAACCCACAATTGTATAATGTATAATATAAAAGTGTTTTAGCCATCAGAACATAAAAAAGAAAAGAGAATGAAAATGTGTTGACAAGGACAGTCTGTCATTACTGTTACAGGAATAGCTCTGAAATCAATAGTATTTGGCTAAAAGAAATTCCTTTTTGAACTACAGAAATGTACTGCCTTTCTGAGCATCATACTTTTAATATTCACAGCCACAAAAGTCCTTTATATTCTTTAGCTTTGCTAATAACAGTTTTCTGAGATATGTGCTGAATAACAATTTGGTTAAACTTAAATGATTAGTGGCAGTATAATACAGGAAAACTATGAATAAACTGTAAGAAAGAACCATTATACACAGAAATTATAGAGTTTACTTACATGAAACAGGCATGTATAAAAGCTATGTATGTGAACAAACAATTTCCATTAAAACAAACTCACTCTTTCAGCCAAATGTATAATCGATGCATGTCATTAAGCCTGTTCACAAGGGTTCCACCATGATACACAAATTTCGTTCAGTAGACAGCACAGCACAGTATTCTATTATACTGTATATGTACAGTATACTAGAAATAAACCAAGCTGAAAACAATAACTTGCCAAAAGTGTGGCCAAGATTCACCAGTTCCAGACCTTCAGCAAGGGGAGCACAAATCCATATGAATATAGAAATAAGTTACTCAAAAAAAAACATAGATCACCAAAAATATGTTTAAGAAGATTTTTTCTTTTAAGCATAGTTTTGGTGACCTATAATGATGGGCGAATTTGTCCCGTTTCGATTCTCAGAAAAATTTGTGATATTCCTGAAAAATTCATGAAACGAAGAAAATTCGTGAAAAATCGTGAAATCAAAAAAATGTGAACGTTTTAACAAAAAATTCGAGCAATTCGAAAGTTTTCATGGAGAAATCGAGCAATTTGAACGTTGAACATTTCACTAAAAGATCGAGCAATTCTAAAGTTTTCACAAAAAAATTGAGCAATTCAAACGTTTTCATGAAAAAATCTAGCAATTCAACATTTTCACAAAAAAATCGTGAAAATCGGAAATTGACACCAGCGAATTTTCACGAATTTATTCGCCAGCGGCGAAACGCGGAATTTCCCCGTGAATTTGTGCCAGCCGAATGTATTTGCCGATCACTAGTGACCTATGGTTTTTTTTTGTACACAAATGTCATCCATGAAGTTCCCCCGCCCCATGTATTTGTACATAATGGTGCTAAGTGCCATTGCAGCCCCCCCCATTCTGTTAGTATGAAGTGCTTATTGATGAGGGGAAACCATGCTACTGCTACCTTGAAGGTTGTGGTTGCTCTGGTGGTCCCATAGCAGCTAGCATTAATGGGCACAGCTATTGATGAGCACATTTTGTCGCCAGGCATTGACTTGCAGAAAAATTCCGCATTTCACCATCTGCAAATCTTTTCGTGAAACTGCAGCACAAAAGTTGTGGAGACAAAAAAGTCACTACAAGAAAAAAATGCCTATTGACTTTAATGCATTTAGACAAAAAAGTTGCTGAGACAAAAAAGCCCCTAAGACAAAAAGCATCACTGCAAGAATAATGTCCATTGTCTTTAATGCATTTGGAGAGAGAAGAAAAAAAAATTGTCGTGTGTAAAAAAATGTTGACGCCTTTTGACTTCAATGCGTTTTCACACATTTTCTCTGTTATGCACATTTTTCTGCAAAACTAGACAGATTATCATTAGGCACAGCCTTCTTGAGTTTGAGAAAATATGACATAAATATTCCAAATGCTGGAAATGATACAATCCCAGCACCAAAAATTGCAAAAATGAATTTTAATGAAATTGTGCTTTGCGCATTGCATTTGTGCATGTAAATGAGCCTTACTTATTAAAACTTGCATATTATAAGAAATATTTTGGTAGTCTGGTGTCCCGCTGCTCCAGTTTTATTATTAATTTCCTAGACATTTGATTTCCAGCCTTTTCCAACTGCTTGCACATTCCGCCTACTTCTGTTTCTGCAGCTGTTAACTTGGAAACTCAAGCTCTTGCATGAATGTTAGAGAGACATTGCTGATGTAATTGAAAAATGAAACGCAAATGTTTTTCTGCCCCGAACACCATACAACTATGCCATTAACCTGATCTGGATTGGTCTCTTCTCAAGAAAGGAGACTCAGGCCATGAAAGACAATTCTACTGATTATTTTTGGTTTAGAAGAAACCCTTAGGATATGCATTGATTATTGTGGCCTTGCACATGCCCCCCATAATGTAAAATTAATACTGCAATGCTTAACCCTTGTTATTAAAGCACTAAATATTGTATTTCAAAGTAAAATTAAAAAAATTGCCACCTCTTCTGCAGATAAAAACATACACAGTGGGTTGACATTGAAAAATGTTTCAGGCCCAAACAATACAATGCATTTTAAATTTTTTGCAGAAAAGACGTGCAAATTCAGCAGCAATATACTGGTTCCTGATGTACTTAAGTTCATCATTTTAATATTGTCTGGTGCTTGAACATATATATGTTATAAGTTATACAGTGTATATATATAGATTGATGTTTTAACCCTCACTGGGGTCTTTATCTTAATGATGGGTGAATTTGTCCCGTTTCACTTCGCCACGAATTTCACTAATATCCAGTTCCCATTAAAGTGAATGGGCATCCGTTTATTGTCGCTGGCATCTAAATGGGCGCCGGCGTCTGAACCGTCACCAGCTTTGAAAAACCGTTGATGTTGGCGTCGAAACCGTCGCCAGTGAATTTTCGCCAGTGAATTTTTGCGGCAAATTATTGAATTTGTTCGCCGGTTGCGAAACGGGCAAATTCACTCCTGGCGAATAAATTCACCCATCACTAGCTTTATCTTGTGTTTTTCAGTGTGCTTTAAATAGTTTTTTACTTAAGTTTATTGGACTATATTATGCTGGGCTGTTGAAAGGGCATTTTTTTGCTTAGCATTCCAATTACTAGGAGAATATTACATTGAGTAGTTACATCTACAAATACTTGTTAAAGTTGAAAAACATAATTTTTACGATATCACATTTGGAAAATTGGAGTCTAAATATTTCATAGCAGCTACCCATTGTCTAAATAGACACTGTAATTTATGTATATGTGATAATCATTATTATGGATCTATTCATGTATAGCACCTGCCTCGTGTTCTTGATGGATATTTCCTCAAATGCATATATTGACTTTTGTTGTTAAATAAAGCTATTTTATTAGCTTATCTTTGTCTACTAATTGGCAACTGAAATCCAGCAATAAATGATATTCTAAACAGCCAAATACACCTAGAAGCTTTTATACTAAAGCCAATTTATCAAATAAAAAGGCAAGTTATAGATGCAGTAGGAGTATAAAGCCAGATAGCAGAAAACTACCTGTATTAAATTATTATTATTATAATATTATAATGTTATATGTATATCCAGACCTTAACAATCATCCTATTATGGTGATATTAAGAATTTCCTTTAGGGAGCAAACACATGGCAAGAATAAGTAATGTTACCTCAAGCATTCTAATATAAGATTTAACACATTCTCTTATTCCCATGTAACACTGCCTCCATACATTTGACATGTTTTATGCAACACTTAAAAGCAACAGCAAGTAATCAAGCTAAACTACTAAATATGATGGCAGATGGTCATTGTAGTTAGGATGTCCAAAGAGCAGATTGCAATTTTCCTTTTCATTTCTAATTATGATGGGCCTGATGTGCTTTATAAATTTTATATTTTTAGTTTGTGTTCAATTGTAGCATTTGTTCTGTGACATGGAAAAAAAAGACATTGTGATTGGGATTACGATAAGAACTCTAACAGATAGGAAGGAGGAGTAGATGCCTGCAGAAATCATGATAGGAAAATCGTTGTTGGCCCTGACAACTGTTTATATTGTGATTGCATATTTATGAGCATAAATGGACATAGGAAGTATTGTAAGGTGGTAATATGTCTAAGAACCTTCTCTTGGGAACTGCAAGTTGGGTTAAAATATGTTTGGCCATTTCTAATTCTACTGATGATGTGTGGTTGGATATCCAAAAAAATTGCTTTGTTGGAGGTTTCTAAGTTGAAGTGAGGAAATTAATATTTATGTACACGGTTTTTAAAAACAACTGACAGGTGAGAAGTAGCTTAGTTATCTGTGTATGTGTTTACACTGCTTTGTTGATTGTCTCTATGGAGCAGGAGTAATAAACTGCTATAATAGTAGCCTATATGGAGAAGTAGGGGCCTATTGTAGAATAACTCTACATTGGTAAACCTTTTTACTTGGGTGGTATGGTAAAATGGAGTAACTGTGCATCCCAGTGATCCCGTATTGTTCCTCCAGATTCATAATTCACTCTTTGTCAGAATCATTCACCAACCATTGTGGATGTAAGGGAGATTGAAAATGACCTTGACTGCAAATATATACTTTTTAGAATGGCAGAGGTAGTATTTTGTAAATTTGCATTATTATTATTTTACACACATTTTTGAACACATTATTACTATAATTAAGAGTATACAAAAATCTATTAGGATTAAAGGAATTGTTCAGTGTAAAAATAAAAACTGGGTAAATAGATAGGCTGTGCAAAATAAAAAATGTTTCTAATATAGTTAGTTAGCCAAAAATGTAATGTATAAAGGCTGGAGTGATTTTATGTATAACAAGTCAGTCAGACACTACTTCCTGCTTTTCAGCTCTCTTGGTTTACACTGACTGGTTACCCTGGTTACCAGGCAGTAACCAATCAGAGACTTGAGGGGGGGTCACATGGGTCATTTCTGCTGCTTTTGAATCTGAGCTGAATGCTGAGGATCAATTACAAACTCACTGAACAGAAATGAACCATGTGGGCCCCTTCAAGTCACTGACTAACTCAGAGTTATAGAGCTGAAAAGCAGGAAGTTGGATTCTGGCTGTTTTATTAGACATCTGTTCACTCCAGCCTTTATATATTACATTTTTGGCTAACTAACTATATTAGAAACATTTTTTATTTTGCACAGCGGATCTATTTACCAAGTTTTTATTTTTACACTGAACTATTCCTTTAAACCCTCTTCTCCAAATAAGAGTCAAGGTCAAGAGTGAGTAGTCTGTACTACTGATAAGTGGTATGATTTGCTTCTATGAAAATTAAATATTCTGATGGTCCTGTGTTGAAATTTAGGGGTCAGATTTTTCTGGTTTGACTTTTTGTTTCAAAAAACCTGAAAAACTTGAGGGAAAAAAAACTTTTTGGGATTTATTATGCAACAAATCTGCAACAAATTTGAATCTGAAAATACTCCAGCTTAAACCTGTCGGAGTAATGTAGAAGTCAATGGCAGTAGTCCCTTTTACAACTGGAAGATGTTTCTTGCCTTTATGATCTTCAAAGATTTCAGGCATTTTGGTGCTGGTTTTTGTCGGACAATCCGAAAAAGTTGTGGTTTTTGAACGGCAATTGGAAAAAGTCGCACAATCCGAATTGTTGAGTGATTTTGTTTTTTCCTGCTTGCGCTTGTTCAAATTTTTAAGTAAATTAAGGCCATTTGTGGTCGGTGTTTGCTCTAATTTTTTAAATAAAAATGAGAAAAAAAATTGTTTTAATAAATACCTCCCAGAGTGTTTAAGAATGTCAAGAATGAATCAATGTTTTTGCAAATGTGCAATGACATTAACCCAAAGAGGTGTTTCCAAAAAGTCAAATTTTTATTTAGCAAAACTTATTTAGCTCCTCAGTTTCCACCATGGGTTGGCAGGTGCATTAGAAACTCAGGTGATAACACTATTTTGAATGCACACTTCAAACACATTATGCAGTCCTCATTTCAATTGTTCAATTTTGGTTTAATTGTAGGTGATGCAACTTGTAATACACCCACAATTATAAAGAAGTTATGAGGGGAAATGCTGTATTTTGGGTAAAACACATGGTTATTATTGATGAAACAATTTATTCACTAGCCATAGATTTGCAGTGAAATTCCAAATTTCGGCATGTACGAATTTTTTTGCAAAACTGTGGCGAAAATTTGCAGCAGAGAAAACACTCATAAAAGGCAAAAAAGTTTCCATAATAAAAAATGGATATTGACTTTAATGCATTAGGACAAAAAAGTAAAAAAAAAAAAGTCCATTGACAAAAAAGTCTCCAGTAGCAAACACGCCTGTTGACTTTAATGCATCAGGAAAAAAAGTCTCCATAAGAAAAAACTCCCTTTAATGCATTTTGAGTAAGAAAAATTGTTGTGTGCATAAAAACGCCTATTCAATGTGCTTTGCAATTTTTTCGCCATTTCACCAATTTTTTTAAAGTTTCGCAAATTTTTCTGTGAAGCGAAATGGGACAGATTCACTCATCACAAATTTTTATTTGTGTCCCAAATTGCACATAATGACCTGTAATATAAGCTTATTTATCAATGCGCTATCCATTGATGACAGTTTGTACTAAATGCCAGATTTAATAGGTTGTTTATCGAAATAGTCAATGCCTTCAGAGAAACACTGCTTCCTTACTTAGACTAGACCAAAAATCACATATTGTATGATCCAGGAGGTTTTCTGGATTTTTTTTAATACCATGGAAATCCCATAAAAGGGCAATTAATTCTATGTTTTTATTATTGAATTATGGATAATATAAGGCCATATTTTTATTATACTACTCCCACTGGCTACTATTGAACCTTGCCAGCTTTTACTTGCCAAATTTTTTATTGTGGTTTTTTTCTTCAATACATTTGTGCTTTTGAAGAACATTTATCGAGTATGAGTTTTGTACCGTGTTTTTTAGTTGGCAATGCCTGCAGTGGTATCAATAAGCCCCTGGTTATAATGGCAATACATACTGCTCTTTTTTTATAACAGGGTGATTGCAAGAATTGCAAGAATAAGAGGCCTATGATAAGACAAGACATATTATGTTATAAAAGAGCAGGAAATTACTAGGACACAACAAAAATGACCATGCAACAGTCATATTTTAAAAAGCAGGTTCAAAGTGTAATTTTTTTACGCAATGCAAAGTTGAGTCCATTGAACTTCTACAAAATGCGCCAATATGTGTCTGTTTGGCAAAGCAATAGACACTGTTTGCCCTATGTGTGTGTGAAAATGGTGTTATTTCTGACATGTGCCATTATTGATGGCATTAGCATCTGAATTGATTGGTGCAAGTCAGTGTTACCTAATGACCCAACTTGATAGTAGAGCCTTGGAACTATGATCACAATATAAAAATAAATTGTGTATATAATTTTCATGTAGCCACACACACACATCAACTATATAAACAGTTGTGTATACCAAATAAAAATTAACAATACAATTTGAAAACTAACACAGCATCTGCATTTCTCATCTTTAACCAGTATTTCCTTCCAGTATTAAAATAATCATGTTATGCATCACTATGCTGCAATATTATAGGCCTAACCTTCTACGTTCAGCTGCCCTTCTTATACATTGAATTTCCTTTTTAAAGCCCTTTATCCCTTTGCTCATCTTTAAATCAAAACACATGAAAATGTTCCGCGGCTTGGCCATGGACTTACAAATTATTACCATTTTGCATTATCTTAACACTTGCTAAAAATATCAAATGCATTGTTGAGTAACAATAGCACTGACAAGCTTTCCTGTGATTTATGAGAAGAATATATAATCATTGAGATCAAGATTTTTTGAGCCACTATCAAAATTAAATGATTAGATGAATAACTATCTCATATGCTTATGGAAAATCTGAAACACTGTGCACAAAGGCAGACGTTTAGATAAATAGTGCAGTCAACTCTTTGTAATAAATGTATTTTATATGTTAGTTTGTGTCTTTTTTTAGGGTGTAAGCATATGTGAAAGTGTCACCTTTAGTGATATAAGAAATAACAGCTAACAACTAGTGATGGGCGAATTTGCGCAGTTTCGCGTTGACGTAAAATTCGTGAATTTCCAGCAAAAAATTTGCGAAACGGCGCCGGCGTCTCGTTTTTGACGAATCGTTTTCAGGGGAATTTTCCCAGGCGTTACGCAAATGTATTCGCTGGCGGTGAAACGCACAGGTTCGCCGCAAATTCGCACCTGGCGAACCAATTCGCCCATCACTACTAACAACTTAAATTAAAAGTAATGTAAAAGGGTTAAACAAATTCTAATGCTTTAAAGCTGCTGGCAAACATTTTTATATTTTGCATTCTCTGCAGGGACAAATACAATAGACTTTCTTGGCTTCCTGCTGTGATTTTTTTGTCTATCCTGCACACAAGCAACTTGTGGAAGCAATCAGTCATGAACATTTTAGTAAGTAAACCCCTATTGTACGGAATGTATGAGCCTACATTGTCATGGAAAGAGATAAATGTGAACATTTGGCACTCTAAAGCAAAATTAATTTAATGAGTATGCCTGCTAATACTCGACTGCATGATGTATAAAGAACTTCTGTGTCTATTGTTCTAAATAAACATACTGTTTGTGGCTAAAATGTTCTGAATGCAAAAAAAGTGGAACAAATAGAAATAAACAATTAAAGACAGTAAAGCCGTTTAATGCTGAATATGTAATAAATATAACTACACAGAAAAAAATACAAAACAAACCAAAATTTCAAACTGTGGCAGGTCCAGAGTCAGACTAAGCCGGCAGGAAAACCTGGTGGCCCCAGGCACACTCCCTCCATCGCCGACCCCCTCAAAGTTAAAGGGATACCTGTATGGGAAATATTTTTTTTCCAAAAAACCTCAGTTAATAGTGCTGCTCCAGCAGAATGCTGCACTGAAATCCATTTCTCAAAAGAGTATACAGATTTTAAATATATAATTTTGAAATCTGACATGGGGCTAGACATATTTTCAATTTCCCAGCTGCCCCCAGTCATGTGACTTCAGTCACTCTTTACTGCTGTACTGCAAGTTGGAGTGAAATGATTTGCAGTGTAAACAGTGTAATGTAGAAATAGAAGCTACATCATACAGATTATGACAGAATCCCTTTAAGTAGAAAAGTGGTATGTCATGTGATATGGTGTGTATAAGTGTGTGTGTATGTTTGGGAGCTGGGGTATGGTGGTATGGAGGAAGGCCATGATGGTTGTGAGGAGGGTGTTGCAGCCCTTATGGACCTCCATTGCCCCAGTCGGATGTTGGGCAGGGTTGTTCTTATTTGAACATCAAGGGCATCCAAACCATAGTGATAGATGCCAGCAAACGCTCCCCGCACCTTTCTTATTAACCAATATCCTAGGAAGGGCATCTTGTTGTTCTTTTCACTGGCAATGTATATCCCCTCTTCTGAAAAAAATCTGTGGTGAAACTATAAAATATAAAATGTGTATACCATTCACAGCTGCACGTTTCTTGAGCCAAGGATCATTTTAGCAATTAAATTAAACAGGACCCAGCATACCTGGCTATGGTGTTGCTTGTAATATCATCCTCCCTGTGGTTTTGTTACCATTAGTTTGACCAAGCTGCTTCTCCTGTCAAGCAGCAACCTGATCTGGTATGGCATCCTGTTCTTTACACACACAAGAGAGTGATGGCAGTTAGAGAAATGTGAATTGTGTGTGTTGATTGTGTGAGAATTGACAGACCCGTTAAAGTCATTTTCTAGTAACATGAATAGGGGAAAAGTGGAATATACGGCACATGAAAATACTAAAGGCCATTTCTGCAACTGGATATGGTAAGGTCTATGTCTCTATGATAAGGTTCCACTTAATTTGGTCACTATGAACTACTAAATAAGAACTGTAGAGGTACAACAATGATCAGGGTTGGACTGGTGAGTGCAGGGCTGACCGGGTCTGCCATCCCCAGGCCCCCACATTCCCCAAAGAGCCCCCACTGTGCCGCCCACACCCACCTACAGGGGCCACCACCTGCCCTCCTCATCTCCTCCAGCACACATAATTGAAACCTACCGTCGCATCAGGGGATTGAGATCAGCGGCCTGGGGGAGAGTCATTGGGGATCAGGTCTGTCTGACCCTGATAATGATAAAGTCAAGGGTTTGTAACTCACCTTCAAGCTTCAAAATCAAAAGGTTTTGAGTCCTTTGAGAGTTACCCGTTTAAGAGCCACCACAGTGTTAACAAGCTACTATTCAACTGAATAGTATTCACTTATAGCTTATTGTCACGACCGGCACCCGATACCAGAACAAATGCCAAGCACCCTGGTCTCGGCTCGGCTTCACCAGTAGTGTGACCACCGTTGGGCTTTGGGAGGAGCTCTCAGCTTACTTGGGTGCCACCTGGACTTAACGAGGGGTGCAAGGCGAGGTGTTCTGGCTGGCAAAAATGGAGCAGGCAAGAGAATCGTCAGACAGGCAGAGTCGAGGCAGGCGGATATCAGAATCGTCAGGCAGTCAAGGGTCAAACCGGGTTGTCAATCAAGGGGTTAAGCAGGAAGAGTTGTCGTAGGCAGGCAAAGGTCAGGATACAGAGTTCAGAATAGTCAGGATACAGGCAGGGTCAAACACGGAAAAACAGGATACAGAATAACAGGAACAGATGCACTAGGCTCAGAAACCACTTAGAAACAAAGTTCTATCACGGACACCGGCTGGGAAACAGAATGGGCCTTAAATAGGTACAAATTTTGCGCCAAACGGGCGTCATAAACGTGCTGGCGCAAATGCGCCAGCGCCTTTATGAGGCGCGGGTGCGTTGTGCGCGCCCTAGATTCCAAGATGGCACCGGCGCCAGCGCTGGCTCGAGAACCATGCGGCGGGCTTCCCCGCCGATGGTGCGGTGGGCGACCCCACCGCATAGGTAAGTTTCTTACGCTTATACAGTACTTTTACATTGCTTATTTATACCAGTTTCACATGAAACATTTTCATGCTAAATTTCATCAAGCTGAATTTTAAACTTTATAACACTGGTTTATGATCTTGGCATGGCATTGCATACATAATTATAAATCTTCTTGTAATTTGTATTGACTGCCTTATTTTTGTTTAGCTCTTAAATAATAGATTTTACAGTAAAGTGGCTTTTCACTACCAAAGACCAAATACTTATTTACTTCAAAGATGTGACATGAAATATTAATGCGTGAGGATTCAATACCTATGCTAATAGCATTTTTTTCTAAAATTGTTTTCTAACATAAAACCATGTGTATACCCATACAATACTGTTTACTGTGCCTACAGTGTTTCATTGTCATACAACACTAAACCGCATAAGGGTTAATTCACAAATCCCCAGGGTATAAATACTAGAGTAGAGTAAGAGTGTGCTCCCTTAACAAGCACCAGGGAATGCTGCACTCTGCCCAGACTGCCAAGTTTAAAATCTGGAAATTGGTGAAGAGAGCAGCATGAGGGGTATGGGATGCCTTGCTAAAAGGAAAGTCGTTTACCACTTGGGGGTGCCAAATGCTAGGCAACCCCAAGTGAATGTAATTACTTAGCTGAAACCCCAGGCCAATGCTCCTATCAGCAGAAAACTGCACCTGCCGAGGGTTATTCCAGCAAGCCCCACGGACCGCTTCTCTTCCGGCTTCTTCTGTCTTCAAATTTCCCAGGGCAGATGCATGTGCAGTCGAATGAAAAAGCAAAATTTTTAGTTAAAGTTCGGCTTTTCACTCTAATGCGCATGCAAACCCGCGAGGAGACAGAAGAAGCCAGAAGAGAAGCCATCCCTGATGCTCACTGGAAGAACCCCCGGGCCGGTAACATTTGACACCCCCAAGTGGTCTCCTTTAAAGGAGAAGGAAAGTTAAAATAAACGCTGCATTGAAAAGTGCAATAGTATTACCGTATTTGTGCACTCCTTTCTGAAATTTGTCCATAGAGGAAACTTTGGAGTTGCCATTTTCAAATTGCTGCGTCAGTTCCGCAGATGATGAATCATGGAAAAAAAATACAGGAAGCAGTATATTGTTAACATAAACCAATGTTCTAAAATTGTGCTTTTTAAAAGCTGGGTCAGCAACCAGAAGCCTAAGAGGAAGATCCACCCCTAACCAGGCACTACTGTATGTTAAAGTGTGGCAGGAAGTGGTCATAGACCAGTAGGCCAATAACTGAAATATATAAATGAAGAAACTAGATACATGGGCATCTGCCCAGCAAATAGGGAGATAAGGAAGTATAGGGATTTACAGCCATGGGGACATTAAAAAACCTATGGTTCGTTACATAACGACCATTTTACTAGTCATATGAAATTACCATCAATCATGATTCCCAAAAGGGGTACCTTAAGTGCAAGCATGATTCCAATCTACACAAACAATTTTGTTTTTCAATGTTAATCACCCTGCGATCCAAATAATTATGAGGAGGTGCAATGCTGATAAAGTTGCTTTATATTTTATATTTTATCTTCCCACACTCTTCGACTAAGAAGGAAGGGGAACGGAAGTCAAGGAACTGATGCTACATTTTTTAATTTCATATCCTTATGTTGACGATCACCTGCTGTTCCTGCATTTCCAACATGACATTTTTAGATGTAGTTAGAATGCTGTTTGCTGTCTTGTTCTGTGGAAGAACAAGAATCTAATAAGCATGATAAAAATGTAGTTGTTTATGTTGTCCTAGAGCAATCGTTAATCCATTATAAAAGAAGATGAATTATCCACAAAGATTACATGCTCTGTTTGATGTATACAAACACTTTGATTTTATTGTCCTAATTCCTTTTGCCATATACATTAATTCCATACCAGTAAATCTAGATATTTTTGGATGATTTACAAGTTATGCTACAAATTGTTCTCTTTGTATCTTGTGCACAATAATTTTTCTTTCTATTTCCTAAGAAGCCAATTATTAATAATTAACACAAACTTCTCAAATCATTTTGGTATCAGTAATAAGGATTGTGATTAGTGGAAGACATTAGTGATGGAAGAATTTATTCGCCAGGTGCAAATTCACGCCTAATTCCCGCGATTCACCGCCAGCAAATAAATTCGCGAAACTGGCGTAAAAATTTGCCTGCAAAAATTAGCAAAAATGGATGCTGGCGTCTGTTTTTTTGGACTCCGGTGCATTTTCGCCAGTGAATGTGCACCGGCGTAAAAAAATGGACAGAATCCACAAATTATTTGGTGAAGCGAAACGCCACAGATTCACCCATCACTAGAAGACATTGGTATGACTTCCTCTTGTTAGGGGAATATAAAAATGTGAGATTATTGTTTATCACACAAACATTCACTACTTTCTATTCATTCCTGTGGGATTTTTTAAACTGTATTAATCAAATAGTGAAATCTAACATTCCCCCACTGAAAAATGCAATTCTAAAAATGAATAAGGAATTATATGAATAGAAAGTGGGTGAATTTTTGTGTGATAAACTCTCAGATCTCACATTTTGATATATGGGGAGAGATGCTGAATTTTGCTTAATTGTATCTTTAGAACTCCACCTTAAAACAGGAACAAAAATGCATTTGTGCATTTCATATATAATACTGAAGTTAAAAATGTAATCAATTATTGGGGTTATATTTATTAAGAGTGAAGTTAGAGAGTCCTCTAGAGCGAAATTCCGCCACACTATATTAATTTCTATGGGATTTTGAAAGGCATATTTATCAAAGGAGGAACTTTCACTTTCACCCATTGATAAATACTCTTTTAAAAACCCATAGAAATGAATGGAGAGTGGAGGAATTTCACTCTAGAGGACTGTGGCGATTTCTAACTACAATCTTTGATAAATATACTCCTTGGTGTGTTTGGGTTCAAATTTAAAGCTGTTTTTCAATTTTCAATCCAGGTTTTCTAGATTAATTCAACATTTGGCAGGCTCGCAATCATTTTTTTACATTTCTAAACAAGTATAAGAGACAGACTTTTCAATGTCCGAATTTGAGTTTTTACTACAATTCAAATTTTAGGGCTCTAAAACAAAAGAATTATTAAGAGCAAAAAACTTAAATGTAATAAATCAGTATCTAAAAGCTGGTGAATTTAATCACAAAACAATAATCAATATCAATCTTCCTATTATGTGACCAATGATGTGAAAGTAGGTACATATAGAAGTATGAAAAATGCACACCTGCATGCTTCCCCTTCCAGTCCCTCTTGGATAGACTGCTGCAGAAAGTAGTCGGTGCTCTATTCAAGGGGCTAGCCACAAGTTTCTGTGCATGAAAAAATGCAGAGGCCTGCAGTAATTATTTAGTATCAGAACACAGTGATTAAAATTAGACAAAACTTCCATGATGATAAGGAATTAAATAAAAAAACGGTATAATCATATTATTCTTATCAAATCAGATAACAATGGGTATGTGACAAGTTTGTATAATTACAGATTTTAAGAATAATAAAGTCAAAGTAAACTTTATTGTCATCTCAGCAGTATACGAATACACAGTGAGACAAGACGATATGGCTCATCTAATATTGGGGAGAATGACCGGATGTTGAAGGCTAAGACTATTCTAGAAAAAATTTAATCAAAATTAAACACAGAATTTCAGGAGCAATTCAGATTTTTTTATGTGAATCCAACCAAAGAAAGTCCATGTATATTAACAAAAAGAACTTTTACACAAAATAATTTTGTTCAAAAAAATCATGGACTTTTTAAATGGACACTCATTTGAAAGGCTGGGACTCTATTTGCTACACAGCTTTTGATTATATTGATTGAAATTATGTTTCAGTTTTTTCGGGTTATTATGTTTGACCACCAGTTGGTGTCACTGTTTTTTTTACCTATAAAGGCTGCATAGCAGCACAGTCTCACTTTCACTGATTAAGGGACATGTTGTTCCTGAAACGTTTGATCGTGGTTATAGTGTATGATAGCACCATGGAATAAACTTGGGATCACCCTCGTTTGCAGCATCCAATGGTATTGGTGTCTTTTTCATACAGTTTAGGTAAATAGAATGTTCAGGTAAATCTGCATGAAAAAATTTCACAAAATATTTGTTTTGCCGTATAATTCAAACTGCCATTTGAAATAAATCTCTTTTTTGCCAAAAGATTACATTTAGAAATATATTACATTTTATTAGTATATTACATTTTTACTTAAGCTACTTTGAAAATACTTTATATTTTTCCATTAATTTACTTACACATTCCATTTCACTAAACATGCCATTTAAAAGAAAATGAAATATTCATTCCATTAAAGGAATTGTTCAGTGTAAAAATAAAAACTGGCTAAATAGATAGGCTGTACAAAATAAAAAATGTTTCTAATATAGTTAGTTTGCCAAAAATGTATAAAGGCTGGAGTGACTGGATGTCTAACATAATAGCCAGAACACTACTTTGCTTTGCAGCTCTCTTGGTTTCCACTGATTGGTTAATAGGCAGTAACCAATCAGTGACTTGAGGGGGGCATATGGGTCATATGAATCTTTTGAATCTGAGCTGAATGCTGTTGATCAATCATAAACTCGATGAACAGTTATGTCCCATCTGGGCCCCCTTAAAGTTGCTAACTCAGAGTTAGAGAGCTAAAAAGCAGCAAGTTGTGTTCTGTTCTCTTACATATCTGCTCACTCCAGCCTTTATAGATGACATTTCTAGCTAACTAACTATATTATAAACATTTTTTATTTTGCACAGCCTATCTATGTGATGGGTGAATTTATTCACCAGGTGCGAATTCGCGGCGAATTGCTGCGATTCGCTGCCGGCGAGTAGATTGGCGAAACCGCTGCGAAAATTTGCCGGCGCATTTTCCGCAGTGAATTTGCGTCAAAAACAGATGCCGGGGTCAAAGACGAGACGTCGGCGCGTTAAGCGAATTTGTCGCCGTTTCGAGAATTTCGCAGGAAATTTGCGAATTTTTTGGTGAAGCGAAACGCCACAAATTCGCCCATCACTACCTATCTATTTATCCAGCTTTTATTTTTACTCTGAACTGTTCTTTTAAAGTAAACATTCCATTACCCTAAATATTTCTTATAACAAGAAATTTCCCGTTTTAAGAGATTTCTCTAGCTGCATATGCTGGTAAACTGTATATTCTGTTTAATTGAAAATCAATTTCAATAAACATTCTGTTTAGATACATATTTACTAGAAGATTCTGCAAATTGTACATTCCATTTCTGTACACCTTTTATTTATGTAAGCTATCTATTTCACTCAGCATTCCTTATTTTTAAGCAATATTTTTTTCAGTAAATTTATTTTTTAGTAAATGTAATGGACCATAACAATTTAATGTGTAGAGAAATGAACATTTTATATAAACAGAATATTTACTGAAATGGAATGTTCAGGTAAATGGAATATTTACTGAAAAGTTTTTTCAGGTAAGCAGACTGGGTAAAGAGAACCTCTATGTAAAATTCAGGTGGTTGAAATTGGTAGTAACTGGCAGCTCAACACAATGCTGAAACAATGTTTTAAATGAGAAATTTGTTTGTAGAATGAAATATTCAGTTAAATTAAAATGGAATGTAATGTTTGTAAAATGGAATGTTTCAAGTTGCAGCATTGTGAGAAATTGACTTTTATTTTCTTTTAACATAGTATTTATAACAGATAGATAGATGATAGATTAGATAATTACTATCTTTGAAAAAAATACCCATAGGAATATAGAGTATATATATAGATGGGCATCTACCCCCTCAGCATTACAAATGAATTGTATAATTCATGTGTAAACCAATGTTTTATATACAGTAAATATAGCCCTTTAAAAGAAATTATATTTTTCCAGAGTTGTGTTTTTCTAGAAATCACACATTGAAACACTGACAATTTAAGTCTTACAGTATTTCCTTCTAGTTTGCGATCACACACAAAATAAAGCTATGCCTACTCCATATTATAATTCCCAGGTGTTCCATCACATTATTCATGCATACATTTTTTTCTTGTTTAGGGGACATGGGGAGGCCCATTTATCAAAATTTGGATGTGTGAGATTTTAAAGTTTTTTTCTACTTCAAGGGGCATATTTATTATTCAGTGTAGAATGAGATTTGCTGAAAAAACTGTGTAAATAGCTGTGAAAAATAAATGGTGAATTTATCAAGGAATGTGTAATTTTACACCATGCAAAGCCAGATTTGCCCCTGTTATTTTACAATGCTTCTAACTAAAAATATGAAAACATTTTACACTGTTTTTTACATGGTGAAGCCTGGGATTGTGTGGTGTACATAATAAATATGCCCCAAAAATTAAAAAAAGAGTAAACAAAACAATTAAAAAAAAAACATGAATATCCATATTTATTACAAATCTACAATCTACATATAAATAACTTGAATGAATATAATTGTGGGGGGAATTGTGTTTACAAGGTCAGAAAAGTTAGAAGAACTTAAATTAAAATTGAATAAATAGTTTACATTTTGGCTAGGACAGCTGCCATTGACTTCTTTATGCCCTTCAAGCTTTTAGATTGTAAAGTTTTACATTCAAGCTTATTTTGTTTTTATCACTTAATATTGAAAATTCACAAAAAACTTGGAATTGTGGGGGAAAAAACATTTATCAATAACCCCCCTATGAATTAATTTCTGATCCATGTTTTTATTTTTACTGAAATAATGAATTCTGTTAGTCTAATACATGGTATCATGAATTCAATAATATATGGCAAGTTTGATTTGTATGTTTATTATCATGTATGAAGTACAATGTACATATACAGTATAATTAGTGAATGTTGAAGGTTTAGAGAATTTGGTAATTCATTATTTATTTCTTAACTAGCTAATCTTTGAAGATTATCTAATATTTTTATTGAGAAAGGATTTTTCTCTTGTTTTTCTTCCCTATAAAGTAAACAAACAGATTGTGTAATAAAATGAAAGAAATGTTTAGCTGAAATGAATGTTTAGGGAAATACAAGGTTGAGACACACGGTATGTTTAGCAAAGTGGGAAGCTGACTGAAAGAGATTGTTAAATGAAATATAAATGTATTGTATTAAAATGAAATATAAATGTTAGTTTAACAGAAATGTGAAATCAGATTGGATGTCCAGCTGTACAGAATGGTTTATGAAGTCATACGTTTAGTGAAATATTCCAAGAATGGAAAGAACAGGTAAACAGAACATTTAGGGGCCTTTATGATTGCTGGAGCCTAAACCTTGGGTGAGTTTCCTAATTAGCGCTGGGTTTCATCTTAAAAATTTCAGCAATTTTCTTTATTTTCCACAAAAGAACTTTTGTAAGGAATAAAAATGTTGACACTTTTTCGGTGCAGAGTTTTTTCTGGCGACTTTACACATTCTTTTCCTGTAATAACTACTGACTATTTAAGGTCTGGCCATTGGTGAGTGACCAGCAGGCAGCCCATATGCAGAGTAACCCTGGAAACACCTTAGAACGGCTGAATAATTAGCAGAAGTCATGGTAAGGTTAAAAGAATAGATTTAATGAGCAAAATAAGAAAATAATCAAAATAGATTGACAACCAGATTCCAAAATACAGTCCTGTGGTGAGGCTGATAGTAGACATGGCTGGTGGCAGACTGGCAAGGTTGAGTAACAGGCCAGACTCAGAACCCGGGAAATCCCCAGCAGCAGGAATTGGGTACCAGGTGGGAACAGGAGAAAATGAGCAAGGAAACAGGCAGAGGACACAGGAATCACAGAAATCAGAGGCTAGAGCAGGCTCAAGAGCACAGATGATGCAGTGTTTACAGGAAGTGTTATTATAAGTTTGTTCAAGAGTCGAGCACAACACCCCCAGTGGCTCATCAGAGTAATGCAGCAGAATCTAAACACACAGGCCAGGGGTTCCGTTCCTGACATGATATCTGTATTCTGCCCTTTACACTATATTTATTTTTTTGCAGAAAAACTCAATCTTGAATTTTGATAAATTTGCTTCTTAGTAAAATTACATTTGTCACCATATTGAGGCTCCAACTGGAAGTGCAGTGTGCGTAAGGATTAAGATAAAGATTGGCTGGTTAGGGGATGCAGACAAGGATGGAATTAATAAAGAGAATGTGAGTGAGGCAGGCTATGGGGCACAGTGAACAATATTCCACCCACTCATCCTGTACATTGGCTTGGGGTGGTGAGGAGAGGTGTGTTCTGAGTTCTTTTAATTGTCACAACTTGGAGGAATGCATGTCATGGATTGGGACTCTATACCCCAGGTTGACGTGTAATTGGAATAATGGTGGTGTATGGTGTCCTTGGGCAAGAAGGGAGCTATTATGGTTACCTACTCTCATCCATTTTATTTATGTTTCCTATGATTATTATTGTTTATGTTTTTCATATGTATGTTTTTAGTTAATAAATAAAGCAGTTGTTTGTTACATCCAAACCTGCATATCCTTATTGTCTCCTAGATGGAGGTGGAAAGTTACAGGGGGATGGTGAAATATAAAAGGGGATAGGATGTTAGGGGTTATTGTTTAAAGGAGAAGGAAAGCTCCAAGACGGTTTATTGCCAACAGGTTAGCCACAATAGTGCAAACTAGAACACTATTTTATTCTGCAGAATGCTTTACCATACCTGAGTAAACAGCTCTAGACACTGTCTCTGTTTGATTAGGATAGAAGCTGCCATCTAAGCTTGGTGTGACATCACTTCCTGCCTGTCTCACCCTGCTCACTTACAGCTCTGAGCTCAGATTACAGGGATGGGAGGAGGGAGGAGGAGAGGAGCAATCTGAGCATGCTCAAGCCCTGCCCTGGAGGTTTATGCTGAAAACAGGAAGTCTGATACAGAAGACCATGTATATGCAATAGAAGGAAACAAATGCCGTGTTTCTTTTGACAGAGGACTCAGAGCAGCATTACTTTGAGGGTTTACTGGTATATTTTTATAGACCTTTTTAATAAAGCTTATTTAATTTTAGCCTTTCCTTCTCCTTTAAGGTCACAAACAGGCTGCCAGATTGATACTGCACAGTCAGGATTGTTTATCAAAATGTTTACTGGAATGAAATATATTCTCAAAACAGAATATTATCTAAAGGGAATATTTAAAAGGACTCATTTACAAGCTGGGGTGGAAGCAAGAGCAATACCACAAAGGGCTTCAATAGTGTGCCCCTTAATGCTTATTTATTAGAACTTGCAACCAATTGGGTTGTTACTCTCTTCATTTAAAATACAGTGCTCCATGCAGACAGCAGCTTTAGGAGTTGCAGCCCAGCTCTCTCTTTACCACCTGTCTTTGGGAAGTACATGCAGGGCTGATGAGGGCTGCACCCCCTTGTGCATGCAAAGTACATGTGTGTTAGGAGTAGGGTGGTAGCAAGAGAGGGTTCACCTACTGTATGTGCTTCCCCGCTTGCCTGTTTTGAATCTAGTGAGGGCTAACACAGGCTGCACTAGCTTCAAACAGCAGTATGTATGTCTGTGCACTCACAAACAGAGCAAAGAGGCCTGCATCTAATCACACAGTGGCTGATTGCATCCTTTTTTTGCACTTTGCACATTGCATGGGGCATTGTAAATGACTCCTAATAACATAAAATGGTCAGTTTAAACACTTGTGTTGTGTTTAGTATGTACTGTTCCACTGTATACAATATTTAGGACATGGAATTGCATACCTCCCAACATTTTGGAATTAAAAAGAGGGACAAAAAAAATTTTCCCGCACGTAGCGCAGCAATTTTTTGACCACACCCCTTTCTGTGGCCACACCCCCTAATTACCATGTTTGTTTTACAAAATTTGGCAGGTTATGAAAGTTTGAAAATATTTCTCCTTATCTAAACTGTGTTTTTGTGTCTCAAAATTGTTACAAAGTATCTTATTTGCACCTGTTAGCTGTTCTGGGCTCTCTGCTAAAAGCCAATTAAGTGAGAAACTTTGATTCTTTTTCTGGCTGTTCAGTGCAGAGAAAAGAGGGACTTTCCAGTACAAATGAGGGACAGCAGGTTGAGCTGTCAAAAGAGGGACTGTCCCTCCGAAAAAGGGACAGTTGGGAGGTATGGAATTGTTATTCAAAAGTGTAGGGAAATCTAATGTTCAACTAAATAAAAAGTTAAAGAAAGTGTAACAGAACTGTAAGGTTCAGGTAATGCAATTTTTAGAGAAAAGTTTTTTGTGAATAAAAATATTGTGAAACAGCATTATTAGCTATCTAGAACCTTTAGGCAGACTTTTTATTGAACTGGAAAATCCTGTTAAATGGACCACTCAGCTTAAAGGACATGTTCACCTTTAAACTTTTTTATGAAATTAATATTTGCAATTTGCGTTCATTTACAAAAAGCAAACTTTTTATATATATTTACCTAGAAATGTAGCACTGAACTGACCATTACTAATCTTTATATCTCCTGTCTCTCTGTCAAGCAGAGAGACGCCACCTCTCCCCAAACCCCACTCGCCTATGAGAAATCTGAAGTAGTCACACATGTGGTCATTTCTGCACAAGCCCCTTCCTTACTGACCATTCTACCTCATTTTCATTTCATTGATTCGATCAGCTGGCATGATTCAACCAACTGGATCAAGGATATGCAAATAAAAGTGTTATATTTGTACTTTATATATTATCTATGCTGCTTTTCCAACCATTGCTAAATAAAGGGACATAATAAACAGCAGGGCCGGACTGGGGGTAAAAAGCAGCCCGGGCAAAAAAAAAATCAAAGCAGCCCAAATGTAAACACGCAATGGTCTTATACACATCCACTCATATATTGGGGTAAAACTGCAAAAAGTTATGTACATAAAGAGCTGCCTTTCTCTCTTGAGTGTAATTCATGTAAAATATGTTAAAGATTTTGCAGCCTTGTGCCTTTATATGTTCACAGAACCCCTCTGACTTCTGATATCCCTATATTACAGTAAAGCAACTCCCTGCACCCTCCCCTCTGCATTCAGCCCACACACTGTCTTGTGAAAACTCTCACAGGGGCACCCAACCACCTCCACTGTTGCTGGGAATCCAAGCTGACCCCCCTGTCACCATCTACAGTAAGTGGGCACCCAGCCTCCTCCACCCAAAATTCTGTCCATGATCCACTTTTGTCTGTGCCTGTGCAAAGGCTGCACATAAACTGCCCCATCATCTTTCCCCAAGGGCAAATATTCCAACTGTCCAGTAACCCTCTGAGCTTACACTTCTTTCCCTGCAGATTCAGGCAGCAGCAAATGATGACATGAATATCAGTGCCCACCTGTTGGTTGCTATGGTTACAACTACATCAGCTCATCATGAGGCTCTGCTTCTGAGGCCCCTGTGCTGCCAATGTCCCAATTAATGACCAATTGCAAAGGTGTATTTCCCTTTAATGTTCCAATTGCCTGCAGTTGAGGGATGAGAGATCTCTCCCTGTCCTGAGCTCCTCTTGCTGCAGACAAGTCATGTTAAACTACAACTCCCTTCACCTTGTCTCCCAGGATCTGCACTGAGAGTGGAACAGAGAGTTGAACTAGAGCTCGCAGCACGCTCTCTGTCTCACAAACACACACACAAGGGCTGCAGTGCTCTCCCGCATCCTCTCCTCTGACAGGAGCCGGGAATTTATGGGAAGGCGGAACCATGAGGCGCAGCTGCGGGGAGGACTGTTTGCACTGCTTCGGCTCCCAGATAGTGTCCAGCGTTGCCATGGAAACAGGTGCCCGAGGATCCAGGAGCAGGAAGCTGCGAGTTGTAGGCGGTAATTACACAGGCTGTCGAGGAGGGGCCTGATCTGCAGTATTACCATTCCCAGCAGCGAATCCGGGGAGTGCTCTGTCTCCCCCCCCCATTAGTTAAACCACTGCATATATGCTGAGCATGCTGCTGTGCCACACGCGGCAGCTCAAGAACAGCCACAGTGGGAGATTGGATCGAGGAGCGGTCCTAGAGCCCTCCAGATTCATTGAAAGGACGAGCGGCCCACTTATACAAAATATACAGCGGCCCCTCGGGTATTTGCCCGAACTGACAGATTGTCAGTCCGGGCCTGATAAACAGAATTTAAACTAGTTTAATAGTCATAAGTTTCTGGTATTAGTGTGCCCAGTAATACACTGCCTTTCTATTTGTGACTATACTAATATATTGGGTGTGGTGCTCCCCCCATTTATGTAATTTTTGGAGACCTGAGATTGTACCTGTGCCAATTGTCCCAAATACTTGAAGTGTAATAAAGATGAACATCCCAACAAAATGTGAACTCAGATGTAAAAATGTATGGCTACATCAGTTACCTGAATGAAATGTTTTTGTAAGGAACGTACCTGGTGGTCTAGTGGGGGGACGGCAGGGACGCCCGCCGCAACGAGCAGCTTCCTTTAGGCCGCAGGCGCCGGCATCTTAAGGCGCGCGCGGCCCGCTCTTGTGTAATTTAAAGGCGCAGGAGTGCTGACGTAGTGACGAATAGCGTAATTCAAACGCTATTTAAAGCCCATTAGGGCTGTGGGACCGTGCCCGTGATAGGTTTTTACCTGGTGCTTTTGAGCTTTTGCTATCTTGTATCCTGAACCTGTTTGATTCCTGTTGTGACCCTTGCCTGGCTTTTGACTATTCTGACCTCTGGATAGTGTGACTCGCCTGTATACCAACTACCCCTTCTGCTGAATCCCTTCTGATTGACTTCCTGGTTTGACTTCCTGGTTTGACCCTTGCCTGCCTGATAACGTTTATTCTCTGCCTGCCTCGACCCGGCCTGATTTGACTACTCTTTTGCTTAACGCCTTGTACTACGATCTTCTGTCCAAAGACTTTGCTTTGCACTTTGCCTATCCAGAACCCTCATCTTGCACCTCTCGTTTAAGTCCAGGTGGCATCCAAGTAAGCCGAGGGCTCTTCCCGAGGCCCAAAGGCGGTCACACTACTGGTGAAGCACGAGCCGAGACCAGGGTGCCTGGTGTTTGTTCTGGTGTTGGGTGCCGACCGTGACAGTTTTTTTTGGAACAGAATGTTCAGGCAAACAGAATGCTAAGTAAGACAAATGTTTAGTGTAGCGAAGAGAATGTTGGAAATGGAATGTCCACCAATAAGGAATATTCATTCAAACAGAATGTTTAGTGGAGTGGAATGAGAAGGAATGAGAAGGTAAATGAACTGTTTGCTTGAATTGAATATTTAGCTAATTAGGGCGTGTAAACCTTTCTTAGCACACTCCATAGAACACTCACTTGCAATATCTGTAACCTGTAGAAATCCAGCAGCCTTGCACCTCTTTCCTTATGAAAGGTACTGGGAACTGGGATTTACATTGCAGTGCTTCCACCTAGTGGGCACTGAGGTATACACCCCATGAATATTTTCTCCAAAAAAATCAGTTTTTTTAAACATTTCTATAAAACTCTACAAATTCGATATTTATAAGGTGTAAAGAGCACAAAACTTTGACAAGTGAAAGTCAGTGGGAGCTGAGCTGATCCTATTGGGCCATTTTTAGTCATTCTGATTTTTAGCGTTTTTTCCCGCTAGTAATTGTACAAAAAACATATAATTTTTATATTTGTATCTTTTAATATGACAAAAAGGCCCTCACAATTTTGCACATATGGAGAAAGCAATAAATATTAAATGCAAATACAAACAATGTAAACCGTGCACTGGAACCCATTTGGTTTATAAACTCCTATCTCAGTCTTTCAAATGCAGGTTTCCCTGCCCCCAAGTACTTTGGATAAGGTAGTGCACAAATAACACCTCTCCTCACACAGGGTACCACACACTGAAGCCTCACTGGGGACTCACAAGGCTGGCAAAGGGCATCCACAGACAAAAGCAGAACACTCTCTCTTTATGGTTGGAGCTCTAGGTTTCTGCACCCATAGCTTGAGAATATTCACGTAGTAAGTATGTTTAGTAAAAAGGCATGTATTGCAGTTATGGACTGTGTTAATAGAAATGGGATAGTCAGCTAAACAAACGTTTAGTGAAATAAACAGAATGTTCTGCAATGTGGATTTTTTTTTAGGGTTGCCACCCTCTGCTGAGTTGCAGACCAGGAGGGGGATGGGCCTGGTGATGTCAGGGGCAGCGCTGTTGATGTTGGGGGCAGGGAGATGACATCAGAGGTTGGGGCTATGGCAGTCTGGGGTGTGCTCATGACATTGGAGTGTGTGGTTATGAAGTAATAATCTCTGATTGGCTGACCACCACTCCATTAATTTTTATTATTATTTTTATTATTTTCATAAGTTCAAAATATTAATAAATATTATATTTATAAAAATATAATATTAATAAAAGTTTTCACCTTTTTATCCTGAAAACCGACTGTCCAGGTGAAAATGGGTCAGGTGGTAACCGTAAATCTTTTGAGGAAAGGAATATCACATTAGAAGGATGTTAACTTTTTAAATCCAGTCCTTAATATGAGAATAATAAGCTACATGTCCATGTAAAAAAACAGAAATTCCTTAAAGGCATCCAGCCCAGAATTATATGAAACAACAGTCAACAACAACTTTCAAGGGAAAATTGCTAAGATTCATAGTCATATACATTTTACAAACAAAGCACATCTTTATTTATGTGCCATTACTATTTAAACAGGTTACAGGTATAGGACCTGTTATCTGGAATGCTCAGGACCTGTGGTTTTACAGATAAGGGATCTTTCTGTAATTTGGATCTCATGACCTTAGTCTACTAAAAAAAAATTTTAAATATTATCAAGCCCAACATGATTGTGTGCCACCAATATGGATTCAAGATACTGCTTTATTATTATAGAGAAAATGGAAATTATGTTTAAAAATTATAATTATTTGCTTAAAACTGGCTTTATGTGAGATGGTATCGCCGTAATTTGGAAATTTCCAGATAATGGATTTATGGATAATGGATCCCATACATTTGTGGAATACATACATTTAAAACAATGAGATTCAAGGCACGAGCATTGAATGCAGGGTTGCCACCTGGCCGGTATTTTACCGGTCTGGCCGGTAAAAATTATGGTTGATCCCAATGTTATTAATAGGGAAAAAGATAAATATATAGGAAGGCCGGTATCTTTTTCCAGAAAATGTGCCAACCCTAATTGAATGCCTTGCACCGCAGACAGGACACAATGCATATACTAATTGGAAAAGGACAGTACTGGAGGAACCCCGAAAGTTTAAGTGGGTGTAAATAAGGACAAAACAATTGTAACCCTTTCGACACCCCTTTGTCAGTCGCTTACCTGATGGCACGGGACACCTGATGACAGATCCACTCTGCAGTGGTATTGGGAGAGACTGTATAACTGGAACTTACTAGCACAGTGCCTTCACCCAGTGCAATCTGGGAATGCACCTACGGGTGACCCCACTAATAACAAAATAATAATGCACACACAGTATTGGTTAAACTGAATAACTATCTATTATCTAAAATAGATGACCAACTAGTACAAATAGCACTCCTAACCAGGTGGGAATAGGGGCCTCACTATCTAACGCGCTTGTGCTAACTATCTACCTAACTAAAAAAAAGTCAACGTCCTTTAATGTCCTTCCACAAAACAGTCTCTGTATCTTCAAGCGCTTCTTTAGGGTACTGTCCCTTTAAACAGGATACTCACTCCAAATCCTCTTTAGAGGATTCCTCATTACAGTTTCTCCTCAGGCCAGTCCAGCACATTCAGACATACAGTGCAAGTACCAGCTCCATTGGATGCTCAGATAGGAATCTCCTGCTCCAGTCTGGTTTCCTTTCACATGCTCTGTCCCTTTCAAGCACAGTATCTGGCTTCTCTGTGCCAGCCCGATCCAAATGTCTGCTTTTGGTGGAGCCTCTCAGCTCTCTGGGCCCACCGGCAGCTCTGTGGTCTCTCTCTTTCTCTCTCTCTGTCGACTTCCTCTTCCTGCCAGTCACTCACTAGCTGCTGTGTCACTTCCTGCTGCACTGAGATCACTGAACAGTTGGTTGCTAGGTAACAGCTTGCAGCACACAGATAAGTGTTTTGCACTAATTCCCTACACAATTGTCTGTTACCAACCATATTTATAAACATAAACAGATTAATAGGGCTTTTTATGCATAAAATTCTATAACAATAACAAACGTTATTAACAAATGTTGTTTTTGCGATTACTCTTAACCATGAGAAATGTGTGATTTATTAAAAAGACAAAAACAAATTCAGGCTTTTAGAGGATTTTTCGCTACTAATTCCACAAACAATTTGAAGAATTTGAGGTTTTTGCATTCTCGCTCAAATTGCTCTGCATTTTTTTTTGTTTGTGATTTTTATATTCTGATATTTTAATAAATTACATGGCATCTATGGTTTTATAGAAATGAGGCATAAATGAGGTATAGATTCACAAGCGAAAGAGCCCTGTTAAGGCCTTTTCTTTGATATGCAATGCAATTTTGGTTTCCAGAATTCAAGAGGGTCACAGAGGAAGCTATGGCCAGAATGATTAAATAGTAATGGTATTACCTACTGATCAGATTTGTATTAGATACAGAAAGGTCTACACTACAGGTATACAGTATATGCGTGCAGGAAAAAAGCAATGAAAACATATTTCTTCAAGAAAAATAAGTTCATGTGATTAATGGTCTACTTTTTGGTATACTTCAGTTATTGTTTGCTCTAACCCCTTTCATTTTCTTTTATTTATTTCCATTTTAAGTACAGTATTATTGTCACTTTCCTTTCTTAATATATATATATAACATAGGGATGCACCGAATCCAGGATTCGGTTTGGTAATCGGTCAGGATTCGGCCTTTTATCAGCAGGATTCGGATTCGGCCAAATCCTTCCGCCAGGCCGAACCGAATCCAAATACTAATTTGCATATTCAAATTAGGGCGGGAGGGAAATCTCTTAACTTTTTGTCACAAAACAAGGAAGTACATTTTCCCCCTTCCCACCCCTAATTTGCATACGCAAATTAGGACTTGGATTTGGTTCGGTATTCGGCCAAATCTTTCATGAAGGATTCAGGGGTTCGGGTCGAATCCAAAATAATGGATTCGGTGCATCCCTAAAATAATATTTATTTGTTCAATGAGATAATAAAACTAAATATTTTTGAAGAATATTTAAGTATTATTCTTTATTTATTAGAATATAAGAAATACCAAATAGTCCTCTCTAACTTTAAAGGCAGGGCTGACGACAACATAAAATGCAAATATGCCTATATGCCTAAAACTATAAGCTCTATAGCAGACTCAGCAGATGCTCCACACAGTTGTTCTTGTCTTACTGGAACAGGCATCCTAATCTCTAAGTCTGTACCAGCGGAAACAAGATCCAGACACAAAGCAGAATACATTTAACAAGCATATGTCACAGAAGCAATTGTGATCACAACTCAAAGTGATAACATGTAAGCACTCACACATCTTCTTGCCTGTAGCTATTTTCTCTATGTCACATGTAAAGCAATAGTGTAATGATGTAGAATGATTTGTTGTTATTGTTAATGGGTGGGTTCAAAATTACATTAAAATTAGTCAAAAATATAGGAACAATATGCAAATAACTCAAAACAGAAGTCAATGAGTCTTGAAAAAGCCTTAAAAGATACTCAACACTTCATAGTGGATTTAAAGAGTTAACTCAGGGCCCAGGGTCCTCAACTTTTTGAGGCACACTCAGATGCAAAAAGTGTTGGTGATCCACAGAAGCATAAAAAGTTAAGAGCTGTGATTTGGTAGCTCTATGTAATCTGTTTGGAGTAAACCTGTCTCTCTATGATTTTATATTTTGCCAGGAATTTTAAAATGGTACCTAATTTGATGCCACTGGGAGCATTAACAATAAGGGTGTGAGCAACATTTTGCTCACAAATCACTGGGTTCAGGCCCAGAGATGTAGTCTATAAAAGGGAAGGGATTCCGTAGTTTGACTGTTTTGGACTTCATTCCAGGAGTGCCTGATAGCTCTATTAACAACTAAACAACTGTACTTCTCTTCTTTAATCACATCTCTATCTTCAAAACAAAAATGACTTTTTGCCACATTTAACTCACTACTATGTCCCCTCCACCCATTAATGTAACTGCCCAAGACCGTGCTCATTTCTTTAAAGAAAACATCAATCTCATTAGACTGAGCATACCATCCGACAACAATCTCAGATCATCTTCCAGTCCACTCACATCCACTTTGCACTCCTTCACCCTCTCAACACTAGATGAAGTAATCCACCAATAGTAGGACCAGCGCCTGTGGCAATAAAGAGTTAAAAACCAATATGGTGCAGTATTTTTGATTCAAGTGGCGTCACCCAGTGATAGTAGACTATAATGGGTGTCTATTCCTCCACCTTTCCTTTTTGCTCCATGACTCAGATGAGAAGGGAAATTGGTAAGTATGTATCTTTTTAAAAACTCCTTCACCTTTAAGGGATTGAATCCACCAATAGCTAGAGTGCCTACTTACAGACTTAAAATTTCAATATAGCACATAACCACATGTGGATGTAAGATTACCAGCAGCCGTCCCCTCACCGAATAGTAAAATTGCCTACTTACAGACAAAAAGGGTTAATTCAGCATATAATCTTAACCGTACGTAGATCCTCCTCCTGTTACACACGTCCCTCCATTGTTTCAGTGCAAGGAGTGAAGAATTAAAAAGGAAAATAGTATAGTCCTGCTTTTATTTTAAAAAAACATAGTAAAACCAATATTACACTCACATGTGTTTGTTAAAATCATCGCAGTTAGTCCATACAAGGTGCTGTGTCCCAATTCTGTGGTGCTGCCAGATTGTATATATCTCTGTCCACTCCTTGGGAATACTGCGACCTTGATCTTGTAGTCCTTGATCGCCTAACGCGTTTCGCCGATGATCTCGGCTTCCTCAGAGGCATAAAAACCTGTACTATTCTATTTTCCTTTTAAAATGTTATCCGCGTCGAGTTCCTCCTGTTTGTCCGGTCACTTCCGGTTCTCTGTTGCGCATAGCTTCCGGTTCACGAGGGCCAAGTGCGGCAGTATGTTGCCATGGTAACCCGATGTCATCTGAGTTGTCAGTATGACCAGCCGCATCTCCCATCCTTTGCACGTTAATGCTGCGGTGTCCCTTGTGGATATTATCTCCTCTTTTTTCTCACAGTTGTCTCCAGCAGGGGAAGAGGGTTTCAGAGCCCCATATGCGAGTTATAGTTCTACAATGAACTTCAAATACATCTCTATAACATCAAATGTACAACATTATTGCTTTTCTCAAGAGAGGTTCCATAGTTCGATTATTATATGCAGGGTTACAAATAACACTTATTTGATTTGTTGTTCGTTTCACTTAACAGTTAGTGCAGTGTTGTTTCTAATGCAGTGTTGTTCTTAGTGCAGTATTAATTTTTAGGGGGCATTCAGTGGAGGTGAATTTACCTCTATTTGCTTCACTATCAGTTGAGCATATAATGGTGAGGGGGTGGTCTATATATTTTAAAGGAGAAGGAAAGGCTAAAATTAAGTAAGCTTTATCAGAAAGGTCTATATAAATACACCAGTAAACCCTCAAAGTAATGCTGCTCTGAGTCCTCTGTCAAAAGAAACACCACATTTCTTTGCTTTTATTGTGTACTCATGGGCTTCTGTATCAGACTTCCTGTTTTCAGCTTAAACCTCCAGGGCACGGCCTTGAGCATGCTCAGTTTGCTCCTCTCCCCCTCCCTCCTCCCATCCCTACTGTAATCTGAGCTCAGAGCTGTTAGTAAGCAGGGAGAGACTTAGGCAGGAAGTGATGTCACACCAAGCATATATGGCAGCTTCTATCCTAAACAAACAGAGACCGTGTCTAGAGCTGTTTACTCAGGTATGGTAAAGCATTCTGCAGAATAAATATAGCGTTCTAGCTTGCACTATTGTGGCTATTCTATTGGCAATAAACTGTCTTGGAGCTTTCCTTCTCCTTTAATGTATATCAATTATAAACTGATTAAACATATCTAGAAACCATATAATTGTGATTCTTTTAAAATATATACTTCCTTTGTGTACAATAATTTACATTTCCTGTTTGTGTGTATGTTTAAGTGCTCTTCCATACTGTGAATAAATTTTTATATAAATTATAATACGTATAGATAATTATAATTGTAACAATTTTCATTTGACCTTTTAATTTCCATTTTGACTTAATGAATTCCGTGCATTTTTTAATTATTCTTATTTTTATTTTTATTTCTGTGATTACCCTTGTGTAATTACAAAAAAGCCCTTAAATTTATGTCTATATTAAGACCTTTAGGTGATATAGTCTGCATATTATATATCCATTTGCTTTCTTTTTGAAGTGTTTTTCTTATTAAGTCACCCCCCCTCCAATTTTGTGTTATGGTAGTGATCCCCCAGAATTTTAGTCCCTTACATACATCAACTATGTCTTAAATTCTAGCAATCACAATCCTGTATGGTTGAGGAATATCCCCGAAAGTTTAAGTGGGTGTAAATAAGGACAAAACAATTGTAACCCTTTCGACACCCCTTTGTCAGTCGCTTACCTGATGGCACGGGACACCTGATGACAGATCCACTCTGCAGTGGTATTGGGAGAGACTGTATAACTGGAACTTACTAGCACAGTGCCTTCACCCAGTGCAATCTGGGAATGCACCTACGGGTGACCCCACTAATAACAAAATAATAATGCACACACAGTATTGGTTAAACTGAATAACTATCTATTATCTAAAATAGATGACCAACTAGTACAAATAGCACTCCTAACCAGGTGGGAATAGGGGCCTCACTATCTAACGCGCTTGTGCTAACTATCTACCTAACTAAAAAAAAGTCAACGTCCTTTAATGTCCTTCCACAAAACAGTCTCTGTATCTTCAAGCGCTTCTTTAGGGTACTGTCCCTTTAAACAGGATACTCACTCCAAATCCTCTTTAGAGGATTCCTCATTACAGTTTCTCCTCAGGCCAGTCCAGCACATTCAGACATACAGTGCAAGTACCAGCTCCATTGGATGCTCAGATAGGAATCTCCTGCTCCAGTCTGGTTTCCTTTCACATGCTCTGTCCCTTTCAAGCACAGTATCTGGCTTCTCTGTGCCAGCCCGATCCAAATGTCTGCTTTTGGTGGAGCCTCTCAGCTCTCTGGGCCCACCGGCAGCTCTGTGGTCTCTCTCTTTCTCTCTCTCTGTCGACTTCCTCTTCCTGCCAGTCACTCACTAGCTGCTGTGTCACTTCCTGCTGCACTGAGATCACTGAACAGTTGGTTGCTAGGTAACAGCTTGCAGCACACAGATAAGTGTTTTGCACTAATTCCCTACACAATTGTCTGTTACCAACCATATTTATAAACATAAACAGATTAATAGGGCTTTTTATGCATAAAATTCTATAACAATAACAAACGTTATTAACAAATGTTGTTTTTGCGATTACTCTTAACCATGAGAAATGTGTGATTTATTAAAAAGACAAAAACAAATTCAGGCTTTTAGAGGATTTTTCGCTACTAATTCCACAAACAATTTGAAGAATTTGAGGTTTTTGCATTCTCGCTCAAATTGCTCTGCATTTTTTTTTGTTTGTGATTTTTATATTCTGATATTTTAATAAATTACATGGCATCTATGGTTTTATAGAAATGAGGCATAAATGAGGTATAGATTCACAAGCGAAAGAGCCCTGTTAAGGCCTTTTCTTTGATATGCAATGCAATTTTGGTTTCCAGAATTCAAGAGGGTCACAGAGGAAGCTATGGCCAGAATGATTAAATAGTAATGGTATTACCTACTGATCAGATTTGTATTAGATACAGAAAGGTCTACACTACAGGTATACAGTATATGCGTGCAGGAAAAAAGCAATGAAAACATATTTCTTCAAGAAAAATAAGTTCATGTGATTAATGGTCTACTTTTTGGTATACTTCAGTTATTGTTTGCTCTAACCCCTTTCATTTTCTTTTATTTATTTCCATTTTAAGTACAGTATTATTGTCACTTTCCTTTCTTAATATATATATATAACATAGGGATGCACCGAATCCAGGATTCGGTTTGGTAATCGGTCAGGATTCGGCCTTTTATCAGCAGGATTCGGCCAAATCCTTCCTCCAGGCCGAACCGAATCCAAATACTAATTTGCATATTCAAATTAGGGCGGGAGGGAAATCTCTTAACTTTTTGTCACAAAACAAGGAAGTACATTTTCCCCCTTCCCACCCCTAATTTGCATATGCAAATTAGGACTTGGATTTGGTTCGGTATTCGGCCAAATCTTTCATGAAGGATTCAGGGGTTCGGGTCGAATCCAAAATAATGGATTCGGTGCATCCCTAAAATAATATTTATTTGTTCAATGAGATAATAAAACTAAATATTTTTGAAGAATATTTAAGTATTATTCTTTATTTATTAGAATATAAGAAATACCAAATAGTCCTCTCTAACTTTAAAGGCAGGGCTGACGACAACATAAAATGCAAATATGCCTATATGCCTAAAACTATAAGCTCTATAGCAGACTCAGCAGATGCTCCACACAGTTGTTCTTGTCTTACTGGAACAGGCATCCTAATCTCTAAGTCTGTACTAGTGATGTAGCGAACTGCCGATTTGATGTTCGCGAACGCCGTTCGCGAACACCGGCAAAAAAGCGAACAGTTCGCGAACAGTTCGCGAACTTCGAACGCTCGATAAAATCGTTCGATCGAACGATCGAAGGATTTTATTCGTACGATCGAACGATTTTCGTTCGAATCGAACGATCGAAGCTATTCGATCGAATGATTTTAATTCAATCGAATGCTTATAATCGTTCGAACGAATGGAAATCGTTCGATTTTAGCGATCGAACGGTCGAATGGTCGAATGGTCGAACGAAATTTTACTTCGAATCGAACGCGAACACCAATTGGCGAACGTCGCGCGACGTTCGCGAACATTCGGCGGACGCGAACAGTCGAAGTTCGCGCGAACTAGTTCGCCGGCGAACAGTTCGCTACATCCCTAGTCTGTACCAGCGGAAACAAGATCCAGACACAAAGCAGAATACATTTAACAAGCATATGTCACAGAAGCAATTGTGATCACAACTCAAAGTGATAACATGTAAGCACTCACACATCTTCTTGCCTGTAGCTATTTTCTCTATGTCACATGTAAAGCAATAGTGTAATGATGTAGAATGATTTGTTGTTATTGTTAATGGGTGGGTTCAAAATTACATTAAAATTAGTCAAAAATATAGGAACAATATGCAAATAACTCAAAACAGAAGTCAATGAGTCTTGAAAAAGCCTTAAAAGATACTCAACACTTCATAGTGGATTTAAAGAGTTAACTCAGGGCCCAGGGTCCTCAACTTTTTGAGGCACACTCAGATGCAAAAAGTGTTGGTGATCCACAGAAGCATAAAAAGTTAAGAGCTGTGATTTGGTAGCTCTATGTAATCTGTTTGGAGTAAACCTGTCTCTCTATGATTTTATATTTTGCCAGGAATTTTAAAATGGTACCTAATTTGATGCCACTGGGAGCATTAACAATAAGGGTGTGAGCAACATTTTGCTCACAAATCACTGGGTTCAGGCCCAGAGATGTAGTCTATAAAAGGGAAGGGATTCCGTAGTTTGACTGTTTTGGACTTCATTCCAGGAGTGCCTGATAGCTCTATTAACAACTAAACAACTGTACTTCTCTTCTTTAATCACATCTCTATCTTCAAAACAAAAATGACTTTTTGCCACATTTAACTCACTACTATGTCCCCTCCACCCATTAATGTAACTGCCCAAGACCGTGCTCATTTCTTTAAAGAAAACATCAATCTCATTAGACTGAGCATACCATCCGACAACAATCTCAGATCATCTTCCAGTCCACTCACATCCACTTTGCACTCCTTCGCCCTCTCAACACTAGATGAAGTAATCCACCAATAGTAGGACCAGCGCCTGTGGCAATAAAGAGTTAAAAACCAATATGGTGCAGTATTTTTGATTCAAGTGGCGTCACCCAGTGATAGTAGACTATAATGGGTGTCTATTCCTCCACCTTTCCTATTTGCTCCATGACTCAGATGAGAAGGGAAATTGGTAAGTATGTATCTTTTTAAAAACTCCTTCACCTTTAAGGGATTGAATCCACCAATAGCTAGAGTGCCTACTTACAGACTTAAAATTTCAATATAGCACATAACCACATGTGGATGTAAGATTACCAGCAGCCGTCCCCTCACCGAATAGTAAAATTGCCTACTTACAGACAAAAAGGGTTAATTCAGCATATAATCTTAACCGTACGTAGATCCTCCTCCTGTTACACACGTCCCTCCATTGTTTCAGTGCAAGGAGTGAAGAATTAAAAAGGAAAATAGTATAGTCCTGCTTTTATTTTAAAAAAACATAGTAAAACCAATATTACACTCACATGTGTTTGTTAAAATCATCGCAGTTAGTCCATACAAGGTGCTGTGTCCCAATTCTGTGGTGCTGCCAGATTGTATATATCTCTGTCCACTCCTTGGGAATACTGCGACCTTGATCTTGTAGTCCTTGATCGCCTAACGCGTTTCGCCGATGATCTCGGCTTCCTCAGAGGCATAAAAACCTGTACTATTCTATTTTCCTTTTAAAATGTTATCCGCGTCGAGTTCCTCCTGTTTGTCCGGTCACTTCCGGTTCTCTGTTGCGCATAGCTTCCGGTTCACGAGGGCCAAGTGCGGCAGTATGTTGCCATGGTAACCCGATGTCATCTGAGTTGTCAGTATGACCAGCCGCATCTCCCATCCTTTGCACGTTAATGCTGCGGTGTCCCTTGTGGATATTATCTCCTCTTTTTTCTCACAGTTGTCTCCAGCAGGGGAAGAGGGTTTCAGAGCCCCATATGCGAGTTATAGTTCTACAATGAACTTCAAATACATCTCTATAACATCAAATGTACAACATTATTGCTTTTCTCAAGAGAGGTTCCATAGTTCGATTATTATATGCAGGGTTACAAATAACACTTATTTGATTTGTTGTTCGTTTCACTTAACAGTTAGTGCAGTGTTGCTTCTAATGCAGTGTTGTTCTTAGTGCAGTATTAATTTTTAGGGGGCATTCAGTGGAGGTGAATTTACCTCTATTTGCTTCACTATCAGTTGAGCATATAATGGTGAGGGGGTGGTCTATATATTTTAATGTATATCAATTATAAACTGATTAAACATATCTAGAAACCATATAATTGTGATTCTTTTAAAATATATACTTCCTTTGTGTACAATAATTTACATTTCCTGTTTGTGTGTATGTTTAAGTGCTCTTCCATACTGTGAATAAATTTTTATATAAATTATAATACGTATAGATAATTATAATTGTAACAATTTTCATTTGACCTTTTAATTTCCATTTTGACTTAATGAATTCCGTGCATTTTTTAATTATTCTTATTTTTATTTCTGTGATTACCCTTGTGTAATTACAAAAAAGCCCTTAAATTTATGTCTATATTAAGACCTTTAGGTGATATAGTCTGCATATTATATATCCATTTGCTTTCTTTTTGAAGTGTTTTTCTTATTAAGTCACCCCCCCTCCAATTTTGTGTTATGGTAGTGATCCCCCAGAATTTTAGTCCCTTACATACATCAACTATGTCTTAAATTCTAGCAATCACAATCCTGTATGGTTGAGGAATATCCCCGAAAGTTTAAGTGGGTGTAAATAAGGACAAAACAATTGTAACCCTTTCGACACCCCTTTGTCAGTCGCTTACCTGATGGCACGGGACACCTGATGACAGATCCACTCTGCAGTGGTATTGGGAGAGACTGTATAACTGGAACTTACTAGCACAGTGCCTTCACCCAGTGCAATCTGGGAATGCACCTACGGGTGACCCCACTAATAACAAAATAATAATGCACACACAGTATTGGTTAAACTGAATAACTATCTATTATCTAAAATAGATGACCAACTAGTACAAATAGCACTCCTAACCAGGTGGGAATAGGGGCCTCACTATCTAACGCGCTTGTGCTAACTATCTACCTAACTAAAAAAAAGTCAACGTCCTTTAATGTCCTTCCACAAAACAGTCTCTGTATCTTCAAGCGCTTCTTTAGGGTACTGTCCCTTTAAACAGGATACTCACTCCAAATCCTCTTTAGAGGATTCCTCATTACAGTTTCTCCTCAGGCCAGTCCAGCACATTCAGACATACAGTGCAAGTACCAGCTCCATTGGATGCTCAGATAGGAATCTCCTGCTCCAGTCTGGTTTCCTTTCACATGCTCTGTCCCTTTCAAGCACAGTATCTGGCTTCTCTGTGCCAGCCCGATCCAAATGTCTGCTTTTGGTGGAGCCTCTCAGCTCTCTGGGCCCACCGGCAGCTCTGTGGTCTCTCTCTTTCTCTCTCTCTGTCGACTTCCTCTTCCTGCCAGTCACTCACTAGCTGCTGTGTCACTTCCTGCTGCACTGAGATCACTGAACAGTTGGTTGCTAGGTAACAGCTTGCAGCACACAGATAAGTGTTTTGCACTAATTCCCTACACAATTGTCTGTTACCAACCATATTTATAAACATAAACAGATTAATAGGGCTTTTTATGCATAAAATTCTATAACAATAACAAACGTTATTAACAAATGTTGTTTTTGCGATTACTCTTAACCATGAGAAATGTGTGATTTATTAAAAAGACAAAAACAAATTCAGGCTTTTAGAGGATTTTTCGCTACTAATTCCACAAACAATTTGAAGAATTTGAGGTTTTTGCATTCTCGCTCAAATTGCTCTGCATTTTTTTTTGTTTGTGATTTTTATATTCTGATATTTTAATAAATTACATGGCATCTATGGTTTTATAGAAATGAGGCATAAATGAGGTATAGATTCACAAGCGAAAGAGCCCTGTTAAGGCCTTTTCTTTGATATGCAATGCAATTTTGGTTTCCAGAATTCAAGAGGGTCACAGAGGAAGCTATGGCCAGAATGATTAAATAGTAATGGTATTACCTACTGATCAGATTTGTATTAGATACAGAAAGGTCTACACTACAGGTATACAGTATATGCGTGCAGGAAAAAAGCAATGAAAACATATTTCTTCAAGAAAAATAAGTTCATGTGATTAATGGTCTACTTTTTGGTATACTTCAGTTATTGTTTGCTCTAACCCCTTTCATTTTCTTTTATTTATTTCCATTTTAAGTACAGTATTATTGTCACTTTCCTTTCTTAATATATATATATAACATAGGGATGCACCGAATCCAGGATTCGGTTTGGTAATCGGTCAGGATTCGGCCTTTTATCAGCAGGATTCGGATTCGGCCAAATCCTTCCGCCAGGCCGAACCGAATCCAAATACTAATTTGCATATTCAAATTAGGGCGGGAGGGAAATCTCTTAACTTTTTGTCACAAAACAAGGAAGTACATTTTCCCCCTTCCCACCCCTAATTTGCATATGCAAATTAGGACTTGGATTTGGTTCGGTATTCGGCCAAATCTTTCATGAAGGATTCAGGGGTTCGGGTCGAATCCAAAATAATGGATTCGGTGCATCCCTAAAATAATATTTATTTGTTCAATGAGATAATAAAACTAAATATTTTTGAAGAATATTTAAGTATTATTCTTTATTTATTAGAATATAAGAAATACCAAATAGTCCTCTCTAACTTTAAAGGCAGGGCTGACGACAACATAAAATGCAAATATGCCTATATGCCTAAAACTATAAGCTCTATAGCAGACTCAGCAGATGCTCCACACAGTTGTTCTTGTCTTACTGGAACAGGCATCCTAATCTCTAAGTCTGTACCAGCGGAAACAAGATCCAGACACAAAGCAGAATACATTTAACAAGCATATGTCACAGAAGCAATTGTGATCACAACTCAAAGTGATAACATGTAAGCACTCACACATCTTCTTGCCTGTAGCTATTTTCTCTATGTCACATGTAAAGCAATAGTGTAATGATGTAGAATGATTTGTTGTTATTGTTAATGGGTGGGTTCAAAATTACATTAAAATTAGTCAAAAATATAGGAACAATATGCAAATAACTCAAAACAGAAGTCAATGAGTCTTGAAAAAGCCTTAAAAGATACTCAACACTTCATAGTGGATTTAAAGAGTTAACTCAGGGCCCAGGGTCCTCAACTTTTTGAGGCACACTCAGATGCAAAAAGTGTTGGTGATCCACAGAAGCATAAAAAGTTAAGAGCTGTGATTTGGTAGCTCTATGTAATCTGTTTGGAGTAAACCTGTCTCTCTATGATTTTATATTTTGCCAGGAATTTTAAAATGGTACCTAATTTGATGCCACTGGGAGCATTAACAATAAGGGTGTGAGCAACATTTTGCTCACAAATCACTGGGTTCAGGCCCAGAGATGTAGTCTATAAAAGGGAAGGGATTCCGTAGTTTGACTGTTTTGGACTTCATTCCAGGAGTGCCTGATAGCTCTATTAACAACTAAACAACTGTACTTCTCTTCTTTAATCACATCTCTATCTTCAAAACAAAAATGACTTTTTGCCACATTTAACTCACTACTATGTCCCCTCCACCCATTAATGTAACTGCCCAAGACCGTGCTCATTTCTTTAAAGAAAACATCAATCTCATTAGACTGAGCATACCATCCGACAACAATCTCAGATCATCTTCCAGTCCACTCACATCCACTTTGCACTCCTTCACCCTCTCAACACTAGATGAAGTAATCCACCAATAGTAGGACCAGCGCCTGTGGCAATAAAGAGTTAAAAACCAATATGGTGCAGTATTTTTGATTCAAGTGGCGTCACCCAGTGATAGTAGACTATAATGGGTGTCTATTCCTCCACCTTTCCTATTTGCTCCATGACTCAGATGAGAAGGGAAATTGGTAAGTATGTATCTTTTTAAAAACTCCTTCACCTTTAAGGGATTGAATCCACCAATAGCTAGAGTGCCTACTTACAGACTTAAAATTTCAATATAGCACATAACCACATGTGGATGTAAGATTACCAGCAGCCGTCCCCTCACCGAATAGTAAAATTGCCTACTTACAGACAAAAAGGGTTAATTCAGCATATAATCTTAACCGTACGTAGATCCTCCTCCTGTTACACACGTCCCTCCATTGTTTCAGTGCAAGGAGTGAAGAATTAAAAAGGAAAATAGTATAGTCCTGCTTTTATTTTAAAAAAACATAGTAAAACCAATATTACACTCACATGTGTTTGTTAAAATCATCGCAGTTAGTCCATACAAGGTGCTGTGTCCCAATTCTGTGGTGCTGCCAGATTGTATATATCTCTGTCCACTCCTTGGGAATACTGCGACCTTGATCTTGTAGTCCTTGATCGCCTAACGCGTTTCGCCGATGATCTCGGCTTCCTCAGAGGCATAAAAACCTGTACTATTCTATTTTCCTTTTAAAATGTTATCCGCGTCGAGTTCCTCCTGTTTGTCCGGTCACTTCCGGTTCTCTGTTGCGCATAGCTTCCGGTTCACGAGGGCCAAGTGCGGCAGTATGTTGCCATGGTAACCCGATGTCATCTGAGTTGTCAGTATGACCAGCCGCATCTCCCATCCTTTGCACGTTAATGCTGCGGTGTCCCTTGTGGATATTATCTCCTCTTTTTTCTCACAGTTGTCTCCAGCAGGGGAAGAGGGTTTCAGAGCCCCATATGCGAGTTATAGTTCTACAATGAACTTCAAATACATCTCTATAACATCAAATGTACAACATTATTGCTTTTCTCAAGAGAGGTTCCATAGTTCGATTATTATATGCAGGGTTACAAATAACACTTATTTGATTTGTTGTTCGTTTCACTTAACAGTTAGTGCAGTGTTGCTTCTAATGCAGTGTTGTTCTTAGTGCAGTATTAATTTTTAGGGGGCATTCAGTGGAGGTGAATTTACCTCTATTTGCTTCACTATCAGTTGAGCATATAATGGTGAGGGGGTGGTCTATATATTTTAATGTATATCAATTATAAACTGATTAAACATATCTAGAAACCATATAATTGTGATTCTTTTAAAATATATACTTCCTTTGTGTACAATAATTTACATTTCCTGTTTGTGTGTATGTTTAAGTGCTCTTCCATACTGTGAATAAATTTTTATATAAATTATAATACGTATAGATAATTATAATTGTAACAATTTTCATTTGACCTTTTAATTTCCATTTTGACTTAATGAATTCCGTGCATTTTTTAATTATTCTTATTTTTATTTTTATTTTTATTTCTGTGATTACCCTTGTGTAATTACAAAAAAGCCCTTAAATTTATGTCTATATTAAGACCTTTAGGTGATATAGTCTGCATATTATATATCCATTTGCTTTCTTTTTGAAGTGTTTTTCTTATTACGTCACCCCCCCTCCAATTTTGTGTAATGGTAGTGATCCCCCAGAATTTTAGTCCCTTCGCACTACTGTTGTGATAGTTCTTAAAGTGTTTGGATACATTATGTTTCTCTACTCCCTTTTCTATATTCCGGACATGTTCGTTGATTCTTTCCCTCAATTTCCTATTGGTTTTCCCAACGTATTGTAACCCACAGGGGCACTCCAGACAATATATTACATGTTGGGTTGTACATTTTATGCAATCTTTTATTTGGTAATTTCTATCCGTAACGTTTGATTTAAAGCTTTTCTTTTTCTGGCCATATTTACAGGCTTTGCAGAGTGCACATGACATGGATAAAATCCCTTCCATTCATCATTCTGTTTCCTCCTCTTTGTTTTATCTGTTGGTATATAGTTCTTCACTAAAACCTGTCCTAGATTATTTGCTTTTTTATATATTAATTGAGGTTTCTGGGGAATTTTTCCTCTTAGAAGTTCATCCCCCTCTAGGATATTCCAATGTTTCCTTATGATTTTATTGATTTCTTGGGTTCCTGGGGCATAAGTAGTGATAAATGCACATCCCCTATTTTCAGCATCTATCCTAGGTTTCTTATTCTTCCTCTCTTCCAGGAGGTCTTTCCTGTCTACTCCTTCCAGTTTCTGTCTGGACTCTTGAATTAGTTTTCCTTTATATCCCCTTTGTTTGAATCTGTTTGCTACATAGTCCAATTGTTTTTCTAATTCTACTTGGTTGGAGCAATTCTTTTTTAGCCTACAAAATTGGCCATAGGGGATATTCCTCAACCATACAGGATTGTGATTGCTAGAATTTAAGACATAGTTGATGTATGTAAGGGACTAAAATTCTGGGGGATCACTACCATAACACAAAATTGGAGGGGGGGTGACTTAATAAGAAAAACACTTCAAAAAGAAAGCAAATGGATATATAATATGCAGACTATATCACCTAAAGGTCTTAATATAGACATAAATTTAAGGGCTTTTTTGTAATTACACAAGGGTAATCACAGAAATAAAAATAAAAATAAAAATAAGAATAATTAAAAAATGCACGGAATTCATTAAGTCAAAATGGAAATTAAAAGGTCAAATGAAAATTGTTACAATTATAATTATCTATACGTATTATAATTTATATAAAAATTTATTCACAGTATGGAAGAGCACTTAAACATACACACAAACAGGAAATGTAAATTATTGTACACAAAGGAAGTATATATTTTAAAAGAATCACAATTATATGGTTTCTAGATATGTTTAATCAGTTTATAATTGATATACATTAAAATATATAGACCACCCCCTCACCATTATATGCTCAACTGATAGTGAAGCAAATAGAGGTAAATTCACCTCCACTGAATGCCCCCTAAAAATTAATACTGCACTAAGAACAACACTGCATTAGAAGCAACACTGCACTAACTGTTAAGTGAAACGAACAACAAATCAAATAAGTGTTATTTGTAACCCTGCATATAATAATTGAACTATGGAACCTCTCTTGAGAAAAGCAATAATGTTGTACATTTGATGTTATAGAGATGTATTTGAAGTTCATTGTAGAACTATAACTCGCATATGGGGCTCTGAAACCCTCTTCCCCTGCTGGAGACAACTGTGAGAAAAAAGAGGAGATAATATCCACAAGGGACACCGCAGCATTAACGTGCAAAGGATGGGAGATGCGGCTGGTCATACTGACAACTCAGATGACATCGGGTTACCATGGCAACATACTGCCGCACTTGGCCCTCGTGAACCGGAAGCTATGCGCAACAGAGAACCGGAAGTGACCGGACAAACAGGAGGAACTCGACGCAGATAACATTTTAAAAGGAAAATAGAATAGTACAGGTTTTTATGCCTCTGAGGAAGCCGAGATCATCGGCGAAACGCGTTAGGCGATCAAGGACTACAAGATCAAGGTCGCAGTATTACCAAGGAGTGGACAGAGATATATACAATCTGGCAGCACCACAGAATTGGGACACAGCACCTTGTATGGACTAACTGCGATGATTTTAACAAACACATGTGAGTGTAATATTGGTTTTACTATGTTTTTTTAAAATAAAAGCAGGACTATACTATTTTCCTTTTTAATTCTTCACTCCTTGCACTGAAACAACAGAGGGACGTGTGTAACAGGAGGAGGATCTACGTACGGTTAAGATTATATGCTGAATTAACCCTTTTTGTCTGTAAGTAGGCAATTTTACTATTCGGTGAGGGGACGGCTGCTGGTAATCTTACATCCACATGTGGTTATGTGCTATATTGGAATTTTAAGTCTGTAAGTAGGCACTCTAGCTATTGGTGGATTCAATCCCTTAAAGGTGAAGGAGTTTTTAAAAAGATACATACTTACCAATTTCCCTTCTCATCTGAGTCATGGAGCAAATAGGAAAGGTGGAGGAATAGACACCCATTATAGTCTACTATCACTGGGTGACGCCACTTGAATCAAAAATACTGCACCATATTGGTTTTTAACTCTTTATTGCCACAGGCGCTGGTCCTACTATTGGTGGATTGTTTTGGAGCAGTTTGGAGAGACTGTAAAGAGACCGGCTTTTAAAGAGAATCCAAAGGACTGACTATTTCTTTCTTTTTCATTGTTTTTACTAGATGAAGTAAGCAAACTTAGACTGCTCAAACCCCACGTCCTGCTCCCTTGACCCCATACCCTCTTGCCTCCAGTTTCCAATCTCTGATACACTCTGTCCTGCACTTACCCACCTATTTAAGCTTTCACTTTCTATTGGAATTTTTAAATCACTCCTATCCTCAAAAACCCTTCTCTTTATCCCAGCTCTGCTGCCAACTTTCATTCAGTTTCCCTTCTTCCATTTGCATCCAAACTGCTGGAAAGACTTGTTTACAAACACCTTGACCAGCATCTCAGTCACCACTCCCTTCTCAAACCCCTCCAATATGACTGCGGGCAAACTCATTCAACTGAAACTACACTCACCAAAATAAACGATGATCTTCTCCTGGCATAGTTTAATGTTACTATTCCATACTCATCCTTCTAGATCTCTCTGCAGCCTTTGATACAGTTGACCACTCACTCCTCCTAGACATTCTGTACTCAGCTGGTATTCATCACACTGTTCTTTTGTGGTTTCCATCTTATTTTAACTCAAGGCTCAAGGCTCTGTCTTAGGCCCTCTGCTGCAATCACTCTATACTACTTTTCTAGGAAAATGTATTCAATCATTTAGAGTACAGTGTCACCTTTATGCTGATGACACCGAACTTTAATTGTTTACTCCTGACTTCTCTCCTTCTGTCCTTTACCAAGTTACAGATTGCCTTTCTGCTGACTCCTCCTTGATGTCACAGCCCCACCTTAAACTGAATATAACCATATCTTATTAAAACACATATCCAGTTTCTTTTTATCTCCCACCTTGACTACTGCAACCTACTTCTCGCAGGTATTCCAACAAGTTGCATTTCACAACTCCAATCTGTTCTAAATGCTGCTGCTATCATTCATCTATGTCACCACTGAGCATCAGCTTTCTACTATGCATATCCCTTCACTGGCTCACAATTTACCATAAAATCAAATTTCTAATTTTTCGCGATTTATTAAACTCTGATAGTGTTAAAAGTCTGAATAAAAAAGTACTACAACTCAGACCTGCTGAGTTCATGTAGAAGTCAATGGCAGATGTGCAATTGAAATCCTGATCTGTGCTGGGTTTTGTTCAAAAATCCAAAGATTTTGTGGTTTTCTGGTGTCAAGTCCAAAAATGTCTGACTTTTCGGTTGTCAAATCCAAAAGAGTAGCAGTTTTCGGCAAAAATCAGAAAAATTTGTATGATTCAAATTTTTTGCGATTTTTTTCCCACACAAGACATTTTTGAAAACATTATTTGAAAAATATGGGGAAAAAGTCTTGTTTGGATTTTTATAAATAACCCCCTGCATGTTATCATGCCCTGCCCCTTTCCAACATACAATATTGCTTATAGATTTCATATTCCTCTAACCTTTTATACAAGAAGCTTGTCTCTGACCCTGTTATGTAAACATGGGTCTCTTAGTATGTATTTCAGTGATAAAAATGGTGTGAAACTATTTTACTAAGTTTTTGGAGCAAGTAACGAGTGAATCTGTCCAGTTTAGCTTCACCAAAAATTCACAAAACAGCAAAAAATTTATCAATATCATAGAATCAGTTTTCGACAAAGAATGAGAATTATCCAACTGAAGTAGTGGCCAACATAATTTCATAATAATTTATGAGAGCTTGATATACTTTATTGGTAGATTTGTAAGGAACAATTCTCTTCATGCATGGTTTTAACTGTATATTAATATAGATTTGTGTGTGTGTAATTTACTTGTAACCTTTTTGTTTTTATAATCAACTTAAAGCTCTGTTGCTGTAATGGCTATGTATAAAATGGAATTGGTGTTATATCCTCTGCATGCTAACTAGGGTGGGATTTAGAGAGTCAACTGGCACAAGAAATTCAAATACAGCAGTGTAATCTCCTGTTCCATCATGGACTATAGAGTTGTTTGGTAAAGGGAGCTGCAGCCAAATTTTAGATGAGATAAAGCAAGCGATTTGTTATCGCTCATGTTTGTTTTCTCTTCTGTGAATCAAACTTTTTAGCACTAAAATATACATTTTTAATTACATATTAAGCATAAAAACGAAGAAAAACTCTAACGTAAAAAAAGTCATCTAAAATCGATGAGCAAAATTTTTTGCAGAGTTTTGCTGCAAAAATGACGCCCAGAGACACCAATGAGTGATAAAAATTGTTGTGTGTCAAAAAAATGATCCGTGCATTGCGTGACAAAAAAAACTTGACACCCATATACTTTAATGCATTTTGGTGAATTTTCACAGTTTTGTGAATTTTTAGAGAAGCGAAACGGTTCCGATCCACCCATCACTACTGTTGAGGTCATGTAGAAGTCAAAGGGAGCTGTTCTTAAAGGACCAGTAACATCAACAATTTTTTTTAAAAAATTCGTTAGTACACAACGAAAAAAAACACATACACAAATTATACTTTAAAAAAGCAAAGTCTTTATTAAGAAATAACTTACATAAACTCTGCTTCCTGTCTTCTACAGAAACGGCGAAAGGGCGACCATCCATTGAGTGGTGCTTGATTTCTCCTCCCTGGCTCTCTGCTGCTGGATTCTTCAGCTGCCACATTCTGTGCTTTCTGTAGTGCAGCGGCGCTTCCAGCAGGAACTTGAGGCAGATCTGCGGTGCCGGTGTTCCTATGGGCCATGTTCTCTCTATCACTGCTGTAACAGCTCAGGCCCTACAAGATCCCCCTCCGCCCGGGGAGGTGAGTCCGGGTCAGTTGCCTGTAGGGCGGCTGTGTGGCAAGGGGAGAAAGAAGACTTGGAAGGGGGCGCCGAGGTTCTCTCTTCACAGTTGGCTGGGAGAACCGGTAACGCGTCGTAGAGCCCTCGCAGCTGCACGCACCCGCTGCAACTGTTTCTCTCTGGTGCTTCGCAGCTACTGACAAAACTACAAGTCCCACCATGCATCCGTCCCATCTGCTTCTCCGAAAGCATTACCGGCAGTGGGACGCAGGGACTTGTAGTCAGCTGGATGCAGAGCCCCGCAGCTCAGCCGTGCCTGAACTGTTACAGCAATGAGAGAGAGAACATGGCCCATAGGAACACCGGCACCGCAGATCTGCCTCAAGTTCCTGCTGGAAGCGCCGCTGCACTACAGAAAGCACAGAATGTGGCAGCTGAAGGATCCAGCAGCAGAGAGCCAGGGAGGAGAAATCAATGGATGGTCGCCCTTTCGCCGTTTCTGTAGAAGACAGGAAGCAGAGTTTCTGTAAGTTATTTCTTAATAAAGACTTTGCTTTTTTAAAGTATAATTTGTATATGTGTTTTTTTTTTGTTGTGTACTAACGAATTTTTTTTTAAAAAAATTTGATGTTACTGGTCCTTTAACAAACTGTAAAATATATAGTTACTTCAAGGTTTTAGACTCTTTAGAATTTTTTAGCTTGTAAATGCACAACAATTTTAGTTTGAATAAGGAGTTTATGTGCGGTCCAAAAAAAAGTCTGAAATTAAACAAATTTTAATTTCGATAAGTGCACCTTTATACGAATATCTGTTGTTTAATAAGCATTAATTATTTATTTAAGAAGAAAAAGTTGCTACAGAAATTAACTCCCTTAAGTATGAGACTGCCAAACTAGGATAACTTTAATATGAACGCAGAGAATATAAAGTATAAAGTCCTATAGAATCCATTTTAAGTAAATAGTTATAATTTTAAAAATGATTTCCATTTTTTATAATAGTAAAACAGTACCTTGTTCTTGATTGGAACTAAGCTGCATGATTCCATATGTGGCAAAATAATCCTGTGGATTTATTTATTCAATGTTTAAATGTTTTGTAGACTTATTGATACCTACTACAGGTATGGAAATTATAGAAAGATTCCCTATCTGGGAAAACCCTAGGGTCTGGATTATAGACCCTATACCTGTATATGTAATGATTACAACACTGCAAACTATCAGTGAAATAATAGTGTTCTAGTATGCTACATTTAAAATGTAGTAGACAACAGCAATTAATAAAGAGTAGTGATGGGCAAATAAATTCGACAGGCATGGATTTTCCATGTTTTAGTGAAAAAAAATTGTTGTGCGTCTAAATTGTTGTGCTTCTAAATTGTTGCGCGCATAAAAAATTATTTTGACGCCCATTGACCAATGCAGTCTGTGAATTTTCCGCCATATCACAAATTATTCGGCGAAGCGAATCGGTACAGATTCATCACGAATAACGAGGTCAACAGACATGCAGATGAGAAATATGTCTGTTAGACTTGGTAGAGGTCATCCAGACATGCCTTGTGTACTTCATTTCTCATGATATGATGCTGTTGTTCTTATGGAGGTGGCATTATCATGTCTTATATTCTTAACTTTCTTTTGTTATTTTTTTCCCTCACCAAAATCTTTTTGGTTTGATTAATGTAATGTCCTTTTATGACATTCGTGAATGTCCCCAACATAATGTAAAATCACCCCAAAGCCTCAGAGTTCACATTTGTGTGGTTCATTCTATCACGATTGTGACTATAATACATATTGTTTTATATTGGTTCTAAATAATTCAACCACATCCACTTGCAAACTCTGTCAGCTAATGACTTATAAAAAAGTTATCAAGACTATGAAGGACAATTCTATCTACCAAGTTTCCCATTTTCCACACTGATGAGAGCCCACACGGACGTCTTCTGTGGAAATGGATTATCCTAATCTAAATGTAATTTTTGCCTCGGCATCAAATTGTTTCTTAATTTGCTGAGCATGTGTTGCATCTTCATTTTGGTGCCATATGTAAGCCTTGTAGTGTTACTGAACAGTCATAAATTAAATATACGGTGAAGTTTGACAATATACTTGAAGACAAACCCATATGCTTAGAAGACTTTACAAATGGCACTGCATGCTACACTGGGAATACAATGTGGTAAAGAATAAATAATAGTCTAATTCAGATTCCAGAGAGATACAGATTATTCAATTTATCCTGTTTTTAAATTAAATTAAAACCTACTATTGTTTAACCACTACACACTATGGGGCTGATATTTCAGTGTTTACTAAATCTCACAAATTTAAATAAAAAAAAATGTTTTCAAAAGCTTTTGGGTGGCAAAGCTTTTTGTTTGTTGAAAAAAATAACATGACTCATTCCAAAAAGCCAGGGAAGTTATAAATGGGCCCCTAAAATGCATTTTATATGAATTTCAATTAACAGGTCTCCATGTAGACCATTTGCAAATTCAAGATTTCTTGTTTTTTAGATAAATAGTTAACTATGAAGAGCAAAAGTATTTTTTGAATGAGTGAGTACTTGTGTTATGATAAGTTTATTTTTGTCACAGCAATAAACAAAAACAGCTACAGTGCATGGTTGGTACTAGAAAAAAGCAAAGCAAACATCAAAACAGTAAAACAACTTGTCTGTAATCAAGGGGTTTCTTTTGTTATCTGTGATAAAATTCATGGAACCTTAAACTTGCTAAAAATGCAGGTTTTAGAAATTGGAAAAAACGCAACTAACAAAACAGAAATACAGTATCAATGTATGTAGGCGAAAAACAATCTCATAGAATTACATTTAAAGGAACAGTAACAACAAAAACAAACATTTTATAATAGTAATTCAATACAATGTACTGTCACAATGCACTTGTGAAAGTTTGCTTTAAAAAGATAACTATAGTTTATATAAACAAGCTGCTGTGTAGCCATGGGGGCAGCCATTCAAGCACAGTATACACAGTAGATTACAGATAAGTACTACTATAGTTTACATAAACAAGCTGCTGTGTAGCCATGGGGTCAGTCATTCAAGCTGAAAAAGGAGAAAAGGCACAGGTTATAAAGCAGATAACAGATAAACTCTGTTCTGTTAAAAGAAAACAATAAGGTTCTGCAGAGAGCATCTTTTATATAGAACAGGCCAGCAATGTTTTTAGCACTGATGCATTTAAAATTTCTTCTGTGAAGTGAAATTCTGTACAGAATGTCAGGTGTTAGGTGCTAAAGTTTTTCTTTGTTACAAAAGCTGAAACCCAACATGAGTATGGAAACCCACGGCAGGTTTCCCTGATTATTGACTGAGCTGAAAAAGATTGAGCAATGCAAAATAGGCCTCTTAATAATTTTTGGAAGTACAGGTATGGGATAAGTTATCCGGAAACCCGTTATGCAGAAAGTTCTGAATAATGGAAAGGCTGTCTCCCATAGACTTCATTATAATCAAATAATCCCAATTTTTTAAAAATTATTTCCTTTTTCACAATATAATTAATCCTTATTGGAAGCAGAACCAGCCTGTTGGGTTTGTTTCATGTTTACATGATTTTCTAGTAGACTTAAGGTGTGAAGATCCAAATTACAGAAAGCCCCATTATCCAGAAAGCCCCAAGTCCTAAGAATTCTTGGTAATAGGTCCCATACCTGTACCAGAGAAGTGCTTTTTTATAGAGTGCCCAGACTGCAATATATATTTCTTTAGATACTGAACAACCAGACCTGTTTTGAAAAAAATTGTATTGTTTAGGAGAGCAGAGTAATTTTTTTGTACTTCGACTAGGGAATATTCTAAGTTTGATTCGAATTTGAAAAAATTCAAAAATTCGAATTTAGAAATGCATCATGTACTGTCTCTTTAAAAATTCAACTTCGACTATTTGCCAATTAGAACCTGCTGAATTTCTGTTTTAACCTATGGGGGAACCTGTTTGGAGTCAATTGCTGGACTTTGAGAGATCAAAGTTTTTTTGGGGGAAAAACTTTGAATCATACAAATCAAATGCGCTGTTACTTCGATTTGTAGGATTCGAATTTGAAAATTGACCTATTCGATCGAAAACGGACCTATACAGCCAAAAAAGACCTATGATTTCATTTTGGTTGGTCTTTTTGAATTCGAATTTCAAAGTTTTTCTAATTCGAAATGCGACCCTTTATGAATCTGCCCCTAATGCTTGCATTATGCTTTGCCGAATTTAAATAAAAAAAATCATATTGACTACTTTGTAGAAAAGAAGGTATATGCTGTATATATTAGGGATGCACCGAATCCACTTTTTTGGATTCAGCCGAACCCCCGAATCCTTCACGAAGGATTCAGCCGAATACCGAACCGAATCCGAACCCTAATTTGCATATGCAAATTAGGGGTGGGAAGGGGAAAACATTTTTTACTTCCTTGTTTTCTGACAAAAAGTCACGCAATTTCCCTCCCTGCCCCTAATTTGCATAAGCAAATTAGTATTCGGATTCGGTTCGGCCGGGCAGAAGGATTCGGCCGAATCCAAATCCTGCTGAAAAAGGCAGAATCCTGGCCGAATCCCGAACCGAATCCTGGATTCGGTGCATCCCTAGTATATATGGATCCAAGGAGAAGGTCACCTGCTATTGCATCTACTCTGCCGCAGGAACAAACATCCACACATAAAGAAACTGCACATTGGGATCGTTTTGCCGGACCAAAATGTAGAATGCAACCAAACTTGGGTAAAAACAAATACGGCTTTATTTATCCATTTAAAAGAGAGTAGGGCTAACTCCCCCATCCTGATTCAAATACGAATGCTTTTAAATGGATGAATAAAACTGTATTTGATTTTATTATTATTAACATGTATTTATATAGCGCCAACATATTGCGTAGCACTGTAAAGTAAATGTGATTATACAACTGCATCACATGAATTACATATATAGAATATATGGAGTAACAAACATCACAATCAATACAGGTACAAAAAGGTGAGGAAGGCCCTATGCATAGGCATACAGTCTAAAGGGAAGGGAGTAATACACAAGGTGTGGGAATGGGCAAGATCGAATTAAGTGGGGGAGAAATGTGGTATTGTATGTGGTGTTGCGTTTGGTAGTTAAGCAGAGTGAGGGTAGGCTTCTAGAAGGAAGTGCGTTTTCAGAGATTTTTGAAAGCAGAAAGGTTGGGAGAAAGTCGGACAGACCGTGGGAGAGTGTTCCAGAGGAGGGGTGCAGCCCTTGCAAAGTCTTGAATGCGAGCATGTGAGGAGGTAATGAGAGAAGAGTTGAGCAGCAGATCAGTAGAGAACCGTAGTAAGCGAGTGGGTGAGTATATAGAGATGAGTGGGGTGGGGCAGAGTTATGAAGTGCTTTGAAAGTCAGTGTCATTAATTTGAATTTGATTCTGAAGGGATTGACAGAATGGCGAGGCAGAGGAGGAGTGGTTGCTGAGGTGTATGAGCCTCGCAGCAGTGTTCATTATGGACTGGAGAGGTGACAGTCTCTGGAGGGGAGGCCAATTAAAAGAGAGTTACAGTAGTCTAGACGCGATATGATGAGAGAGTGAATAAGAATTTTGGCAGCGTCTTGGGTGATAAATGATCGTATTTTGGATATGTTCCTTAGGTGGAAGTGACATGATTTAGTAAGTAACTGGATATGAGGAGTGAATGACAGGGCAGAATCTAGGATAACCCCAAGGCACCGGGCCTGGGGAGAGGGGGTGATAGTGGACTTGTTAACTACTGTATGATGGATACTTCGGGGATGCTACTGGTGTTAGTTGGAGGAAAGAGAACCATTTCAGTTTTAGAGAGGTTTGATTTAAGGTAGCGTTGCAACATCCAGGTAGAGATAGCGGACAGGCAGGAGGAGACGCAAGTTAGGAGTTCTGGGTTGAGATCAGGAGATGAGAGATAGATTTGAATATCGTCAGCATAGAGGTGGTAGTGGAAACCATACAAATGTATTAATTTGCCAAGGGAGGAAGTGTAGAGGGAGAATAGTAATGGTCCCAGGACAGAGCCTTGAGGAACTCCAACAGAAAGAGGTAGGGGAGAAGATGATACTCCATTGTAGGAGACACTGAAGGAACGATTGGTGACGTAAGAAGAGAACCAGGACAGGGCTGTGTCACGAAGGCCAAGCGACTGGAGGGACTGGAGGAGGAGAGGGTGATCTACAGTGTCAAATGCGGCTGAGAGATCAAGCAGTATTAGTAGTGAGAAATGATTGTTGGCTTTAGCGGTTAAAAGGTCATTAGTTAGTCGAGTCAGGGCTGTTTCTGTGGAGTGTTGTGGCTTAAAACCAGATTGTAAGGGGTCCAGCCGGTTATTGTCAGAGAGGAATGAGGTTAGTCGGTTGTAGACTAGGCGCTCAAGTAGTTTAGAGATGGAAGGTAGCAGAGAGATAGGTCGGAGGTTGTCAAGATCGGAGTGATCAAGAGAGGGTTTTTTCAGAATGGGGGTGACAAGAGCATGTTTTAGTTGTGAAGGAAACAGTCCAGTTGAGAGCGAAATATTAAATAGGTGAGTTAAGGCTTTGATTAGACAAGGATTGGTATTGCGGAGAAGTTTTGAGGGAATTGGATCAAGCGGGCAGGTGGTAAGGTGAGAAGAGGCCAGAAGCTTTGAGACTTCCTCATCAGTGACAGGGGTGAAGGAGCACAGGAGAGACTGGGGAGTGTGGAGGGAGGGTGGTGGAAGTCAAGGGTGGTTGAGTAGTGTAATGCCCCTTCTGATAGTGTCAATTTTGTTTTTGAAGTGCTCAGCAATATCTTGAGCAGAGACAGATGTGCATGGAGGGGGCGGAGAAGGGGAAAGGAGAGTGTTAAAGGTGGAGAAAAGTTGTGCTGTTTTTTTAGAAAGGGAGTTAATGAGTGAAGTAAAGTATGTTTGTTTGGCTTGGAAGAGGCTGGTGTTAAAGGAGCGCAGGGCAGATTTGTAGCTCCAAAAGTCTGATTCTGAACGGGATTTGCGCCAGCGATGCTCAAGTGCACATGAGTGTCTTTGGAGGGCGTTTGTATGAGCAGTATGCCAAGGTTGAAGTGGTTTGGGTCTAGAACGTTTCATTTTTATAGGAGCTCATTTAGGGCAGTGGTGAGAGTACTATAGTAGACAGAGGTAGCCACATTAGGACATGAGATGGCTGAGATATTAGAGTGAAGAAAGTCAAAGGAAGAAGAGAGATGTGACACGTCTACAGCTTGCAAGTCACGGTAAGTACATGTTTGGGGAATAGCAGGGGGTGAGGAGGGAGTTAGTGAGAGTTGAAATGTGAGCATATTGTGATCAGAGAGGGGAAATGGTGAGTTAGTAAAATTGGTGGTTGAACAGAGTCTGGTAAATATGAGATCCAGAGCATTACCATTGGAGTGAGAGGGGGAGTCTGAGTACAGAGATAAGCCTAGGGAGGAGGTTAGGGAAAGAAGTTTAGAGACAGAAGAGTTGTTAATGTTGTTAACGGGTATATTAAAGTCACCTAATATGATGGATGGGATGTTAGATAAAAGAAAGTAAGGAAGCCAGGCAGCAAAGTTGTCCAGAAATTGTGCAGTTGGTCCTGGTGGTCGATATACAGATAACAGCAATGCAGAGTGAAACAGGAGAAAAGAGCCTAATGCAGTGAGCCTCAAATGAGGAGAATGATAAAGAGGGAACAGGTGGAAGAACTTTAAAAGTACAGCGGGGAGAGAGAAGCAAACCTACCCCACCTCCAGGTCTGTTACCAGGTCTGGGAGTATGAGTAAGGTGTAGGCCCCCATAGGACAGGGCAGCAGGTGAGGCAGTGTCAGTAGGAGAAAGCCAGGTTTCAGTAAGTGCAAGTAGGTTAAAGGAATTTGCAATGAAATGGTCATGTATAGCGGTGAGTTTGTTGCAAACAGATCTTTCATTCCAGAGAGCACAGGAAAGGGTGGGAACTGGGTTTTTGGGTATAGGAGTAAGTGTTCTGTACTGTTTGAATTTGCTCCGGGGAGAAGGAGCTCGTGGCCGTGTTATAACTGGGATGGGGTAAGGGCCAGGGTTTGGGGAAATGTCCCCAGCTGCCAGCAATAGAAAGGAAAGATAGATTAAGTGAGAGTGGGGTTTATAAGTCCTTGGTTTGTATGAAAAAGAGGAGTTTTGTGGAATAGCTAAACAGAGTACTTTATAAACTTCATGTGCGGAGAGGGAAGGAGAGGAGAGTAGAGAGGCTGAGATTTGTATAGAACTGGGATTTGATGGAGGAGGTAGTGAAAAATGTTTTATGAAGCATGAGAGTGAAAGGAGGAGAAATGCAGGATAAAGCATGTTTGGAGTAAGAAGTTACAAACTAGCAGGTACAAACAAATCTGTTTTCTTCTTATCCCAGATGGCTCACTGTTGATTGCAGGGGAATCCGGTTTCTTTTGCCTTATCAATGCCTAGTCCAACTGCCTTGTTTAACTGTCATTTCTAAGCACTTGTGAAATGTTAGCATGAGTGCCATCCCCAGTGGCGTAACTACCGAGGAAGCAGACCCCGCAGTCGCGGGGGGGCCCGGGAGTACAGGGGGCCCGGCGGGTCCTGCTTCCTCAGTAGTACGCGCAACCAGAGGGGGACGAGTCCTGCCTGTCCTGGTGATTTTGGAAGAAGCCGTCCAATCACTGCTGCCGAATGGCGTCACCTGCTACTAAAGGTTTAGTGAGTAGTTCAATGTTTTGGAAGCGGCAGCAGAGTCAATTTCATTGGACATTGGACACTACCGAATGATTAATCACAAACCCCCAGGTCAAATGGCTGTGAAATAACCTCCTCCCTAGGTACCTCCACGATATTTAAATTTCTCCTAAAACTACATCTCCCAGAAGACATTGCGGGGCTCACGTGTCAATTGTTCGTATAGCATGGCTACGGTGCTGTCCAGGGCACTGAAGCTGCCAAGTGAATATGTATAAATAACGGGGCTTGGCTGTGCTGTTTGGGTTGGGAGGGGGAGTCGCATGTGTTTGTGTGCGTATTGTAGAGAGCTTCCCCTGATATCGCTCAGTGGATGAAAGGCAAGGACGGGTATATATATCTTTTAGGCAGATGCCATATGTGGTGTCAGAACTGAGAGACAAAGTCAGTCTTCAGTCAGGTCAGTGTTTGTGGATTTTACATGGAATGTCGTGTATTAGGAGCACGGTGTGTGGAGCTTCTGAGAGTAAATAGGCGGCAGGATGAACAGCTAAAGAGCTGCATCTCATATTACTCGTGCAATTATTTCAACTTCCCACCCACACACGGGGCCTGTGGATGAGGTGCTGGAAGAATTTTCACCCTCTGCACAAATCTATGGCTATCTACTTTTCACAATCTCTACCCCCCCAAGGAAGGGGAAGACTTGTGAGAATTCCAGCCTTAACTCTTTCCTTGTTGTCTGCCATTACCTCTGAAAATGTCATATTTATTTAGTTTTACACATGTGCTGAGGCTGTTGTACATAAAAATAATGTTCAGTGGGTATTTGTGTGCCGCTGTGCCATTATAATATGAATTCTGGGGGGTATTATACATGGATTTGTCTCTTTGCCATCCTACTATGAATTGTTGGTGGTATACTGTACATGGAATTGATTCCATATGTTATGCTTGTCTATTTTTTTCTGTTCTCATAACTTTTCTTTGTTTTAGCTGTTCCATTTTTCTCCATTCCCTTTTCCCTCTTGCAGCGTTCCCCTTAAATTAAGTAAATACAAGAGCACATGGGTAGGATAAGTTGGGCCCTAGTTATCTAGATAGCAGGCCTACTATTATTATGGAGTTCCAACAGGCAATAGGCTAATTCCATAATGATCATGTATATTTTATTTTTACTTTATATGTCTCTTTACAACTGGAGTAATATCAATGATCGCTTTCTTCAACCCTTGCTCAATTTGTTTTCATTTATCTAATTTACTTTCCATATATTCCATATATATTATTCTTACTTCAAATAGAAAATAATATATTTAAAGGAAAACTATACCCCTCAACAATGTAGGTCTCTATAAAAAGATTGCATAAAACACCTCATATGTAAAACCCTGCTTCATGTAAATAGCCAATTAACAGACAGAGTTCTGTGTTTTGCTTCAACACTTCTTCCTGTTAGAGTTGAAGTATTTCTAGTCATGTGATCTCTGAACCAGCACACAGACCATCACAAAATGTTGGTTCAAGGCAAGAGATGTAAAATTAAATATATATTCCAGGTTAAGATTCTTTAATATGCCACTTAATTTGATATAAACTGTTGCTCAAGTATTCATTTTGGGGCTATAGTTTTCCTTTAATTTTGGCATTGCCACTGACTAATATAAATGGAGGGGGCACCCAAACTTGCTCGCCGGGGGGGGCCCTGAAAGTTACTCTGCAGGGGGGCCCCACAAACTCTAGTTACGCCACTGGCCATCCCCAATACTGGGTCTGAATTTATAAGTAGCTGATTGGGAAAACCAGAGCCTAATTAATCAATTAATCAATTAAACAGCTAGCAAAGGGCAGAGTTTTACAGACACCAGAACCAGGATTGGGGCTATAAAAATATCTCTTGTTCACGGAGGAGTGGACACAGATGTGTGCTTGAGATATTTATCAAAGAACTAACGTAGAATAGGCCTGACAGACAAAAGTTATTGGGGTTAACAGATACAAGTAGGGATATAGCAGAATTACCAGAATAAAAACAGTTGCAGTATGTGGAGATAGCAGAATTACCAGAATAAACAGTTGCAGTATATGGATATGGATATGGCAGTATATGGAGATAGCAGAATTACCTGTAGGAATGAGAAGAGATAGGAGTTAGTTCCATGGAACTGTCTTGTTTAACTGTCATTTCTAAGCACTTGTGAAATGTTAGCACTTAGGAAATGTTAGCACTCATGCCATGCCCCAGACAAACTGTTTGCACAGTTTGGTCTGGTGAAACTATCCCATTGTGCAGTTTCTTTATGTGTGCATATTAACTAATTTGGTCAGCTTTAAATTCTGTATTTAGACATTAATAAAATCTTTATATTTAGACAATGGATTAACTTTTCTATCCAGGTAATAATGCTCTTTTAAATGGGACTGATTTTTCCAATGCTACACGCATTAAAATGTGTGCGTGATCAATGCATGAAATTAAAACTGCAATATAAGAAAGGTTACTGCATTTATTAGAGACTATTTTTAGAAGGTGATTTTTCTGTACATTTATGTATAAATACATGGCTTGCAGTAAAATGATGGATTGGATGCTCTTATACTTTCAGATAACCCCAGATTGACTCTATCAAGAAACCCCAGGGTTTCCTCATTGCAACCTCATGCTAATTCTTTGATCTGACTTCACAAAAGCCATTCTACAGAACAGCAGCTATGGGTTTAATATAACATAAACCAAATAAACTCTGCAAAAAATAATGTTACAGCAGATTTGCTGTCAACAAGATAAAAAAGATAATAAGAGGATATTTCTGAAAAGACAAAAACAAAGATAAAAGCTATAATACCATTTTATTCATATAAAACAATACATCTTGCATTTGCAGCTTTCTAGCTGTTCTTGATAAAACAAAATACAAATGCAGTCACCAACCTGAAGAAACACTCCTAAATAATCAATTTAAATAGTCAGGTAAGACTTCAACTTGCCATTTTTGTTTTTTAAATCTTTTCTTTGATTATTTGGTCTTAGCAACTGCAGTGGCTTTAAGGATCCAAAATAATTTTAGCTTTTAATGCTTCCTTTCAACACACATGAAGAAGAGACACAGTGGGACTGATATTCTAAAATAAGAAAAATCTGAGAAAAATAAAATAAGTAATAATAATAAAATAGCAAAAATAAAAAATAAAAATGCAGTTTAGCAACTACTGTATATCTGTTAAATGTCCCCAGTTGATTTATTTTCAATAATGCTTGAAAAGTACACTCTAGGGGAAGTAAACACCTAAAACATTTGCTCTTGCTTTTAAAATATTAAAGCCATCAGTCAAAAGATGAGTCATGTTTGCTATATGATTTAGATAATGGGAGTGTGCCTCAGGTCCTGACAATCAAGAAATATTTAATGAAATAACACATTTAGCATTTCCTGCTTTAATCAATGTCAGGTTCTTTTGTAAAATTTTCTTTATTGAAATTTATAGAGGTAGAGAAAATGGTTAGAAAGAAAGGAAGAGATTGTAGAGGTGAGAAAAGGGGATGGATATTCCAAACATGAAATATTAGTAAGTCATATCCAAAAAGGTTCATTGTGTCAGGGGGCCTATCGGCTCCCAGTGAGAGTAGTCCAGACCAAGGAGAAAGCTATGGGTAAAAGTCCAAGTTTGCGGTACCAAAAGGAGTCAAGAGTAAACATAGTCAATATCCCTACACTACCCAGGATGTCAGTGTCAGGGTGTCAGACTGTTAGAATGTGTTGGACATCCATTTACAGCTTTGGGGTGTTAAAGCTCAGTGCAAGGGCTGAGATCTAACACCCCCACCAAATTGTTAAGGCTTGGAAATAAGGCAAATTGTTGGGTATTTGACTCCAAAGTGGCAGCAATATGGGAAGTTATTAATCAATCAGCCTCCCTTTGTTTTTTTTTATGTTTTTTTTATTACATTCATGAACTGTATTTACTGCTCAAAAATCTGCCCTTGACAGTAAATCTGCCCTTGGATTATATTTAGATGTATAATAATGCAGACCAGCTCAGCAAAGTTATGATTAACAGATGGAAAAGCATTGCAAGCCTGACATAAATGTTATGTGTCTAATACCATTTTGGATTCACAGCAGGGAATCATGAACAGCTAGGTAGAAACGTCAGGTAAATCCATGTATGGATAAGCAAATGAGTTTGTGAGTTATACAAATATGCTCAATGGTGTAAATCCATCCTTAAAGCCTTAGTTTGGCTTACTCTGCAATGCAGACATAACTGAACCATATACACTACACCCAGTACTTATTGCTTATTGCTACTCATTGTATTAAATCATATATGAAAGCCAGCTGTATTCTAATAAAAGCAGGTCATCTAGAATGATGATCTGTGGATCCCAAAGGGAGCATTAGTCAAGGACCAGTTGTTGTATAATTCATGATGTGCTGGTCGAAATTGAAATCAATGTCATGTAAGCTTCTATGGTACTGGTCTCTGAAAAAGCAAAGGATGTTTAACTTATTAATAAAGTTTTATGTTACTACAGGGAGATTGTATTATGTGCGGTATATATCAAAATCTTAAGAGGCAAAGGAAGCCCCCCTTTGCCCTTTTTAAAATATAATTTATACATATTCTCTATAAGAAGGAAGATAATCAATAACATGTATGGAAATATATTTTCAAACACTGACAAATTAATGTTCATTACAGCTTACACGCTATACATAGTAACATGGTTAAAAGAAAGACCACCATCAAATTCAACCTTTTACTGTATGTCTATATAAAGCTAGCTAAGTGCTAGTTGATTCAAAACTAGCAAAAACATTTCAATAACCCTGAATTTTCTCACTTGCTACAAAACCGTCCAATCAAAGTGGGAAGGTTACTTACAGACACAAATAGGAGAATTTTAAAAGCTGCAGGTTACAGCAGTTGACACTGCACTGTAAGAGAGAGAGAGAGAGAGAGAGAGAGAGAGAGAGAGAGAACAAGAGAGAGAGAGAGAGAGAGAGAGCAAGAGAGAGAGAGAGAGAGCAAGAGAGAGGGAGAGAGAGAGAGAGAGAGAGAGAGAGCAAGAGAGAGAGAGAGAGAGAGAGAGAGAGAGCAAGAGAGAGAGAGAGAGAGAGAGAGAGAGAGAGAGAGACTATAATTCCTTTCTGTGATGGGGGGGTGGCAATTTTAGGAAACCTTGTGTTAATATTTATGTGGGGTTTTATGCCAAAAAAAATAATGCAATCTGTCATATTACCCAAACAATCTTTTGAAATGAAGAAAATGTTTGGCAGCTTTTAGATAAAATGATAAAGATTTTTGAGATTTTTTTGGGCACAAACCCCATACAGGGTTTCCTTAAAGAGGTATTTTTTTCTGTCCTTTATTGATTTATAAAAAACTAAAATGGGATGGACCTCAGTGGATTTATGAACATCATTAGTGATGGACGAATTTATTTGTGGTGAATTTCTGCATTTCACCACCTGCGAATTTTTTCGCGAAATTGCTGTAAACGACAAAAAAGTTGCGTGTGTAAAAATGATTGTGTGTCAAAATGATTTTGACACCAATTATCTTTAATGCATTTGGACAACAGAGTGGTGTGTGTAAAAATTGTCGCATGCATAAAAATTGTCGCGTGTCAACATTATTTTGATACCCATTAACTTCAATGTGTTTTTTGCCCATCACTAGTCACTATAGATGTGCATATTTCTAATGACCATTTTCTGCTTATTTACAGTACGTATATCTCTACTGAAAAAAGAATGAATGATAACATTGCACCTTATGTTGCCTCTTTCTCTGGAGATGAATACAGTTGCAATGCAGCTTTCAAAATACTAAAGTTCCTTGTTAAATAATCAAGTGCCCAGCTGTGAAATTAAAATATCAGCACTGACTCTAAGCTAATATGTCAGGCTTTGTCTGCTTTTTTTATTTGGCAGTTATGCATTGTGTCTGATTTTTAGTGGCCAATCTTGAACAGAGCAAATGACAAGTCAACTCTGAATAAAAATAAGAAGCAAATAAAAATAGTTATGGATTTTACTATGAAAGATCATTCAATAAAGGAATATTCCATTATGTCAAGAGCAATAAGCCTCTTGAATGAAAATACACCATTATGAGGAGTATAAAACGGAACAGGACCATTACTTTGCTAACCAACAATCCTCCATACCTGATTTAACAATGACTCTTGAAGATCTCTTTCTTTTATATTTTCTTTAATTAAACTACATGTGTACAAAACTGTATCTGTTAGGGGGTTATTTTTCAAAGGTCGAATTTATCTTGAACATCAAATATTCCATCAAAGGGGAATGACATGAAAATCTGAATCAAATTCAAATCAGGTTTTCCTCTGAAAAAAAACTTGAATGTCATGAAGGCAATTAACATTCTTCAATGGTTCATCGGACCTCTGCCATTGACTTGTAAATTAACTCTGCAGGTTTTAGGTGGTGAATATTCAAATTAGAACTGTTTCCAGGGTCAAGTGTGATAAATCTCACATCAATGTGTGAAAGTTGGTGAGTTATAGTTCGCATTTGTGAGTTTTGACCAACAATTTTTTTAAAAAAATTCTAATTTGAATTAACCAATAGAGCCTTAATAAATCTGCCCTTAATGTTCAGTAGTTTAGTAGTAGTAATAGTTGTAGCTAGTGATGAGAGAATCTGTCCCCTTTTACTTTGCCAAAAAAATTCATGAAACTGTTAAAATAATATTAATATAAGTATTCAGTGAACTTCTAACCACGGAACGGAACTACTATCATCATAACATTCTTATTGTAAGCAAAAAAAATACATTTTTTATTTCTTTTTAGCAATTTCCTTTATCTGGTTGCCATGCCAGCACAGTTCTGATTACTGTTGTGGGCCATTGCCAGTTAGATAACAGCTGCTGTGCAATCTCACAGCATATTAACATAGTAACATAGTAATTTGAAAACAGAAGGGACTCATAGTCCTTCAATTGCCTGCCCCCCTCCACATTTAGTTAATGTTCCAATTGAATCAGAAATGTGTTTCTTGAATTATTCATATATAAAATAATACTACACCAAAAATGTACGATTTTCACATGAAAATAAAATCAGATTTTACAGACAAATTTAAAAATAACGATTACAGTCATTTTTTCCTAGCATGAATACTGGAGCAATAAATCATAAAAACAAAATGTTTCTTTAGACAGGTCTCAGAACATTTTCATGTTTACAAGCTTGTTCACATGTTGCCATTTACAGACAGCATGTAAACACTTCAAGATTGGTCTTGGGTTGCAAAAATCCTTCTGACTATTCCTGTCTGCATGCTGAGATTAGTATGTTTTGACATTATAGCCACTACAGCAGCATTAAGATAATTACTATGTTATATTTAACAATGCAGTAGGTGAAAGCACTCAAAATATTGTCCAAAAGTTTGACTGGAATATTTATGGAATTCCCTGGTAATCAGTAAAGGTTTATAAGAAGCAATAAAAAGTAAACAATTATATTCATAAGGGTTAAAATATTAAAAAGACAAAAGAATATTAAATAACATGCGCAGATTAACCAAGACTTTGAAACACAGAAGGGGTCATTTACATCTACGAGTGTGTTTCACAGCAAAGTGAAAAGATACAATTCTGCTCATCACTAATTGTAAAGCTTGTAAATACTGTATGTCAGCCAACACATACATTTTTCTCTCACTTATTATTTTTTAGGTTAATTGTTATTGTTTTGTATTGTTCAAACATGCAGAACATCTCTCACCGATAAATGAGACAGAGAGTGAGGAAGTGAGGATCCAGTACAAGCTACTGTTTTACTATTACAGAGAAAAAGGAAATTATTTTTTAAAATTTGGATTATTTTGATAAATTTGAATCTATGGAAGATGGCCTTTCTGCAATTCAGAGCTTTCTGGATAACTGAACCCATTCCTGTACTTTATCAAGAACAAAAAAGTTGCTAAATTAAAATGTAGGGTTTTTTTATTAAAAAAAAAAAAAATCCAACCTAACTCCCAACCACAATTTGGCTGATATTTACTAAAAAATCCAAATGAAAATTGTATGTGCAGGAAAAGTCGTAACAAAATCATGCAACAATTCGAGTTGTGTGACTTGTTGCATGAAAAAACCTCAAAAAAAAAACCCCAGCATCAAACAGCCAAAAATCCTAAAAGATCATGAAGGCAAAACACATCTTACAATTGTAAAAGGAACTTCTGCCGTTGACTTTTACAGGACTTTGACAGATTTTAACTGGAGTATTTTTGAAGTCGGATTTTTTATGGAGCATAATAAATAAATACGTTTCCTCTTAAAATTTGGATTGTTACCCTTAAAAACGCAATCAGAAAAATGGGAGGCTTAATAAAATAGACTCCTTAATTTCTTGGATGGTTTCAGAAAGGTTTTTCCCCACTATGGTTATTACATTGAGTTTGAAAAATAACATTTACATATTCCTGTAACTTATTATGACTTTTGGGCTGTTGAACAAACATTAGACTCAAAGAAAGCTTTTGAGCAGGGGCACTGAGCAGACCTGCTTCTCTCTCGCTTCGCCCATAGCCTTATACTATAATATTACATAACATGCTTGCATAATTAGACTGCTAAGCATTTTTATAAAAATTAGATTCAGATTGTGAATTTAACACATACAATAATCTATAATAAAGGTGGTAGTTAGTGATGGGCGAATTTATTCGGCAGGCGCGTCTCGAATTTATTCGGCAGACGCATCTCGAATTTATTCGGCAGACGCATCTCATTTTTGACACCGGCGTCCATTTTTTGGACGCCAGCAGTTTTGCGAATTTATTTGCCGGCGGCGAAATTCGCCCATCACTAACCATGACATCAGAAGTTATAACATCAAACATTTGGTTATAATATTACAAACAAAAACTATAATTTAGTTGCATAGTTGCATGGTAATAAATAGAGAAAAAAATGTTGATGAATTCTTTTCAATCACTGATAATTGCTGGTGTAATGGATTTTTGTGAAAGACCTTGACCTGAAGATCCTAAATAATTAAATTCTCTTCTGTGAAATCCAATATTTTATTTGCTTGGGAGTGAAGTCTGTGTAAGACTCTTCTTTTCATGCATTTCAACAATGCCTTATTAACTGCTCTGTCAACATTAAGCTTTAACCTGCGTCATTCTTTTGGCAGAATTTAAAGTACAATAATGTGCACCAAAGAACCGCGCTTACATTACCAGCTGAATTGGGTGAAGATACCTTATTTAGCATAGAACTAGAAAAAGTATAATTTATCAAAACCCTGTAATAAATACACAGATTAGCAGGTTCTGGTGTCAGTTAGCTTTAATTCAACAGTGTTACATAACAAACATAATGGATACAGAATATTGACATTTGAAGAAAATAAAAAAAAATAGGTATTAAAATATTGGCATTTAATATTGTAAACTGAACTTTTGGATTTAGGGAAAAATTAACGCTTACAAACTAATGTTAGTGCCTACATTTGTAAGGTTAGATGTCCAATGTCTAAACTAGACTGTAATTGTTATGTTCATTCATTATTTAAAAGGAAAAGTTAAGGCCATACATGCTTCTTGCACACTCAGCTCTTTTCATTTGTACAATACACTGTTAGTTTGGTCATTGCAATGCAAATTAATATATACAATTTCAATAGGAAACACAAGAAAAAGGGGTCCCTGCCCCTAGAGCCATTTAAGTACAATGAACGATATCTGTATATAGTTGGCCTTTATATTCAAATATGCTCTTATGCTAATTTGTGTGGAGTTTATTCATCCCTTGTTGCCGCCTCTTGGTCCTACTGTACATACTCATAATTTGTTTGTAAAAATGTAAATTTTTTTGGCGAAACAATACTACTAGAAACTTACTAGAAACCCTCATCACCCTCCACCCTGAAGATAATTTCAAGGTGGCTGAATAAAGTAGCTAATGCAAGAAATAAAAAAATATCCCTGGCCTGCAGGCCTCCAAAGCTCTTAAGAAAGTACACTTCTAGGCCAAAACCATTTCATGCTACATGCCACAGGTATTTTGCATTTTTTCTTTGTTTTGTTTTATATTTCCTTATCCTATTCTTCTTTACTTTGGTGCCATGTTGTGGCTTATCATGTACAACAGATTGGGAAGTTAACACATACAATAATCTATAATACAGGTGGTAGTTAGAGATGGGCAAATTTATTCGCCAGGCGCAAAATCTCACGATTTGTCAACGGCGAATAAATTCACCATTTCCCAAATTTCACGGGAAATTCCTGAATTTTTCGGCAAAACGAAATGGCCCAAATTCGCCCATCACTAGTGGTAGTGTTTTGATTTATTGAACAGGACAAGATTCTGCTTACCTGATACAGGCAGGTTCAGGACAGTCTTTTTCACACATGACTGGAACACTCATAAACCTTTAAATTATTGACTAATTGGAAGCTAACATTCATTTACACTTACCATTTTAAATTTTTTTTATAATTTAGTTGCCTCCATTTCAAACATATAAATGAAAGTTTTAGATTTTAGTCCCACAGTCCCCTACTAACTTATCCTTACTAATCTTCATTAGGGTCGGACTGGGCTGGCAGGACACCAGCTCTTGTGGACCCCTTTGGCCCAGATCCATACCCAGATCTGTGGCTTCTTCCTGCCGCAACCTCCATTTGTTGTGTGGTTGCAGCAAAATCATTGCTTGCATGCGCACACGTGGCGCATCATGCCGGCACGCCGACGCAGCAAGTGTGTCCAGAGGGGGGGCCCTGGGACAGCACCCCCGGTGGACCCCTGGCCCCCCAGTTCGACCCTGATCCTCATCATTTCATTAGAGGATTTTCAAGAGATGGCATGGCATATGTGGTATATTTACAGGCTAATGTTTTATTTCTTATATTATCTGCTTTATTGATGGGAAAATAAATTGTATGGAATGTAACAGCTTAAAGAAGATTTATGCCGTGCAATAATGGTAAGAATGCAAATAACATAGATGAAGCTTTGATCCATTCTAGAAAATTATAGCAACCAATTAAATGTGTTCTCATTACTGTAAGTTTCTTGTTACCTTTTTAATCATCTGAGTATATTGTATATGCTTATAAAATCATAAACAGGATTAAAAACATAACATTTTTTTTTAAAAAAAGAGACAATAATTAATACAAGAATTAAAAATATGGAAAACATGAAATATTACTTTAACTGTAAAAAAAAAAGCATAAACGAAACAATGTCACCATAATATGTACTTGATGTTTGCTCTTTTACAGGTCACAAACATCCACATTTACGGTAACCCTTTTCAAAAGCCCTTGACCAAGATTGCAATCTCCTCCCTGTTTTTTTCCCTTTTTACAATCAAAGATAAAGATTCTCTTAAGTATGTTAATGTGAAAAATAAATTTGAGATTGAGGTTAAGGGTCTCTGGATCAATAAAGCATTTTCTGCAGAGACCAGCTGGTACTTTACAGTATATTTAGCACAGTTCATTTGGATTGTAAAACTTATTTGAAAAGTAAAAAAGTCCACAACATGTTTCTGCAACCTTAAAGGAAATATTCAAATAAAATGTATAAAAACTATGTACTGAATATTAATATTTTCTTGAAAACTTTCTAAATGGTTAGGTCATCTTAAATTTACCCTTGATGCAGATGGTTTTAAAAGATGACGTGGGTCTTTTCTAAATTTATATTTAATTTAATTGGTTTACCTTTTTGTTTCTATGTGACAAATTGCAACCAGATCTTTGCATTTGTTATTTTAACATGTGGTAGTCTGATCAAATGAAATTGGTAGATTCTTAAAAATCAATCCCTACACAGTCATTACTAAGAATTGAAGATGAATATTAGAGAGTCTCTATGGAAAGACAGAAATTGACAGTATTTATTTGATATAACTTAACGAACATAATTAGGCATAAAATAATGTAAATTATTTAAATTAACTTAAATTGCATTTAAGCATTTATGGGTGCTGAAACATTTCTAATTTGTACCAATTCAAATTCTTTGATAGACTGCTATGGTAGCTTAGTCTTTATTGGTAATATCTTGTACCTTGATGGATGACTGACTTTTCTGATGGATTACAGTAAACTATATTAATAGTTGTTAAAAATGGTATGTTTAATGAAAATTGAAAGTTGAATTAAAAAAAAAAGCAAATTAAATTTCTGGCACAGAGAATTGTATAGTTTCAAGATGAACTAAAGCTTGCCTAAAAAGTAGGCTAGAAATGTTGTATATTATGTTTTGGGCTTCTGTACCAGCCCAAGGCAACCACAGCCCTTTAGCAGTAAAGATCTGTATCTCCAAAGATGCCCCAGTAGTTCCCCAACTTATTTTCTGCTGATACACTGCACATGCTCTGTGCTGCTGTCACTTACTGAGCTTAGGGATCAACATGCACTGAATACATACAGTGTAATATAAATGTCACAATATAAGACTGTTTAGTACATAATTTAAATTATTGATATCTGGCAGCTCAAAAACCAATACAAATAGCTACAGAATTTAATAATCAGCCTTGTAACATCAGCTTATATAAAAGGAAAACCAAATTTTCTGCTGGATAATTAGTGACGACCCCTAAGCTTAGCTTCTCAACAGCTGCTCAAAACCCACTGAGCATGTGAGTGTCAAAGACATTTTCCAAGGTCTTTAAGAAAAATACTGCTATCAAAAAGTTGTAGTGGTGTTATTTTCCTTGATAAATTGTAATTATTCATGGTTCTAAAGAATTCAGAGTACATTCTCAAGTATATTTGTGCTTGTGTTTTTTTTCGTCATCTTTTACTATCGAGAAAATATGGAAACTTGAGTTTTGAGATACCTGCCCCACTAAGGGGCACATTTACTAAGCTCGAGTAAAGGATTCAAATATAAAAAACTTTGAATTTCTAAGGTTTTTTTTAGGTACTTCGACCATCGAATAGGCTACTTCAACCTTTGACTTTGATTCAAACGATTTGAAGTAAAAATCGTTCAACTATTCGACCATTCGAATGATCTCTTTAAAAAAAAACTTTGACTACATTTGCCACTTTAAACCTACCGAGCTACAATGTTAGCTTATGGGGACCTTCCCCATAAGTTTTCTAAGCTATTTCTGATCGAAGAAAAATCGTTCAATCGATGGATTAAAATCCTTCAAATCGTTCGATTCGGAGGGTTTAACCGTTTTTACTTCAATCGATCAAAGTATTTGCGGTATATCCTTCGACTTCGATATTCGAAGTCAAAGGATTTTACTTTGAGAGTCGAATAACGAGGATTAATTAACTCTCGGTATTCGACCCTTAGTAAATGTGCCCCTAAATGTCAAGTACACCAGAGTTGCTCACCCTTTTATTAGAATATGACTGCTAACATGCAGGGACCTTAATATGTGCTGAAATGTAAATGCTCATGGGAAAATCAGGTAATTACATTAGCACATATAAAGATGGCATAATTAAGAATCCACTAATTAATCACCTGTGCTTCATTGTTGAAGGCCCTTGATAACTTGAGCTTGGAATCCCTGCTTTAAAGTATAATGTATTATACAGAAAAAATATTTCATTTTAATCAAATGAATGCAAAATTTCCCTTTATGATCACAGCTTGAGAAATCTGAGCTTATTAGATGCTGAACATTTATGTACAGATATCCAAGAGCCATCTGGGTATGGTTCTTAGCTGAATGAACAGTAGCTAAAAAAAGTCCATCACAATGCAAGACATGCAGTGTAAAGCCTGAAAACAGAATATATGTACATGCTTCATGCTACACACATAGCACTGCCTTCATAACAAAAATTAGATTTTAACTCTCACATAAGGCATTAGGGATGGAGACATGCAAATCACTTTATTTCCCTTTGGCCAACTATGCATCCAGAACTGTTGGTTTTATAGCACAGATACAGCCTAATAGTTCAGAGCCATATATTCAAACTTGCAGACAACCTATTTCAATTTTGTTAGATCTCATCAGTGCAAGATATTGGAACAGCTTCTGAGTAGGTAGGACTTGTAAAGTAGCGAAGCAGAGAAACCAACGTCTATGTTATAGTTATTGTTTTGCATCTCCACTTGTAATTTGCTAGTACTCTATGGTTCACCAAATTTTTCATCTGGTAGTTTTGGTGTGAAATTTATGGTTTCATTAATCCGCAATACAATTTCTCTAGTCTGTTTTGCTGGGGAAAAAAGTTCATAAATAGTGATGGTCGAATAAATTTGCCAGGTGCAAATTAGCGGCAATCTCTGCGTTTCACCGCTGGCGAATAAGTTTGTGAAGATTCGCAGGTGAAAATTTGCTGTGTCAAAAGAAATTATGACTCGCTTCAGAATAGTTGACTGCCATTGACTTTAATGCAGGTGTCAAAATTGACGTGGGCGTCAAAATTCGCATTACGTGAATTTGTTGCCATTTTGCGGGAAATTCGCGAATTGTTTGGCAAATCGAAACGGGACAAATTCACCCATCATTAGTCATTAATCAGCCTTGTCTTTCATGACTGCTGCTACTTTGCACTCTGAAAAGACAGCCAATGTCACTATAGTGCATCATTAATGGAAAATTAAAAGAGATTTACGGGCAACCTGATTTGGAGAATTTCTGGCCTGAGACAAACAGCTATCTCGGTGCTAATTTTTTTTTACTATGAAAAATAGTTGTAGCAAATTGTTAAAGAGCTTCTTTAATAACATAGAGCTTGCATATCTGTATAAAAATGTCTTCTTTCCAATGCATTTTTGTGAAATCTTGTAGTTTCATTGAATTCTCCTTGATTTCATGAATGTTTGCCCAAAGCGATATGCCCAGGTGTGCTCATCTCCACAGAAACCACACGAATGTAAACATATAAAAAAAATATAGAAAGCATAAGTCTCTTTTCACATAATATAAAAGAGTAATGTACCATATATTTCAATTATGTCCTCACTGCACACATATAAAATAAATATGTCATTTCTTATACTGGGATCACTAGTTTTGTTTGCAATGTATGGATGACCAAGCCAATATAGTTATGTTTAAAATCAAATTTTCTCTGACATTTTTATAATATGGTTGATTAAAGCCAAGAGAAAAAAATCAATATACAGCATAATGGAACCATTACAGATATACTAAGACTGTTTCTAAAATACATTGCAAAACCACACATTAATCAGATAATTTGCCCAGATACCAAGACCTTCAATAAAAATACAAATAACAGTCCATTCCTAAACACAACAGCCCATTGACTTTAACGCCCGAGTCAAAATTGACGTGGGCGTCAATTTTCGAGTTTCATAAATTTTTTCACTGTTTCGTGAACAAGATATTGTCTATCACCAGCAATATCTAGTTACAATGAAAGAATGGAATATTTTGTAAAAGGTGTTTCAATCCTTGGCCATAACAACACTGGATTTTTAATTAAAAATTTTTCTCAGTTCTCTATGCAAGTCAATATCAAAATGTTTTGTACAAAACTTTTTTGTATGTTTATGGCAAACATAAAAAGGTAACATTGAATATATTGTCTTACTCTATTAGTCTCTCCCTCCCTATATATGTATATATGTGTGTGTGTATTTATCTATATATATATATATATATATATATATATATATATATATATATATATATATATATATATAGTAAATAAAGTACCCCCTCTTGTAAATTATAAGGATATTATAAGTTATAAGGAGTTTCATGACCATATAAAAGCAGGAAGCTGAAGGCTGAGTTTTTATACAGGTCTTGGAACTCCGAGGTTACTTCTAATATCCTCATATTTTGCAATCGGGGTACTTTATTTATTATAATACACAAGTTTCAGTGAGTCATGTGACACAAATTACATCACTACTCACCATTTATAAGGATATAATTTACAAGATATTTATGGCTTTTGTGTATTATATATATATATAATACACCAAAGCTAGGAATATCTTGTAAATTATATCCTTATAAATGGTGAGTTCTAATGTCATCATTTAAAAACGGTGAGTTCTGATGTAATTTCTGTCACATGACTCACTAAAATGTGTGTATTATAATAAATAAAGTACCCCCAGTTGCAAAATATGAGGATATTAGAAGTTACCTGGGAGTTCCATGACCTGTATAAAAACACTCGGCCTTCGGCCTCGTGCGTTTATATGGTCATGAATTGTATATATATATATATATACAGTATATAATCTCAATCAAAAAAATCAACATTTTCCGCAATTGAATGGTGTGTAAAATAACATCCATGGCCTCCCCATAATGACATAATCCCCATTAAATTGTCCCTCAAATGTATTACCAAAATTTAATTATACGTAAGTTTCTGCCAGTGAGACTTTTATTTGCCCTTTTAGGCTATTATGCTTCACAATGTTTTTCATAGTTGATACACTACCTTGCTGTTTTATTTGTTTAATTGCAATATACATTAGAGTTTAGGATCACATTTGCTAAGGCAAAATGAAAATGTTTTCTCGGAAAAGCAGTATAAAGCTCGGCTAGTACCACCTTCAACACAGTGTGATCAAGGCATAATATATATACAGGGATGGGACCTGTTATCCAGAATGCTTGGGACCTGGGGTGTTCCGAATAATGGATTGTTCTGTTATTTGGATCTTCATACCTTGTCTACTAGAAAATAATGTAAACATTAAATAAACCAAAAAGGATGTAATGTTTAAAAAATTGGATTATTTTATTATAATGGAGTCAATGGGAGATGGCCCAGTGGCGGAACTACCAGGGGAGCAGGGGGTGCGAGTGGGCCATGGCCCGCACCCCCACAGGGCCCCCTGGCAGTCCGTTCGCCACTGAAAATGCAGCCAAATGTGGCCCGGCTACGCGTCACGCACCAGGACCCGCCTCCCTCTAGGATCACTTCTGAGATGGCCTTTCTGTAATTCGGAGCTTCAGGATAACGGATCCTATCCCTATATATATGGCATAATATAATAAATATATTAACAAATGTTATATAGATCTTCTTTGGCGCCATGCCTTTTTGTAGTTCACAAACCTTTGGGAGATCCTATGTACACAATTTATTTTTTATATTCTGTTACTTGTTTCCTGACCTTATCTAGTTGCCACATGCTCATAATGATTTTTCTTTTTTTCACATTTGTCTAACTGATCATTGCCCTGACCTTTTGACCTATATCTTGGTTTTTCTACAGCTTCCTCCTTCCCTGAGGGAAAAGACATTCTCATAGGCAAGAATCTAATTAAAATGTACGTAGTGACAAACTAACAAGAGGTGCTGTGTTATTTGCTGGTATAAGGACAGAGGAAGGAGTTTTTGGTGTATTCCAAGAAATTCTCAAAAATACGCAACTATAATGGAAGTAAATGGGAGGTGTTTAACACTATTGTTGAGAACTAGTTTATTTCAGTGACTTATAGGGTTATTTATTAAAAGTTTTTGAGAAACAGCTTAGAGGGAATATTGCTTGTGTTCAATGTCTTCCATGGTGCTCTTGTTATTAAGGGCAGATTAGAAAATTATAGTGGCACAGACTGGCCATTAACTGAATCGGGCAATTGCTATATATCCGTACATGCATAGGAAATTTGCCAGTCTGTGCTTAAAGGGTACATTAGAGCACTGAATGAACATTGTAGAGAAGGGGGACTGCTTTGCCAATCTCGTTAATACAAATTGTAATGCTAAACCCAGGTGCAGTCTAACATAAACCCAATATATATTGTGTTCTGGGTTGGACTGGATCAGTGGAGCACCGAGAAAAAACCCAGTGGGCCCCCAGTTCTAGTGGGCCCCACCAACCCAGCCCTGCTCCCTACACAAGTCTTCATGCCGCAACCTCCCCTTTTTGGGCAGGTTGCGGCAAATACAAAGCTTGTTGGGGGAGGAGGGGGTGGTTGGCAAGGGATCCCGGCAGGGTTGCTCAGAATTTCAAAACAAGAGTATCTCAGTAACATTCTAAAGAGGGTCTATTCTACATCTGAACTCATCATGATTCAAAGAAGTTAATTAAGGCTACATAGTAAGACTGACATTAAAACCCAAAAATGCCAGTCTCCCCTTGCTGTAGAAGAATAAAGCTGTCAATATATATAGTTTTCTGGTACACTTTTGGTGCACACTGATTCACACAGATGTCACTACTTTTGCAAGTCTGATCAATTGTGTAATTGAAATTTCAAGTGGAAAATGGGGAACATTATATCTGGCTATATGCTTATGTAAAAGGTTTATCAAACACAAAAACATTTGGGGCTATTGCTTTTCGTTGCCTTTTTATTTAATAACTATATACCAACTAAAGGGGGTAAAGCAATACAAAACCTTAAAGGGTTACTAGATTTGTAGTCCACCATTGCAGCCTTATAGAACTAATTTGTAGGAAAAGTTTCCTTTATGCTTTTCCTATTGCAACTTTATGGCGGATAACTTTCATTTTATGGACCCTGAGGTGATTACAACAGTAAAAGGTAAATGTTATGTCTTCAGAACTGACCTATAAAAGATGTTAGAAATTTGTTTTTCCTCTAAGGGGTTTTTGAATGATGCTCTTCAGTTACAGTTAATAAAAATGCAGTAGAAAATCCCATGTTATAGTTGTTTGTAGGTTATTCCATTTTCATCATAGACATTGTTAAGATGGCTTTAAAAGAAGAAAGCATCCAAATAATGCTTTCTGAAGTGAAATACTTTTTTCTCATCTATCCAAATTTTTATGACCTAAGTATCCATAAGTCAAGATTGTGCTTCATATTGCCTTTTGCGATTTTTATAACAATATACTAAATCACTGGCTTTTAGACATATTTTTTCAAAAACACACAGCCTGGCATAGTAACCTTGAGGTGTTCATCTGTAGAAATAAGTCAAATCAACTGGACTTGCTGTGTTTTTTCCTTTAAGGCGTTTCACCAGTCATCCAACTGGCTTTCTCAATTCAGAATAAGTTGGATGATTGGGATCATCTTGGAGGAAAAAAACACAGCAAGTCAAGTTGATTTGACTTATTTCTACAGATATACCATGACCTGGATGAATGAGAATCTTCACAACCAACTTGAGGAGTTCATGTGACATTTTCTCAAAACTGCTATTATGACAGGCCTGAGAAACAAAGGAACTATAGTTAGAATTATTATACTTAATACTTTATATAACTGAGGAATCCACGCATTTCAACACATACCCAGCACATATGGGTATAAGATCTATTATCTGGAATGTTTGGAACCTTGGATTTTCCATAATGGGAACACCATGCCTAAAGGTTGCTTAAAATTTTTTTTTTTGCCATCTGTTACTTTAATACTTAAGATGAAGTACAAGGTACTGTCTTTAAAATTAAGACTTGTTTTTAAGTAAGACACCATCGGAAATTGTTATTGTTGTTTCCCATGGTATGTGCATTTGTAAGGGTATATTTTAATTATTTTTATTCAAAATCTCAGCCTAAATGGCCTTCTGAAATAAGCCCCTGCCAATGCAACAGGAACTATTGGGGTCCAGCTGTAAGTTTACTTACCTGGGCCAGAATCTTTGGGCATGTTCTCATCTCCATAAACATGCAGCTGCCTTACTTCCTCCATGTTTGCTTGTATGCAGGCTTGCAAATTGGCTCATCAGAGTACACAACCATCCAAATGCATGCACATTATAATACATGCACATTGGAATCAAAGTTCATGCTTTTGATGGCGCGCAGCTTCATGGTGAACCCACTCTGGCATCAAAGCATCTGCCTATTTAATTAAGGACATTGACAACACAGTTCATTGCCTGCTTGTCTTGGTTGTCCCCCAGACATTTTTTACTCATTTTTTTGAATGGATTTTTGTTGTGTTCTAGCCTGCCCTATTTACCTTGCTGTTCTCTACCTGCCCTCCATGATTACAAACTTGTGCTGCCTCTGACCCAGACCTGTTGACTGTAATTTTGCCTACTCTCTGGTATCTAGCTTTGGGCTCTGTCTTCACCAGCTAATTTCCCCTGTACAAAACTCAGGTGGGCCACTTGTGCACCATCTACAATAGTGTGACTATCTCAATGCTGGATTCCTCCAGTAAGCCTGACACCACTTTATGAACATGAATTAACTTTTGGTTTTATGTACTCGATGGCAATGCTGTCTTAAAAAAAGCTGCCGTCTCAATTAGAAAGGTTTTATAAATGTCTCTTATTAAGGATGATCCTACACTAGTTGTGACCAATAATACAAATATGATTCTATATTATTCTTGAATATTCTTCATGAATACAAGATAGAATAAATTATATGTGACAAACATTCACAGGGCATATTCATTCATATCTAATGTAATATAAAATATACTCAGTGAGAGTCTGTTTGGAATATATGACAATTTGCACAGAAAATGGGGAACTGAGAAACATGAGAAAATGGTACAGGTATATGACAGGACTGACTGTGTATAAGTTTGGAATAGCAATATGTAATAATGAAAATATCAAAATCCTGGCAACAATACAAAAAGGGAGCAGGGAACAATTTAAACGTTTGAGGAAAGGCAGGTAGGAAGGATTCTGGAGCAGCAACTACTGTTGTATTATATGGGTAAGGCTATAGAACGAGTTAGGCATGTACAGGCATCCAAGTGGAAAGGAAGCAAAGTCTATGAAATGGTTTTGGCATGAAATCTAAAATTAAAATCAGCTAGCATCCACAATGATCATATCATGTTGTTCTGAGACTTGCTGAAGAGTAGTGAACATGACACAAGGTGGCATTGAGCAGGGTAAGATATTCTTATCCGTACCCCAAAAAAGTTTTCCTTTTTTCCACTGGAGGTCATCAACCATTTCATAGGTAGCCTGTTTGTGCATCTTCTGCAAGGAATCTGTCTAATGTTAATTACCCTTTCGACAAAACATGCAGATACCTAGTTAGCTTTTTTTTTAATGTTTGACTTTGCAGTGTTTGCATTTTGATAAGGTGAGTGGATTTATTTAAATATGATTCTCATCCTCTTCAGATGCAGTCATCATATAATCAATGACAGTTCACATGGTCTGGATTTCGAGTCATAAATGCCGAATTCAACAGCATTTGTTCTGCATCAAGAAAATTACTATTTTATGGAATATGGACCAAAGCATAATTTTTCGATTTTCCAATGGTAATTTTGTTTTAGAATATAGTTTTAACAGTTGTTTTTCTATAAAAAAAAAAAAAGCAAAGCAAGCATTAAACAATTAAAATATTTGCACCAAAGTGGAGTTCTCCCTTTGCCTCGACAACAAGGGGGTGGTGGTGAAAGCAGTATACATCTGACAGTAATTAGAAAATTAGGGATTAGTCGCGAGTGGAGAAATATATATTATGGATATAGTGAATCTGTATAGATAAAGTAAAACAAATGAATGTGTATTTGACACGTCACATACTGCATTAACAATTGATTTAATTGATTGATACACATTTATAGTAATGCTTTGATGGAAATGAAAATATCATTTCAGGGTGCCATAAACAGAGCTATTGATGGGTATATAAATTGATTGTCACTGAACCCACCAACCAAATACATATTAACTGTGACGCTTTAATTTTCATTGTTAGAAATATGGTTTAATTTTTTGGTGAATCTTTCTATTAAGGCTCTGTACTATCCATCTAAAACTTTGACTTAAGAAAGTAATACCTTTTTGCTAGCATCATTAAACCATAATAAAGTCATAAACCATTTGATTAAACAAGTCACAACATGAATGTAACCTTACTTATACTTTTCTGCAGAAAGAAAACAATTGTGAACAAAGACTAGAGCCACAGACTAGCCAGCAATTACTCACCCACTACATTCAATGGGCATTTTTTGCACACGCATTATTTACAACTAGGGGCAGAGGTCCGTCACCCACCATCAGCTACCTAAGACAGAAGACACACATCATCTAGTGCCATAAAAATAGGGGATTCATTTTGTAAAATTGATATCCAGCCACCTGGACTAAAACTGAGATGGTATCTGCAGCTGGGCACTGGTGCATGTCTATATCCTGGGATTGACTTCTAAAATTTGTGAAGCCAGATTAATTCTGAGACAGTGAATTTTGCTACTAAATCTACCGTAGTCTAGAGTCAGAATGGATTCTAGAACACAGAATTTTCAATATTCCATTTTTGTTTAACCAGGCAAGTATTATTCACTAAAGAAACCAAATCTAACTGTACAAAACACCAAAATATAAATTCTATTTATACTTAGGAGGTTATTTATTAAAGTCTGAATGCCAAAAACTCGAAATATTTGTGTGTTTGTGGGCACATTTACTAAGGGTCGAATTTCGAAGTTAAAAAACATCTCCATCTGTGTAAAGTAGAGCATTTCCATAAAGATACAGTTAGAAGTAACTATGGCGCAGGTATTAGCTGAAATAAATTGCCCCAAAAGGCTAAAAGGAATTGATTTTATGCCATTAGGCTGCTGCAAACCTGAACTACAATCAGGAGCTAAAGCTTTAGGCACAAATTGTCCCTGTGGATATATTGACACTACAATTTGCAGCAATTTGTGAATATAGTGTAGCTTGTAAACCCTTGCAGGCAAAGACGTCACTAACTCGTCTTGTTTTTCTGAATTTGTCATATGTAGTTGAACAACCCTGTGTACGGACCTGCAGAGTCTGTCACTTCTTTCTAAATAGAATGGAAAAATAGAAAGTTAAAGGAGAAGGAAACCTAGTCGGCGCAAAAACCCTCCCCCCCTCCCGTGTGTTGCCCACATTTGGTTAAAGTTGGTAGGTCTTATAACCTGCGTTAAACATAAACTTGCATTAAATCTAATCAAAAGGCTATAAAATGAACAATCAAGTATTTATGGTCATTTAGCATTTTTAGACCGCTTAGTAAAGTATGTTAATATAAATATGAGTCTGTGTTAGAAGGCTACTTGTCATGGTTTAGAAGTAATTAATGTAGTTTCGTTATGGATAGATGTAGATCCACAGCTATTTCGATGTAGAGGTTCTTTCTGTAGAATCTAAAAGCATCAAATCAGTTTTAGTAATAATAATTAAAATAACATTTTACGAAAATTGGGCCAGAAATATTTGAATTGAAGTATTTAAAATGTTTAAAATATTTAATATTTAAAATTTTAATTTTAATTATTGATAATGCATACTAAAATGTTCTATCATGATTTGAATGCTTTTTATAAAGTAGAATTGAATTGTTTCTCAGATTGCAAAATGTTTTCAAATAATGAGTTTTGTAGTAGTAACATTCTGTTATGTTAAGAGTTAAATGCTTTTAAATATCAAGCTCCGATGGGAGTACCCTAAGTAGTGTCATCCAGGACGTCATTTCCTTCAATTAGGTTTAAATTGTTGTAACTGTTACTTTGTTAACATGTGCCTATGATTACGTATCTGTTGATACGAAACGCGTTAGGACGCTTACTTTTTAACTGTATGGAATAAAGTTACATTTTTATCCTCATGGCTATGGTCGCAGGAGTGCGTGCAGATTTATTTTGAAGACAGAGTTTGCCTAAGCTACGGGTTCGGGGCACGGCACCCGGACCATTCGGCTAATTTGGTTAGTTAAAGCCCTTCGGCTGTTTTCCGTTTTTGACAAATCTAAGTGAAGGGCCTGGGGTCTGGACACCCAGGTCAAACCTTTCTGCTTGGTAAGAATTGCCTAGCGGTTCATTTAATAACATACTATTTGAATCACTTAAAAGGGACCTAACCCGTGAAATTTAAAAGTAATTTAAAAGTAGTATTGCTTTAACGTATGTGTCCATATTGGTCCAGAAAAGATTAGAGCCGGTTTTTCTTTTGTGCATTTGCCCAGCAGGACAGGTAGGCCAGGGGGGAGGAGGGAGGGTGGCCAACACACGGGAGGGAGGGAGGGTTTTTGCGCTGACTAGTTTCCTTCTCCTTTAAGCATGTGCACAGGACAACTTCTATAGCTGTTCACACAAGCATTTCGCCATTGACAACATCAGGAAGCTATTTTGTAGTGATGTTCCTTTCAGCTTCTAACCACAGACACTTATTTGTATACTTTTATATAGTGATGGGCGAATTTATTCGCCAGGCGCGAATTCGCTGCGAATTTGCACGATTTACCGCCAGCGAATAAATTCGCGAAACGCCCGCAAAAATTCGCGGCAAAAATTCGCCAGCATTTTCGGAAAACAGGGCGCGGGTGTCAAAAACGAGACGCCGGCGCCGTTACGTGAATTTTTCGCCATTTCGCGAAATTTGTGAGCAAATTCGCCCATCACTACTTTTATATCTAACAATTAAAGCTCAATCTCAATTTCTTGCAAGAGCTTTGATATTCTTGTGCCATAGCAGAGGATGGTAAAATGGTAATCTGAAACAAACCTAAAGGAGAAGGAAAACCTTATTAATAGCTGGCCCCCCTCCAGAACACTCTCTCATAACCACACCTTTTAGGACCCCCTAAACACGGCCATTTCCTCTACTTTGTTCTGTAAAGCATCTCAATGGAGTTGGTGGGCAAAATCTCTTCAGGTCTTCTTCTCAGTCTCACATGGAGATTAGAGATTTCCTATTGCATCAAAAAGTTCCAAAGCAACTCTGCACTCTTGACAAACAACCTCTTGCACCTGCACATTTGCCTATGTATCCATTAATGTGTACCACAAAGCTCAGTACTTGTAGTTTAACCACAAGGTCATACCTTATTTAGTAAGCCATTCACAGTAAAAGAACATTTTAGGGGTCTGCACATCATCATGTTACAACGTGAACTGCTTTCAGCCCCTTCATTCTGCACCAATCATTCCAAAATGCTAAACAAAAATAAAGTGACCCCAAAGAGCGAGACTGGAACAGATGGAGTGACAGAGGCCCGTAATGGGGGAATTGAATTAAGAGAATGGTTGGTGATTACCTCGTGGATAGAAAGAGTGAAGACAGCAGCCCACCCTAACAGTTCTGATTGAAGCATGCTTGCCTATTTGTAGACGTTAGCTTCCAGCAGCCCGTGCCTTGACCCCAACTAATATATAATTAATGCTTATTGGAAGCAAAACCAGCCTATTAGGTTTATTTAATGTTTACATGATTTTCTAGTAGACTTAAGGCATGAAAGATCCATTATCCGGAAAACCCCAGGTCCTGAGCATTCTGGATAGCAGGTCCCATACCTGTAATATTATATTTACCAGAAAGAAAAGGGACACTGTTTGACCTACATATACCCAAGTGGTTGCATTAAACTGCAGAATGATTCTCCTATAATAACAAAAAAAGACAGAGATGTAGTTATGGATACTAATAAGGAAAAAGTTAAGTGCAACAAAATAATTGGGAACAAAATTAGAAATGCAAGAAAATATCCAACACACAAGCCCCAAACAGAGACATAATAAACCAAATAAAAACTATATATTAACTGAATGTAAATTACTGTGGAAACAACAGGAAGGAATTTGAGGAAATGCAGTTTGATGAATAAATGTATAAAAACAATACACATTCACTTCGTATAGCAAAAATGAATAAATGCAAACAAGAAGAAAAAATCCCACAGGTTTTATTGGTAATGCAGGGGTTTAACACCACGGGGCAGATTTACTAAGCTCAAGTGAATCATTCGAATAAAAAAATATTCGAATTTCGAAGTCATTTTTTGGGTACTTCCACCATCGAATTGGTCAAATCCGATTGAATCGAATGATTTGAACGATTCAAAGTAAAAATTGTTCTACTATTCGACCATTCGATAATCTGTACTGTCTCTTTAAAAAAAACTTCGACTTCATACTTCTCCACTTTAAACCTATTGAAGTGCAATGTTAGCCTAGTTTTTTTTGATCGAATATAAATCATTCGAATAATCTATTGTTCGACAAAGGATTTTATCGTTTGATCAAACTATTTTTATTCGATTGTTCGATTGAAGCTTTTGCGCTAAAATCCTTCGAATTCGATATTTGAATTCGAAGGATTTTACTTCGAGGGTCGAATTCGAGGGTTTTTTAACCCTCAAAATTCGACCCTTGATAAATCTGCCCCCACATTTTTATTTTGTATAACTAAAGCTAATTTCTGAATATGGGAAGATTTCTTAGTCATATCATATCAAAGTGAAAATGACCAGACCCACCAGCTGTAACAACCACCACAGTACTCACAAACAAGGATACTTATGTGCAGCAGTGATGAATGAATTGGTCCTGTTTTGATTCGCCAAAAAAATTGCAAAACATAGGAAAGTTGGAATGATTTGAACATTTTAGCAAAATAGATTAGGACCCATGAATGAGATTTCTTGGTGACTTTTTTTAATGCAAAATAAAATACAAGTGAACAGGAATTTTTGTCCCTGCAACATTTTTTTGTAGAAAATACACAAATTTCAATGGGCTTTTTCTCCACTGTTTTTTTAATGGACAGCTACAGCCCCTAATGAACTTGACTTCATTTAATTCATCTAATGGCACAGAGCCCCAATGTTAATGGGCAGGTATATTTAATCAATGTGATCATTTAGAAAATAATTCATGTAGCCAAATATGCAATTAGATTGACTACGGTGCTTGTGGAGAAATTCATTCTGGCAAGTTCATGGTTCTTTGCACATAAATACCTGCACTGCCACCAAGACCCATGATGAGTACTGTACTGAATATGACCTTCATTTTACACCCTGAAAAGTAGCGAAGCAGTACAAATAATCTATTCTGCATCTCAGTGGGATATCAGGATTTAACAGGGTTTAGTTCTGCTTCAAAAGTAAAAATTATTTCATTACTGATAAATTGGCAAATTTACATGATGAGTAAATATTGTAAATATTTCTGAGATATATGTCTGTGATAAGCAACATCATGAGAAGCTTTTATTGTTTGTATGCCTCCTTGCTTTGTATTGGAAGCTGATGTGTAATGACTGAGCAGGTGGCTGAATTAGGAGGCACATTTACTAATAGTGCAAGTGAATTCCACTGATTACTATAAACCAAGAAAAAATTGCGATTAAATAAAAAAAACCCCCATAAAAAACCCTAATAGAAAACTTTGCCATCCCACCACCAGTGGGAGCTGATGTTATAAAATTGCAACTTTTTTCTTTAATTAGAGCTTTTAGAGGTTTTGGAGGTATTTTGTTTATAATTATAATATTCGTTCATGCTTTTTATGTTCGACACCTTTAATAAAATACTTGGCCTTTGGGGTTTTATAGAAGATGAGTTTTTTTGTGGTTTTTAAAACCCCTAAAATCAGAATGTTGCTAAATTGACCTCCCTATGTTGTTGTATGGAAAAAGTGAAACCACCTGTGTTTGAATCTCTAGCAGCGTATATACCGTATATACTCGTGTATAAGCCGACCCGTGTATAAGCCGAGGTACCTAATTTACCTAAGAAAACTGGGAAAACCTATTGACTCTAGTATAAGCCTAGACACAACTATAGCCCTGTCTCCCAGCAGCGCACATTCTGCCAAAGCGACCCCCCCAGCGATCAACCGGACTTCTTTGCAAAGCTGATGGTGACAGAGAATTGCCAAACGGATTACTGTGTGCATTGTCCCACTGTCCCACTACCATGTGCAGAGGGTGCTGTTTGATATTGCCATCACTGTTAATCTTTTGTATAACCAACAGAGGGTGCTGTGTGATATTGCAGTCACTGTTATTCTTTCATATAACCAACAGAGGGCACTGTGTGATATTGCAGTCACTGTTAATCTTTCATATAACCAACAGAGGGTGCTGTGTGATATTGCAGTCACTGTTATTCTTTCATACAACCAACAGATGGCGCTGTGTGATATTGCAGTCACTGTTAATCTTTCATATAACCAACAGAGGGTGCTGTGTGATATTGCAGTCACTGTTATTCTTTCATACAACCAACAGATGGCGCTGTGTGATATTGCAGTCACTGTTAATCTTTCATATAACCAACAGAGGGCGCTGTGTGATATTGCAGTCCCGGTTATTCTTTTATACAACCAACAGATGGCACTGTGTGATAATGCAGTCCCTGTTATTCTTTCATACAACCAACAGATGGTGCTGTGTGATATTGCAGTCTCTGTTATTCTTTCATACAACCAACAGATGGCACTGTGTGATATTGCAGTCCCTGTTATTCTTTCATACAACCAACAGATGGCGCTATGTGATATTGCAGTCACTGTTAATCTTTCATATAACCAACAGAGGGCATTGTGGGATATTGCAGTCTCTCCCCAAGTGAACTGTTGGTATAGGAATGATTAAAAGTGACTGCAATCTCAGCTACTCGGGTGCTGAAAAACTCGGCTTATACGCGGGTACGGTAAAAGGGGTAGTGGAGATTTTGTCCTTTCTTGCATTCAAAAAATGAAGGTACTAGATAAAATATGCAAAAATATGATAACAAATTTGATTATTTCTACAAGTACATTACTTGTACATAGTTATTAGGGATAATGTAACTTTTTCATAAGGCACAGTTTTGCTGGTAACATTTACGTTTTTGCCAGAAACAAACATCTTCATAAATCCACTAATTTTGTAAAAAAAAAAGACATTGCTTTGCAAAGAAAGAAATACTGCCACTATTAGAATGTTGCCATACATGTTGTTTTGCAGAGAAACACAATTTGTTTTTTTTTTCACTAGAGAAAACAGCAGGGCAAAATAGTTGTTTTCTGCATTGGGTAAAAAACAGAATAAACATCATCATTATTAAAATTTTAAAATTTGTTATGTTTCTCCAAAAATAAGTGCAACCAAATTTTGCAATCTTATACATTTTTCTGCAGTTTTGCTAATTTTTCAACAATGCAAACTGGGCCAGTTCCCCTCATCACCATTTATTATATTGATACTTTATCACTTGAATTGTCTAATAAGCAGCAACTTGCAGTTGGTCAATATCTTGCGACTAGAGGGGAGTGAACAATTAGTGATTCATTTTACAGAAACATTTAGCTTAGGTTTTATAAAAATGTCTACTACAAAGCATTAGAATCTTTCAAAATACTTATAGACTGTGATGAACAAATTTTTTCACCAGGCATGGATTCGCAGCAAAATTCTGCACTTCGCAAAACTGCAAAAAAAATTTTTGCCATGGCAAAAGAGTCGCCAAGACAAAATTGATGCAGAGAGAAAAATGTTGGCACAAGAAAAAACGCCCATTGACTTTAATGTATTTGGAGTGATAAAAAATTGTAGAGTAAAATATTTTTCACCTATTGACTTTACTGCAAATGTTTTTGCAGTTTTGCTTATTTTTCAGCAAAGCGAAACGGAACAGATTTGCCCATCACTTCTTATAGATTTTTTGAAAATGAAAAAGAAAATATCTGTCATGGCTGGAATATTATTTGTCATTAGTGCGGTGGTGTCTTTGATGGTACAGAATTTGACCACAACAAGTTGATTTTATTGTATTATTATTTGAGAAGCTAGAAGACTAATTTTAATTTAGCCTGTAATCTGATATAGATCAGAAAATTGGCAAATGTTCTGATTAGTTAGATTTGTTTGCAGTATACTAATATATTGGCATTTATATAAAGATATTTTAGAGAGTATTTCATTATGATAATGAGCTAAAAGATGAAACGAGCCACCTTTAATTGGACTGTACAGAACAAGCTAGCATTCTGGCCAGCATCCCAGTTATTACTGAAGAGGCTGAAAATGAGATAAGATCATGACCCCAGAAAGGCAATAGATTGCCAAATATGCCTTGGTAATGACATGAGTTATCAGGGGGTCAGAAGATGTAAGTCAATGTCAAGAAATCAATATGTGTAAAAAATGAAACACCGGCAAATGGATACTTGGATGTTAAATTACAAACCAGAATTTAAAACTGTGCCAAGTATAAATAATGGTATATGATATTGAGCACAAAGAAAAATAACTATCAATAGACCTTGGCAGATAATCTGTATTTATAAATATTATCATCAATCCAATCACTCAACAGCAGAAAGCAAAATAATCTGTACTATTTAGTATTCTTGTACTGATCAGTGAATAATTTAAATGGAATTTAGGATAGTTTACTATAATAGCAAAAGATTCACTAGGTAGAAAGAAAATCATTGACCATTTATCTGCTGATCACTGTATAGATCAAACTCTACATTTTGGCACCCGCATTAATTTTGACACTGGCATCCATTTTGATGCCCGCATTAAAGTCAATGGGCGTCCAAATAATGTTGACACGCAACAGTTTTGATGTGAGCAACTATTCCGACGTGCGTCCAAATTTTTTTGACGCTGGCGAATTTTCACCAGTTTTGCAAATTTATTCACCCATCACTACTTTATAGGGGTTAGTTTCTATCAAGGGATGGATGCACTGCAGCAGGTTAGCCTTGCCTTTACCCCTCCATAGTGCAGGCATTAAGAACAAGGACTTTTTGTGGCCTCTTTCCATTACCACTTCCTAACTTGAGTGTCTGCATGATGCTCAATTTAGGAGATGCATGTAGAACTGAATTATTTATCAATGTTCGTGTCAGGCTTACCGGTGGATCCAGTGAAGAGGGACCTCCCAGAGCTGATAATGACCCACAAGCAGGTCACACAACACAAACCCCATCTGAGGGTTGAACATGGGACTCTGAGTGGAGAGAAGCCAGTGAGGCTGACAAAAGTGGTATAGAGGAGGAGACAGAAGACTTTGACAGGCAACAAGGGTTCATTGGTCAAAAAACTGGCAGGGTCAGTTAAGGCAGAATCTGTCAGTAAAAGTAAGGCTGGGCTTCATGAGTACACCTTGATAACAAGACAATCTGCATCTGAAGCTTGTTTAAAGTGATGCTGACACTAAGAAACAACATTTTAAAATATTATTGTACACAAAATATTACCTATAGGTCATGTTGACCATTTTTTGCAATTAGGTTTGCTTTTGTAAGTATTTGTTATTTGACGTTCCTAAACTTGACTGTTTTGCCAACCTGACAGTCCCTTCTCAACCTATCCTTTAGAGTTTCTAATGCTAACGGACTACTGTTGCACAAATATGGCAGCCCCCTCATAGAGAACCATGGGGGATCAGAAAGATAATGTAAAATCATCAGTAAATACTGTTCTGGCAAAATAATAAATAGCATGCAAAGACAATGTTATTATGTAAAAAAAGGTTTCATTTCAGGTATAACTATACACTACTACACTACTACACATTAAGTAGCATCAGATTTTGCGACAACCCCTGTATGCTGCGACATACAGTGTCTAAACACATTGCAGCATGACGGATCAGTGTTTGCGCAAATTTTCACTATTTCTAAAAAAAATTTTGAGGTTTAGAGAAATCTCAAAAACACACATTTGTATGTGCCTCATACTGTACGGGAAAATCTGATATCAGACATTCAATTAGTAAAAGAATAGAAATTATAATTTCAGTTAAAAGGCCCCCTAGAGTTTTCAAAACTTGAATTTTAGAGATGTATTTGTATTTGGTGGCAAAACAATCTCACTGGGTTTATTTAGGGGCAGACTTATCAAAATTTGAGTTTACCACAGAAAAACTCATCACTTTCTATGCATTCCAATAGGATTTTTTTCTACAATAAACACTTTAATGTTTAAATGATTTATAGAAAACTAAGGTATGGAGATTCAAATCAAGCAAAGATCCCTCAGGGAAAACTCCAAGTCCCCTATGGCACCTATGTATTCATTTTTTACTCCAGAAAGCTTACAATGCATGCCTTGCATATAAAGGGCTTTTTGGCTCCTTTTAGCCTGTCTCAACCTAACCAGGTTAGGTTCTCTTCTTCGGTACTCCACAAGGTCTATCCACTCAGAAGTCATGTTCCAATATCTTGCACTGATGAGATCTAACAAGATCAAAACTGTCTGCAAGTTTGGATATATGGCTCTGAACTATTAGGCTGCATATGTGCAATAAAACCAGCAGTTCTGGATGCATAGTTGGTCACAGGGACATAAAGGAGTGATTTGCATGTCTCCACCTATAATGCCTTATGTGAGAGTTAAAAGCTCATTTTGGGTATTAAGGCAGTGCTGTGTGTACAGCATGAGGTATCTAAATACCTTTTGTTTTCAGAAGGCTTTACACTGCATGTCTTGGACATGAAAGGTCTTTTTGGCTCCTTTTAGCCTTTTTCACCCTAACCAGGTTAGAGTCTCTGCTTTTTTCATATAAGAAAAGCCACAGTTGAAATATGTATAAATCCCATATTAATGAATAGAGAGTAGAGGAGTTTTTTTTGTGATGAGGTCTATGTCTATGGTCTATTTAAATCTGTGTTTAGAATTTTCAGATCTGTAGATATACACATACAAAGAACTGAAATCAGTTAACAAATCAGACCACACCAATTCCCACACCTAGCAATACATCCAAAAACCTCAGTAAGACATTATTATTTGATGGTTGCAAAGGTATATAACAAATGTTGAAAACTGGTGTCAGATGCTGCACATGTAGGTACCATGAAGTCCTGGTTACTGATGAGTGAATTTGTCTGGAAAAATTCCTTAAACCATGTACTAAAGTTGAAAAATAGCAAAAATTCCCAAAACACATGGAAGCAAACGTGGAGCGGGGAGTTGCACATTTTTTGCTTAAAATCTGGTAGTTGAGTGTTTTCGCCCTGCAATTTTATTTCTGTGGCATTTTTCTTGTGCCAAAATTTTTTGATGGCAATCTTTTGCCATGGTTTCACAAAAATTTTGCTGGTGGAGAAATGAGGAATTACAATATGAATGCATGGCTGCTGATAAATTTCACTCATCAGTAATAATACAATCATGGAACATGGCTACTGAAGTGGAATGGTGGGTAGGAGTTATGGGAAAAAATGACTGAACATTAAAATTTAACGGGTTTATATGCCACCCAATCACTCTCCCTTCTCCTCATAAACTATTGAATTAATGATCGAATGTACATGTCTAGTAAGGTAGTGTAGGAGTAGCATAAAACAAATAATACAGCATTGTGACATGTACATTAATTCCTTTAAGTGTTGCAAAGTTATAGCCCTGAAGGATAATGATGGATAGTGGGTGTTTTGACAATAAAATTATAAAAGGAGCCCCTGTGCTCTGACTGCACTGTTCAGCTATCTAAATGTGTATTTGCACCCACAATAACAGTAAATATAGCATAGTGTGTGAACTGAATATGAATATAAATTATTGGTAAAAAGCACTTACGGACAATCATAAAGAAAAAAAAATGTTACCACTTTAGAAAGACTCTACTGTAATTTGTGCAATTTATGTGGCTGTCACTGAGATGCTTGTCAGTTTAATGCTCTTAAATGGGCACAGAACTCCAAAAGGGTACATTATCTTCAGTAATCTGCAAGGGTTACTTTATGGCAAAACATGAGTTTAAAAAAAACTGATCTTTGAATCAGATTGTAGTACCTGTACCAATTATTTTTTATCATGCAAATTCCAGCACCAGCCCCATCCTTCATTTCCCTACAGGTTTTACCACCTGTCATTCTCCTCCCAAGACATCCTATCAATTTCTTCAAGCTCCTTCAGTGTCATTAACAACACTAAGCACCTTTATTGCCACACTTGGCTGAAAATACCAGGCAACATTTCTTACTACAAGTTTCACTGCTGTGCCAACCTTTTAACAAAGATCCCCTCTCAATCAAGAGCACATATAACACCTCTCAGAAGAACTGGTATGGATGTGCTGTCAGACAGATAAAATAGGAGCACAGAAAGATGACCTTCCTGCAGCACCAAGAAGAGAGTCAGTCAGTTCCTTAAGGGGCCATCTCTCTCTGCAGCACTCAACCCAAGGTGGTTGAAAAGTGCTACTACAAAGAAATGCAAACCCCTATTGATTTTTTTATATGCAACCCTTCAAGTTAACCTTTCTTTAAATTACCCAAATCATTTTGTCCCAGCCTATTCCAGCATATACCCTGAATTCATCTGACATTGTAAGAAAAAAGTGCAGAGGCTTATTTTGCGGAATTCTCCCAACTGAATTGACTTAACCTTTTGATTCTATCTCGTCAGAGCTTATTTGCTGTCTGTCTCCTTTACTTACTTCAGTAAAAACAAATATTATGTACCTTTCCTTATCATGCTGCCTCATCTCCTGTTCCCTCAGACATGTTCTCGTAATGCCTATTGCTCGCTTAGCCTAGAATATTCCAATTATCCTTCTTTGTTTCCTTCCCAGCATTTTTAGGCTTTTAATCCCAGAAAAAGCTTAACTTGCCTTCAGTTTGATCCCTTTACAATCTGAATCCTATGCCCAGCATTTAATAGAATCTATATTTTCAGTCTGCTCACAGAGTTATTGTTATTGATGTTGGAAAACAACAGACAGAGATTGTTCCAGTGCATGTTACTTAATGCAGGGAATCCTCTGAAGAGACAGTGTCTGTGCTAGGAGGGGTAGAACCACTTGCCAAAACAGGTGACTCTATGAAGCACATGATGAAAGATTCACAAATTACACCTCAACAACCAAATGTCACAAAGGAAACTGAACTGCGAAGGTCAACCCGGACCACAAAAGGGATACCAGCTCCCAGATACTTTTACAAAGCTTACACACAAGAAATATTTGAACCAAACTCCTGGGAAGAGATCAATCAGCTACCAAACAGTGAAGCCAAAAAATGGTTTCGGCACAAGAGGAAATTGATTCCTTGAACAAAAATGAAACATGGACTTACCTCAGCAATAGGTTGTAAGTGGATATTTAAAGTGAAATACAATGCAAATGGAGAAGTTGAGCCTTACAAGGCTAGATTGGTCACCAAAGGGTACTCACAAAATTTGGTCAGGACTCTGATGAAACTTTTGCTCCAGTAGTTATACATGCAACTGTGAGAATGCTCTTATGTATGGCAGCCAGCAAAGGTATGCAAGTAAGACACCTAGATGTGAAAACTGCATTTCTTTATGGTGAACTTGATGAAGACCATCATCAACATGAAACAACCACCTGGTTTTGTGAATCCAGAAACCATAGATTTGGTATGCAAGCTTCAGAAGGGCCTATATGGACTTTAACAAGCTGCCAGAGCCTGGAATGAGAAAATAAATCAAGTAATTTTACATGGAGGATTTTCCAGAAGCAAGGGAGATCAATGTTTTTACGGTAAGAACCGACAGATGGATATATATATTGATCTATGTGGATGGTGTGCTAGTCTGTTATGAGCAAGAAGGGGACAGTGATGATATTGTTCAAAGACTAAAGGCAAACTTTGAAATGAAGGATTTGGGAAATGTCACATATTACCTTGGAGTACAAATTGAGAGAGATGAGGATGGAAGTTACTGCTAAATCAGAAAAATAAAATTCAAGAACTGATAACCTATTGTGGAATGGAGGAAGCAAATGAAAATGCCCATGGAAGTTGAATATCTGAAAGGTGAGAATGGTGAGCGATTGTTGACAGTCAATCACCAATATTGAAAGGTTACTGGCAAATTGTTGTTCATAGCGACAGTGACAAGACCAGACATTGCAGCAGCAGTAGGAATACTTTGCAGACAGGTTTCAGCACCATTGCATCGTGATTGGAATGCGGTAAAGTGTATCATAAAATACCTGAAAGGGACTATCAATAAGAAGTTGAAATTGGCAGCAGCACACATAGCAAAGTTAACTGGTTATGTAGACGCAGACTGGGCAGGTGATGTAAAAGATCGCAAGTCAACTACAGGATTTTTGTTTCAACTTGAAAAAGGCACCATATGTTGGGCCAGTAGAAAACAAGCCACGGTAGCCTTATCATCAACAGATGCTGAATATTTTGCAGCAGCACAAGCTTGTCAAGAAATTGTCTGGTTACATAAACTGTTGATGGACTTGGGTATGGACATACACAAACCAACCCTACTCTTGGAAGACAACCAAGGATGTATTAAGTTGTCACAAACAGAAAAGGTGAACCAGCGTACTAAACTCATTGGTGTGAAATATCAACTTTTAAGGGACTCTCAAGTAGAGATGTCGCGAACTGTTCGCCGGCGAACTTGTTCGCGCGAACATCGGGTGTTCGCGCTCGCCGGAAGTTCGCGAACGTCGCGCGACGTTCGCCATTTTGGGTTCGCCATTGTTGGCGCTTTTTTTTGCCCTCTCACCCCAGACCAGCAGGTACATGGCAGCCAATCAGGAAGCTCTCCCTTGGACCACTCCCCTTCCCTATAAAAACCGAAGCCCTGCAGCTTTTTTTCACTCTGCCTGTGTGTGCTGAAGAGATAGTGTAGGGAGAGAGCTGCTGCCTGTTAGTGATTTCAGGGACAGTTGAAAGTTTGCTGGCTAGTAATCGTTTTGATACTGCTCTGTTATTGGAGGGACAGAAGTCTGCAGGGGTTTGAGGGACATTTAAGCTTAGGTAGCTTTGCTGGCTAGTAATCTACCTTCTACTGCAGTGCTCTGTATGTAGCTGCAGTGGGCAGCTGTCCTGCTTCTGATCTCATCTGCTGACTGCTGCAATAGCAATAGTCCTTGTAAGGACTGCTTTTATTTATTTTTTTGTTGTTTTACTACTACTACTACTACTACTACTACTACTACTACTATAAGAGCCCAGTGCTATTAGTCTAGCAGTGTTGGGGAGTGGGACTGGTGTGCTAATCTGCTGCTCCTAGTAGTTCAGCAGCACCAACTTTAATTTTTTTTTTTTAATATTCATTCTTTTTTTATTTAACTTTTTTTTTATTTTACTACCGCTGTAGTAGTGTATAAGTTGACCTTTTAGGCATTATTTGCCCTGTAGGCATTTTTTGCCCAGTGTGTTATTCAACCAACTGCTATCTAGCTGTGTGCCCGTGTTCACATTCTGTCTAAATATCCATAATATTACCGTCTCCAGAAAAAACACCGGAGTGACTTTTTTCAAGCAGCCATAATAAATTTTACGTAATCCGTATCCATCGCTGTAGTAGTGTATAAGTTGACCTTTTAGGCATTATTTGCCCTGTAGGCATTTTTTGCCCAGTGTGTTATTCAACCAACTGCTATCTAGCTGTGTGCCCGTGTTCACATTCTGTCTAAATATCCATAATATTACCGTCTCCAGAAAAAACACCGGAGTGACTTTTTTCAAGCAGCCATAATAAATTTTACGTAATCCGTATCCATCGCTGTAGTAGTGTATAAGTTGACCTTTTAGGCATTATTTGCCCTGTAGGCATTTTTTGCCCAGTGTGTTATTCAACCAACTGCTATCTAGCTGTGTGCCCGTGTTCACATTCTGTCTAAATATCCATAATATTACCGTCTCCAGAAAAAACACCGGAGTGACTTTTTTCAAGCAGCCATAATAAATTTTACGTAATCCGTATCCCTCGCTGTAGTAGTGTATAAGTTGACCTTGTAGGCATTATTTGCCCTGTAGGCATTTTTTGCCCAGTGTGTTATTCAACCAACTGCTATCTAGCTGTGTGCCCGTGTTCACATTCTGTCTAAATATCCATAATATTACCGTCTCCAGAAAAAACACCGGAGTGACTTTTTTTCAAGCAGCATTCTTATATTTTACGTAATCCGTATCCACCGCTGTGTATACGTTGACCTTGTAGGCATTATTTGCCCTGTAGGCATTTTTTGCCCAGTGTGTTATTCAACCAACTGCTATCTAGCTGTGTGCCCGTGTTCACATTCTGTCTAAATATCCATAATATTACCGTCTCCAGAAAAAACACCGGAGTGACTTTTTTTCAAGCAGCATTCTTATATTTTACGTAATCCGTATCCACCGCTGTGTATACGTTGACCTTGTAGGCATTATTTGCCCTGTAGGCATTTTTTGCCCAGTGTGTTATTCAACCAACTGCTATCTAGCTGTGTGCCCGTGTTCACATTCTGTCTAAATATCCATAATATTACCGTCTCCAGAAAAAACACCGGAGTGACTTTTTTTCAAGCAGCATTCTTATATTTTACGTAATCCGTATCCACCGCTGTGTATACGTTGACCTTGTAGGCATTATTTGCCCTGTAGGCATTTTTTGCCCAGTGTGTTATTCAACCAACTGCTATCTAGCTGTGTGACCGTGTTCACATTCTGTCTAAATATCCATAATATTACCGTCTCCAGAAAAAACACCGGAGTGACTTTTTTTCAAGCAGCATTCTTATATTTTACGTAATCCGTATCCACCGCTGTGTATACGTTGACCTTGTAGGCATTATTTGCACAGTGTTTTCTTCAAACCGCCATCTAGCTGTGTGAGCTTGTTCACATTTTGTCTAAATATTGATAATATTATCGTCTCTAGAAAAACCACTTGAGTTACTTTTTTTCAAGCAGCATTCATATATTTTACGTAATCCGTATCCACCGCTGTAGTAGTGTATACGTTGATCTTGTAGGCATTATTTGCACACTGTTTTCTTCAAACTGCCATCTAGCTGTGTGTATTATCGTTTCCAGAAAAACCAACTGAGTTTTTGTTGTTGTTGTTTTTTTAAAAATAATGCCAGGCAAAGGCAGGCCGCCACGCAGAGGCCGTGCTAGGGGCCGTGCTGCTATGCAATCCTGTGGCCCTAGCAAATTGCCCAGTTTTAAAAAGCCAATGACCCTGAACTCCCAAAATGCTGAAGAGGTAGTTGACTGGCTTACACAGCACACCCCATCCTCTACCGTTTCTAACTTTACCACAACATCCTCCTCATCCTCCACTGCTATGGCCACCCCACGTAACACTTCCTCCACCACCGGTGCCCCATCTTCACTGGAGTCAGAGGAGTTATTTTCCCATGAGTTTCTTGAACTGAGTAATGCGCAACCATTATTGGCAGAAGAAGATGAAGGAGATGAGGACGTTACACCAGATTTAATTCTGGCAGAGAACACGACAGAGATGGACATAATGATGAGTGATGAGGAGGAGGAGGAGGTCCCCGCTGCTGCTTCCTTCTGTGATGTGTCAGAAGAAATTGATGCATCTGAGGAGAATGATGATGAGGAGATTGATGTTTTGTGGGTGCCTAGTAGAAGAGAGCAAGAGGAGGGTAGTTCAGATGGAGAGACGGAGAGTCAGAGAGGCAGTAGGAGAATAAGACTTAGAAGAAGCAGGGAGGCCAGCCCGCAGGGATCAGTAGGGCAACAACATGTATCGGCACCTGTGTTCAGCCGGCCAACGCACCCGCCATTGCCGCCAATGCCGCCAACTTCTACTGTTACCGCCAGATCGCAGACTTCCAAAAAGTCAGCAGTGTGGCATTTTTTTAATGTGTGTGCCTCTGACAAAAGCATTGTAATTTGCAATGAGTGCAGTCAGAAACTGAGCCTTGGTAAGCCCAACAGCCACATAGGTACAACTTCTATGCGAAGGCACATGAGCGGCAAGCACAAAGCACTTTGGGAGCAACACCTCAAAGGCAACAGGCAAACTAAAAGTCACACTCCTTCTGGTCCAGCATCTTACTGCTCTACCTCTGCTCTCCTTGACCCATCTGAACCACCCTCCACTCTGCCTTCCACCTTGACCACCTGTTCCCATTCCCAGTCATCTGCCACCAGCCAAGTTTCTGTGAAGGCCATGTTTGAGCGTAAGAAGCCAATGTCTGACTGTCACCCCCTTGCCCGGCGTCTGACAGCTGGCTTGTCTGCACTCTTAGCCCGCCAGCTTTTACCATACCAGCTGGTGGACTCTGAGGCCTTCCGCAAATTTGTAGCAATTGGGACACCGCAGTGGAAGGTACCCAGCCGCAATTTTTTTTCTAAAAAGGGAATACCACACCTGTACCAACATGTGCAGAGCCAAGTTACCGCATCTCTGTCACTTAGTGTTGGGCCAAAGGTCCATATGACTACTGACGCATGGTCCTCCAAGCATGGTCAGGGCAGGTATGTCACCTACACTGCCCACTGGGTGAACTTGGTAATGGCTGGGAATGGGAAGCAGGGAATGGGTAGCTCAACAACAACAACAACAGTGGAGTTGGTGTCACCGCCACGGATTGCACGCGGTTCTGCCACCACCTCTACTCCTCCATCGCTCTCTACCTCGTCTTCTTCCTCTTCTTCTTCTTACTCTGCTGCTGGGTCCTCCTTCTCCTCCTCCACACCTGTGCACCCCCAGCTCCCCCTAGGCTATTCGACGTGCCAGGTACGCCGTTGTCACGCTGTCTTGGGGATGACGTGCCTGGAAAGCAAAAACCATACCGGATCTGTACTCCTGTCATCTCTGCAGTCACAGGCCGATCGGTGGCTGACCCCACACCAACTGCAGATCGGAAAAGTGGTGTGTGACAATGGAAGCAATCTGTTGGCAGCGTTGAGACTGGGAAATTTAACACATGTGCCCTGCATGGCACATGTGTTAAATTTAATAGTCCAACGTTTTGTCTCCAAGTACCCAGGATTCCAGGACGTTCTCACCCAGTCCAGAAAGGTGTCGGCCCATTTCAGACGTTCCTACACAGCCATGGCACGCCTTGCTGACATTCAGCAGCGCTACAACATGCCAGTCAGGCGTTTGATTTCTGACAGCCAGACTCGCTGGAATTCAACGCTCCTTATGTTGGAACGTCTGCTGCAACAACAAAGGGCCGTCAACGAGTACCTTTTTGAACTGGGTGGTAGGACTGGATCTGCAGAGCTGGGGATTTTTTTCCCCCGTTACTGGGTGCTTATGCGCGATGCCTGCAGGCTCATGCGACCTTTTGAAGAGGTGACAAATATGGTCAGTCGCACCGAAGGCACCATCAGCGACCTAATACCCTTCGCTTTCTTCCTGGAGCGTGCCGTGCGACGAGTGACAGATGAGGCTGTAGACCAGCGTGACGAGGAGCTGGAAGCGCACGATTTATGGTCGCAATCACCAGAACGAACCCAGGCACCTGCTGCAACGCAGGGAGAGGTGCCAGAAGTGGAGTCAGAGGAGGAAGGTGGCTTTGTGGAGGAGGAGGAGGAGGACCAACAGGAGCAGGCTTCCCAGGGGGCTAGTGGTGACCTTTTGGGGACCCCTGGTCTTGTACGTGGCTGGGGGGAGGAGACCGTGGATGATGCAGTCCTTGATAATGAGGAAGCGGAGATGGATAGCTCTGCATCCAACCTTGTGAGAATGGGGTCTTTCATGCTGGCATGCCTGTTGAAGGACCCCCGTATCAAGAGGCTTAAGGAGAAGGACCTGTACTGGGTCGCAACGCTACTAGACCCTCGGTACAAGCATAAAGTGTCAGAAATGTTACCAACATACCACAAGTCCGAAAAGATGCGGCATTTACAAACCAGCCTGCAAAACATGTTGTACAATGCTTTTAAGGGTGATGTCACTTCAGGAACTCATCAACATTCCAGGGGCAGAGGTGCCAGTAATCCTGCCACGAGCACACCTGCAAGGACAAAGCCCTTTGGCCGGTCTGTAACGTCAGACATGCAAATGTTTTTCTGTCCAAGGCAGCGCCACAACCCTTCGGGATCCACCCTCAAAGAACGCCTCGACCGGCAGGTAGCGGACTACCTGGCATTAACTGCAGATATCGACACTCTGAGGAGCGATGAACCCCTGGACTACTGGGTGCGCAGGCTTGATCTGTGGCCAGAGCTGTCACAATTTGCCATGAACCTCTTGTCTTGCCCAGCCTCAAGTGTGCTCTCAGAAAGGACCTTCAGTGCAGCAGGAGGGATTGTAACTGAGAAGAGAACTCGCCTAGGTCACAAAAGTGTCGATTACCTGACCTTTATTAAAATGAATGAGGGGTGGATCTCGGAGGGTTACTGCACGCCGGAAGACTTGTTCTGACTTCTATGCAGCTGTCCTTCTCTTCAAGCCTCATGACTCCACACACAGCTGTCCTTTAGCGTCCTCCTCCCTCCGCCACCGTTACAAACTAGGGTGCAAACCCTACTGGTTTAATTTTTTCTGGCCTCTGTGCTTCAGTGGCTGCAACCAAAAAAACTGGGCAAACAATGTCTACAAGGTCAACGTATGGCGAAAAATGACTATTTTCAGCATTTATATGGCATATTTTTTCTGGCAACTGTGCTTCAGTGGCTGCGTCCAAAAAAATGCATATTTTCTGCATTTATATGGCATAATTTTTCTGGCCTCTGTGCTTCAGTGGCTGCAACCAAAAAAATGCATATTTTCTGCATTTATATGGCATAATTTTTCTGGCCTCTGTGCTTCAGTGGCTGCAACCAAAAAAATGCATATTTTCTGCATTTATATGGCATAATTTTTCTGGCCTCTGTGCTTCAGTGGCTGCAACCAAAAAAATTTATATTTTCAGCATTTATATGGCATAATTTTTCTGGCAACTGTGCTTCAGTGGCTGCGACCAAAAAAATGACTATTTTCAGCATTTCTATGGCATATTTTTTCTGGCCTCTGTGCTTGAGTGGCTGCGGCCAAAAAAACTGGGCAAACAATGCCTACAAGGTCAACGTCGTTGACCTTGTAGGCATTGTTTGCCCAGTTTTTTTGGCCGCAGCCACTCAAGCACAGAGGCCAGAAAAAATATGCCATAGAAATGCTGAAAATAGTCATTTTTTGCCATACCTTGACTCAACGTATATGGCAAAAAATTTATATTTTCAGCATTTATATGGCATATTTTTTCTGGCAACTGTGCTTCAGTGGCTGCGACCAAGAAAACTGGGCAAACAATGCCTACAAGGTCAACGTATGGCAAAAAATGACTATTTTCAGCATTTATATGGCATATTTTTTCTGGCCTCTGTGCTTCAGTGGCTGCAACCAAAAAAATTTATATTTTCAGCATTTATATGGCATAATTTTTCTGGCCTCTGTGCTTCAGTGGCTGCAACCAAAAAAATTTATATTTTCAGCATTTATATGGCATATTTTTTCTGGCAACTGTGCTTCAGTGGCTGCGTCCAAAAAAACTGGGCAAACAATGTCTACAAGGTCAACGTATGGCGAAAAATGACTATTTTCAGCATTTATATGGCATATTTTTTCTGGCAACTGTGCTTCAGTGGCTGCGTCCAAAAAAACTGGGCAAACAATGCCTACAAGGTCAACGTATGGCAGTTGTTTAAAGAGAACAGTAGATTACTAGCCAGCAAAGCTACCTAAGCTAAAATGTCCCTCAAATCCCTGCAGACTTCTGTCCCTCCAATACAGAGCAGTATCACGCAGATTACTAGCCAGCAAACTTACTATCATCTGTCCCTGAAATCACTAACAGCTCTCGCCCTACACTATCTCTTCCAAGCACACACAGGCAGATTTTTCAGATACATTTTTGCCCTTGATCCCCCTCTGGCATGCCACTGTCCAGGTCGTTGCACCCTTTAAACAACTTTAAAATCATTTTTCTGGCCAGAAATGTCTTTTGTAGATGTTAAAGTTCGCCTTCCCATTGAAGTCTATGGGGTTCGCGAACCGTTCGCGAACCGCTCGCAATTTTGCGCAAGTTCGCGAATATGTTCGCGAACTTTTTTTCCGACGTTCGCTACATCCCTACTCTCAAGATCAGGGCATCATTGAATTGCAGTACTGCCCAACAGAGACTATGGTGGCAGATGCATTTATCAAACCATTGCCCAAGGATCATTTTGAGAAACTGATTGAAAGAATGAATCTTGTGGAATAATCTCCATACTGTTGAGAAGGGGTGTTGGAAAACAACAGACAGAGATTGTTCCAGTGCATGATACTTAATGAAGGGAGGGTCTATTGTTGATTAGCAATGTGATGACATGTTTGACCTGTAACCTTGTGCGATTTTCTTCTTATTATTCCTGTATATGCTCTCTATGAAAAGCATACATGTTATGCTGAAGTGTTTATGCTGAGTTCTATAAAGCAACCAAGTTACTGTTCATACAGAAGTTGGTGTGTCTGTCCTCACTTACAGAGAAGCTGCACATGCAGTTCAGATCAGCTCTCTGCTAACAATTGAAAGGATCACTATGCATTTGTAGTTATGTTACATTATTCTGCAGCTTTACACTCCCAGGACACATTAATCTGTATCTTTCTAGAACATTCTTTTCTGAAAACCTATGAAACATCAGAGTGGGGTTGCAGCAAACCTTTTTGATCCCACATTCCACTACGTAGAGAAAACTTTTGCTCTATTCCGTTCATCTAGCATCTACATTGGGGAATAAGTAAAAGTGATTATTGAACATTAAAATACAGTGCTTGATTGATTAGTGGTGCTTTTATAGAAATATAAGAACTTCTTGCTCATAAATTCTACAGTAATAAAAATAAGATCATACAGGAAATGCTGATTTTAAAATGAAACAAATAAAGCATGTAAAAAAATGTAAAAACAAAAATATAACATATCTCTTTATCCTTAAAGACATCTGAAAAGGTGCTTTAGCCAACAACCCCCCCATACTTCCACTACAATGTACAGAACAATTGTATTTATTAAGGATTCCTTCAGCAAAGGTCAGGTTATTTGCTTTCACTAAGCTGAAATGTGTAATGCACTCCAATCATTTATATTGATCCATTATTCTGATTTCCCATTAAGCCACATTGGCTAAAATTGAATTTGTTCCTCTTTAAAGTCTATGTCACTAGTGTTTACATTTTCAAATGGATTTTTCAAGAAACATTAGTTTGTGATTATTCAGGCAACTGTTTTTAAACTGTGCACTTTAATTCAATATTCAACATCATTTATCATGAAATCAAATAAAACTCTACTAAGCTGATAAAAAAAAAACAGAATGATATTAAAGATACTGGTGACGTTTTGAGTGCAAACTTAGTTTCCTGTGACTGGATGTAGGTTTTTAAAAGGATACTGTCATTGGAAACATGTTTTTTTCAAAATGCATCAGTTAATAGAGCCGCTTTACAGAATTCTGAACTGAAATCCAATGTTCAAAAGGGCATACTGATTTTTTTAATATTTAATCTTGAAATCTGACATGGGGCTAGACATACTGTCGATTTTCCAGGAGCCACAGTCATGTGACTTATACTCTGATAAACTTCAGTCACTGTTTATTGCTGCACTGGAAGTTGGAGTGATATCACCCCCTCCCATCACCCCCCACAGCAACCCATCAGAAGAACGATGACAAGGTAAACAGATAACAGCTTCCTGATAATTATAAGAACAGCATTCAGTAGTAAAAATGAATGTCCTACTGCGACTCCTTCAGTTAAATTGTGTAGGAGAAACAAAAGCACATGACCAGGCAAAATGACCTAAGACCTCAGACTGCCAACACACTAATATTACAACTAAAACAAATACACACATTGGCTTAGGACTTTAATTTTATAGGGTATGGTGAAGTGTAAACAGTGTAATTTAGAAAAAAAATAAACCATAAAAATCATGACATAATCCCTTTAAGTAATTGAGAATAGATGGAACTAGTGTATACTTATCAGTAATGATGGGTGAAATGGTTTGCTGAAAAATCTTCAAAGCCATGGAAAAACGGCCTTTGACACTTAAAATTTTTTGTACTCTGGAATTCGCAACACTACTTTTTTCTATAGTTTAAGTGATTGTGGCTGAAGTTGCTTTCTCTAACACTATCTCCACCTCATTCCTTCTCACTGTTGGAGTTCCTCAAGGCTCTATCTTAGGCCCTTTGCTGTTCTCATTCTACATTACTTCTCTAGGAAAAATGTATTCAGTCATAATTTGGACTTCAGTACCACCTTTATGCTGACGACACCCAAATTTGTCTTTCCTTACCTCTCTCTCTCCTGTTCTTTTCTAATTTACAGACTGCCTTTCTCCTAGATGTGACAATGCCACCCGAAACTGAATATCTCATGATATTTCCTCCAACATCTTCCCCTATCCCTCAGGTTTCACTCACAGTCAATAATATCACCATATGTCTTTTACATCCAAGCACTTGCCTAATCCTGTCATACTCATATTGCCAAATATGACTATGCCTCAGCTTAGACACTAACTAAAACTCAGTCATACATGTATCTTTCCCTGCTAAACCACTTGGGGCTTTTGGACAATTTGACCTATGAGAATTCACATAAACTTAAGGCGGCCATACACAATAAGATCTGCTTGTTTGGCAGGTTTTCAGATTAATTCAAACGTTTGGACCTATGGGTGAATGAATGGATTACAATGAAGAGAATGGGCGCTGACGGGTCCTAGGACCACATCAACTAGCTTGATTGCTGCTTGACTAGAAAACGCTTGTTTTATGGACCTACTCTTGTTTGCCACCTTGGCTGATCCTTGCCCACTTAATGACGCTATGTAATTTTGCCTTTTTTCTTCAATTACTTGTTGGTATTGACTTGCCTTTTATTTTCATCTTCTGCTGTTGGCAAAAACAGAAATAAAATGCAGAAGCATCTGTATCAGACCTTACTGAGAAGAAGACATTTTTATTAACAGCAAAATATTTTGTGTGTTTTTAGCCTTGCATTCAGCTATTATTTTTAATGATTGGATTCAACAAATTTTGCTTTTGGGATTTACAGCTCTGGCAATTTTCTTTCCATTAAACACAGTTTTAACTGGCTGCAAATATCATTGAAAATGTATTGAAAATGATTTTAATATGATTTAGCAGAATTATAATTAAAGATCTCACAAAGGTGAAATCACATGACCTAGAATAAGTTACAATTGGATGGCTTTTATTTGACTATAGCCCTCAGATATTCAAAGAATCTTAGCAAGATCACATAGGGGCAGATTTATCAAAATGTACAATTTTTACAATATAAAATTATAAAAATGCCAAATAAAGACTGCAATAGGCTATTTGATAGCTCCATTCTTTTAGAGAAATCCTGTGCCTTTATGCCTCCAAAACTTGAATTTAAGTCAGGAATTTACAAAAGGTGCTCTATCTATTAGGCTATTGGAAGCACCAACAGTGGAGTGGAAAAGAACATGTTGTTCAACTACTGGTTTGGGATCACTGTTAAATATGGTGCTTTAGAATTAGGCAGAACCTAATTGTATCCCACAAAGCTTTAACAAAGCAAGAGGTTCATGCATAATGGGACTCCCTTTATCCAAGATCACCCAATTAGGTACACTGACTTGTATTGTTCTCCTCTTAAAGGGGACTCCAGCATTAGAATACAATCATACTAGTACACTGAGGGGCAGATCTAAGAAAATGTGAGATTAGAGCTCACCAGGGAAACATCTCTCTATTCATTCCTATGTGATTTTTAAAAGTATATTTATCAAATGGTGGACTTTTGATAAATGTCGAAACTCCCATAGGAATGAATAGAAAGTGGGTAAATCTCTCTATAGTAAACTGTAATCTCACATTTTGCTAAATCTGGCCCTGAGATTACACACTGATATGCAAATTACGAAGGGGCAATTTTATCAAAATGTGATCTTGAAGCCTATTACAATCCAAAAACACGTTTTCATATTAATCCTATGGGGATTTTTAGAATCGTATTTATCAATAGGTGAAAGTTAGAGCTGACCCTATAAAATACTCTTCTAAAAATCCCTAAAGAATGAATAGAAAGTGGGTGAGCTTTGCTGTGATGAACTCCAATATCACTTTTTGATAAAACTGCCCCACAGTGTACTTTTTTATGTACTAATTTTAAATAAACATAATCATTATAGGGGTTATGTTGGTATACATATATGATATACATATATATATATAGAGATTTTAAGAGAAAGCATATTTCCCAAACTCTCATCACTAAATAAATGGTTAGAGATCAATTCCTCATTGAACCCATTAAGATCCAGGGAATATATCCACCAAGCTTCTACCAGCAATAGTAACTGATCCACATCTCCACCTTCCCACCTTTTCAGGGGATTAACTTTTTGAATACACCAACATTTTATGCATCTAGGGAAAACCTCAGTGCATTTTTGAAATGTCTGGCAACCAAGCTCTAAACTCTATTAGCAGGATATCTATCTAACAAAGGGAATAATTCATGTGGGAATTGAGAATTATGCCAGTATATGCAAAGAATCAAATTTAACAAATGCTTGCTAGTATATGTTGGTTTCGTTGTTGCTCAAAAAAATGCTATTTATTAAAAATACTAGCAATGAAAGGTGCTACTTGCATTTCCATATATTTCTCTCATTAGCTCTCAGGCCCATTCCTTTGTTTTGAAAATAAATATTGAATCTTCTGATGCAAGGGGAAACCTTGGCGCTACCACCACCATCAATGGCAGGGCAGGCCACAGCAGCCTGCGTCAAAAGACACAGTGTAATTGTGCCTCACAAATTGCGTTACTGTCTATTTCCTAGTGGCAAAAATGCATTAATATTTTTGAAAGGTAAATAAGGAATAAATCATGAATACACAAAAAGCTTGTTTCATAAACAAGAAATGAACGTGCGCTGGATCTTAAATATCTCTTACTTTATCCATCCCTTGGAATCCATTTGGTTTGTACAATGTATTGTAAATCTAGATAAATGTGCTAGCTATAATTAACGTAACTCTTTAGCATCCGAATTATGCCTTGTACCTGACTGAGGGGTGTTGGCCTTCTAAGGGTCAGGCCACACTGGGCGTTTTGGGGAGATTTGGTCGCCTTGCGACTAATCTCCTCATTTTTGTGGCGACCAGTCTCCCCAAACGCCTTCCCCCACTATGCGCCAGCTAAAATGAAAAAACACCAGTGCTAATCACATGCGGCAATTCATTTTCCGAAGTCTCCTGAAGTTTTCCATACCAATAGCCAATGATTTCAGAGTTTTTGTTGAACAATTAGGAGTTTTCAGATAAAGCTCTGAAGTTTGCCCGACCCAATTTTTTCAGGTTTTTTTCTTCATAAATACGGTCCGTTCGGGAAGTCGGAGTTGCTCGAAGTTTGATATTAGAAATACTGAAATAAATTTGGACCTTGATAAATAATCCCCCTATAGTGTTTTGATTAAAGAACACAGTCCAGAAAAAGTGCAAAGTACTCACTGAATAGACTTTATATATATGTTTTATCAAACATATTGTATACAAGATTCTCACTTAATATTCATTGCTCACTATGTAGCACTGCCCCTCCCAGCATGCAGTGTTATTACAACAAGGGCTTTTGGCTTGAGACAGATGTGATTAACATTCAATTCTGTGGATTACAAAATGCTCTAATTTATATGAATCAGGCTGCTGACAGGTTTAAAGCAACTTAAAGCAAACAAATCATCTGAAAAGGATAAGTATTTCTTAACTGCTTTTTTATATTAATGTTTATATTTAACTACTGTGGTTTAATTTTTTTTTTTTTTAAAAGGTTTTTTTTTTTCTGTCTTGGGTGCTAAACAGCAAAGTTTGGTGTGCTAGTGTGCTTACAGCAAGTTTGTCACAACCTGCTTTACTTTGCAGTTTTCCCTCCGTTTGAGGGGGTGGGGTTTGATTAGTTGCACCTGAACAGACTGTATAAATAGAACCCCTGGGACTCCAGTGGAGCTTGCTCTAGTGTTAGCTTCTCTTAAGTGTTTGCTCGTTAAGTGGGGGATCTGTAAGTGGAGTTACAAACACCGGAGTTAAGTGGGGGATCTGTAAGTGGAGTTACAAACACCGGAGTTAAGTGGGGGATCTGTAAGTGGAGTTACAAACACCGGAGTTGAAAACTAAAGGAGGTTCAAACTAGGTCAAAAGTTTTGTTCTAAACCCTCATTTTTATTTTATATATTTATTTATATTTTTTCCTGTTTTGATCTGTAACTGGGATAATGAGTGCTAGCAAGATTGAAGGTCTGACTCAGTGCACAGTCTGCCATATGTATGCAGATTTGGAACAAGAGATCCAAAATGCTTACCTCTGTGGTGGTTGTGAGCAAATTGCCACTTTGGAGGCTCAAGTTAGAGCACTAGAGCAACAAATTGCAACACTGCGGTCGATTGACAATCTTGAAAGGAGTCTTTTGCTCACTGAGCAGGACCTAGCGGGGTCAGATAGTTTGGGGGGAACAGAACAGCAGCAGGATGTTGAGGCAGCTAGCTGGGTGACAGTTAGAAAATCTAAGGTGGGCAAAAGGAAAATGGAGGCTGATCCGGAGATTATACATCGCAACAAATTTGCCAGATTGTGTGAAGATGATGGGAGTATGAACTCTGGATTGGCAATTCTAGATGGGGCTGATCTCTCTAACAGCCGGGAGACCAGTTTCTCTAGTAGTGGTGGGGGGGAGAGTAGAGTCAGGCCTAAGCAGATTGTGGTTGTAGGGGACTCAATTATTAGGAAAGTGGATAGGGTAATTTGTCGTCCGGATTGCTACAACCGAACAGTTTGCTGTCTACCTGGTGCCAGGGTTCGGCATGTGGTTGATCGGATAGACAAATTATTGGGTGGGGCTGGGCACGACCCAGCTGTCTTAGTACATATCGGTACTAATGACAAAATAAATGGTAGATGGAAGACCTTAAAGAATGATTTCAGGGATCTAGGCTCTAAGATCAAGGAAAGGTCTTCCAATGTAATCTTTTCTGAAATTTTGCCTGTGCCACGTGCAAGTTTAGGAAAACAGCGGGAGCTTAGGGAGCTTAATGTGTGGCTAAAGTCTTGGTGCAGGAAGGAAGGGTTTGGGTTCATAGAGCACTGGGCTGACTTTTCGTTGGGGTACAACTTATACAGCCGTGACGGTTTGCACCTCAATGGAAGGGGGTCCGCGGTGCTAGGGGAAAGAATGGCTAAGAGGTTGGAGGAGTGTTTAAACTAGGCAAGGGGGGGGGGTGGGTGAGAGAAAGGATTATGGGGAAGCTAGTGTAGACGGGGCAGTGGGGTTAGTAAGGGGTCATGGGGGAGGAGTGAGGGGGGCATACAGTTTACCAGCTAAGGAGGTCCCTCTGTTACAAGGAAAACAGAATAATACTAACTTAACGTATAATTCTTTACCAAGTAATGCACATTTCAAAAGTAAAAGTAATAACCTCCGCTGTATGCTGGCAAATGCACGGAGTTTGTCAGGTAAAATGGGAGACCTAGAATTAATTGCATGCTCTAAAAATTATGATATAATTGGTATCACTGAGACCTGGTGGGATGAAACATGTGACTGGATTGTGAATTTAAATGGTTACACCCTTTTTAGGAGGGATAGAGGGATTAAAAAGGGTGGAGGAGTGTGTTTGTATGTAAAGCCTGAATTAAAGCCATGCGCTAAAGAAATAAAAATAGCTGGCACTGGTGAGGGTGTAGAATCACTCTGGGTAGAGATTTCGACTGGGCAAAAGGTAACAAAAAGAATTATCATTGGTGTATGCTATAAACCACCTCGTATAAGTGTCGAGTATGAAGCCGAGCTACTCTTGCAGATACAAGCGGCTTCACAGCTGGGTCAAGTTGTTGCTATGGGTGACTTCAATTATCCAGACATTGACTGGGGTAATGGGGTTGCTAAGACAGAAAAAGCTAGTAGGTTTGTAAATATGCTGAATGACAACTTTTTATTCCAGCTCGTTCAAGAACCTACTAGGAATAACTCTCTTTTGGACCTTGTAATAACTAACAATACTGAACTCATCTCTAACATTTGTGTGGGTGAGCATTTAGGGAATAGTGATCATAACATGGTCTCCTTTGAGATTCTGTTGCAGAAGCAATTCTATAAGGGAGTAACTAAAACACTAAATTTCAGACGTGCAAACTTTGACAGTATAAGGGCATCTCTGCAACATATTAAGTGGGAAATGCTTTTCACAGGGTTAAACACAGAACAAAATGGGAAGTCTTTAAAATGCTGCTTAATAAATATACTTGTCAGTATATTCCACTTGTAAGCAAGGAACGTCGTTGCAAAGCAAAACCTTGGTTCAATAGAAGCGTTGGTGTTGAGGTGGGTAAGAAAAGACGTGCTTTTAAGGCTTTCAAGTTAGCTGGTACAGCCGAAACATTTATAAGGTACAAGGAGGCCAATAAATCATGCAAAGAAGCTATAAGGCAAGCTAAAATTGCTATAGAAAAGGATATTGCAGCAAGCAGTAAAAAAAATCCAAAATTATTTTTTAAATATGTCAATAGTAAAAAAATGAAGCAGGAAGGGGTGGGACCCTTACTATCAGAGGGGGGTCAGCTGGTTGATGAAAACAAAATAAAAGCGCAGATTCTGAACTCGTATTTTTCATCTGTGTACACAAATGAAGAACCAGTAAGTGAAGGTTTCCTTCTTAACACTCCCAATTCTACTAATGATGCATGGTTCACACATGAAGAAATTCAAAAGAGACTTGAACATGTTAAGATTAACAAAGGTCCAGGGCCAGATGGTATTCATCCCAGGGTAATTAGCGAGCTTAGCTCTGTGATTGCCAAACCTCTTTACTTAATTTTTCAGGATTCATTGAGATCTGGCATTGTGCCGAGAGACTGGCGAATTGCTAATGTGGTGCCTCTATTCAAAAAAGGATCCCGTTCTCAGCCTCAAAACTATAGGCCAGTTAGTCTGACGTCAGTATTAGGAAAGCTTTTCGAAGGGTTAATAAAGGATAAGATACTGGACTTCATAGCAAATCATAATACTATGAGTTTGTGCCAGCATGGTTTTATGCGTAATAGATCTTGCCAGACTAACTTAATTTCTTTTTACGAGAATGTAAGTAGAGACCTCGATTCTGGGATGGCAGTGGATGTGATTTACTTAGACTTTGCTAAAGCATTTGATACAGTGCCACACAAAAGGTTACTGGTTAAATTAAGGAATGTTGGCCTGGAACATAGTATTTGTACCTGGATAGAGAACTGGCTAAAAGATAGACTACAAAGAGTGGTGGTATATGGAACATTTTCTAATTGGACCAGTGTTGTTAGTGGAGTACCGCAGGGCTCTGTACTAGGTCCCTTGCTTTTCAACTTGTTTATTAATGACCTGGAGGTGGGCATTGAAAGTACTGTTTCTATTTTTGCAGATGATACTAAATTGTGCAGAACTATAGGTTCCATGCAGGATGCTGCCACTTTGCAAAGTGATCTGTCTAAACTGGAAAACTGGGCAGCAAACTGGAAAATGAGGTTCAACGTTGATAAATGCAAGGTTATGCACTTTGGCAAAAATAATATAAATGCAAGTTATACACTAAATGGCAGTGTGTTGGGAGTTTCCTTAAATGAAAAGGATCTAGGGGTCTTTGTAGATAACACGTTGTCTAATTCTGGGCAGTGTCATTCTGTGGCTACTAAAGCAAATAAAGTTCTGTCTTGCATAAAAAAGGGCATTAACTCAAGGGATGAAAACATAATTATGCCTCTTTATAGGTCCTTGGTGAGGCCTCATCTGGAGTATGCAGTTCAGTTTTGGACTCCAGTCCTTAAGAGGGATATAAATGAGCTGGAGAGAGTGCAGAGACGTGCAACTAAATTGGTTAGAGGGACGGAAGACTTAAATTATGAGGGTAGACTGTCAAGGTTGGGGTTGTTTTCTCTGGAAAAAAGGCGCTTGCGAGGGGACATGATTACACTTTACAAGTACATTAGAGGACATTATAGACAAATGGCAGGGGACCTTTTTACCCATAAAGTGGATCACCGTACCAGAGGCCACCCCTTTAGACTAGAAGAAAAGAACTTTCATTTGAAGCAACGTAGAGGGTTCTTCACAGTCAGGACAGTGAGGTTGTGGAATGCACTGCCGGGTGATGTTGTGATGGCTGATTCAGTTAATGCCTTTAAGAATGGCTTGGATGATTTTTTGGACAGACATAATATCCAAGGCTATTGTGATACTAAACTCTATAGTTAGTATAGGTATGGGTATAAAGAATTATAATTAAAAGTAGGGAGGGGTGTGTGTATGGATGATGGGTTTTCATTTGGAGGGGTTGAACTTGATGGACTTTGTCTTTTTTCAACCCAATTTAACTATGTAACTATGTAACTATGTAACTATGTAACTATGTAACTAGAAACTCTGACTTAATCTTCCTTCTATCAATGGACACTAACATATAAATAAAGTAACAAAATATGCCTGAACATTAGTGTGTTCCATCAGAGTGATAATTTGTCAAATTCTCTCTGTCTTGTGATAGTACTTTTTGCTTGCTTTCAAATTACTAAGTAATTGCTGCTTCCCTGGCAACCAAGAGGCATTGATATTCCTCCATCTAAAATATTCTGCATTCATTATCACTGACATAATCACTGGCAGTTGCAGAAGCCTTGGTGGTGTATTTAGATTTACTTTTATAGGGAATAACAGAAATGTAACAGAATATGGTTGAGTTTATACTTTTTTGCTTCATTGCACATTAGTGGCTGTCCTAATTTGAGCCATTACTTTAAGCCTATAAATAAACATTAAGGCTTCAAAAAACCACTGTGATGATGCTAATTCTTAATTTACTATGAACAGGAGGTTTGAAATGAAAAAGAAAAAGCTTCTAAAAGAAAAAAGACTAAAGTGTTAAAAATTATCAAAATTTCCTAGAATGGCACCCACACAATGCCCAATTCATGGAATTGCCACAGAACAAATTACTGTAATAATATGTTCAAAATGAATTCCCTATATTTAAGAAAACACATGGTTCCTATTAAATACATTCTACAATTGAGCAAAATTATATTTATCAATGACTACCTAAATTGCAAGATGCAAGGTACTCCACTCCTCTAACATAAAAACAGTCCTGTTCACCTTCTCCTGACCCAATTGTTGGACCTGATGGACCTCTAAAGAGATATTTATGAGGGTCACTTGTATTTCAGTGAAATGCTCATGATTTTCCCTTGCTCTTGCCGACCTCATATTAACATGTGAACCTAACATTTTCCCACACATGATTTGCAGGAGAAATTTTTATAGCTTCTGAATAGTGATGGATCCAGCAGGCATAAATATATATCCTGGGAAAGATCCAACGTGACAAAAATGTTTTTTTCGCAACTCACAATAATTCAGACGCCCATTGACTTTAATGCATTTGGACAAAATAGTCGCACGTATAAAAATTTTCACTTGCATCAAAATTGTCGTGGGTCAAAATGATTATACCGCTTCATGCATTTTGTGATTTTAAAACAAATTTTAGACTTTTTTGGTGAAACGAAACAGCACAGATTTGCCCAATGCTACTTCTGAAAAGTGTGCTAAGCTATTTATTTTGGCTGGTGCCAAGAAAAAAAACCCTGCACCCGGCCTGATTTTAAAATAAATACTACCAAAATGCTATGGGGCCGATTTATTGAACCGCAACTTTTTAGGAATGGGCTTTTTGATGCCAAATATAAAAAAAAGTAGCAGAAATAAAAATTGCAACTTTTCTGCTATTTAATAAGCGACAAAACTTTGACAATTCTGAATGCGAAAATACTCCAGCTAAAACCTGTCAATATTATGTACAGGTCAATAGCAGATGTCCCTTTTACAATTGGATGATCTTGCTTTAGTTCGTGGTTTTAGAGGCTTTCAGATGTTTTTGATGCTGACTTTTGTATGACAATATGAAAAAGTCAGAGTTATTGAGTGAAAAGTGCGGTTTTCACAACGTTTCTGCTACTTTTCCCATTCATGCTTTTTCAGTTTGGATCTTTTCAATACATGTCATTATAATCGTGGTTTTGGAGAAGGTGAGTTTAGTCGTGGTTTGTAGTGATGAAGTTTCGCCATGAAAATTATGCCCATAGACTCTAATGGATGAAAAAATTTGTTGAACGTAAAAAAAATGTTGTCGCCCATAGACATCAATGCATCCTGAAACGGGTCCGATTTGCCCATCATTATACCTCTAAAACCACGAAAATTAGACTTTTGATAAATAGACCCATAAATATCTTAAATAACTTAAAGGGGACCCGTCAGCCAAAAAAAAAAAATATTCCAAATCTGATTTTATCACATTAGTCAAGCAAAATTAACTTTAATTACACTGTATAAATTATTTGAATCTTGTTTCCTTCAGTCTGGGAACTCATAATTATAGCAAGGAGACAGGAGCCATTTTGTGCACACTGTTATTAAGACAAGCCTTGTATCATCTCAGAATCTTGTTTGTGCAGCAGAACAGGGGACCTGATGTCCATCCCCATGTACTGGCTACACAATTAAATGGTTAACTGGCTACACAATTAAATGTGTGGACTTTTATTATAAAGCTTTTTATGTCTGGGCGACAGGTCCACTTTAAGCTAGAAAAAATGATATTCTAATTTTCAACATGTTGACTTGTGAATTTTCCTGTTTAAAATCTTATTTTAGTTTTTTTTTATCTGAAACCACATGCTATTTTTTTAAAAAAAAATATATTACATAATGTATTTTCTAATTCATGGCAACTGACTGTGCCTATTGAAAAATGATTGTTAAAGTGCTTTTAAAGTAGATGTGCAGTTACTTTTTATTTGAAAAATCCCACATTAATCCCACATTAAATTCAACTTCAAAAACAATTGTTCACGTATTATAGTTTTTGTAAAATTTAATAAATCTTGAAACAGCTTTCATTCAAACACATTTCTTCATACATTAGCCTAATACAGAACTATCTGTACTCAAGTACACTTAGGTGGTTTAGAACGTGTGTTTTTTTCCTAGCAAATCATGGCATTAGAATAAACTGCACTTCATAATGCCGGGTTTCTAACAATAAAAAACATGGAACTTGAAATGCAAAGAAAACAATAATCTACATGTTAAAGCAACAACTTTATTTCCCTTTCTATAAATGATATTAACTTCGGCTATTTTTAGAAACCTACTAATGAATTGTTACAGCCTGCCATTACCATTAGGGATGGACAAATTTTTTTGCCAATCCGTAATTACCATCTCTTTTTTTAAAACTTACATCTGTAATGAAGATGACTCTTGTCGCCACAATGTGTGCTAACATAATCTGCAACAAGTCTAAGGAGAGTGTTAGCAAAAAGGAAATTCAAATTGGAAAATTCATTGGAAATAAAATACAATTTAATGGTTCTGTTGAAAATGGAATATATTATGAACTACAACATGCAAGAAATGCAGTGGATAATATAAATTAGCTTTTTTGTACTTTAGTTTAAATCTTACATAAAAAGAATTCAGGGGGGATTCTGCAAAAAAGACCCCACAGTTAGCAGATACATTTGAATATGGAAATATTAAGACTTCTAAACAAGGGAACAAAAACTTCTCACTCATAGTACAGGCATGGGACCTGTTATCCAGAATGCTCTGTGCTTGGGCTTTTCCAGATAAGGGGTCTTTCCTTAATTTGGATCTCTAAAACCTTCAGTATACTAAAAATCATTATAAAAATTAATTAAACCCAACAGGATTGGTCTGCCCCAATAAGGACTAATTAGTTGGGATCAAGTACAAAGTACTGTTTTATTATTAAAGAGAAAAAGTTAATTGTTTTAAAAAATGTGAATTACTTGATTAAAATGAAGTCTATGGGAGATGGCTAGTGATGAGTGATAAAATTTGTTATGTACAGATTCAACATGAACTTCCTGGGTACAGATTTTGTGAATTTGCAGGAAAAATCTGCCATGCAGCTTGTTTCGCAAACATGCAACGAAAATGAAAAAACAAACAGTAAAAAAATAAAAATACATGCAATAAAAGGCCGCAAAACAAACGCACACATAATTTTTTCCTTCTACATCAACCAAGGGGATCTGAACTGCCCCACTGTCTGTATAAGGACATACGCATACATATATGGGTTATTCATTTTAATGTGAGATATAAAGAACCCAGATATTATCTGCTGGTGGTCATATTTATTATTAGTAGTGCCTGTGTTTGTAAGCTAGTATATAAGCTATAGATGGAAATTTTTGCTAAAACAGCAACATAATTTATTAGGAGATACCATTACCACCCAACCAGAGGTAATGTCAAAAATCACAGAGGTTTTTTTAGAAATTGGTAATATGGGAGCCTTTTTATTTACTGAAAAAGCAGTTGTAGCCTAGTGGATAGAAGGTCCTCCAACAATGTAGGAAATGTGTGTAGCAGTATACTGAGCAAAAAATGCATGTGATTTTGCCCTCCTAAGTTTTATTGGTAGCCCCAAAGCAGAAACAAAGTATAGCAGAAAAACGCCCATAGACTCTAATGCATTTACTAAAAAAATGAAGCATGACAAAATGTTTGTGTTTGATCCTTTGGGTGTACCAGTTTTTGTCTCAGTGTGTTGCTAGGTTTGCAAAGCACAGGGACGTGGTGTAAAAATCCTCCTGAGTTTCTCCTACACTCCAGCTACATATGGGATGACTATGTTTCACCTACTATGTGTCTCCATTCATGCAACTCTCAGAAGTAACACCTGTTTCTAGGAGTTGCATGACACATTGGTAATAGGGATAGGTCAATTTTTTCACCTTGTTTCGCTGTGGAAATGACGCCCATAGACTTGTATGGCATTGTGCATCAAAAAAAATGATGCACGTCCAAAAAAATTTGCTGAGTGTCATAGACTTTAATGGGCGTCAGCGGCATTTCATGGCTGCGGATTTTTGGTGAAACTAAACAGTCAAATTCGCCCAAGCCTAATTGGTAATCCTATCACAGTAACAGTCAACACCTCTGTGAATTTCAGATGTCACCTCTTTGAAGAGTTACAGTGTGCCATTGTGATTGGATTAGTGGAAGAGTTTATATGCCGAGAACTTCCCACACCAGTCAGTTGAACTGAAGAAGCTGCTCGGATGAGTCGTGAAAAGTCTTCATTGATTACTCAGCAAGTCCAGTTGTTTTAGAATTACTTATATTATATATACTATGACCTGGATGAATGAAAATCTTCATAGTCAGTATCTGAAATACCAGCTATGAATTTCTTGTCAGTATATATATATTGTAAGACATCTGGGTAATACAACACACAAATGCCCATACACACATTAGATTTTACGTGACATAGATTTGTTTAATGTATAATTAAGTAAGCAATGAGAAGGCACTTCTAAATGGCAATCACTGCTAATTACATATGAAACTGACTTACTAAATACTAAAACTAAAATGCAGTTTTGGGCCCCAGTCCATAAAAAATATTTTAATGAGCCAAAAAATAGTGTAGTGATGTGCAGCTTGTATTAAAAATGGAAGAATAAAACTATGTGGAAACACTATGAAGGATCAAGATTGAGGTTGTTTTCACTGAAGATGATGCAATTGAGAGGGGACATCATTACTATTTACAAGTAAATTAGAGAACACTATAAACAGATAGCATGGGGGGGCTTCTAAATAGAAAAGAAAGGGGGTAAACTGGACGGACTGTTGCTTTTTTCAAAACTATTATTTCTTGTACTGCAATGAGCAGCCCAGAACTAGTTAAGAGACATCAGATCAACACAGTCACAAATCTTTTTTAAAAAAATCATAAATGACCATTAGCAATTTCATTCCATTTGCATTAACTCATCTTAGAATATAATGGAGATGACACGTTGGATACCCTAAAGGCATCACATAACAGTTAAATATCAAAAAGGCACAAGTGATCTGAAACCACTACATTACATTATTTAGTAATCTGTACTTACAATTTACTATATTGTTCAACAATTCAATTTGCATTAATGGCAGTAGAAGGGTTTGTGTCATTGGTGGAAATGATTGTCCTTTTCACTTATTAGGTCCGTCTTACAACAGAGCTATTGTATTTAGGCCATGGAATGAACAACCCCCTCTTGATTGGTTTCAAATTGGTGTGTTTTCTGTTTATTAGAAGAACCACTCTTCAATAAGCCAGTACCAACAAACTTTAAGTGCTCATTATGCCACTCTTTTTGTTCTCGCTGCAGAACACAAAATCTGAATTTAAGTATTTAAATAAAAAAAGTCAGAATCCACAATTCAACCTTATCTATTATTGAAAAAGCATGATTTATTTGGATGGGGGACCAACTCGATAAAATTGAGCAAAAACTCGATTTATACTTTTTTTCAGAGTTTTTCCCGAATCACTCAATTTTTTCAGACATTAATTCTATAAGGACAGTCATGAACAGCAAACCCCAAATGCCTCCAGTGGCTCAGCAGGGTGCAACAGCTCCTGAATACCATGCAGGCCAGGGTTTGAGTCCTGACAGGAAGCATTAATTCAAACTTTTATAAAATGATATTCCTCCCACAAACTGTTTTGCACCATTTTCCTGTATGAAACTGTACCTAGAAATCAATCTAAGAAGGATGCCTTATACAGTCTTAATGAAGCCCCTTATTCAGCCCAGCTTAAACAGTAAGATTACAGCAGTCCATGAACATAAACCAGCGTGAATTCATAGGGTTATTTTTAATGGAGGTAATGCAAATAGGTTTAGTTTTAAACCAAAGTAGACTTACACTTTTATCGCTTCCAAGCACATGAACACATAACCTTGGATTGAAACTTTATAAAAAGATGTTATGATGAAATATGTCAGAGTATATAATAACAGAAAAGAAATACCTGCAAGGTTATATCATTAAAAAATTTTTCAGGTGAACTTAGAAGAAGAGCCTTCTTGAAAAGGATGATAATAGCTTAAGTTTCTTTATTATTGCTGGATATGAATTAGAATTCATAATGTTAGTTAGTACTCTTATAGGAATGTATCTAGTTGACCTGCAATCCGTAGAGACCCATAGGTTTACTACCCATTGGTTGGGTGGGTTTGGTTTGACATTTTAAAAACCAGGTTAGGGTTGGGTGACTGTCAGACTGAGGAAGTACAGCCCTCCACTGCTCCTGAATATTCTCTGTCTTGGAACCAGAGGCACACACAGAAGTAGTTTTGTTTCCAGAGCAGTGTAGGTCTGAGGCCCACATGAGAACCAGATCTCTTCCTAGAACTTTGCAGTGAGTGTTAATGTGCTGTGCAACTGTGCACATGTAAAAGGCATCAGTAGTGTAGTGTACAGAGAGAGATATGGGTACAGTTGGGTGCAGGTCCTACAGTGGCAACATTTTATGGGTTAGGGTCAGTGCTGGTTAAGATTTTGTGGGTTAGGGTCAGCTGCAGGTGGAGTTTTTCCTGACCCGCACATCAATAATCTGGTGCATGGTTTTCCAATTCATCCCATAGGTATTCTGAATGTTTCTCTGCAGACTAACTAGGATTCTGTGTAGACAACTATTTTTATCACACGTAGGAAACACAACATTGCCAAGATTGTCATTGTGCACTGTAGCATCAAGGTAAGCTTTCAATGAGACTAGGGGGCACATTCACTAAGCTCGGGTGAATGAATAGAGGGAAAAAAACTCGAATTTCGAGTAGTTTTTTGTGCTCCTCGACTTTCGAATTTGCGTAAATTCGCCTGAGTAGAATGATTCGAAGTACTGTCTCTTTTAAAAATACATCGACTGCCTACTTCGCCAGATTAAACCTACCGAATTGCGTTAAAAGCCTATGGGAAAGTCCCATAGGCTTTTTTTCAAAGTTTTTGATCGAATAAAAAGGTATACGATCGATCATTCGATCAAATGAAAATCCTTCGATCGAATATTCGATCTTGCGACTATTCGCTGGATGAATATTCGCCCATTCGACTATTCGCCAGCGCGTAAATTCGCCCGAGTTCCCGATTTGATTTTATTCCCCAATCGAATTTCGTGGGATTTAACCCCTCTAAATTCGACCCTTGATACATCTGTCCCTATGTGTCTTTTCCAAAACTACTGTATGTAAAACTTTCGCAGAGCATGAATCGGTCTCTACCAAAATGTGCAGTAAGTATTACACATTCAATCATGTATAATGCTAATGTCATCTGCTGAATGCAGACTCATCCAGATGGTGAAGTTTGATTCAGCTTGATGCCAATTGTTACACCTCTCCAGCTGATGCTTGGCATCTTGTAATGTGATGTTAATCTTGTGTGAAGCTCCTCCTGCAAAGAAAAAAGGCTCCCAATAAAAAGTTATTTTACTGTCATTGTTTCCAGAGTAGTGTAGGACTAAGGCCCACAGGAGAACCAGATATCTTCCTAGTAACTTGTAGTGAGTGTTAATGTGCTGTGCAACTGTGCACATGTAGAACAGAGAATCCTGGAATCCAGGTCCCCCAACACACTTGCAGCAAGCTGATCAGATACTATTACAAAAGCATTACATATGCCTCTCACACTGGAGTGGAAGAATTGACACTTATGAAAATGTACACAACAGCTTGTTTGCGAGTCATGAAAAGTGGCCATTTAATTGTGCCCATATAAGAGCATTAAATGCAAGAGACCGTGGGCTCTAAATAATGGGTGCCTACATTTAAACTGGAATTATGGGCAACATTTTGCATTATGGGTAAGCATGACAATTTGCATCCAATGAGGGCACTTTGCACTTGCACATACAGAAAATGCATTTTTTCTGCAAAATAGCTTTTTTCCCATTGCCTTTTCTTTTATAATTCTGTATGTGGCACTGTTAACATATGAATTAAACTAATGAATTCCTCTGTTGGAGGTTCTGAGGTATGCAGATTTACTGGTTGGTTATGCAGCCTTGAAAATGTTGCTTCATCAGAATATAATGTTGGCCAATAAATATTAACCAGTAATGAAAATGCTATGTTAATATCTAATAATTTAATATATAGTATTGCTTGCTCATTTATGTACAGTATTTCTTGATTTCCCTTTATTCAATTAAAAATATTATTCTCAATTTGAAAATGTGCATCAGTTCATCCAGCTGTGTATTTAGAAGGAATGGCCATGTTTCTTGGAATAGCTGTAAACTTTCATCTATGAGAGCTTCCTGCAGGGCTGAGCACAGCAGGACCTGATTACTTTATCTTACCCAGTGAGTGTTTCCTTTTACATGTATATTAAACGTGCAATTGTGACTCTATTCCAAGATAACCATCTAAATAAGTGTTGAAGAGTGAATATTTTTGCTAAATGATGGCATCCTCATTATGCCCTACTGAGCTACTTCACAAACAATGTAATCTGTGGTCATGTGTCCCTGTAATGATGCAATTTCTGGAATGCTAAATCATAACCCATGAAATGGGAAAAGTGAAAATGACTTTATTTTTTATCTATCTAGCTGTGAGTAATCATCCTTATTATGACTTCCAATATGCAAATGATTCTTATGATGAATTAGAATTTCTAAGTGATGCGATCATCTGAATTTATTAGCCATATCTAATGGTTTGGCTTGTGAAGTAGAGGGAGTCAGGAATATTTGCTGTCTGTTCTGAAAATAACCCAATACAAAAGGGGGGTTGTGGGAGCACTCCTAAGGCTAAGTAAAAATGTATTAAAGTATAATGGAAGTGCTACTGAATTGGCAGGTTAATCAGTGCACATTCCCTGGGTCCCTGTCTAAGTAATTCAGTATATATGTAAATGCATGTGTTCACAAAGACAGGGGTTTTTAGTTACAAAGTTATGATCATAAAGTTGATAAGCCACCATACCACGTTAAGGTAACCCCCAGACAGTGGTCCCTAACTTGTTTACCTCTGGTCATATTATAAAAGGTCTTGTGCCTCTCTGCATAGTAGCATTAATTTAAGTAATGCTGAACCTTGGTTTCAGTTTGAGGGCTAGATCCTCCCCTGCCACTAGCTTGGGCTTTTAAGAGAGAGTCATTGCCCAAACCAATGCCCATTTTTTAAAAAAAATTAATAATGTAAAAATATTGAAGGCAAAGTAAAATTGAATGTATAGGTGCACACTTGGAAAGTGTGTATATATATGTGGGTATAAGTGTGAGTATAGGCAAGAATAAAAGTGTGAGCTAAAGTAAGTAAAAAAGGACAAACTAAATTAGGTGTAGTAATAGGTGTAGTAAGGGTAAATAGGTGCAAAATTGTTACTAGATGCAGTTAAAAACATTGGGCCACCATTAGTTAAATGGGGTAAGTATGGGGGTGCTACAAACCTCATGAAGCTCAGCCACAGCTTCAGGCTACATTTCAAATACAAAAAGGGGGATGTGGGAGCACTCCAAAGGCTAAGTAAAAATGTATTAAAGTATAATGGAAGTGCCACTGACTTGGCCAAATTAATCAGTGCACATTCTTAGCCTTAGGAGTCCTCCTAAGGCTAATGTGCGCACAACACCCTTACAGTGTAATTGTGTAGCATATAGTGATGGGAAAAATAATGTACAACCTCTGTATAAATATGAAAGTTGACATATTACTGTATTAGTATTTGTGGTCCTCACAAAGACCTAAAGGCATATTTATCAAAAGCCTCATTTTAGAGGGTTTTAAAAGCATGATTAAACTCAGTTTCGCTAAAACCACAGACATCATGAAATTTAAGAAAAGATCCAAATCGAAAAAGCATGGGAAAAGGGGGCGTGGTGCGCGTGCATGTAGCTGCACACATTTTCCTGTGGCTCTGGTCCGGTGTGGCACAAAGCGGTTCAACACAGCAGTCCCAGGGGGGGTAACCGGCAGCAAACACTCAGGAACGCCAGCGGACATGACCAGGAGAAGGCCTAAGCAGCAGCCGCTGCAACTCACTGATTTCTACGGGTCCCAGCCAAAAATCTCTCTGCGCAGTAAGGCCCAAGATGGCTCCCGATCCTCTTCCAGCGCATCCTCGCCAGCGCGAAATGAAGCTGTTACAGAGCAACAGTCAGATAAGTATGATGATGACCCGCAATGCTTGACGCAGGCAAACTTAAAAGTTATGCTCATACAGCTCAGGGAAGACATTCACTCAGATACTAGATGTGCTGTGCAGTATTTGAAAGCAGAAATGCAAGCTATTGGTGAATGCACTGACCACCTTGAAAACAAGATGGCAGAATTGGTACAAGTGCACAACACCATGGCTGACACAGTTAACACGCAGGACACAGAGCTAGAGAGGCTGCAAAACAAGATTGCTGACTTAGAGGACAGGTCTAAAAGGAATAATGTGCGGTTAAGGGGGATTCCAGAGGACATCCTACAACCTCAGCTTTGTCAGTATGCCCAAGATCTCATACTGTGCTCCCAGAAACCCCCACAGACCACCTCACAATAGATAGGATCCATAGGATCCCCAAACCCAAGACCGCACCGATAGTGCGCCAAGGGACACAATCCTCAGGATCCATTTCTTTCAAGTTAAAGAGGACCTGATGCGGTTTACCAGACAGCACAAAACTATACCATCACCATATGATAAAATACAGATTTTTGTGGAATTATCAGCAGCTACCATGGCAAAGAGGCGCGAGTTAGCAGGAGTGACCCAGACCCTGCGCCAGAATGACATACCATATAAGTCGGGGTACCCAACCAAATTAATTGTTCACTGGCAAATTACAACCAAAATCATTGCCAATGCGGCCGAGGGTAAAGCAGCCCTCAAACACTGGAATCTCCTAAACAAAGCGCAACAGCCGCCACAAGCTTCGCTGTGGCATATGCATATCGACCAGGAATGGAGTAAAGTTAATACTTAACTAATTAATTGATTGATTAATTAATTAATGCATCATCTCCCCCATCCTGGGTCACCTGCCCAGATTACAGTTCCACTCATCGGAATGAGCCACTTAAGATCGTAACATCTGATCTATCTACCCCTTGTCTACTCTTTTATTGCTGAACTCTCTGCCCACATAGGGCATGCAGGCAACTAGAGAACAGCCAATTAGATTGGCACCACTGTACATACATTATTATTGTTCTGTTTGTTTAATGCTTTCCCCTTTTTCACCCTCCCATCCTACTCTGGAGACTGGCAAAAAAATTTTTTTTTTGATGCATGTGTTATTAGCACAATGGTCTCAGCCAAATGCACTCACTTTAGCATCTCTAGGATGTATCAATGGTCCTAAAATTTGTTAGTGTTAATACAAGGGGGTTGAATACCCCCCGAAAGAGATTGCTAGCACTTGCTGAATGTAGACGGCAGCACGCAGACATTGTTTGGTTCCAAGAACCTCATTTCAGAGTAAAAGATCAAAGTAAGGTGGAAAATAAATATTTTAAAATGTTAGCAGCTGCGTCCTCGCATACCAAAAAAAGAGGTGTAGCCATTTAAGTTCGGAATACTTTAAACATAGAAGTGTAAGTGTAAGTGTAAGACATTTGGCTGACTCCAAGGGCAGATGTTTAATTGTTATATGCCGCATTAATCAACAGGAATACACTTTGGTTAATCTTTACTCCCCAAATACTGGTCAGAATGTATTTTTGAAGCAGGTATTAGACCAAGTCCAGAATGTCAAACAAGGCATAGTCATAATCGGATTGGATTTCAATAACATATTGGATCCAGCAATGGATAGGACCCCCCCAGCCTCAGCCCTGCCCAAACAATATAGCAAAACAGTAAACAAAGAATCCCTTAGGTTTACAAAATTGCTGGAGCAGCATAACTTATATGACATGTGGAGAGTACATAACCCCACTCTAAAGGATTTCACTTACTATTCAGCCTATCACAAGTCATACACTAGAATAGACCTTTTCCTGATCTTCCCGCATACAATCCACCTAACATCTCACTGTACAATACAAAGCACAACTTGGACGGACCATTCCCTTGTAGCATTTACACTTCAAGAGAAGCATCAATTTACTACTAGACCCCCCTGGAGACTCAATAATGCACTTGTATTGGATAAGGGTATTCAGAATCAGCTGACATCTAATATAACTGATTTTTTTTCCTTGAATGACAGCCCTGACATAGCTGATCTTAACCTTTGGTGCGCTCATTAGGCGGTGATTAGAGGGCAATTGATCAGTATAGCGGCAGCCTCACATAGAGTAAAAACGGCAAGGGAAAAACAAGAACAGTTACTACTTAAAATTAGCCAGTTAGAACAACTAAAACGCATGGCTCCCTCACCCACTGTATTGGAAGAATTAAATAGGCTCAAGGAGGAGGTCAACCTGCTGATTTTAGGTAGATGCCAAGTTCAGCTTACAAAACTTAAATATACATCATACACTATGGGAAACAGAGCAACAGCCACTCTTAAGAAACAATTAGTGCAACAAACACTACAGTATAGAATTGGGAAAATACAAACTGCATCTCAACAAACTAAGGTCAACCCTAACGATATAGCAGATACGTTTGCAAATTTTTACAGTGGCCTCTATAATCTTAAGGACGACCCGTCCATGACCATACCCTCAGAGGCAAATATCCGTACATTCCTTGGCCAGATAAACCTTCCTGCTCTACCTAACTCTACATTCGCTACCTTAACTAGCCCAATCGAGAATGCAGAAGTCCTTCACGCGATAAGCACTATGCCGAAACATAAAGCCCCAGGCCCTGATGGGTATACGAATATGTACTACAAAACCTTCGGCAACTTACTCTCTCCCTACCTTACTAGAGCCTTAAATGCAGCAGCTATACAAGGGCAGTTCCCAAAGGAAATGCTGGAATCATATATTTCAACCATTCCCAAACCAGGCAAAGATGACACCCAATGCCCAAACTATTGCCCCATCTCTCTCCTCAATGGAGACTTAAAAATTTACGCCTCCATACTAGCAAAAAGGTTGCAATCTGTACTAGCCCACCTAATCAACAATGATCAAACAGACTTTTGTACAAGGTCGCCAACTCCACGATAACACGAGACGACTAATCACCTTAATACAACAATTACATAAATGTAACACATCATCCGTAGTATTAGTGCTAGACGCCGAGAAGGCATTCAACTGTGTGAACTGGACTTATCTTACACTGGTCCTCGAGGCATTCAAAATTCCTATCCCATTTATCAAAACCATTATGGCTTTATATTCAGATCCGACTGCTCAAGTAAACATAAATGGCTTTTTATCAGATCCATTTTCGCTAACGAATGGGACCCGGCAGGGATGCCCACTCTCGCCTATTATTTATATTCTAAGCATAGAGCCACTAGCCCAGGCCATAAGGCAACGACAGGGAATACGTGGTTTTACGATAGGCCCCCAAGAACATAAGATATTACTGTTCCCAGATGATATTGCATTAACAATAACTAACCCTGAAATTGCTTTACAGGAACTGTTTGATTTAATTGGGCAATTTGGTCAATTCTCCAATTATATTATATTATTACAAGGCCACCATCCTAGACCAATTATATGATTGGCACCTACCCTTAGGTTCCAAGAAATTGGTAGACATGGAAAATTGGATTTACAAATCCCACCTGGGACACTCGACCATAGCACATATATGGTCTATGGACAAACATCACCGCACCATTGTGGACAGTTTGCCTCTACCCATACAAGCAACTTTATGGTCATGGTACACTACGAAACATAATCACAATCTCACCAATCCCTGACCCCGCTCCTGCCAATTGACATCTTGGAAGAGATTATTCCAGACTTGTGTCTGAACCAATGGCGGACACGGGACATAACTAAGATAAGTGACCTCTATGATCAAGATGGACTGAAAACCTTCTCCAACCTAGGACTTGAATACAGTCTCCCGAGTGCACAGCTATATACATATATAAGGATACAACATTTCCTACTTACAAAGCATTGGAATGGACTGCACCAACCAACTTGATTTGAAGTTAAATGCTGGACCCCTATAGGGAAAAAGAAAGGAACCAAAACTATCTACAACCTACTACTACGGCATGATGTGGTGAAAACTCCACCGGCATTAGTGCACTGGGAAAAAGACTTGCAATTACCTCTTCCGGCAGATCTATGGAACTGGTTGTTTCAAAACACGGCCAAATACTCACGAGCACTAAACCATCATGAGCTGACCATAAAAATAATGTACAGGTGGTACATGACCCCAGATAAAATTCACAAAGCTTTTCCAAGCACACCCGATCTTTGCTGGCGGTGCCTGGAGGAGTCGGGCTCTATGTTACATATATGGTGGTCCTGCTCAACTGCAACACAGTACTGGGAAGCAGTGAATCTGCTAATAAACGAATTTGCTGACCCTCACATTAAACTCAATCCAGCACTAGCACTGTTAGTATATGATCCTGAACAAAGAGATAAACAAACCAGGAGAACTCTTACTCAGCTGTTACTAGCCGGCAGAACCTTAATAGCAAGGAACTGGAAACAGCCCTCTTTACCCACATATGCGGAGATAAAAGCTGAATTTGAGCGGATTCAATTATATGAACGTACATACTTCTACCTCTCTCTTGGGCAATAACAGTCACAGAGCTTGGATTGGGTTACGGATATCCGAATACATAATCTATTGGCAAATCTTTTATAACATTTGATGCCTCCTGCAAATAACTGTATGTGCACATGAGTGTAAATCTATACATATGTGTAATTGCATATGGCCACGTGCCTGCTCATGTATACATGTACGCGTTTCCTGTTGGTATTATGGGTTACCCAGTGCTTATTGTGTATTGCTACTACAGCGGAACATGCCAGTTCTCCACATTCTCTTCCCCCCCCTTTCCTTCCTTCTTTTTCCTCTTCTCTTTCTTACTTTATAAACTCTCCTGCTGGATGGGAGTTGTTGTAAAAACTAAAAATTGTTAATAAAAAAAAAAAAAAAAAAAAGGCATGGGAAAAGTTGAAAGAAAGTTGCAAAAACAATGACTTGCCATGAAACCTGCATAACTTGGGATAATGTAATATTGGTCACTAACACAATGCAAATAAATGTTCTCAAAGTGAACAATTTTGCCTTTGCGAATACTTGGCCCCTCAAGTCACAGTAGGATAGGGATTGTGAATGTTATAGTTTGCGATAATATGCGGCATATGTAATAAAACTTCTAAATAAAAAAGTTGTTACATTTGAAGTTATGCCACCTTCAAGCAGGTGTTAAAGGTTCTCAATGTGCAATTAAAGGGTTTGTTCACCTTAAAACACTTTTTCAGATTGCTCAATAGAAATAAAGACTTTTTCCAATAACTTTCTATTTTTGATTTGTGACCAGTTTTTAATATTGAAGATTTAAGTTTAAATCGGCAAGTCTTAGTACTTTTTTATTCGGAAAAAAAAAATGGTGAATATTACATTGCGACATGCAAATTTTTATTCTTATTTGTGTGCAAATTTGTTCTCTTTGCGAATTTTATTACATTTCCTCCACTGAGTCTACAATGAATAGTGAGGTCATATGTTGTCTATTATTAATGCCAATATAGCGAGTGATAATGAAGAATATACTTTTGTTCAACTTCTACAATGTTTAATGAACAGAGGTCCAAAATCACAACCCATACAGTAATACAAAACTCCTCTTTGCTGACAGATGGGTCTATATAGTTCTAAATTTACTAATCTATATGCTTTTATTTACTGAGTTTGTGCCCTTTTGAAGTGTCATCTAGGTCCTTCTCCCTTTCTGTCAGCATTTTTTGAGTTGCATTTGCTTTGCACCTGTCCCTTTAAAGAGTATTTAGAATCCACTGTGTTTAATTATAACAATAAAGAACAAAAAGAACAAAGAAGAACATTATCGTTTTTGTAAAAACTTTGGATAATTTATCACATCGAGCCAATAAGATGTTAAACACTTAAAACAAAATATTCTGCTTCAGCAGGTTATATATTGGTCCAATAAAAGTTATCACCATCTGCTGGGTAAGACACATGGCTGTAAACTACATTCTACTAAACCCAACAATAAATAGTGGAGGACTGCAGCCAATGCATATAGTAATTCTTCTCCCTTAGCGAGATTCAGCTCAGGTTTTCTGGTTGCTGAAGAATAAATTTTATGATTGGCACCCTGTCCTTTCCTTAACCTACCAAATCCAATGTGTTGTATTCTACCAAGATAGCAGTGATTTAAGTTCCCTTCTGCTTGTATCTCGCCCTGTGGCAAGTGTGCTACATGTTTTCTGCAACTTGTATATACTTGTGTGTGTATATATCTACACACATACATACACTGTCCAAAACTGGTGCACTCACACAAAAATGGCAACTGCCTGTGTTGGTTAAAAATACCAAATCGAACTTAAGCAAGATATAAACCACACTCACAGGACTTTAGTTGAAAAACAACAAAAGCTGCGGTTTATTTAGACATTTCGGCTACTGCACTCGAGCTGTCTTCAGGGAATACACTTTTGAAGACCTATTTAACATTCAAAACTGGCGCCAAACTGGATGTGATGTCATCATTGGGTGGAAACATAACATTGGTAAGTATAGTGTTAACTCAAACATATATCCCCAAATAAGCAAGTGAAAAATGCTATGCATGAAAGCACATCATGTACATCCATCGGTGCAAGTCCCTAGGGGCAAATTTTCTTACTTCTGAAAATCTGCCAGCGTTGGCTTCACGCACATCGCAACACTTTGCCAGGAGTACATTCGCATGGACATTCATGAAGATCCAAAGCTGCGCACAGGTTACCGAACGCTTGCGAAGTTGCGCTAGCGAAAATACGATCAGCAGTTCGAAGTTACGCTAGCGTTGGCCAATTTGCAACGGCGTGCAGTTAAAGTACAATGGCCGTATATGCTGCAGCAAATACATTACACTACACAATTCCAGGGAACCTTAATAAAATTATAAAATGCCCTACACATGTGCCCACAGTATAGTTTAGGTACCATATGTAAGGAAATATAGGGGGGAAGGAGGGTACCCCAAAAAAAAATCTTTTTCCGCCAATCACCCAGTAAAAAGGAGAAGATGGCAGCATTTTTTTGGGACTCTTTTTTTTTTTGACAAATTCCTATTTACTCCATTGCACTTCGCCAGGTCTAAAGTGGCGAAGGCAAGTCTGGCGATAGAGGTAACGGTCAGTAAAATCAAAAACGTTGTGAATTTGTGTAATGACGCTCTATCGCCAGAGGGAAAATTCGCCTGCCATTAGAGTGCGAAGTTGCACAGAATCTATCTCCTTCACTAGCGTAATTATGCCAGCACCCGTTAGTAAATCTGCAAAGTGCCAAACTGATGTCACGCTGGTGAATTTTCGCCAGCGTTAGCCACTTCGCCCTTTAGTAAATTTATCCCCAAGGGTGTAAAGAAATGTGCCCTATAAAAGTGATCAGTGAGTTAAAATACCAAAAAGACCAGACATTCTAGTGTTCCATAGATAACACTAGACTTTCCATTTGCTTACCCCTGGATATCGATCGCAGCTCATGAACTCCTCGTATGTCCTTGTAGCCCATCACGCAGGAAACATGGCAACATCTTAAGCCAGTAAATCCATATTATCCACTCCAGTGGTCAGACCTCCATGTGCCTCCTAAGGCTGTCCCTCAGAACCATGGTCAGTAGATATGTGGGAGTGTGGGCCCCTCCTCCATTTTTATGGCAAGGAGAGAGCCTTCATTAATCATTCACTGCGTCCCTTTGCGGACGTTGGATTCGCAACCTGCAGCCATATTACCTAGGTTAAGTCTGTAATCCTCCATGCTCTGGTGCACACCTCAAACCATACTGGGGCATCACTATGGAGATATTCAATGCAGTGTGCTTCCGACATGGGAGTCTCATGTCCATATAGGTATATCTAATATAAGTAATTCAAAAAACAACTGGACTTGCTGAGAAATTATTAAGACGTTTCACTACTCATCCGAGCAGATTGTGTCTTGTTTTTGACGCTGGCGTCCGTTTTTGATGGAATTTTCGCGGTTGTTTTGCGAATTTATTCGCCGGCGGCGAATCACACAAATTCGCCGCGAATTTGCACCTGTCGAATAAATTCGGCCATCACTAGCTAGAATCTTTATTAAAGTTCACATTTTCTAGTCCCAAAACAATAAAATAGGGTTATTTCATTGAATGGAAAAACCAACATTTGCTCAGGGCTCACCAGGACTTTGCCTGAAGCATCTCCCAGACATGGCAAATCATCATGTTGATCAACTGCAAGAACTCTACAACATTGGCATTTTGATTAATCTGTTTTGGTTTTGGATTATTAAACTTTTTATCGTAAAGGGATCTAAAAAAAAGTTTTAATCTTCTTTGTTTTGCGGTGTCCCGTTTAGGGAAATTGTGGGATTATGAGGTTGTGGGATAGGTATGTAGGCCCACCATTAAAATCTTTGTCCTGGGCCCACAAGCACCTTAAAGTAGCCTTGCTTGGAAATTGTTGGGCAAGCTTAAAAAGTATGATAATCTTTATGTAAGGATCCTTTATGTGTGACAAACAGCCAAGGCTACCAGCCATGGGAAGAAAGATATGGTTTGTGTTAAAAATTTAATGTGTTAATTATGAGTAAATATTTATCAGTGTAACCTAATGTATAAATACAGTGCACAGGCTATGTAAAAAAATCTTCACTGTTATAATGGATTGCAAATGCTAAATCCCTTACAGTGAACAGTGAGCAGAGAACATTTTGTTCTCTGTTATAGCAAGATACCTTTTCATTTTCTTATTGTTTTCATTATGTACAACCTTTTCAAAATTAAAAATCAATGAATAATAATTAAAAAAAAAAGAAAGTAAATGATTATCAAAAGTAAGACAACATGATTCTATGAATTGTGTTAGTTTCATTCATGTCTTTAACATTTAATGACCCATAGCAATTAATACATAGCCATAAGCAACAGCATTTTTCTTATCAAGTGGCCAAACTTTCCATTAATATCATACAAATGAAACATAAATATCACAATGACATGTGCTATCTTCTCAAGAGACTCTCTTTATAAAGATACAGCAATTAATAAAGAGAGTGTACAATATTATATGATTCATTTATATGGATCTCCCACACAAAAGGCAATTAACATAATAAGTAGCTTTACACACAGCAAAAAGTATGGCTAAGCATGTCATTTTAATTACTGGAAAATGTTTAACATGATACTGTATGTCAGATCTCTGTTGATATTCTGGATTGGAAAAGAAAAGATCTGAATTAGAAAGCCAACCAAATACAGAGCTTTGCATTCAGGATCAATTGAATCTGTCAGAACCAACCTTGAAACTAATTTGGGCTCCTAGGACGGCTTGTTGTAACATATGTGACTTCAAGAAAGCTGAAGAAGGCAGGTCATATACTGTATGGGGGAAAAAACTGATGTGAAAAATGCAGTTGTTTTGTAATGACTTCCAGAGTTCAAACAGAAGCATATAATGTTTATGCTGAGAGTGAACACTTCAATGCGTTTTGCGAATTTTGCGGTAAACGGGACAAATTCACCCATCACTGACTTTTCACAGGTGCATCAGGAAGGAGAATCTATATCTACAAATATGCACAGAATCCTTTTGGTCTTTCTTTGCCTTTTTATGGAATGGACAAGAGCCTAAACTGGCCATAGAATAACAGATATAGCTGTATGAAAAAAAGAATTCATACCATTTTGGCACCAACAATTTTTGTACCATGGCAATCTGTCATTTAGTCAATCAAACAGGTTAGAACATTTCTGTCTGGTAATGATAATCTCTTTGCATGTATTACCTGTGGGTGTCCATGGGTGACTGACTATTTCAAGGACATAACTTTTGTATGATTGCTGTATGTCACTTAATGGCCAGAACATCGTCTGATTTGTTATTTTCCCTACAATTTAAATCTGAATGGCTATTTTTAAATCTCTGCATTAAAATGAACAATCCCTGTCTGAACGTTGTACAAGGCGTTTATGGCCAGCTTTAGTCAACAGCGGACTGTTAAATAATAATTAATAATAATAATAATAAGTTGCTGGAGCTATGCTTCATCTTCTCAGCATGCATCTTCTATACTTATACAGATACACAAGAACAGACTTATAAGATATAAGGTACTCTAGCAAGCTGCAAAAAGGGATGTAGCACCTTTACTTTTTTATTTGACAGAATGCAGAGAGCTGCGATATTTTCTCAGAGACAACTGCATTTACAAATTCACACAGGCATAAAGCAGTACCATTGTTTGACATTTCATAAAAACCTTTTATTTTCGGGCCGCATGCACGGTGCCATCAGGAGAAGACGCACCTGATGGGAGCTCCGTATCCCAGCCCGCTTAATTTAGCAACCAAAGCTATAAAATGTTTTGGCACCGAGTCTAAGATATCTTTGGGGCGACTGATATCATTATGCCACAGCAGGCGACCAAGAGAAGAGGGACAGCGCTGAGCATGCATACATTTTTTCAGCAAAGGAACCCAAGCACACCTCCGCCATCTTTGCAGGCCTCACAAGATCAAGATCACCAGAACAACAGGGACCCAGGCCCGGACTGGCAATCTGTGGGTTCTGGCAAATACCAGAGGGGCTGCTGTAAGGTCCTATAGAAAGTCAGTATTTAGTGGGCTGGTGGGGGCTGTTTGGGCCTCTATGTGGGCTGATTGGGCCTCTGTGTACCTGAAATGCCAGGGCCTATTTTAATTCTCAGTCCGGACCTGCAGGGACCATCCTCCGAGGTTTCAGAAATTTTAAATACAATACAGACTATGTTCCGGACAGAGCTCGCAGCTGCGGTCGCAGATTTTACTAAACAAATCCAAGAACTGGGCAATCAGACAAATGCCTTGGAAGACCATACAGAGGAACGTGTAGCGGCTATACATGCTGACAGTGATGCTATAGAATTCCAAAAGGAACGGATGGTGGCAATGGAGGAAAAGATTGAAGACCTCGAAAACAGATCACGAAGGGCTAACATTCGCCTACGCGGGGTCCCAGAGACTGAGATGGACCTAGAGCAATTTGTGATGAAACTCTTTGCTACTTTACTCCCAGAGGCACCGCCTGAGAGACTGCAGATGGTGAGAATACATAGGATATTAGCCAGGCCTTGCACCAAAGATAAACCTAGGGACATAGTCCTAAAATTACAGCATGAGGTGGTCAGAGACCAAATATTGCAGGTGGCGCCCCAATTTCCAAGGGATCAGGATAACAAGCTATCAGCTGATGTCTACGCAGACTTGGCACCTACTACCCTGCAAAAAAGGAGGCAGATGAAGGACGTTACTTTACAGCTTCAGAAGGCATGGATCAAGTACAGATTGGGCTTCCCCTTTGCACTCCATTGCACCATTAATAACCGTTTATACTCCTTTAAGACAACAGAGGCAGCCTTGCATGTGTTGCGGAAAGAGGGTCTTCTCACTCCCTTACCAACACCATCAGCAGGGAGTAGTCCGGGACCTCAAAAAGAGTGGCAAGTGGTGGCTGTCCCACACTCACCTTCTCACCTGGGTCAAAATTCCGGTATTCCCAAACCACAAAGGCTTCGATCCCAAATGATGCCAGATAGCAGGGAGCTACCCAGATAAGTATATTTTATAACCCATGTTTCTATACATTTGTGCAGGATACATTGAGATGTAAATGGGCTTGGGAATAGATGCTATAAATGCTGCCCACATTTCCCAGCCCCGTGGCGACACTACAGAGACAGTCGCTGTATGGCCAGGACATTTCCTCCAAACTTGGGTTTTTTCTCAGGAACTCTATGTTTCATATAATATGTTTAGCTTGAAATGTTTTGTTTTTCACTTTAGGTTGATGCACAATTGTTTATGGTACCTTTTGTATGTCTTATACAATTTCTTTCCATTGCTGCTTATGCCTAACTCCATTTTCCTCTCCAGGTTCCATGAAAGTTTGACATACTTGTATAACATGTTACTAGAGATGATGGGCCTCCACTCCTGCTATCTCCTACCCCTAGGCCCATGCCATTCTGCCTGTTATGCTCCCCTTTGGTGCATGGTAATGTTTCGCTATAATTGCTTTTTCATAGGTACATCCCATAATGGCATTTACAATAATCTCCCATAATGTAAAGGGGTTAAACTCTCCTCGGAAGCGTAGACAAGCCTTCCAATGGTATGAGCACATACATCCAGATGTGATTTGTTTGCAGGAAGCTCACTTCACTAGTGATTCCCTAAATTTTTTCATCGCCAATATTCCCGATATTTTCTAGCATCCACTCCCAAAAAGAAACAGAGGTTTTGCTATCCTGATCCATTACAACTTTCCAATTGTAGTAACAGATGTAGATGTAGATAAAGAAGGGCAGTACGTATCCATTGTTGGTACCATAGTCGAGAAATCTATTAGCATAACATTCACCTATTCCCCGAATGCTACTCCCAAAGAGATCTTTAGCAAGTCAGCTAGAAAATTGAGTGCTCAACCCTTATATGTGAACCTGAGGTGTGGAGATTTTAATTATCCCTTTAACCCGGCTCTAGAAAAATCAGTTGCAGTACCTTTTCTTTAAGGCTACTAGAACAACCTAAAATGTTCTCAATGCATCCCAATTTGTTGACACCTGGAAAGAACTCCCCCCTAAGGCCCCCCATAAACAATATTCGAGAATTGATGCTATCTTACTCAATACGGCAATGGTGCCCAACTTAAAGGATGCCTTTATTAAAGTATGTCCATGGTCAGACCATGATCTTATATTAGCTAAGGTTGTGATACAGGGTACTCATTCTAGATCCTTAATGAGCTCCTGCTTAACGCCCCCCAGGTTATGCAAGAGTTGAAATATACACTTACTAACTATTTCAAGGAAAATATCACGGCGGATGTAACGCCAGACATTGTATGGGCAGCCCATAAGGCAACTATACGAGGATATCTCATAAAACATGTGGCTAGGAGGAAAAAACAGGAAAGGGAAAGGTATAGCCACCTAGAAGCTTCATTACTTGCTTTGTTAAAGCTCAACCAAAATAAACCATCATGTCACCTGACCAAGCATATTAAGGCAGTTAAACAGGAATTGAATACCTTACAAATGGAACAGGAGATCGCTCTTTAGGTAGTAGCAGCAGTAGCAGCAACTCCTTTCACACAGATAGTAGACAGTACACAGGTTTCAAGCTGATCTTTGTATGTGATTTTATTCCACACACCAGTTTACACACAAACATAAAAGTTCATAATCTTTTAGGAGGCAGAAAACAAAATAGTTCCAGCTGGGCTGGTAAAGAAAAAATGTCCTTTTCCCAAAGGATCCACAACCCCACTTGGGCAATATAAGTCCAGCAAACAAAAAAGACTGTTAACTCACAGTCCTTTGGAGATTCCATGTGCTTTTCTCCTGGAAGCAGCTCACTCCCAAGCACTTTAGATTAGTAGCTGGTAGCCAGTCCTTGCTACCAGAGAACTTGTCTCCTTGTGGGAAAACGTGTGCGCAGCAAATATAGTCCTTATGCCCACACACAGGTAACAGTGCAGTTACAATGAACATTTCAATACAGCCCCAATAGCTCTCCTTTCTCTCTCTCTCACACACATTCTCCATGACAGAAAGCAGCCTTAATTGAGCCCCCAACTTTTACTCCATGTGAGGCTAATCAATCCTCACTGCTGCTCAGAGCCTCATTTTCGGGAAAGCAACGGACCCTGATGGCCTCTCAGCTAAATATTATAAAGTATTTGCAGATATAATAATTCCTCACCTTAAATCCCTGTTTGACCATATTCGAGATGGTAAAACCCTAAACTGGATAAGGACCCCTTACAGCCAAAACATTATCGCCCCCATTTCCTTATTGAATATCGATTTAAAAATCTTAACTAGCATACTAGCATGGAGGTTATCATCTCTATTGCCAGAAGTAATACATAAGGACCAGGTTGGATTGGACCACTGGGCATATTAGCCTTGGATATAGAAAAGGCATTTGATTCCCTCGACTGGCAGTATCTTACAGCAATACTTGGCTCTGTTGGGATCAGTGAACCTTTTACTACTATACTCTCAACGTATTACTCTACTCCGTCAGCCTCCCTGAAACTACCCACTTCTTCCCATTAGACTATTGCAATACAAAGAGGTACGAGACAGGGGTGTCCATTGTTCCCGGCCCTTTTTGCCTTTGCAATGGAACCGCTGGCAGAGGCTATTAGGAGTAACCAGAATGTTAAAGAGATACTTACTATATTACCTCAGCCATTGACTGAAGCAGAATGGTTCGCTATCTGGCAAAATGCTAAAAGTATGGTAACATGTGTTAAGCAAAGAGACAATATCTACAAGATATTGATGTTCTGGTACCATACCCCGCAACAACTAAACAAATTTTTCCATGATCATCCGGATGTTTGCTGGAGAGGATGTGGGGAAGTAGGCTCACTCCAACATATTTTCCGGTCTTGTCCTAACTTACAGCATTTCTGGGAAGAGGTGATGAAGCTATTGAGCACGGTATTAGGCCAGCCAGTTACGAAGGACATTTCTACCTTTATACTTGGGAAACCGCTCCCTACCATACAACGGAAAGTTCAGAAATTAGTTAACCACATATTGACGGAAGCTTGTCAGGCAATTGCAGCGAAATGGAAGATGTTTCACCCACCTACCCTGGCTGAAGTGCTTACTAGAGTGGAATCTAATAGGAACTTCGAATCTAGGATTGCTTACATTCGGAACACCATGGCACAATTCCTGGAAATATGGTCTCTATGGGACCTGCGGAATGTAAATAAGTTGTAGGGTCAATTGTTCCTTACTGAAAACCAAACCAGGCGAGGGATTCCTGGTCTATATCCCCAGCCCTGTTCTGTACATTTTCTTAACTGGTCTGCTTCTTCATTTTGGTCCATTTACCCATTATGTTGGCTACCCTTTTGTACCTTATATGTAAACACTGACTGGCACGCTTATATATACATATGTATGTATGTATTTCATATGTCTTCTCGTATGTTTTTTGTATACTGCTGAACCCACTCATTTTCTTCTTTTTGTTTTTTTTTGAAAAATTACAATAAAACTATAAGTTACAAAAAAAGAGTTACTGACACCAGAAATTAAACTCTTTTTTTTACATCTATCATAAAACTGTCGTTGCATACTATCTATAATAAAGTATTTGCAGATGCTTTTACATTACCCATCTGATCCCCCATGTTCCTCTCTGAGGGGTCTGCCATATTTAAGCTTCAGTAGTCGGTTAGCATTAGAATCTCTAACTGACAGGTTGGCAAAACAGTCAGGTTTAGGAACTTCAACTAACAATTACTTACAAAAGCAGGCCTTTCTGTGAAAAATGATCAACATCAGCTATAGGTAAATTTTAATGTAGATTCATATTTTGAAGAATAATTTTTTAGTGTCAGTATCACTTTAAGGGCTACACTATAGCTAATACTGAACATAAAGTATCCCTTTTCACAGACGACTTATTGCTTACTGTTACACAGCCTCTAACCACTTTGCCTAACCTCCTCCAAATTATTCAAGAGTTCTCTAAGGCCTCAGGGCTTCGACTGAACCAAGATAAGAATTTCTGCCTTGTGGCATCCCCAAGAGTACCAGTAAAATTATTGAGCTCAACTTTGGGTTCCAAATTAGAGAAAAATATTTGTCATATCTAGGTATACATCACACTACTAATCTAGAAACAATGTATAAAAGTAATTACCCTCAACTGTATAAGAGAGTGACACATGAACTGTAGAAGTAGAGACTGAAGAAGATTTCAAGGATAGAGAGGATAAATTGTATTAAAATGATGACTTTGCCTAGGCTGTTGTATTACTTCAGAACTCTGCCCATTGCCATTCTGAGAAGGGATTTGATAAGTTTCCAACAAACACTCATGGCCTTCATATGGGGCAACAAGTGACCAAGGATCAAAAAACATATTATGTTTTTCCACAAGACTAGAGGAGGACTGGGAGTCCCAAATTTACTCCATTATTACAGAGCAGTATGCTGTGCCCAAATCCCACCAATACATGGAGGACCTCACGCACCATTGTGGGTGACCATGGAGACAAACATGGTACAACCTTTCTCATTACAGAGCTTACTCTGGAACCCAAATTCAGATATCAAAATATACAGAACTCTGTCTCCATTGACCTACTGTATATTATGCTACAACTATGGAACATACTTAAATTCAAATATCGCTTGGCATCTAAACCTTCTGGACTGGCACCAATACATGGAAACACTCTCTTTCCCCCAAACCGGTCTGATTCAGCCTTTATCTGGTGGAAAGACAGAGGAGTGACATCCGCTCATTAGCTGACTGATGGATCTAAGCCACTAGATATGACGGAACTTATCCGGAAATATGAGGCCCCGACTACTGAGATCTACCAGGCGATGCAACTATCAAACTTTGCGGCACATTTATGGAATAAAATATATATATGGTCTCTAGAACTTTTTTGGAAGCTATCTTTATGACCTCCCCAATGGGTAGACATGTTTTCTCATCTATTTATAGCCATCTGAAACAACACATGCTGGACAGCCACCTTTACTTACTAACACTAGGGACAGATTATCAGAGCACCCACAATTCATTGAGTGAGAGCAGGGATTTCTTTTTATTCTACAGTTGCATGGAACCCACTATTCCATTGTTAAAGAACCATCAAATGTGCATTTTAATTTCAACAATTTTTAGAAACATAGTTATGGCTGCAAGATTAATATGGAGCATGACAACAACAATGTATTATGACATCTGAAAATATATCACGCAGTATATACTCTCTTGTGAGGTTTGTTAAACCTCAAGGATGTGCATTGTAGGACAATAACTGCTTCCAATTTCCTAAAAAAAAGTCACAGGTGGGAATCTGTGAGCACCACAAAAATACATGGTATTTAAAGAAACAAAGATTCTAGGTAAAATACATATATGCATATTTTCTTATATTTTAGCATAAATAATACAATTAGTTTTTTTTTTAGCAAACAAAGCATTCAACAAAATTCTTGATAACAGACTCTATTTAACATTTAGTTTTAAAGTAACATGACATACTTGAATTTACAAATAGTCTAGAGCAATAGGGGGAATTTTAGAATTAAAAATAAAAACGTATTGTATGACTAATTTATATTTGTCGCACACGTTAGCTGTAATTTTCTATGAAGGATTTCTGCTTGTTTTATTCCTCTGCACATCGATATCTGAAATTACACTATCCAACCCACTCAAGTCTTTATGAATCGTGAGTCTGAAAATGCTAAAGGCTCTCCTCTTCAGATGTTTAACCCATGTGGAAATGATGCATGTTTCCAATATAAAATAAAAACTTGTACTTACTAAAATTAAGAAAACTGCACTTGAGGTCTCCTTTGCTACTTGTGAATTATGCTGGCCATAGATGCAAAGATCCGATCGTTTGATTCCTCGAATGATTGGACTTCCCCATCTCCCGACCTGATCAGCCGATGTTCCTTCTCTGACAGCAATCGTAAGAAAGATTTGTCCGACAAAGCTAGTGACAGTCTCCCACTGAAAATCGTCTGAATCGGAAATACATGCAGAGAAATTATCGTCCACCGACAGAAATCTTTTAACCTGGCCGATCGACCAAACGACCAATTTCCGTGGGACGACGATTTGGATCTTTGCGTCTATGGTCAGCTTAAAGTTCTCTGGTCAAAGGTGGCACTGGGCTATTTCCCTGAGCAACGTTACTACTACTACTAGCTAAGATTAAGGGAATTATCTATCAAAGTCCAAATTTATCTCAATATTTTCTGCCACAAACTCCGATCAAATCCGCTCTGGTTTTTTTACACTTATTTATTATTACATTTTCCCGAAAATTTGCTTCGCGGGGAAACATATCATATTTTCAAGTTTTTTGGTTTTTTTTTTATTTCTCATCCGATTTTCGCAATTTTTGCTTTGATTTTTGCCCGAAAACTCTGAAAACTTTGGGGTATTGCACGAAACCCAGCACACATCAAAAAAAACATTTGGACTTTCCCCATTGACTTATATGCAACCACGACAGGTCTGAGATGCCGGATTTTCTGATTTGGACTTTTCCATCCTCAGGGTTTAATAAATTCTGAAAAAAACTTTCATTTTTTAAAAGTCCAATTTTATAAAAAAAAAACATACATTTTTCGTGATTTTTTGCATTCAGAGTTTAGTAAATAACCCCCTATATGAAGAAAACTGTCCAAAATCTCACCACTGCCAATTTAATTAATATGAATTGATTAATAAGGAATTAATATGAAGTTGATTCTTCCTGCTGCTACAGCAGCCTCTACTCTTGTGGGAAGGTTTTTCTACTTGAACCTGAAACATCATCAGTGGGATTAGCTTTCATTCAGCTACAAGAATGTTATTAACATTGGATCAGGCCTGTTGAGTATCAGGTGTGGCTTTTCGTTCAATTCAATTTTCAGTTCAATTCATCCCACAGGTGTTCAGTTGGATTAAAGTCAGAGCTCTGTATAGGCCAGTCTTCCACCCCTCTTACAAATCCATTCTATAAAGCCATTTTTTGTGTGTAAAGGCTTTATTGTGTTTAAACAGTAAAGAGCCTTTCCCAAACAGTTTCCCACCAAACTTTACCAGTGCATTATGCATTCAGTGAGATATTGTTCATCTGCTATCCACCAAAAGCAGACATTTCCATCTTTTCTGTTGCACCATTTACACTTCCCTACTATTCTTAAGTTGTAGTGTCTGGAAGATTATATTTCATTGTTTAATGTCCAAATTAGATCTTTATTTCCACTGGATGTTCAATGTACTGGGCCACAACTTTTCCCTCTAACCTTCTCATTGGGGTGTCAGCTGTCCATGCTCACTAACCGAGCTGCCTCTCACCTCCAAGGAAAACTCCACAGGTACTTAAATGGCACACAGTCAAGCCCAATGCATATCACCTTGCTTTACTGAGACCAAAGCTGTACACCTTAGGTCTTAGTCAGGTAAAGAAGCTCTACATCCAACAGAGAAGGATGAGTGAAAAAAATCAGATACGTGTAGACCTGCTGTTTCAACACACACCATCCATCATGTCATAAGCATTCGATTTATAGAGTTAGCTCCCAAAACATGTCGTGAGTGAGAATACACCAATAAAGTGTGATTGCAGACTAAGTACTGCCTGTTCCTGGTCTATTTCCAATTTACAATAATCAAATGCTCTACATCCAAACCAACCATTTTTCTCGCTCCAAATGCATAAAGGTCAATAGATATTTTTTCTCTTACGGTGACTTTTTTTCTTCAAATGCATTAAAGTCAATGGGCATTTTTGTTATGGCGACTTTTTTTCTCCAAATGCTTTAAAGTCAATGGGCATTTTTGATTATGGCAACTTTTTTTCTTCAAATGCATTAAAGTTGATGGGCGTTTCTTCTTACGGTGACTTTTTTTCTCCAAATGCATTAGAGTCAATGGGAGTTTTTTCTTATGGTGAATTTTTTCTCCAAATGCATTAAAGTCAATGGGCTTTTCGCAGCAAATTTTCCCCGCAACCAAAAAAATGTGCATTTCACCGCAAATCCATGGCTGGCGAATAAATTCACTCATCGCTACTTACAGTAAATAACTGCATCCCTACATAATAAGCACATTGAACATTATGCTATCTGGTTCCCCTGGAAAAAATATATGATCAAACAAACTGGAGAGAATTCACTAATATTTCAAACCCTTTTAGATGTACATACTAGTATACTGGTATAAATGCTTTTAATACAAATATACCCACAAAATGAAGAACTTTACTTTCAGAATTCAGTTTACCTTTTGTTTTTCTTTTTTTTTAACACATTTAGTTCATGTATAATATTATTATATGTTCACGCTACCTTAGGCTCGGAATATTAATAACATTTGATTAACAGTATTTATTTAATTGGAATATGGAATTTATATGTTATATAGAAACTTTTCTGCAATGGTTGATTTATAGAAACTTTTCTGCAATGGTTGATTGTTTTTTTATATGGAATATATAAATAAAAAAAAGATTTCACAGGGTGGGCCACGGGGGACATGGACCCAGTATCTCTATACAATTCCTATGCAATAATAAAAACTACAGCTTATGAAGTGTTAAAATTTAGGTTACTGATCATTTTGTCTTTAATCTTTCAATTCTCCATCATTTTAGAAAACAAGCTGATTCATATTTAATTGCATGTACAGAATAAATGTCAAAAGTTTAAGGAATGTGAGAGTCTGACTCAGTCTGCAACCATTTCTTATGTTCTAGAAACAATCTGATCTTTCAGACAATCTAATGTGACCTTCTATAGCTGACATGACTTGCTTTGTTTCAAACACGCATTTACTATTCACAGAATCATGGCTTTGCACATTGTCACGATCTGATTTTCTCCTTCTTTTTTTTAATACCAAACAGACACGACAAGCAAACCTTTTTTTTTTATATCTCAAGCTGATGCCAGGGACTTATAGGTTTACAAAAGTCTGTACCATTTATGTTAGAGCTACAATTGGTCATGAGGAGATAAGAAACCAGGTATTTTTGTGGTTCTTTAAACAAGTTTATTTGCATATTTTGAAGAAGGAAAGGTTACATACTTTATTGTGTGTAGTCCATTAACCCTTGACCACAAGCTTCTCCTTGCTCCTGAGCCTTATGTGCAGCTTCTTTCTAAACTCTTCTAGATCTTAAAGACCATAATGAGAAAGGGAGAAAGCACCTGGCAAAGCTGGTACCATTAGGTTAAACCCTGTGAAAGGGGGTTTGTGAGTTTCCTTGAGGGAAGGTACTGGGGGCTGAGGGTGAAAGGTTGAATGAACAGAAGGAAGGGCAGTATGTGTAAAAACTTGGGACTAACTGTAGTTCTTCAAGTGCACACTTTGGTTTGGATGATGTGAATATTAATGCTTCCCTGTGTAAAGAATGTGGCCTGTCTGAATATGGATGTGTGTGTAACAGCTGAATAAAAATTGTGTTACTTGCAACTCCCAGTAATCTCACATTCTTGGGTCAGATGGGGCAACTTTTATTTATGTGGGCATGGTGCATCTAAGTGCTTACGCCTGGGCTACAGCCCATAGGAACCCATTTGGGATTGGCTTTGTTCATCAAGCTGCAGGAAGTAAACTGAATGGAGATACTGAATTAGTTCAAATACATCCATATATAATAGGTCTGTTTTAAGTAGCCATCTATTCAAATAGAAACCGCGGAACGGAAAAAGTTATAGACTCTTCAAAGAACATATTGATAAATGGGATGTTCAATTGAGTAACACTATCCATTTGTCTCATTCTCTTTCTCTCCCTTTCAGCTGTGCACTATGTTATGTTGGAGATTCACTAAACGCCCTTTGGGCTTTTCTTTTCCCATGTGTTTAACCTACTAACCATAATTGCAATGAATACTTAATTTGCCTATGTTTTGGTCCATAACATCTTTTTTGAAGTCCCTTCCTTCCCAGCACATACTAATGTTGTCAATTTGCTCTATCCTGCACATGCTTCCAGTGATACTGACACAAAGATACACTTGTAAGTAATGCAGCAATGTCATATACTGGATCCTTGAAACTCAGTTTGATTTGTCTAAAGGGATACACCTGTGGAGCTATGGCAGCCTGAAAATAGAGAACTATCTGGTCACTGAGTGATATTTGTGTTATTTACAGATATCTCCTATCAGACCATGCAGTGACCTGACTTCCTAAAGCCCTCCATACAGGGGCGTAACTATAGAGGAAGCAGACCCTGCAGTTGCAGGGGGGCCCAGGAGTGTAGGGGGCCCAGTGAGACCCTAATTAATTAGCAATTTTAATATATCTTGGTAAAATAGGCCAACTTATAAATTTTTTGGGGCCCTAAATTGAATTTGCTATGGGGCCCAGTAACAACTAGTTACGCCACTGCCTCCATATGAAATACAAAGTCTGTATATTTGAACTTATATAGCTCTTAATATACAGCACTTTGGGCAAAACTAAGGGTTAGGTTATAACCCTTAGTCAAAAAACATGTACAAAAAACAAATGTATACACTTTTCAAGAAAATGGTATCCATAATTGTGTTTTTTTTTATTGATGGTTGTATTTTCTTTTTATAAGATTGAGATTAACTTGAAATTTATTTTGAAAAATATTAAAATCACTTTAAAAAAACTTCAATGCAGAAACAAATTGGACACTCTTTTGTCCAATTGCATTAAAGTTAATGGGCGTCCGAATGATTTTGATGTGCGGAAATTTTGACGGACGGCAATTTTTTTTTCGAAGTGAATTTTCACCCCCAAACAGACACGACAGGCAAACCTTTTTTTTTTTTTTTTTAATTTCAAGATGATGCCAGGGACTTATAGGTTTACAAAAGTCTGTACCATTTATGTTGGAGCTACAATTGGTCATGAAGAGATGAGAAACCAGGTATTTTTGGGGTTCTTTAAACAAGCTTATTTACATATTTTGAAGAAGGAAAGGTTACATACTTTATTGTGTGTAGTCCATTAACCCTTGAGCACAAGCTTCTCCTTGCTCCTGAACCTTATGTGCAGCTTCTTTTTAACTCTTCTAGATCTTGAGAACCGCAATGACCTATCTGTCCCTAATGCATTGTACTGCTCTGCACACTGTGGATTTTAGTGATGGCTGAGACATTCAAGGCTAGTGATAAGCAAATCTCTCCCACTTTGCAAAAATTTGTAAAATGGCGATTTTTTGAAGTTAATAGGCTTTTTTCCTGGATTACTAAGGGTTAGAGTTATAACCCTTAGTCATAAAAACTGATATTTTGACATCTGAAACCTGTCAAGATGCCAAAAAACAAATGTAACACTTTTCAAGAAAATGGTTTCCATAATTGTGGTTTTTTTTTATTGATGGTTGTATTTTTTTTTCTAAGATTGAGATTAATTTAAAATTTATTTTGAAAAGTATTAAAATCACTTTAAAAAACTTCATTGCTGAAACAAATTGGACACTCTTTTGTCCAAATGCATTAAAGTCAATGGCGTCCGAATGATTTCAATGTGTGAAAATTTTGACGGGCTGCATTTTTTTTCGAAGTGAATTTACTTTTTTTTGTAACTTAATTTTTTATTGAGATTTTTAAAAAAATTTTAACAGAAAGAAAAAAAAAGGTGATTACACGGTATGCATTTAGGTTTGGTGATTAACACAGGTCCAATGCAATCGATGAAATAGAAGGCACCATTTACATGTTTTACATAACTGGCAGCCAAGTTTATCAAACCAGATATACAAAAAAAAACAAACAATTAACTGTTTCCTGGGTATTATAAATTATCTATCAATGCTCAGTGCAAATAGGCGGGCTCTGTATAGCTTTGTTCTGGGATTAGCTAAACACTATAGACATAGACCTTTAAAATCTGCAGTAGTAGTAAAGGTATCCCATCTAGACCAGATCTTTTGGAATCGGGGGAGAGTATCTCTAATTCTCGCCATCATGTATTCCATCTCCCTCATATCTGCTATCCTATAAATTATATCCTTTAATGTTGGGGGCTGTGCTTTTTTCCAATCATAGAGTCGCTAATCTGCAGGCTGTTAGAATATAATTGAGCAACCTTTGTTCAGCTTTTGTAAAGTGTTCTAAGGGTTTTGCAACTAACATGATAAGGGGATCTAATATGATTTCTGAGTAGAATATTATACCCAAAAGGTTTTCTACAGATTTCCAAAATGGAGTTATTATAGGGCAGTACCACATTATATGTGGTGGAGTACCAACCATGTAGTTTGCTTGGGGTGTGATACCAAAATAACATTGTTTTATACAAGCTTTCCTACTGTCTTACACATGAAACGTTTCTTCTGCCATTCTCCCATATGTCTCCCCAAGTTTCCATCGATATTTCTTGAGCCATACTCCTCCCATTTCAGCATATATCTGTGCTTAGGGAAGGGATCTATTGGTAAATCTGTTAAAAATGTATAAATTATGGAGATCAGAGCCCTTTGAGGGAGTCCAATTTTACATAGCCGTTCAAATCCCTTGAGGGTGGTCCGCTGCCCTTGGCTAGGTAAAATTGTTTGGAGAAGTGCAGGAGTTGCATGTATTCAAGGCACTGTGTTGGGCATATGTGGCATTTAGTCTGCAGTTCAGCAAATGTTAAAAATCTATTTGTAAGGGTATTATAAAGTCATGGACTGTAAAAAAAATGTTTGGGCCCCAACATACTTACTGGAGTCAAAAGTGGATGAGGGCTTATTAAATTATATTTTTTCTTACACTGATGCCAGATATGTAATGTAAATATTATGGGATTTAAGGCTCCAGGTGGTAGTTTGACTTTTGGCTCTTCAGGCCATATCAATGTGGCTAGGTGTATGGGGGATAACAAGAGTGCCTCTATGTATGCCCATTTCGAAGTTGGCTTATAAATTGGCCAACCTATAATCTGATGAAGATGGGCAGCAATATAGTAACTTTGAATGTTTGGGGTTGCTAATCCACCCTGTCTCTTACTCAAAGTGAATTTTCACTGTAGTTTCTTGAAAACATGAGAACATTTGCAGTGAATCCATGCCTGGCGAACCCAATACTATTTATATACTATTCTCAGAAAAATTCCTTACGGGCAGATCTATGACCGGTTGAACTTCATTCAAGGGTGGTAACTATAGTTACTGCTTGTAAATAAAAGAGTGAGATGTTCAGATTTACAAATCCTTTTCTGTGTTGCTATTGATTTGTAGTAATGCAGAGAATTATTTCTAACAATTAGGCAAGTCCCCCACATACTTGTGTTAAATTAACTAGATGCTCTTCTTTTTTTTGGGGGGGGGGGAGATTTATTGCATCAATTAGATGTTAATTCAGTACTGCTGCTCAAAGCAGTCAAATCGATTTTGAAAAACTGCCATGTTTAAAAATGGATAAATGTGCAAATCTATAAAACACTTTCATGTATCAGGCCATAAATGTAATTATAGTTATTCAGGGGAATGTAATAAAAGTCGCAAAGAGCAAAACAATTCGCACCAATAAGACTAAAAATCCACATCTCGCAAAGTAATATTGTTCCTTAAACTGTTATTGCATTGCAAATTTTAATTGCGCATTGCGACTTTTAATTGCGCATTGCAAATTTTAATTGAGCACTCATAAGAAGTGCTTGAAGGTGTCGTAATCTTTTGGAGCAAACATAACGACTTTTTCAGTAAGAAGTTTTATTACATTGACTGCGCATTGGCGCAAACTATAAAATTCGCAAACGATCTTTCACTGTCGGAAGTGGTCGCTAAACAGTTTCCGGGCTCGCAAAAGCTATATTAAATTCGCACAAAGCAAAATTTGTTCGCGCAAAGGCATAACTTTTTGCATTGCGAATAGTTTTTCCGTTAGCGATTTTTATTACATTCCCCCGATAGTATTTGATGACATAGCCCTCCAAGCTCAGGGGGTCCGCCACTTTTTACTACAATGGCACAAGAAAACAGGTTCTCTTGCTTGCAAAGCCCTACACGTGGGTCATGTCTGCCTTTGAGCTGCTGCCTCTCAGGTCACTAACTCTCAGTTTGGGAGGTAGGGGACAAGGAATTTTCTGCCTCCAAATTGATGGTATGTCTTCCCAAAGGTCAAGCAAATCTCCCCCTTTATGTGTTGCCTTGGCTGAAAGAGCCCTTTCTTTTATGGAGCGCCCCCCTGTTAGTAAAGACTGAATAATAAAGATTGACTGGATTTAAGTTTCTATATTAATGTGGACATGTGTTTTTTTGTCCTCCAGTTACCTTATGGTTGAAAATGTCTTTTTGATTCTTTCTGGTTTAAGGTTAAAGGACACTAATTATGTGGTGGACTCCCTTGCACAAGATGAGCAATTGTAGTTTCCTAACGATATATTCATTGCATAATTTATGCTACTATTGTCCTTCTTACAATGAAGTATTTGGTATGTCTTGACTTCAATACTCAATCTTTCAGCACCTGCCTCCCGCTATGGGACATCACTCTTACATATTTTGAGAAAACTGCCAAACATTACATTTCGACTATGGATATATCTTCTTAAATACATTTTTTTTCCATGTATCCTTTTCAAGACAAATGTACTTTAAGGGGCCGATTCACTGAATTCGAGTGAAGGGTTCGAATTTAAAAAAATTAGAATTTCGAAGTTTTTTCGGGCTACTTCGACCATCGAATGGGCTACTTCGACTACGACTATCGAACGATTCGAACTAAAAATCGTTCGACTATTCAACCATTCGATAGTCGAAGTACTGTCTCTTTAAGAAAAACTTCGACCCCCTACTTCGGCAGCTAAAAGCTACCGAAGTCAATGTTAGCCTATGGGGAAGGTCCCCATAGGCTTGCCTGGGATTTTTTGATCGAAGGATTTTCCTTCGATCGTTGGATTTAAATCCTTCGAATCGTTCGATTCGAAGGATTTAATCGTCCGATCGAATGAAAAATCCTTCGATCGATCGATCGCAGGATTTGCGCAAAATCGTTCGACTTCGATATTCGAAGTCGAACGATTTTAGTTCCTAGTCGAATATCGAGGGTTAATTAACCCTCGATATTCGACCCTTCGTGAATCGGCCCCTAAGTGTGATGTTGCCCACCTATTGATCTGGAATTGATACTCTCCCTGTCTGGGTTTCAGAGAGCAACATTTTAGACTTTATGCATCAAACAACACCCCCAAGGTAGTTTATTAATTAAGTGGAAAAGACATAGATATTAAGGACTGAGATGATGTAACGAGTCATGTCACCATTACCTTATCTGATGGTGATCGACCCCAAGGACCATTGTCTGGAAAAGGTTCATCAAAGAACTGATCCCTACTCTTATTTTCTTTGCCGGGTAGGCTAACCCTTCATTACACTCTTGACTTAACTTGTTAGACATAATGCTTCCCTTAATTAAGCTTACATACCTTACTAGAGGTCCCCCTGGGAAATTCAACAAAATCTGGGATGTATGGATTGAGGCAAGATGAGTCTCTACCCCCTAAGGTTACTTAATTCAGGATAGAAGTCTGCTCCTTGACCTGTTTACACTGACCTCAGGCTCTTTTGAATGATTCTATATTGAGAGTGTTGTGTTTTTCTAATTTTATTTACTCTGTTAATGAAGGGTAGAATTTGTATTATATCATTATTTAAAAATCAAAAAAGTTACTCTTTAAAAAAAAAAAATAGAAAGAACAATATGCTCTATAACAATAATCTCCAAGTATAGCAGAGTGTCCCTCATATATAGGCATTCACTCTACTGGTTCAGCATTGCTCTATAGATCAATATAGCTTTTCATCTTCTGTTTAATCTCTTGGGAGAACAAATGTCACCTTCATAGCTTGGCCTGACCTCCCATTCTTCAGGGCTGCTGAAGCTTCAGAACTGCAATGAATTCCTTGTGAATTGCTAATTTAAACTATTAGTATTGGCACATCTCTGCAAGAAAACGTTCTCATGAAGTACAGAATTAGACACAACTACTGAAGCTTATTCAATTGCACAGTCTTTTTAAGGGTAAATTGGAGGGACATGCTCTTGCCCAAAAGTTACTGGTATCTCACAGTGAATATATTTATTATTGTTAACTATATAATTAAACAGAGCTTTAAGTACATAAATCCAAACATAAATACAAACTATTTACAATGTTAAACCTGCATACTTGCCCCTTCTGACTTAAAGAGATACTGATACCTGAAATTAAATGTTTTTAACATCTATCATAACATTGTCTTTGCATGCTATTTATAGTTTTTCCATAAAAGCATTTGCCCAAAGCTTTTACATTACCTATCTGATCCCCCATGTTCTTCTATGAGGAGGCTGCCATAATTGTGCAACAGCAGTTCGATAGCATTAGAATAACAGGTTGAGAAGGGACAATCAGGGTGGCAAAACAGTCAAGTAAGTAACAATTACTTAACATGCAGCCCTATCAGTGAAAAATGATCAACATGATCTTTAGGTAACTTTTAGGAGGTTATTTATTAAATTCAGAGATTTAAAGGGGAAAACACAAAGGGGAAAAAAATGGCATTTTATGAGATTTATTATACCCCGATCCTGCTAAAAGTCCTTATCCAAAGATACTCCATCCCAAACCTTCTAAGGCCATGTAGAAGTCAATGGCAGATGTCCCTGGTCATCCTATGGTTTTCAGACGATAATCTGAAAAAATCTGAATTTTTGGGCGTCAAATCCGAATAATTGTACGTATTCTGATCTTTTCATGATGTCTTCCAGTCTTTTCCCGCACCAAATTTTATAAATTTAATTCATTGATAAATAAGGTAAAATTGTGGATGGGAGATTTTAGTAAATAATCCCCAAAATGTACATTTATTTTTCGAAGAGTAGTTTTTTAGAGCCAGTATCACTTTAAGGAAACCTCTGTTATTTAAAGGTAAACTTAATTCAGTGATGTGGTGTAATCCAATGCCATATGTCTTTATATGGAAATGGAAAAATACAGCTGCAAACTTAATTTTACACGTTGGTGGCAAAATAGCCAATACCCACAATAATCATCAGTGACCTTATGTCCTTTTGCTTCAGTGTCCAAATAGGGCTGATCTGATCAGATTGCAAGAGGAATCCATGTTGTCAGTAAGCCACAGCCAATAGTTTGGTCCAGTGCTTGAATTAGAGTGAAAAAAAGTGGAGGGATGCTCTGTGTGGTGTGGTTTGCTAAAACAAGCCCCTCCCACAACCATAAGCCACACCCATTGTTATAAATACTTTCTGGTTTCAGACACTTTAAAGCAAAGCCATTTTGCTATTTCCTTTTTGGTATTTCCTTCTAATGCACAGTTTGATGCCCAGTATGCATAGATTCATGTATGTGACCTGTACGGACTCTAAAATTAAAAACCAATTCAACTTCTGCAAACACAGCTCTTGTGAGAAATCAGGGAGCTTTTAAGCCCCAGCCCATTAGCATACACCTATAAATCATTCCCAGTTTTAAAGGCTAAATGGCATCTATAGGCAAAATTTGGCTACAATTCGTAGATGGTGATGGGCGAATCTGGAGCTTTTTGTTTCGCCGAAAAACTTGCGTATTTCCCGCAAAATTCGCAAAACGGCCACAAATTCGCAAAACGGCGCCAGCATCTCGTTTTTGATGCAGGCATCCGTATTTTTTTAGCCAGGCACAAATTAGCTGGCAAAAATGAGCCGCATCCAAAAAAACAGGCGCTGACTTCCATATTTTGACGCTGGCGAATTTTCACTGTGGTTTTGCGAATTGTGGGAATTTGCCGTGAATTTGCGCCTGGCGAATAAATTCGCTCATCACTATTCGTACACAAAACACAGAAAGAATTTGCCAGCGTTCGCTCTAACCCATGCTGTGGCGTTAACCATCAGTTAGAAGCACCCACATTTTTTGTAATAATTATTTTTAAGAGCAAACTGTGGGCTTGCAATTTTTTTCTTTCTTTTTGTGTACAAATATTGTCTTTTTAGCGTTTATAGCAGTGTCACGGCCGGCACCCAACACCAGAACAAGTGCTCGAATCCTGGGTCTGAGCTAAGCTTCACCAGTGGTGTGACCACCTTTGAGCTTCGGGAGGAGCCCTCAGCCTAATCGGGTGCCACCTGGACTTACGAGAGGTTCAAGCAAGTGTTCTGGCAGGCAATGGGGCACGGCTGGTAGCTAGAGTCTTTTGGACCGAGGATCACGGTAACAGACAAGGGTATGGCAGAAGGATCGTCAAACAGGCTGGGTCGTGGCAGGCAGAAAGCAAGGGTCGTCAGGCAGGCAAGGGTCAAAACCGGGTATCAAGCAGAAAGGGTACAAGCAGAAGAGTAGTCGGATATCAGGCACTGGTCAGGATTCAGAATTCGGGATGGTCAAGGTACAGGCTGGGTCAAACACGGATTATCAGATTCAAACAGACAAAATAGCACAAGGCTTCAGAACAGAGCACCAGAAACAAGTTCTATCACGGGCAGTTTGCTGGGAGTGGAAGTGACCTATTTATACCCTGTTTGGGCGCCAAAGTTTTCGCGCCAAAAATCGGCGCGCATGCGTCAGAATCGACGCGCACGTCCGCGTCAATAAAGGAAACGAGACGCTGGCGCGCGCGTTCTAAGGAGGCAAGATGGTGGAAGCACGAGGCGGGCGTCCCCGCGGCCGGCGTGGCGGGCGTCCCCGCGGCCGGCGTACAGCACCCCCAATCCCAGGTAACACAGGTTTCCTTACATTACCCCCCTCTCTAGGGGGGGACACCGGACCCCCAGGCTTCCCAGGAAACTTTAAATGGAACTGCTTCCTAAGACGATCAGCCTTGATGTCATCAACTGAGACCCAGGAGTTCTCCTCAGGACCGAATCCCTTCCACCTAGTGAGGTACTGGAGTTTGTTACGTACCATTCGGGAATCGAGGAACTCCTGGATCTCAAATTCAGGCTGACCGTCAACTTGCACTGGAGGGGGGACAGAAGTAAGGCGAGTATTAGCGGCAGGTTTAAGCAAAGAAACATGAAAAGAATCAGAAATCTTGAAATTAACAGGCAATTGAAGGCGAACAGACGAAGGGTTGATAACAGTAGTGATGGGGTAAGGACCAATGAAACGGGGACCCAGCTTAAGGGAAGGAACCTTTAACCTGATGTTTTTGGTAGAGAGCCACACCAAGTCTCCCACTTTATACTGGGGTGCTTCTCTACGTCTTTTATCAGCAGCCCTTTTCTGAGCAGAAGTAGCAGTAGACAAAGAATCATGTACCTGGGACCAAATCAAGGAAAATTGTTCGTCAGAGGAGTTAGCGGAAGGGACAGAAGAACCAGAATTAGAGAAGGAAAAAGCTTTTGGGTGTAACCCATTCACAATAAAAAACGGAGACTCTCCAGTGGAGGAGTGAGTGGCGTTATTGTAGGCAAATTCTGCCCAGGGTAATAGTTCTGCCCAGGAAGATTGATTTTCGGAGACATAACATCTTAAAAATTGCTCTAAAGACTGGTTCACTCTCTTGGTTTGACCATTGGTTTGTGGGTGATAGGCCGTTGAAAAAGAAAGATCGATCCCCACTAATGAGCAAAATGCGCGCCAGAACTTAGAGACAAATTGAACACCTCTGTCTGAAACAATATTACTGGGAAAACCATGCAACTTAAATATATGTTGAATAAAAAGTTCGGACAAAGTTTTGGCAGATGGGAGGTGAGGAAGAGCAATAAAATGACCCATCTTACTGAATCTATCCACCACCACCCAAATGACTGTTTTCCCCTGGGACACAGGCAACTCCACAATAAAATCCATGGAAAGATGGGTCCATGGTCTTTCGGGAATAGGGAGGGGAATCAGTAACCCTTGGGACAAATTTCTAGAAGTCTTGGAGCGTTGGCAGACAGGACAAGAATCCACAAAAGATTTAACATCTTGTTTACAAGTCGGCCACCAAGCACTTCGAGTAAGTAATGAAATAGTTTTACTTACACCTGGATGTCCTGCCATCTTGGAATCATGAACCTCTCTTAGGACCTGTTCTCTAAGATCTTCAGGAACAAATAATCTCCCAACAGGAGTGTTAGAGGGAGCGTCTGTCTGAACAGGGGATAACAAAGAAGAGAGATCAGATTCCATCGTAGCCACAATGGCCTCACCCGGAATAATTGTACTACAGTCATCAGTTTCAGAATATATTGAGTCAAAGCTTCGGGAAAGAGCATCTGCCTTGACGTTCTTTGTACCAGGCCTAAATGTCAAAGTAAAGTTAAACCTAGAAAAGAACAAAGCCCACCTTGCCTGTCTAGGATTTAGACGCTTTGCTGACTCGATGTACAATAGATTTTTATGGTCAGTGTAGACCGTAACCTGGTGTCTAGCCCCTTCTAGTAGATGCCGCCATTCTTCAAAGGCCCACTTGACAGCTAATAGTTCTCTGTTCCCTATGTCATAATTTGCCTCTGCAGGAAGGAACTTTCTAGAGAAAAATGCACAGGGGTGTAGCTTATTAGTTATCGGGTACCTTTGAGAGAGAATTGCCCCCGCTCCCACCTCAGAGGCATCTACCTCAACTATAAAAGGCAGTGCTGTATCAGGATGGCGGAGGATTGGGGCAGAACTAAACTCCCTTTTGAGGAACTCGAAAGCTTGGATAGCTTCTGTAGGCCACATACTGGGGTCAGCACCTTTCTTGGTAAGATTTGTGATAGGAGCCACAATAAGTGAAAAATTCTTAATGAATTGCCTATAATAGTTGGCAAAACCTAGGAACCTTTGGGTTGCACGTAAGGAATAAGGTTGGGTCCACTCCAGGACAGCTTTCACTTTGTCTGGATCCATTTCGAGACCCCTGGAAGAAATATTAAAACCCAAGAACTGTACGGAAGCAACCTCAAAAGTACACTTTTCCAATTTTGCATACAGGTTATTAGCTCTAAGCCTACGCAATACCTCACAAACATGAAGACGATGATCAGACAAGTTGGCAGAGAAGATGAGGATGTCGTCTAGGTAGACCACTACGTATATCCCCAGCAGGTCCCGAAAGATGTCATTGACAAACTCCTGAAACACTGCTGGGGCGTTACATAGACCAAACGGCATAACAAGGTACTCGTAGTGGCCATCCCTAGTATTAAAAGCCGTTTTCCATTCATCCCCTTCCCTGATCCGAATGAGGTTATAGGCACCCCTCAAGTCAAGTTTGGAGTAGATCTTAGCCTCCTTGACCTGGTCAAATAATTCGGAGATTAATGGTAAGGGGTAGCGGTTTTTTACCGTGATTTTATTAAGCCCCCTATAATCAATACAGGGGCGTAAACCACCGTCTTTCTTGCCCACAAAAAAGAACCCTGCCCCCGCAGGGGAACAAGAGGGCCTAATGAAGCCCCTGGCAAGATTTTCTTGTATATACTCTTTCATTGCCTGGGCTTCGGGCAATGAAAGGGGGTAGGTTCTACCACGTGGAGGAGTTGACCCAGGAATTAAATCAATAGGGCAGTCGTACTGCCGATGCGGAGGTAAGGTCTCAGCTGCTTTTTTGGAGAAAACATCAGAAAAGACAGAATATGCTGAGGGTAACCCCTCAAGAGAAGTAGTGGCTACCACTGAGGGAAAACAAACCCCACTACATCCTGTACCCCATTGAGTCACCCCCTTAGAAACCCAGTCTATCAGAGGGTTATGCCTCTGGAGCCATGGTAAACCAAGGATAAGAGGAGAGGAAGCTCCCTCGATGAGGTATAGAGCTATCTCCTCACAGTGCAGATTATTTACATACATGGAAAGATTTGTGGTCTTTTTGGAGTCCACCCCTGAGCCCAAGGGTCTTTTATCGACAGCCAGGATTCTCATGGGAGGATTGAGGGCAACCAAAGGAATTTTATTTTTAGCAGCGAATGCTGCGTCCAAGAAATTACCCTCCGCCCCAGAATCAATGAAGGCAGACAATTTAACAGTGCCCGTAGGCCAGGTTAATTTAACAGATAATAGGACCTTGGAGGCAGATTGGGGAGAGGAAACGCCTGCACCCAAATGGAGCTCCCCTTCTCCATTTAGGCTAGAGCGTTTCCCGGCCTCTTGGTACACTGATTGAGGAAGTGACCCTTCTCCCCACAATACAAACACAACCCAAGAGACCGCCTCCGTGCCTTTTCCTCAGGAGTAAGGTGAGAGATGCCCAGCTGCATAGGCTCCTCCTGAGGTTGAGACACAGAGGGGTTTGACAACTTAGCACTAAAATTATGCTTATATGAAGAAGAAGTACCCTGTTCCTCCCGTTTTTCCCTCTGTCTCCTATCTATCTGGATAACCAGAGACATTAGGTCATCCAGATTGGAAGATAGGGGGTAATTGACCAGGCTGTCTTTGACAGATTTGGCTAGACCGATGCGAAACTGGCTCCTTAGAGCTGCATCATTCCAACCAGTCTCCACCGCCCACCTACGAAACTCTGTGCAATAAATCTCTACTTCCCGTTTGCCCTGGCGTAGTTTGCGAATCGCGGAATCGGCCGAAGAGGCGCGATCCTGGTCATCGTAAAGAATGGCCATAGAGCGGAAGAACATATCTAAAGAGTAACGGGCAGGGTCAGTGGCCGGCAATCTAAGTGCCCAGACTTGGGGGTCACCCACTAATAGGGTCATTACGAACCTGACCTTTTCCTCGTCAGAGGGAAATGAGTGGGGGAAGAAGCTGAGATACAGCTTACAGGCCTCTTGAAACACAAAAAACTGGGTTCTGTCCCCACCAAACTTGGAAGGAAATGCAATCTTGGGTTCCTGGGGTCTGTATACAGCACCCCTATCAGGCAGGGAACCCACAGAAGAAGTAGGAATAGAACTGGCTGGCTGCTGCGAGGGTCCCAACTGGCGTGTTAGGTTATGGAATCCCTGGAGCAAATAGTTCTGCTTTCGCTCCTGCTCCTCCATACGTTGCAGTAGAGTAGTTAGCAACAGCTCGGAAGAAGATGGAAGTGGAGCAGCGGCAGCAGCTTCGGTGTGATCGTCGTCCTCCATGGCCCGTGATAATGTCACGGCCGGCACCCAACACCAGAACAAGTGCTCGAATCCTGGGTCTGAGCTAAGCTTCACCAGTGGTGTGACCACCTTTGAGCTTCGGGAGGAGCCCTCAGCCTAATCGGGTGCCACCTGGACTTACGAGAGGTTCAAGCAAGTGTTCTGGCAGGCAATGGGGCACGGCTGGTAGCTAGAGTCTTTTGGACCGAGGATCACGGTAACAGACAAGGATATGGCAGAAGGATCGTCAAACAGGCTGGGTCGTGGCAGGCAGAAAGCAAGGGTCGTCAGGCAGGCAAGGGTCAAAACCGGGTATCAAGCAGAAAGGGTACAAGCAGAAGAGTAGTCGGATATCACGAGGCGGGCGTCCCCGCGGCCGGCGTACAGCACCCCCAATCCCAGGTAACACAGGTTTCCTTACAAGCAGCTGGTCAACTCCAGAATGTGGGTTAGACCAAGTGCTGGCACAAGGGTACTTCTAGCAGCTGGTCAAAGCCCCAGCATGGGTTAAACTGAGTGCTGCCAATTTCTTTCTGTTTCAGAGCATAATAAACGTAAAAAAAAATTCTCTAAAAATTTTTATTTTTTTCCCCTTTTTCAACCAGAAAAATTATAGGTTTAATAAATAAGCCCTTAGTTATGGAAGAGCACTGGGGCCAGCAAAAAAAAAAAATTATGGTGAATTATGACTTTTAAAAGTCATAATTATGACTTTAAATCTCATAATTATGACTTTTAAAATCATAATTATGACTTTTAAATCTCATAAGTATGACTTTAAATCTCATAATTATGACTTTAAAAAGTCTAAATTATGACTTTTTATCTCATAATTATGACTTTTAAACTCATAATTATGACTTTAAAAAGTTGAAATTATGACTTTTAATCTCATAATTATGATTTTTATTCTCATAATTATGACTTTATAAAGTCAAAATTATTACTTTTATTCTCATAATTATGACTTTAAAAAGTCGAAATTATGATTTTTAATCTCATAATTATGATTTTTAATCTCATAATTATGACTTTAAAAAGTCAAAATTATGACTTTTAATCTCATAATTATGACTTTTATTCTCATAATTATGACTTTAAAAAGTCGAAATTATGATTTTTATTCTCATAATTATGACTTTTAAATCTCATAATTATGACTTTTGCAGTCCAGCTTGCAGCTGAGCTTTCATCTACCCAGGACATTACAGGCAGGGCATTTGGCTGCAAGCAGGACTGCAAAAGTCATAATTATGAGATTTAAAAGTCATAATTATGAGATTTAAAGTCATAATTATGAGATTTAAAAGTCATAACTATGAGATTAAAAGTCATAATTATGAGATTTAAAAGGTACGGAAGAGCACTGGGGCCAGCAAAAAAAAAAAATTATGGTGAATTATGACTTTTAAAAGTCATAATTATGACTTTAAATCTCATAATTATGACTTTTAAACTCATAATTATGACTTTAAATCTCATAATTATGACTTTTAAACTCATAATTATGACTTTGACTTTTAATCTCATAATTATGACTTTTATTCTCATAATTATGACTTTAAAAAGTCGAAATTATGACTTTTAAACTCATAATTATGACTTTTAAACTCATAATTATGACTTTAAAAAGTCGAAATTATGACTTTTAATCTCATAATTTTGACTTTTATTCTCATAATTATGACTTTTAAATCTCATAATTATGACTTTAAATCTCATAATTATGACTTTTAAATCTCATAATTATGACTTTAAATCTCATAATTATGACTTTAAAAAGTCGAAATTATGACTTTAAATCTCATAATTATGACTTTAAATCTCATAATTATGACTTTTAAATCTCATAATTATGACTTTTAAAAGTCGAAATTATGACTTTTAATCTCATAATTATGACTTTTGCAGTGCTGCTTGCAGCTGATCTTTCATCTACACAGGACATTACAGGCAGGGCATTTGGCTGCAAGCAGGACTGCAAAAGTCATAATTATGAGATTTAAAAGTCATAATTATGAGATTTAAAGTCATAATTATGAGATTTAAAAGTCATAATTTCGACTTTTTAAAGTCATAATTATGAGAATAAAAGTCATAATTATGAGATTAAAAGTCATAATTTCGACTTTTTAAAGTCATAATTATGAGTTTAAAAGTCATAATTTCGACTTTTTAAAGTCATAATTATGAGTTTAAAAGTCATAATTATGAGTTTAAAAGTCATAATTTCGACTTTTTAAAGTCATAATTATGAGAATAAAAGTCATAATTATGAGATTAAAAGTCATAATTTCGACTTTTTAAAGTCATAATTATGAGTTTAAAAGTCATAATTATGAGATTTAAAGTCATAATTATGAGTTTAAAAGTCATAATTATGAGATTTAAAGTCATAATTATGAGTTTAAAAGTCATAATTATGAGATTTAAAGTCATAATTATGACTTTTAAAAGTCATAATTCACCATAATTTTTTTTTTTTGCTGGCCCCAGTGCTCTTCCGTAAAAAGGCATCATTTCGACTTTTTAAAGTCATAATTTCGACTTTTTAAAGTCATGATTATGAGATTTAAAAGTCATAATTATGAGATTTAAAGTCATAATTATGAGATTTAAAGTCATAATTTCGACTTTTTAAAGTCATAATTATGAGATTAAAAGTCATAATTTTGACTTTTTAAAGTCATAATTATGAGATTTAAAAGTCATAATTATGAGATTTAAAGTCATAATTATGAGATTTAAAGTCATAATTTCGACTTTTTAAAGTCATAATTATGAGATTAAAAGTCATCATTTTGACTTTTTAAAGTCATAATTATGAGTTTAAAAGTCATAATTTCGACTTTTTAAAGTCATAATTATGAGTTTAAAAGTCATAATTATGAGATTTAAAGTCATAATTATGAGATTTAAAGTCATAATTTCGACTTTTTAAAGTCATAATTATGAGATTAAAAGTCATAATTTCAACTTTTTAAAGTCATAATTATGAGATTTAAAGGAGAAGGAAAGGTTAAAACTAAGTAAGCCTTATCAGAAAGGTCCATCTAAATATACCAGTAAACCCCCAAAGTAATGTTGCTCTGAGTCCTCTGTCAAAAGAAACACTGCATTTCTTTCCTTCTATTGTGTACACATGGACTTCTGTATCAGACTTCCTGCCATCAGCTTAAACCTCATTGCCCTGGGCAAGAGCATGCTCAGTTTCCTTCTCTCCCCCCACCCCTCCCTTCTCTACTGTAATCTGAGCCAAGAGCAGGGAGAGACTCAGGCAGGAAGTGATGTCACACCACATTAATATTGCAGCTCCTATTCTAAACAAACAGAGAGTTTCTAGAGCTTTTTACTCAGGTATGGTAAAACATTCTACAGAATAAATATAGCATTCTAGCTTGCACTATTGCGGCTAATCTATTGGCAATAAAATGCCTCCATAGCTTTCCTTCTCCTTTAAAAGTCATAATTATGAGATTTAAAGTCATAATTATGAGATTTAAAGTCATAATTTCGACTTTTTAAAGTCATAATTATGAGATTAAAAGTCATCATTTTGACTTTTTAAAGTCATAATTATGAGTTTAAAAGTCATAATTTCGACTTTTTAAAGTCATAATTATGAGTTTAAAAGTCATAATTATGAGATTTAAAGTCATAATTATGACTTTTAAAAGTCATAATTCACCATAATTTTTTTTATTTGCTGGCCCCAGTGCTCTTCCGTACTTAGTAAATCATAAATTTTTAGAGAAATACAAAAACTCAATTTTTTTAATGAAAGCTCTGAAATATAAAGATGTCAGGTTTAATTGAATACTATTTAAGAAAAAAACCCTTATTTTTCCTAGATTTCCTTTCTCTCTGTTATCTGGAAACCTGTTATCCACAAAGCTTCGTATTACGGGATGACCATCTCCCTTAGACTCCATTCTTATCAAATAATTCACATTTTTTCAATGATTTCCTTTTTCTCTACAATTTAAAAACAAAACATTGTACTTAATTGTAAATTAATACTTATTTGGGGCAAAACAAACAAATTTAAGGTATGGTGGTGATTCCAAATTACGGAAAAATGCCTTAACCGGAAAAGTCCAGGTTATGAGCATTCTGGATAATAGGACCAATACCTGTACCTTGTATATGATGAATTAAGCTGCATGAATCAATGCAGAAAAAAAATCCTATTTATACTGTCAATGCTTAAAAGTTTTTAGTATTCCATAGTGCTCCAAATTAAGGAGAGATCATTTATCTGAAAAACCCCACATCTCAAACATTTCAAATAACAGACCCAATACCAGTACATGCAATATACACAAGAATCTAATGATAAAACATTGCAAGGAAATGTTCTTAAATAAGACATGAAGTTGTTACTGATTTCTGAACAATGTAAAGCTAAGGCTTTTTATGCTTGGGATGTTATTTACGCTGTGCTAATAGGCAAAGAACAAACTGAATATTAATGGACTTGAAGAGTGTTAGTGGGAATAAAGTAATATCCAATTAATAAAAACTAATGAGTAAAGATGCTGCAACGCTTTCATTTTAGCCCATTAAGTAGTTACTCTAAAAGCATCATTAAAAGATTCAAAACAAGCAGTTTAAAGGGAATTCAGTAATTTACTGCAAAACTATTTTCCTTTGTACCTACATCTGAAAAATAGACTATAAATGTGTTTACAACTAAAGCATATTTAAAAAAAACATTTCAGGTTTGGAATATTGCTAACATTTCATAATTTAACATTCATTCTGGGTTTTAAACAACATGTAGTAGTGAGCAATTAAAGCTACTGGGAGGATGAATAGAGAAAAAATAAATATCTTCTTTTATAATAAAGAAACTGCAAGACTTGATGGTATTTGTAGTAGTACCATTTTGACCTTGTGTAAGACAAAACTCAGTAAAGGAAAACCTTTAGTAATAGTCAGGCAATTTAAACAATCCAGTACAACATAACAGTTTTGTCTGGGTAAGCTGTTGGAGTAACACACGGAATGTCACCCAAGGACTTACCAAAGACCCACCTCTTGGTCCAAGCGTTATATAGCTTTCAGAAGGCATTTACAGTAATTGTGACAAGGGGTACAGGGAAATACCACACATGGTCTGACGAGGAGACTTACTGGCATATACATTTATATACAAGTTTTGCAACATAAGAGATTTCTGGTTCCAATTGTCCACAGCCTCGTAGACATCTGTTAGCTAAACATAGCCATTGTGGTAAAGCCAGCTATTGAGCAACATATCTGCAAAAAGGGCACCAAGAGACATGCTGACACTATGCTGACACTCTGAAATCTAAGTAACAGAGTGGAGATCATTTATTTGTATGGCCTAGTATAAGTTATATGAGTGACCATTGTCCACAGTTGACCATATAGCCTTATAGTTCGTCCATCATAGGAAGACCGTTCCAGATATAAAAAATATAAATAGACTTCAACACTGCACCTCACCACCTAAAAAAATACATTTGGTCATTAGAAAACCATTGTGGGTATCATTTACTTTTAGGAATTAGCTAAACTCACAAACATTGTCTTTTCTTTGCATCATCTCAAATTATTTTATTTCTGTGGGCCAGCATGAACATTTAAAGACTCATTATGCCTACAAGTGCACTGAGTAAGGTGCTGTTTGGAGTCCAACTGACTTGTTTTCTTACTATAATACAAAATTTTTTCTCCAAAATTTCAGCATTGTTACAATCCCAGGCCTTGTGGATATCTGTGCTGCAAAAGACACCATTTCGGAGAAGAAAGAAGAAGACAGCCTGGAAAAGAATGAAGAAGATGTCCTTGAGAAGAGTGAAGAAGTCGACTAGAAAAGAATGAAGAGGCTGCTTTGGAAAAGAATGAAGAAGCTCTCGTCGGAAAATAACAAAGATGTCACTGGAAAAGAACAAATAAGACTGCCGAGGAGGAAGAAGGCCACATGACAAACATTAGAAGTAAGATCCGCTGAACACCAATGTTTTTATCTTATCTAAAACCTCTGGCCACTAACTAACCCAACTGGTTCTGCCACTGGCCACCAATGTATTTTTTTAAACTTGTGTGGGCCCTTACCACCAATGTTTTTTTTTTTTAATTGGTAGGGGGGCCCTGACACCAATTCACAAAACGGCAATTTTTGACACCGTCAACAATTCGCTGGTGTATAAATGGGTTGCCGGCATCAAAGTTGACGCCAGCGCCCATTAAAGTCTAAAAAAAAAGTCTAAATTGGTGCCAGCGAATTTTCGATGCAAATTTGTACCTGCCAAATAAATTTGCCCATCACTACTTATCTATTCTGCTATGCAAAGTGAACCTCACTTCTATACAAGGCCCACAGAGCAGCCTCCACTCGCTACATTAAAGCCTATGATATTCACATATTAGAGTTTCAAAGGAACATTTTTAGTGCAAGGTAATCGTATTTTTTACATTAATGGCCTCTAACCTTGTGTAAAGATTCTTTACTTTGGGATTGTAAATAATCCCTTTATATAATGTGTCCCTAACCATTTACTGGCACACAGTAATCTCCACATACAGGACAAAGACAGCTGAATGGAAGACTTGTTCTTTATAATATAAAGGAATGAAGTGAAGGAAAACTAGAATAAAAAAGACAGCAGAGTAAGACAGGCTGCAGGTAAACACAATAGCATAGTCTGGGCCCAAGACAACAAGCTGAGTGACTAGGGGCTAGATATAGTAATTCACTGAACATCTCTATTTTCTTGGATGACAAGGGGCTTCTGGATCTCCCACTAACACTGTAGCAGTGGCTCAGCACTCATTTACTGTAGAATAGCATTAGGGCATTGTATGCTTCATGTAACTGTCACTAATTCGATTAATTCGCCTGCAGGCAGTTGCAATCCCCACCACAATAATGCACATCGGAGCTGTCAGGGATTTTAAATGCCCATAAATCTAATTTTAACTGGTGATGAGTGCATCCTTTTTTTTTTTTTTTGCACGGGTGAAGATATGAGGATTAACAGCAGGGGGGATACCTGCTCCTGTATTTTTATTATTTGATAATTAAATCAGACAAGTAGTAGAGTGATTGCTTGTGTGGGAGTATTTACTCATATAGTAGAGCAGGCTGACATGACAAATAGAAAGGGAAGTTGGGAGATACTCTATCTGATGGGCAGAAACTTTTCCTGGCTTGGTGTTTAATACTGTTCTGGTTCTGTTGGGTGGCTGCTGCAGGATGGAGCACATGTGGAGATGAGGTGCATAGACACGTTGCTCATATATTGGGATAAAGAAAGGACACCAGGCTGACAACACTAGGGGACACTATTCTTATCCTTTTCTCTCCCCACAGTGGTGGAATTCTACATGAGCAGATACTACAATGAAAAGCAATATATATATATATATATCAAAATAAATTAAATGTTCCTCAACACTATTTTAGGTTCGATCTCCCTCACACTGGTGTATTGGTTGCCTAGCAACGTAATTTGGGCGCCAAAATGTGTATTTAAACGTTCCTTGTGCACTCCCTGATGAAAGTTCAATAAGGAACTGAAACGTTGGATTAATAAACCCATTTAATTTTTATACACTATTGCCTGGTTAAAAATTCCTTGAAATGCTGCCACTGTTTGCTTTCATATCTGAATTTATTTGGACTAGCACCCAGGTTATGGATGTTGGCTTAAAGTTGTGCATTCCTACCTGCAGCACTATATATATATATATATATATATATATATATATATATATATATATATATATATATATATATATATCTATATATATATATATATATATTTCCAATACTGTCACTTGTACATTTTCACACATGCAACAACAGTATCATTGCAGGAACATAACACACATAACACAACTCCAGTTAATCTGCAGGCACTTTGTTGCATAACCCTATTAGTCATATTTACCCTCATAATAATGAAGCCCTGATACCCCTGCAGAGGTGTGAGAGTTTCTTAACTGCTGTCCTGTATCATTAAGCGGTGAGTGATCACTTGCTTTCTACTGCCTACTCCTGATAGTAGTGGGACACTAATGCCCCAATATATCGGCAACAATACCTCGTCCAGCATGGCACTGTAGTTAGCAGCCTCTTAACAAGCAGGATGTCATTCTGGCACATCACTCCTTGTCCAGGCTACGGACTTCCCCATCACAGAGCCGATACAGAGGCATAACTATGGAGGATGCAGAAGAAGAGGGGTGAAGAATGGGGGGCCCAGACTATTGAGTCTGCTTCCTTTATAGCTGAAAATAATGTCCCTTTCACCAGCCACACTCCAACCTGCACTCCGGGAAGGGGGACGCAGGCAGGCGGGAGGCCAGTTAGGGATCACCACGCTCTGGACCCCTTCAAAGATTTTTTTTTGTACGGGCCCGGCACACACTTATTACATTACAGAGCAATTAATATAAATGTGGGGATATTCTTGAGCTCATAGCAGGCAGGGACACTTTTCCCAGGGGACAAAGGGGCTGAGACAAGGCCTGTGACCCCTTAAATGGGGGTTAGCAGCAGTGCACTAATGGCAAGTGCCATTAGTTACCAGTGGTAACCAGTGGGCAGCCTCATGAGGCGCAGTACCCCTGCTATAACCCTACAAGAGAACCGATGTAAATTTAAATCAGAAAATGCCTATGAACACTTTTGCAACTCTCATAAAAATCTTCTAGTTTTTGTGATTTCTGTAATATCTGTCATTTTAGACTCTCAGCTCAAGGGCTCTCTGTCAGCGAGTGACTCCAGGATTAACTGATGGTGCAGATCGACAATAACTGGTTAGGGGTCTGAGATATGGCAAAAACATCAATGCGCATGCAACAGATCATGGGACATATTTTGTGTTAAACATCACTATTGGTTTTTCTTTTCACAAGTCTCCGCTTTAGGCTCTTGAAAGGAAAAGATGGAACTAGAGGTCCCAAAGTTTCCACATGTACAAACAAGAAATGAAAATAGATGGTAAGCCCTGAGTAGTGATGGGCGAATAAATTCGTCCAACGTGAATTTGCGGCTAACTTCCGCGTTTCGCTGCTGCCAAATAAATTCGGGAAAACTGCCCCGAAGAGTCACTGCCAAAAATTTGCCCGCGTGAAAAATTTTTGGATTGTGCGTCGGAAAAGGAGCTTGCGTCAAAACCGTTGCGGGTATACATTAGTCGGTTGCCCATTGACTCTAACACCAGCATCAAAATTGATGAGGGCGTTAAAATGTGTTTTGATAATTTTGCGCCATTTTGTTAATTTCGCTGGAAATTCGCAAATTTTTCGTCGAAACTTGACAAATTCGCCCATCAGGGCCCCTGAGTAATGCCCCCCTTGCTCATGTATTAGATATACCCGGGCACTGATAGACAGTCAAGCCAAAGCTGCTTTACAATGTCTCTATATGATATAAATATAAAATATCAGAGCAGCTTCTGTGTCTGTAGGGGAGGTGGGTGAGGGGAGGGGGCCCGTGATTGCAGCACCAAGGACAGCTCACAACACTACAGCTTGGGGACTCCCTTTCCAAAGCGCGTTCACGCTCGGCTCCGGCGCGGCCCAGACAACAGCAGCAGCTTAATGCTCGCCCCCGCCCGGGACCCTCCTCCATTCAAAGCAGCCGAGGAGCAGCTTCTCCGCACAGCTACTGCTGCAGCAACATCTCCGCACCTGCGACTCCGGCAGCCTCTGCAGGGAGAGCGGCGGCAACATCATCTACCGCTCGTCAAGGTAAAGAGCTTCCCCCGGTCATCCTGCAGCTCATTCCCCACTCGTGCCCGGCGGAACCCCAATAGCTTACACTTCACTGACCTGACAAAGCCTCATGCACCGCGATCGTGTAGAGAATCCTTCCCAGCGCTGTGTGTCTATCGCTACATAATATCACTGGCTAATGTCTGTCCGTCGCTGATTGCTCCTGCGATCTGTCGCATTCCTGTGCGGAAACAAATGCGATTCCCATTGCTTAACACCAACCAACAACCCCACAAAACACAAGCACCCCTAAATAGCTGGGCCAATAATCGCATGGCCACTACTTTATTCCGACCTGAGCAGTCGCAAGTTGGTTGCCTAGCGATTTGTCTATGGAGTGCGCTATGTATTTACACCCCCCCATTTTCTTGTCTCAGGTGGTGGTTGTTACGATTGAAATCGAAGCGACTATGGGAAGTACCCTGGCATCCTGCAGGAAGAAAATCCTTCTCTTCTTTACCCTGGTGCTGTGGGAGTCATCCAGGTGAGCTCATGTACATTTCTGCTGATTTCCCCCAGCCTGCGGGCTGTATGATAAGGGAGGCTGCTCTATGTTGCAGTGCGAGGCGCAGCTCTATAGCATTAATGCTCCATTGAGCTCATTAGTACTAGTCACTCCAGCAGAATACAACTTACTGTAGCATTTTTTTTAAAAAAAATATTCTTTATTTTTCCAAAAACAAAGACATTGTGATATTTAATTATTGGACATAGTGAAAAGGAATAACATCCAAAATGCAACTTACAAATTGTTATTGTCCTGTCATACTGCTAATATATATATCATTTCACCATTCCAACAGGTCTATGCCATAGTTCTATTTGCTATTACTGTGCAGAGAATAGTATAGAATCCCATTTTTGGTTATGTTATAGGTGGATAATTATTTATACATTCCCTTCACGTCCAGACCACGTTAGTATTATACGAATAGATACATTACAGCAATGCCTCGACGTTTATGGATTATTAGACAAGGATAACGAACAAGATAATTAAATAAAAACAGAAAAAGAAAAAAGAAAGAAAGAGACTGCTCTGTAGTCGCAAAAAAGTCGAGAATTTACCACGAAATTCACGAAACGGCAAAACAATCGCAATTAGCGTAAATTTTGACGCCAGCATTAAAGTCAATGGGCATCCGGATAATGTTTCCGACACACAACCAAATTTTTTTGCCAAATGCATTTGCCGGCAGCGAAACGTGGAAAATCGCCATGGAATCACGTCTGGCAAATTTATTCGCCCATCACTACTGCTCAGTCGTTCCCTGCTCATTATAAACATTTATGATAATATATCAGATTTTTCCATGGGGCATTATTAATATACAACATCATGTAAAAGCTCCTGGTCCGTTTATTGGCGAGTATGAGATTCTGCCTCCAAAAAGTATCACACGAGGGGACCAAGTTTAAACAAATAAATCTTGTTTTCCGTGAGCAAAACTTAGAAGTTCTTCTATGCGCAAAATAAATCCCATTTCTTTCTGCATTTTAGTTTTTAATAACAGACACATCACTGGTTTTGCCTCAGGGGACATATTCCAATTGGCTTTAGTGTGGATAGGAACTTTATTTTGATATTGAACAATAAGTTCAGTGTTGTTGTGCAAACATTCATGAAAGCACTGTGCAATGTGTCACCGTCATTGGCTCCTTATTTTGAGAAACAGGTGCTGTACATGAGACTGAATAGATTTTGTTATACAGAATGTATTATCTGTAAGGTTTTTTCATATGGAAAAGTCATGATCACATAACAGAGCAAGAGAATGTCCAATCAGAGAGCAAAGGGAAGTGCAAAGAAAGGTGATGGTGCAGTGTTTTTGGAACTGTCTTTCCCCCCACTGTCTAAATACTAAAAGCGATATGTCTGTTAACCTCTAGGGGGAGACAGAGCGCAGCCTCACAGCAGTTCCTAAGTTGCTTTATTAAAATCGAAGTTTCTCTTTGAGTTGCCTGTAATAATATAGGCATGCATTCATGATACTTGTGTTGAATTGATTTATTTATACAGGGATCTGTTATCCGGAAACCAGTTATCCAGAAAGTTCCAAATTACGAAATGAACATCTCCCATAGACTCCATTATAATCAAATAATCCAATTTTTTTTATAAATGATTTCCTTTTTCTCTTTAATAATAAAACAGTAGCTTGTACTTGATCCCAACTAAGATATAATGAATCCTTATTGGAAGCACAAGCAACCTATTGGGTTTATTTAATGTTTACATGATTTTCTAATAGACTTAAGGTATGAAGATCAGAATTACGGAAAACCCCAGGTCTCGAGCATTCTGGATAACAGGTCCCATACCTGTAGTATACAGCACCCATAATACAACTGCTATTTTGTCTTAGCAGTTGTTTTGGAATGCGTTTTAATGTCCTCATTGATGTGACCACAATAAACTGTTCATCATGGGTACAGGCGGGTATAGGGGGGTCCTGCATGTCGATCAACAGGGAACCTATAGGTGTGTTGGAGAATTAAGAATGATTCCCAGTGCAGCAGATTTAGATAAATATCTTATCTGCTGCTTTTAGTTGGATGATTTTACCTGGGCATTTTGGAGAAGCCAATCAACAACAACAACAAAAAAACATTTTGATGCAATTGCAGCGTTTCTCAGCTTAGTCACCTACTCTCAGGTGTATGACACCATAGACTCCCACAATTTTGGATTTTGTATTAGTTCAGTTGAATGTAAATCGTATGGCAGTTGTACGTGGAGGAGGGAAAGAGTGTGGGCAACTGAACATCGTTTCATTCTGTATTTGAAATAGTTGCTTGTCATTATTTATGCAAGTTGAAGAAGTTGATCCTTCTTCCATCCTGGAAAGATGGAGAAAATGATGAGCACAATGTGGATGTCAGGCAATCACTGCTTCTACAAGGCATACACCTTTATGCACCTCACTCTTTGTAAGCATCTAAAGAGTTAAATTGTTTCTACAGTCTAAAAGGAGGCTATATTTTTGATATTTTTATTTTCACTGATTCCATACTAATTTTACTAGTCATGTGGCGTCTTAGTGTTTCTTAGAAAAAGAGACAATGAGAAAACCACATATAATATAAAGGGCATCTAAACCCCCCAAAAATATGCTACCTGCATAGATAGTTAACACTAGTGTTGCTGGCAGTTTGTCTCTAAAAGGGAGCCAAAAGTGTGGTGTAAGCATAAGCAGTATACTGTACCTCTGCTAAATATCTCGGAAATCTCTAAAAGTAGAAAATTAACGGAAACTGCAAAAGTGCTCTCAGGAGCAAGTACTCTGGGTAAGTTTATAAAAATTAATTTTTTTCTTTAAATCCCCTTTAATGAAGATACATTGTTTTTTCCCCCTAAAGTATATTTGTTAGCATCTGTAGCACAGATCTGTGCCACATACAGGTGCCTTAGGGAACATCTCACTTAATCAACAATAACGTCTCCAGTTGAATCTGCATTCTCCTAATTTTGCACGGTGTCTGCTATTGTTTTGTCTCCTTGTAGTAACCCTACTGGGAGAGCCCACTGATTAATTGCTTCTAAGCCTGTTAATACGTGATCAGTGCTACTTCTGTAAGGCAGCTTGATGGCAAATTATCTATCTATATAAAATGATCTCTATCTATCTATCTATCTATCTATCTATCTATCTATCTATCTATCTATCTATCTATCTATCTATCTATCTAGTATCTATCCATTCTCTCTCTCTCTCTCTCTCTCTCTCTCTCTCTCTCTCTCCCTCTCTCTCTCTCTCTGGGGCATGTTTACTAACATTGGAGATAAATATTTGGAGAGATTTCTGGAGATGTTGCCCATGGCAACCAATCAGCAATTAGATTTAAACAGCCAGCAAAGATCTGATTGGTTGCTATGGGCAACATCTCCAGAAATCTCTCCAAATATTTATCTCCAATGTTAGTAAACATGCCAGTCACTCTCTGTATCTAACTATCTATATACTATCTATCTATCCATCATCTATCTATCTATCTATCTATCTATCTATCTATCTATCTATCTATCTATCTATCTATCTATCTATCTATCTATCTATCTATCTATTTATCTATCATATAACCCTATCTAAGTATGTAGCTGTCTATCTATCTATCTATCTATCTATCTATCTATCTATCTATCTATCTATCTATCTATCTATCTATCTATCTATCTATCTATCTATCTATCTATCTATCTATCTATCTATCTATCTATCTATCCATCTATCTATCTATTTATCTATCATATATCCCTATTTAAGTATGTAGCTGTCTATCTATATACTATCTATCTATCTATCTATCTATCTATCTATCTATCTATCTATCTATCTATCTATCTATCTATCTATCTGGTTCATCTGCTGTAAACCTCCCCTTTGAGTTTCATAAAATCTTGGTCTTCATCAATTCTTGATGTTTTCCATGCTCAGGACAGGATTGAGTCAATCCCAGACATTCTTGAAGCGCGAGGCTGTATTAGCTCAAGCCACTTATGCAGTTAAGCAATTTCAGAGCTGCACTGCCCTCTCAGAAAGAGTACACACTCCTATTATGATTCATTTGGCTTCTGAGCTCTCACACATCACAGGGAGATTATACATCACTGCTTAGGGAAAGTTAAGCCTTTAAATAAATATATGATATGCAGAAGTTTAGCCTGACAGAACCTGCTGACAATGTAATTTTTAATAATTAAAGTCAAAATATTTACTAACAATCAAGTACTAATATTATTTTAGTACTTTATTTTTAGCTTTTCTAATGGATTCTTTGGCAGCTTTTTTAACAGAATATTTTAAATTAAAAATATACAATTATTAAAAGATTATTTATATATACAATGAATAAACGTGAACCCCAAATGGATGTTCTACTGAACAATATTGGATTGATGGAAAAACACATACATTTCATACATTTTGATGGGTCCTTCCAAAATAATGTCATCCACAACAGACCAACCCATGGACTCCTTTTTTAAGGACAGTCTGGCCACTGGATGGCGCTGCTTTATTGGAATGTATGTATGAGATAACATTTTCCTACCATTTTCGGAATAAATACAGATTTATTTTTTTTACTGTTATCTGTGCAGGGTAAACCTTGGCAAAATGATCTGCTGAATAGCCTATGGTAGAATAAAGAGTGTATTTTAATATTCAACAGGCAGTAGAAAATGAGGACAAAGTTGAGCAAAGAACATTGCTTCTTGGCATATCTACCCATTATATGGAATTGGTGGGATGTGGTTATATTATTGGTCTTGACTAAGGTATTTTCCATAGGAACCAATGTAACAATATGATAGGGTGCTCTGTATATAAATAAGTGTAGTGAAATGTGTATTCCTCTGTGAACTGGAAGTGGAATGCCCTGTGCTGCAAGTACCCCCAAAGTGTGGGCAGCAGTTACCTTACAGGTTCCAGTGCCAATGCACATAGTTTAAAATTAAAGCAAATTAATACCTGCCCCCCATTTATATAACCACAAATGAAAATATATGGCAGGGTGGGTGCACACAAAAATTATGACCCCTTAGATTGGTAAAAAAGAACGAAGAAAACACAAAATGTGTTTATTTAAATGTGTGATTTGTTTTATTGACATGTTGCATTGCTAAGTTTATATACAATATATATATATATACAGTATCAAAAATGTATAAAGCTATGGCACTTACTGATGGCTAACAGAATGCAGTAAAGTAATAACACAAGCATATATATTCTTTTTGTTGTTGCCTAGACAAGTTCTGGGGGATACCGTGGATAATGATGCAAAGAACAACATTACCATTTTTACAAGGATTCTAGACAGACTTCTGGATGGCTATGATAATCGGCTGAGGCCTGGACTAGGAGGTAACCTTTCCATGTATATATACGTATATATATGTTATCTTGTATCCTGTAAATATGCTACAATATTATGAAATATAGCTTTGGCGTATGTGAAGGTGTGTGACATAAAATCTAAGTACTGCAATATGAATACTTTACTTTGTACAGGTATGGGATCCATTATCCATAAACCTGTCATCCAGAAAGCTCCAAATCACAGCAAGAAAATCTCCCATAGACTCCATTTTGATCAAATAATTAATTATTTTTTTAAATGATTCCATTTTTCTCTGTAGAAATAAAACAGCACCTTGTACTTGGTCCCAACAAAGACATAATTCATCCTTTTTAGAGGCAAAACATTTCTATTGGATTTATTTATTTAATGAATGAATGCATGAATTAATTAATTGTTAATTAATTATATAAGATTTTGTACCTCCTGTCCTCTTGGGGAATGTTAAGAAGAGCCTAAGTTTAAATGCCCTCCAGGCATGAAACGCTTTGTTTTGAGATGCTTTTTCATTAAAAAAATAGCTAATATTGTCGATACCTTTTACCAGCTTAGTTGCCCTTCTCTGTACCCTCTCTAATACAATAATGTCCTGTTTGAGTGATGGAGACCAAAACTGTACGGCATATTCTAGATGGGGCCTTACAAGTGCTCTATATAGTGTAAGAATGACCCCCTCCACCCTTAAATCTATGCCCCTTTTAATACAGCTCAAGACCTTATTTGCCCTTGATGCTGCTGACTGGCATTGCTTGCTACAGCCAACTTTATTATCTACAAGGACTCCAATGCCCTTTTCCATTATGGATTTGCCTAGTGCAGTACCAATAAGGGTATAAGTGGATATTTTTATATCCCAGGTGCATGACTTTACATTTATCAACATTGAATCTCATTTACTACTTACCTGCCCAGATTGCTAAGATATAGTTAGTGAATGTGGCAATTAAGAGGCACTTTCACATAGACGTTACTTGGAATAGAATTACATTTTCTGGCATACCTTATTTAGGTGCATATTCCCTTTAAATCAAGTTACAGGGCTGTTCTGAGAGATGAGACACCACTATGACACTAAACTGTCTCCAGCAATCCCCCGTTTCAGAGCTTTGGATGGCACTCACTAATTCACACATTCTCTCATACTCTGAGAACTTCTGCAGGGCAATAGCACACGGCTGATGGCAAAGCAAGGGGGTCTGAAGTCACTGATGAGAGCTGCTAGGCTTCGTAATTCTGCTTTGCCTCTAGCCATGTGCAATGACCTTATGACAAGGACTAAACTTGGTCTATAATTAGTTCAAGGCTATATTTGCCATTTAAGATGAACCTGCACTGTGACATAATGCTGCTTTAGCTGTTTCTGTTACCTTTGTTCAAACATCCCCTAATATAGCTACTAAATTACCAACTACATCATTTTGTTTATTAACAAAATGCTTTGCTACAGGGATGGAGCAAACATTGGCATGTAGCATTTATTTCAATGGGAAAATGTGTGATAATGATCCATTTAAATGAAGTGTCATGATTGAAGTCTACATTAAACTAGTCTATACTATATACGGATCTGTACCTTCCAACTGTCAATTATTTTCCTGATTCCACTTCAAAAGAAGGTAGCAGTTAACTGAACAAGATGGAGTTAGAATGGATGAGGACATGTGTGGAAAGGGACAAGCCTCCTGCATTGGGTTGGAATACCTGCAAACAGGGTAGAGTATTCTTGATGCCCTTACTGTGCAAGGAGTCCTCTTGCACCCTTTATGTGTGGGTAGTGAGCTATTGGAGGAAAGAATATACTTTTCTCTACACAAACTAATCCACACCATGACATCACTGTGGATAGAGTTAAATATGCAGGTAAGTGGGTACTGATCGAGCTAGGGGTAAGTGATAATTGGTCAAGTGTCTGCCAAAACAGGCCTGCGCAGCTCTATAATGTATGGGCAAATAGACGTGAATATTAGGTCTCATTTAGACAAGTTCTCTTTGCGTATAGTTTGTAGTGATGGGCGAATTTGCGGAGTTTCGCTTGGCCGAAAAATTTGCGAATTTCGCGCGAAATTCACGAAACGGCAAAAAATTCTCGAAACAGCGTCTTGTTTTTGACGCCGGCGCCCGATTTTTTACGCCGGCGCCCGTTTTCGACGCCGTCAAATTTTTTTGGGCGAATTTTTGCGGGCGTTTTGCGAATTTTGAATCGCGCAAATCAGCCGCAAATTCGCGCCTGTCGAATGGATTCGCCCATCACTAATAGTTTGTAATGGATGCAAAATTGAACAGCACTTCCAAATATGTTATTTATAAGTGAGTCCTATTGACTTTAATGTGCTAATTGCCATATTTAATCGGAAGTGCCTTGATTTTAGCTGAAAAGCCTTGTTTGTGAATGGCAGTTGCATGGCTTTGGTGAATAAGACCCTTTAGATTTTATACAATTAACATTTCCCTCGACTAACACAGACCGATGACGCATTGCTATCAATAATTTATCACCCAAGAATAATTTTTCCTCTGTTATTAGTGACCTGCCATATAATTCCCAATTTATTGATGTCAGGTTTGCAGTTCTGTAATTAACTGGTTGTGATGGGCAAAATATTGACTCGGCTCCTGTTTCACCGTTCAACAGTGGTCCTGCCTAAATTAGATGAAAGCCCACAGCAATATCAGATAATTCATTATTCTGAATTAACTTGGATTCTCAGTATTTCATTTTCCGTGCCTTTGGGTGTAGCAAACATTACAATTTTCATGAAGTGCGTGTAATACGTATCTCTGAAAAGTACAAAATGTAATAATTGTCAGAAAGTGACATCTGAAATCAGAATTTCCATATAAATCAGCTAAAAAGGTAGACATTTGCAAAGTCCCAACCCTTTATTTTATGATCTTTATTAAAATTGGATATATTCCTTTTTTTTAATTCAGAATTATATAAAGGGGAAGTTTGACAACCTTTCTGCTTTTCATTCACATAAACTAGCGGCCATGTGAAAGTATCTGGGGCTTCCATGGTTACTTCTTTGCACGTTTGACAGTTCTGGTATTAGTGTGCAGATCAGGGGTTAAAGTAGAGACCCAGGAAAAAGATTGCTAGCTCTGCAGTATTCTGCACAAGTATTATCTGTAGGCTCCATGAGATTAAGTGATATGCTCAGTGTCCCAAGAAGCTGATGCAGCAATGGTACCCTTGTGTATCTGGCTGTTATCCTTGTGTGGGTTGAGGCTTAAGGTTATAGGGGGTGAGGGCTTATTATGCTTTGGATGGCAGAATGAATCGGAGCTCCTGGTATAACTAATTGTGTTGCAGGCTGGAACTGCTTAGTTTGGCAAATAATAAAGAAGATAAATGTGTCCAGTGCTTAAAGGCAGTTTAATTGGTTTCTGATGAGTCTGATCCTAGTGTGTGTAGTGGGACAGGGATTGATGGGAATAATGAACAATCTCACTAAAGCATTGTGTAACATGATGGTGCATATATAAATAAAGGATTTTGAATGCTAATAAATGCTGAATCTTCCCTTTTTGTGTGATTTTTAATGTGCAATTGAAAGAGGAATGACCTGTCAGCGCAGCGCGGCCGGTTGACTTAGAGTAGAACAAATACAAATTCAGATTCTATAAGAGTCTGAGTTACAGATTATGTTCTTTTGCACTGTAGCACTGCACCCCTTATTCTACATTTACCAAATAAAATGTATATTTGAGGTTTAAAAAAAAAAAAAAATCGAATTAAAGAGCACAATTTAAGTGGCTGGGTGTGCTTGTCTAGGTAGGATCTTAGTAAACACAGCTGCTTTATCATATATCAAACTGAAGGATTCCCAAACGTTCAATATTTTCCCCATTTATCAGGATAATGACCGGGTTTTATCAAATGGATACATTTGTCAAAAAAGTTTCACGTGTCAGTTCATCAGGCTGCTATGAAAGCTATTCTGCTCTAAGGTTGTTAGAGTTCAGCAGCCCTGGGATCTAACACTTGTTCATTCTAGGGTGGAAAGTAAATTGTTACATCCTTCTTCTGCAATCAATCTACATGTCATTTTCCCTTACTTGTTTCTGCTGGACCACTATTTTGTCTATATATTTAGGTCCCTTTGTTTACTTCTGTTGTTGCAGTTTGCAGTCCCTGCTATTCACTCAAGTGTTAATTCTTTCAGCTTTTCCATTCTAACTTACTTTTATCCCCCTCCACCCCCAACGCCTTACCAGTTTCAGTTTGTCTTGACCTCCCCTGCACCTCCTCTATTGATCGTACATATTAAAATGCAAATATTTGCCTCATCTTCCTGCCAAAATTCAGAGGCTGACGATGCTGCGTTTATTATGTAATAAAACCACCTTGTAAAATGTATAATAAGTTTGTCACATAAAACTGAACATTGCATTAGCAGATGGTGCCTATTTCAGCAACAACTGGAATGTTTGTCACCTAATCTGAAATAAAATGTTTATATTTTCTTGCTTATGTTGGGCCCATGTGTAGTTATGAGTCAGAAGCCATTTAACAATCTTTATGGAAATGATTATCTAAAAGCCGCTTGGTCACGGACTGTTTTTTTTCTCGCTGGAGCTGGAGCTATATTTGGCCAAAACCTTTTAGCTTTGTATGTTTGATACACACAACAATAGCTCAATTACAGGGAAACGTCTCAATGAAATATAGATTTTGTGTGAATAACGCAAACACACACAAACAACATTCGGTGGGTACAGGTGGTATGGCTGCAGGGGGTGATACCAGTACTGATACTATAGGGGGAATTTACTAAACTTCCACTACCTCATTGCATTTGTACAAATTTCCCACATTCAGTTGCACATTCCATCCCAAAGTAATTTTGTCAAATTGGGCTCTTATAATTTTGTATAGTTGGGCTTAGTCACTGAGCACTAAGGGGCAGATTTATCAAGGGTCGAAGTGGATTCAAGGGAATTTTCGAAGTAAGAAAATTCGAAATTCAAAGTAATTTTTTGGATACTTCGACCATTGAATAGGATACTACGACTTCAAATTTACTTTGATTCAAAGTAAAAATCGTTCAAATATTCGACCATTCGATAAGTACTCTTTAAAAAAGTACTCTTTAAAAAAACTTTGACTTCAATGCTGAGCCAAATTAAACCTTGTGAAGTGCTATGTTAGCCTTCTACAACCATTTTCTAAGTCTTCACACATCAAAGTAAAATCTTTCGATCGTACACTAATGATTTTACTTTGATCGTTCGATAGCCAACTTCGGTGAAAAATACTTCAACTTCGATATTCGAAGTCGAAGTATTGCAATTTGATGGTCGAATTTCGAAGTTTTTTTTACTTCGAAATTCGACCCTTGATAAATCTGCCCCTTACTGTCTCCTGTTCCAAATTGTACCTATGGCCGCAGAGGAACCCCCGAAGCTACCACCACCTCCAGACCAGGCAGTTGCTATAGGGCTCCCTTAGCATCACACATTAATAGGCGCAGAACATGTGCTTCTACAGAAATAGGCACATGCATCACTCTCACACAAACACCTGAAATCACGTCAACTGGACTTGAAAAACGTGTATCATAGGTGGGATTTATGGTGAAGTGAGAGCAGAATTGGGTTAATATTTACACTCTGGCTGCATTTGTGCCAGGGCTAATGCCGTCTTGTAATTGCAATAATGCAGGAATTCTGGAAGAATGCCGTATTACGGGGATTGCACTTGAAATTGCATTCTACTCGCTTCAGTTGTAAATTAACCCTTTGGAAACCAGTATTTATGCCTTGTCCTACTTTCTCTCTCTTTTCACCAAATTACAGATCTTACACAAAATAATAGTTCTGTGTGATATTAGGATTTTCAAAGAGCTGATGCTCATTGAATTATGTTGAAAAAAAAAAATCTAAACTGCTTGATAGAGATGGCGCGAACTGTTCGCCGGCGAACTTGTTCGCGCGAACATCGGGTGTTCGCGCTCGCCGGAAGTTCGCGAACGTCGCGCGACGTTCGCCATTTTGGGTTCGCCATTGTTGGCGCTTTTTTTTGCCCTCTCACCCCAGACCAGCAGGTACATGGCAGCCAATCAGGAAGCTCTCCCCTGGACCACTCCCCTTCCCTATAAAAACCGAAGCCCTGCAGCGTTTTTTTCACTCTGCCTGTGTGTGCTGAAGAGATAGTGTAGGGAGAGAGCTGCTGCCTGTTAGTGATTTCAGGGACAGTTGAAAGTTTGCTGGCTAGTAATCGTTTTGATACTGCTCTGTTATTGGAGGGACAGAAGTCTGCAGGGGTTTGAGGGACATTTAAGCTTAGGTAGCTTTGCTGGCTAGTAATCTACCTTCTACTGCAGTGCTCTGTATGTAGCTGCAGTGGGCAGCTGTCCTGCTTCTGATCTCATCTGCTGACTGCTGCAATAACAGTAGTCCTTGTAAGGACTGCTTTTATTTATTTTTTTGTTCCAATACAGAGCAGTATCAAGCAGATTACTAGCCAGCAAACTTACTATCATCTGTCCCTGAAATCACTAACAGCTCTCCCCCTACACTATCTCTTCCAAGCACACACAGGCAGATTTTTCAGATACATTTTTGCCCTTGATCCCCCTCTGGCATGCCACTGTCCAGGTCGTTGCACCCTTTAAACAACTTTAAAATCATTTTTCTGGCCAGAAATGTCTTTTTTAGATGTTAAAGTTCGCCTTCCCATTGAAGTCTATGGGGTTCGCGAACCGCTCGCATTTTTGCGCAAGTTCGCGAATATGTTCGCGAACTTTTTTTCCGACGTTCGCTACATCCCTACTGCTTGAGAGTATTTCCCCACCAGCATTTACATATAGTGGTGCATGGTACATATAGGAACAATCAGAAAACAAATAGAAAAAAAAATGTTGTTGTGGTCATATAAATAGATAAGTGGATAAATGTTTTGAATAAGTACAGGATGTATGTGGCCAGATGTATTGGGAGTTTCTGCAATCTTACTATATCTTTAAAATTTACATTTCATTTATAGACTTATCAGTTTGCTTCATGGTGTGTCACTGCTGACACTGATCTTTATGTTAGAATGTAGTAAAACACGCATCCTTTTTTCACACGTACAGTGGGCTGAGTAATTCATGTCCAAATTCAGCAACTCACGACTTCAGCTATAAGTTCTGAATACCAAGTCAGTACGGAGGTGAACATAAGGGGAAGGCCACACATTCAGTGCCCATGGATTTAGTGATAAGCTGTGCAAACAATATCCTTGGGATTGGACAGTCAATTCAGGAAAATGTGACAGCTGCCACTCATCCATGAAATATAAATCCTCTGTCCAGTAGAGTAAGAAAAAACATTTTTGCAAACTAAATCTCGGACGTGACGCGGAGGGAAACAAACTTAGCCAACATATTTCATGGTTTGTAACCTTTGCACAGAACAGATTGTTTAGCATATTTTACTTTGTGTCTGAAGTAAACTTCTCTGACTTACATGATCATGAATGTCACTTCTCCCATGCTTCCAATGCTCCTATACCCAGTCAATATTATTACAAACGTAACTATTTCTATGTAAATACATTACATTTTATTGATTTTACAAATACATTTATGAATATTCAGTTCTTATTTATTTTAGGAGTTTGTGTATTGTAATCAGGGTTTGGGGAATGTGTTAAGTGATGGCTTTCACTTGTATTTAGTGTTTGTCTAGGAGCTTTGCTATTGCCTTGTCCTTGGAGCCATATCTACAATTATATTTAGTCTCTGAATTAAGATTTTATTTCTGATACAGAGTGCAGTCCTCTCACCTCTAATGACATGATGGTGAATGAAGTGTCCTATGGGCACCCCAGCCTCAACAAGATATATTATTTCTGCAAGTATGTGAATATATAATAACACAAATATTGTTTAGGAATATGCAGTTCCATTCATATTACACTGAGATAAAGAGGTCTGCAACTAATAATGCATTAACTGTTATTTACAGGCAAATCATAGCAACTAGCAAAAGGCTTACCCTAGTAACTTCCTTCCCTGTACCAGGGCTCCCTATACACCAGCGGCGAATCATGGGGATTCACTACTCCAGACATTTTTATTACTGTAGAACATTTAAAGCTTTACAATTTCTGTGTCCTGATTTGGGTAACTTCTTCCAAATGAGATTTATGAAAAGTGAGATCTGATTAAGTAAAAGCAATACTGACATGTTCAGGGACAAAGGGTTATTTTCAAACCATTTTGTACCTAGAGAGAAATGTAATCATGCTTCTAAGTCTTCTGATAGAAAGCTGTGCTATTGCGTCTCCTTAGAATAAATGATGATTATGAACTTCATAAAAAGAACACTGAAATGGATGCAAAATTTCACATGCATCGAATGTGCTTCTGCCTATATATGCTCCTTGCACTTACACATATTGTATTTGCTCTGATGCAAGTGCATGTATTGGTGCAAAAGAAACTTGGAACTTGTCAGTATATCCAGATGTCCCCTAGCAAGTTGTACAAACAGGCGCTACTGACTTGCTCCAAGTGAATTAAGCTAATGGCAATGTCACAGTTTTTGCAAATTCCAGTGGATGCAACGTAGCGTGTCACACTGACTCTGGAATTCTGGGAAAAAAACATTACATTATGAGAAAATATGACTATTTAAATCTGTACATTGCACAGTGCTCTGCATGAAAGAAAGAAAGAAAGAAAGAAAGAAAGAAAGAAAGAAAGAAAGAAAGAAAGAAAGAAAGAAAGGAAGGAAGGAAGGAAGGAAGAAAGAAAGGAAGGAAGGAAGGAGGTTTATGGGTTGAGGAAGTGCAGCAGACCAGATCAGGTGAATTTGAAAATCAGGTAGAATTGCGATCAGTTGAAGCAGTGAGGGGAGTCAATCAGCCGATCTCAAGAGAGACCAGTGGAAGTGTTTAAGGGTCCAGGGAGCACAGAAGCACCAGGAAAACAATAGACATGAATGGATATGTGTAATAGGGGAGAACAAAGCAAACGTGTTTTGTCAGACAAATTTTCCCTGTGGCCAAGACCACTTTATTTCACATTGTTTAAAACTGGGAGAGCTGCAAGTAGCCAAAGTGAAATTATCACTCGAAAACGTTTCCTCTGCTTTGTCGATGTTCCATTATCAGGATGGAGTTATATTGTTATGGGACAAATCCAAGGCAGCAAATGTAACTGCAATTTCTTTATTGGGGAGTAGAAAAACATGTTTCGGGCTACTCCCTTTATCAAGTGGTTTTCGCAGGATAACCCGTGGGACAAGGCGTTAAGAATATTTGGTGAGTCGCAACTACTTTTTCATTTGCATTATCAGGATCAGGTTTCAACACTCGACATGGACATGTTTTTGGAACATTTTGGAACTTTGATATGCTGATAACCGATTTGAAAATATTAAAATCTTTCTAAGGTGCCAGTAAAAGTTACTAGTACTAGTAACTAGGCTAAATATAACAATCTTTTCAGTTGGATTTTGCATGATTTGGAAATCTGGTTAATTTGCTTGATTCTTAGGGGTTACCAGTGTAAACATGAAGGGGGTTATTTATTAAAGTTTGATTTTTTTTTTCTGGTCAAACTTTTAAGGGGGTAAAACACAATTGTTTCATAGAAAAAAAACTCCAATAGTATTAAAAGTCCTAATAAATTAGTACTCCAACTCAGACCTGCCGAGTTCATGTAGAAGTCAATGGCAGATGTCCCGTTTATATCCTGATTTGTGATTTCGGGTGTCAAATCCAAAAAAGTCCTTACAAAGTTGCAGTTTTCAGCGACAATTCCAAAAATTCGTATGATTCCGATTTTTTTCACGATTTTATACGGTTTTTTACCGCTCAAGAAATTTTCGGTCATACCACACCTGCCTAAAGCTATATTCCCTGCAGAGCATTATTGCTTTGTGGGACAGTAACGGAAATACAGCTCCCTTACATCTGCATTGTTATAACTGCTCCCATTCCTCACCTAATGGTAGATATGAGAACATCACTTAATAGGAAAAATCGAAGTCAGGTTAAGCCAAATAGTGATTTCGTCAGTTACATTAAGTAGGAGAAGCATACGATTATCTAAAAGCATTTCTTTTGTGCTGGCTCTTTCTGAAATCACATGACCAGGAGCAATGACCTGAGATGGCTGCCTACACACCAATGTTACAACAACTTACTTGTAGTATAACCTGTGTAATTTAGTAATTAAAAACTATAATTAGCTTAAAACATACATATAAAATCATGACAGAATCCCTTTATAAAAAAGTCTACTTGACACTGTATGTAATGATATAATAACACAAATAGTGTTTAGTAGTGATGGGCGAATTTATTCGCCAGTCGCGAATTTGCGGCGAATTTGCTCGATTTGCCATCAGGGAATAAATTTGCGAAACGCCCGCAAAAATTCGCCTGAAAAAATTCGCCGGCGTCATAAATTTTTTTTGCCGGCGCTGAAAAAAAACGGACACTGGCATCAAAAATTGCCGCCGGCGTCAAGAAGAACGGACGCCGGCGTCAAAAACGAGACAACGGCACTATTTTGCGAATTTTTCACCGTAATTTTTCGGCAAAACGGCGCATATTCGCCCATTACTAGTGTTTAGGAATATACAGTGCCATTCATATTGAATTGATATGGAGAGGTCTGTAGATAATAATGCACTAATTGTTATTTCTAGGCAAATCATAACAATATGCATAAGTATTACCCTAGTAACCTCTTTTGCTTTGCCACTAATTGTAGCACTACTATCTGTACACTTCCACAAACTTTGGCTAACAATGTTAGGGAGCATACAAAAAGAGCCTTTATTGTTAAGAAGTCAAAAGTTATTCAACCTTTAGGAGTTGCATTTGGTGCTACAATCCACAGTCCATTTGATAGTAAACCTTTGTAAACAAACTAAAACAAGATGAGTGGGCTGAGTGAGAACTTTTTAACATTTAAAAACGTTTAGGATATCTAGAGTCCGGACTGGACCTTTTAATCTACAATCCACATAAGTGTAAATTTTGATTGAATTTTATAGTAGATATTTTTCTCGTTTAAATGGCACCATGTAGTTTCTACTACTAAATGAATTGGTCACAATCTGAAGCAGGGGCTGGTTTGTAAAAAAACATTTCTTTTGGTTCAACGCATCAGAATTCACTGAACTAATTAGCTGAGTTCTTGTAAAAGTCACTGCACACATATTATATATTTTTAATGGGAAAGGCAGGGCTTGATGCTAGAAATGTCAAGCAAGCAACTGCTCTGGATGTACTTAATCAGTTTTCTTGGTCTAAACCATTATTGTACGTAAAAAACTATGGTTCTTTTACAGAAATGAGTTTCTGTTAACTTTTTTTTATTCTTCTCATTTTTTTTATTCTTCTCTATGTTAGCCTTAGTGTATGTGTGATCAGCACTCTCAGGTCTTAAAAAATATAAAAAAAATGTATTAATAAAAGAATAGAGACTAACGTTTCGGCCTACCCTAAGGCCTTTCTCAAAGTGCCAAAATCAACTTAGAGCATGTCTTTTAACTACCAACTGGCAGAAAAGCCAACAGCTGCAGCACTATCACATGATCAATGTCATGAACCATTAACAAACCAATAAAATATTATACTGAATATACATGCATTCCATATGTGTAAAATACATGGCTCTTTATACACATATATATATATATATATATATATATTGTAGAAGCTGGGGGGGATATATTGTAGATGGCCGGTATATCCCCATTCTTTAGGTTTTAAAATTACCTCTTTTAAAGACACCAGCCAGAGGTGGGCTGGACATGCAAGGGGTGTTTAATGGAGGTGAGCAGCAGGTGAAAGGGGGTGGAAGCTCACTGCTGTGTTAAACAGAAAAAGTTTGGTTTTCATGTGTGGCTACTCACTGTGGTGTTGGAGAAAGTTCTTTTCTAAAAGACTAGGGAGTTGTTGTTGGGACTTATTTGTTGCTGCTGTTTTGATTTTTATGCCACTGCTTGTCTGTGAGAGATTTATGTGAACTGAAGAAAATAAACTAAATGTTTTCTTTAACGTGGAGTGGCCTGCATGTTTGGTGAAAAAAAACCCCGCTGTGATCCCCCAAACATCACAATATATATATATATATATATATATATATATATATACACACATACATGTAAGATTTAACCAATGATTAATTTTCCAAAGAGGAATGAGAGATGGTACATTGTAACAGGGAAGTTGTGATTTAAGCCGTGCACAAGGCTCGGAAAATCTAACAAAAATATATTTTTTGATGTAACTCAACATTTTTTCAACCTGGATCTTTGAAGGCGAAATCAATTGGCGTAGGATTTGTAGGAAAGAACCTAGATAGATTCTCATTAGAAAAAAAGGAAACAATTAAGAATTGAGAAATGTGATAAAGAAAGGTATAGAATGAAGTAATAGAAGGCATTAGCTGGAGGGGGAAACATTAAGGTTTAACAAAGGTCACTTCTACATAGACTGACTGCAAGTGACTAGTGAACACAAAAATAAAATAGCAAAAATAGACACTTCCATTTAGTTCCAGAAAGAAAAATATATAGAAATACGCACCCTTTATCAAATTAATGTCTCCATATGCAGGAAAAACGAAATAGTGAATTATCCAGCTATTATTTTTAATGTTTCTGTGCTTCCTCTCAACTGGGCAATTATGTTTTCTTGTATTTATGGTAATGACATAGATATTGTTGATATGGCACAGATATTGTTGCGTATTGTTGATATTGTTCTACTTCTTACCCAAGAGAATGCTCCTTAAGGGACAGTAAGTATAGCTTGAAATATACAAAAGTAAGTAAAAATATAATATAATTCAATATCTGAAGTAGTGAAAAGTCAAAGTAAATGATTATTTATAAATATTATATATTTCTACATACATCTATAAAAAGTAGACAGTCATTCATTTTGTTCTGAATATTAGTAGATTAAAACTGTAGAAAGTAAAAATTCCCCTTCACAAAACTAACCATGAAAATTCAGTATACTAACAATTTTGGGTATGGGATCCATTAACCAGAAATCCTTATTCAGAAGCACCCGATTAAAGCAAACAATTCTGTTTTAAAAGAATTATTCATTTTGATTTGTAATTATAACAGTAGCTTGTAATTGATGGTAACTAAACCAAATTATGGAAGGATCCCTTGATCTCTTGTCTGGAAATCCCTGAGTCCCAAGCATTCTGGACAATAGATCCTATACCTGTAATACCTTTTGTGCCAAAATGTAACATTATAGTTGGCTCGATCAGTTGCTAATATGTATAATTTTATTTGATTATAAACATTCTATTGATACTGATTGTGTACATAGTATAATATATTAATCATTTTTATATATCTAATTGAAATTGCTGATTTTGACAAGGAATGCTATAAAATGTCTAACATGTAGTTTACATAGGGGTTAAGGTGCTTTTAGCCCCTACAATAACATAAACATGTTGCTAATTTCTTCCAAATATGGCAGTCATTTTCCATGAAGATTGTACCATCTAGATCTTCAAATCAGACTCCAATCCCATTGGTTGATTTGGAAGGCAAGATACAGACATTAATGTCATCTGTGTTGGACCACATGGAGAAATTATTATAAAATTTGCAGTAGGTGAAACCACAAGTTTCACCATGAAACTATACCAAAAAAGTTTACTCATTCCAGAATGTGTAAATGTCCGATTCATCTTAATACAGGTGATGTGAGGGTTGTAAAAGGTCAATATAATAAATAGTTGTAAGGCCTAGATCAGTTTGCTGAAATGTCTCTTTTTTTTTTTTAACTTCCGTGGATGCCAATAAATGGAAGATTTTATGGCTAAAAATAATATTGCAGTAATCCTATTTTAATTTGGTAAATTGTCTTTTCATTACAAATTAATGCTAAGATTAAATGGGTTGATGGATATCAGTAAATAGTTGAGGGAGTGCTGCATCTATTAAGAATAGATTGATATCATTAGGTGTTTTAGTCATCTTAGATAAAGTTTACTACAAGCGACAAATACTGCTTGGATGTTATATAACCAAGTGTGAAAACATTTAGGGGCCCATTTACTTGGCTCGAGTGAAGGAATAGAGGAAAAAAACTTCGAATTTCGAATGTTTTTTTGGCTACTGCGACCATCGAATGGGCTATTTCGACCTTCGTCTTCGACCTTCGATTCGAACGATTAGAACGAAAAATCGTTAGACTATTCGACCACTCGATAGTCGAAGTACTGTCTCTAAAAAATACTTTGACCCCCTAGTTCGCCACCTAAAACCTACCGAGGCCAATGTTAGCCTATGGGGAAGGTCCCCATAGGCTTCCTAACAATTTTCTGATCGAAGGATAATCCGATATTCGAAGTCGAAGAATTTCAATTCGGCAGTCGAATATCGAGGGCTAATTAACCCTCGATATTCGACACTAGGTAAATTTGCCCCTTACTGTTTACTATAAAGGGAACTAGATTTCCTTTTTGGGAATCACTTTAACGTATGTGCTGGAGGTGATAAGGGGGTAATATTTCAGTTATTACATCAGAGTGAAACACACTGAAGCACACTACATTTGAACCCTTTACTAGCCTTATTATATCAAGGAGGCATCACAGCAATCCCTGTCTCTAATCAAAGTATTGTTCAAAGCTGAGCAACAGAAAATACAAATTTGTGGTACAATTTGCCATACAGCTACTGCTGATGAAAAACAACTCTTGACTCAATGTTGATTGCCATAAAATCAGCTTAACTAAAAAAAATTGATTGTACTGTATTATTTTGGATTAGACAATGACTTGGAAAGGAAGGAATGTGCTGTAATGGGTCAGATGAAGGGAGTGGTATATATTAGGAATGTCGAGGCAGAATAAGTTGTACAGGTTTGGGACTGGAAACAACAGATCAAAGGGGAGATCTGGAAGGGAAAGATAAAAAATATAGTTCCTATCCAGCAGAAGTGACATTCAAATATGTAAGCTAGCAGTGAAAAGTGATTCAAGTTGATCTTTTATAGTGCTGTATTGTCCCAGCTTAGTGGTAGTAATACTTGCAAGTTGGTTATGGTATATACGACAAAAAATACGGCAAAAAGTTCAGGGTTGCCAGTGGTGCTCAATGGTCCTCTTTGGCACAGGTTTCGTGAGATGGGTGCACTTTACAGTTGCCTGCTCTTAAATGCCTACATCATGCGGCTGCAGAAGGTGGTTGGTGCAGCAGGCAGCCCATTTGTTTTGGCTGGCAGACATTTCAAGAAAAATGGTGGACATATAAAAAACATTTGTTTACAATGTTGATTCTATTGAAAAAAACGTCTGTAGCATAATTGGTTATAATTGTATTTTGTTAAATGCTTAATATTAATGCTTAAATAATAAGGCTGTGTGTGGCCCTTTACATCCCAACCTGGGGAGTCTGTTAATTTTTCTTGGACAATGGGAAAAAGGTATTGCCTAAGTGAGGGTTAATGTATTATAATGTATTATATTATATATTATAGATAACTGTACCTTCATGCTGCCCTAGTCACTACTGTAGAATATCTGGACAATGGCCACAGGCAATGCATAATGAAGGCTCATGTTAATATCCTTATTTAGCTAGATGCCCAGGAATTCGATTTGGGAATTAACACGATAATATTTCAGTTCAGATTTTTAAGCCTCATTGATTGTTTTAAACATATTAGGCCAGACTTCCACTTAGTCAATAATAGCATTTATCAAAGTGGTTAGAAAAGTCTAACAATTTTAGCACAAACTTTTGTCGTGAAAACATGCTGATTTCATCAATAACACATTACTAGGTTACAAAAAAAGTGTTCCACATTATACACAGACATTCTTTCACATACAGTATTCATATATATAGCTGATAGAATGGGAAAATAAGGCAGCAGTGTTCTAATTCGTATGTTTGGAAGTGTATGCTAATGCATTATAGGGGCATTATTCTCACCACTTATGGAGAAATGTTACACACAGGGAGTCAATTACAACCTCCAATACAGCTGCTCTTGGCCACAGGCAGTTGTGCAAAAAGTCCCATGAATTACATATACCGTGCTTGGCACATCTACAGTATCTTCCTACCATCACCTCCAAACCATGAAGGTAGCTCTAGGATACTCACAGCAACCTGCATCATTCACCTGCAGTTGCACCAAAAAAATAGGGCCTGAATATCATACTGGGAATTATAGCAACAAACACAATTGAGTCTGATGATCAGTTTTTAGTTTTCAAAGATCTTTGAATACTAAGATGCTCCCAGCAGCTCCCCATCTTATTTTCTGCTGATTCATAACACTCAAAAGAGGGCTTACATGATCTAAGATGGTGAGCTTCTGTGGAGCATTAGTATATAAAATACAGCATTTGTAGCATTACTCAGTTTTAGGCTTTGATTTAGTTTAACTGACATATACGGCAGGGACATCCAACCTGCACAAAACACATTTTATTTGTTACATGGTTATATTTCCGAAACAGCTGGAGGCCAACAACTTGGACTTGGAATCATATGAAACATTTCATCTTTTAAATTATATGTTTATTCCCTTCTTCTAAAACCCCGTCTGATTTCCTTTTTTTGAGATTGTCCTCTCCGCAGAAAAACAAAACCAGATCTGGCAGGATTAAATTTACAGCCTTTGAATTAGATTCTCACTCTGCTAGCATCCCACAGAGTCAATGGATAGAGTATAGTTCTGAGTGAGGTTATAAGAAGTATGTAGTTGTCAGACCCCAGGGAGATATCAGGAGAACAGTACAACATGTTTGGAGAATCAGTAACATTTTGGAGAATCAGCAAAACCCTGGCTGACAGTGTAGACACGAGGGAATGCAGGTACCTGGTCCTTGTGAAATACATGTGATTCACAGGGAAATACAGCAGGCAATGTAGAAAGAAACTATTCTGTAGAAAATGTTATTAACAACATATTTCAATCAAATGGCTCTTTTTCAAAACATTGATACTGACACTAAAAAATATTATTCAAAATATTAATGTGCATCAAAAGTTGCCTATAGCTCATGTTGATCGTTTTTCACTCAAAGGGCTGCTTTTGTAAGTAATTGTTACTTGAAGTTCCTAAGCCTGACTGTTTTGCAAACCTGACTATCCCTTCTCAACATGTCAGAGTTTCTAATGCCAACAGACTACTGAAGCTCAAATATGGCAGCAACCTCAGAGAGGAATATCGGGGATAAGATGGATAATGTAAAAGCATCTGTAAATACTTTTAAGGCAAAATTATAGATAGCACGCAAAGACAATATTATGATAGATATAAAATAAAGCTTCATTTCTGGTGTCAGCAATAAAACCACAACAAAAAACAATGCAGTTGCAGTAGTCGTGTATAGGGATGCGTCAAAGGATACAGCCTTTTTTCAGCAGTATTCAGCCAAATCCAAGTGCCTGACCCAACCAAATCCAAATCTTCAAAAACATGTGACTTTTAATCACACAGACAAGAAACATTTTTTAATTCTCCATGTCCTTATTTATACAAATTCAGGTTTGGATTTGGTTTGGTATTCAGCCAAATCTTTCAAGAAGGATTCAGGATTTGACTGAATCCCAAAAGAGTGGATTTGGTAATACTTGATGCCAATGCAGGTGTCTAGCCTCCTGTTCAGAATCATGATCAACTGCACTTACTGATATAGTGGAACTTGGAAGCTAACACCACCATCAAGCTATAATTCCAGGGTTCCCAGTGGGGGCTTGTGAGTAGGCACAGCAGACTTATGCTTAAAAAAATAACAAGTTGACATAATTTTGATGCAGAAAGCCAGAAGTGCCGCAACGCCGTCTTTGAACACAATTGTGAGAACTTTGAAGCATCAGGGTCAATTGTGTCAGATTCAACACCTCCGGCAGCCACAATTACCTTGAAAATGTGTCTGTGTGGAATGATAAGTTTACCTCGAATAGCAATTATTTTACGGCGCCTATCCAGTCATTTTCAAACCTTTTTATTTGCCCTACCCTGACAAACTATGTTTATGGTAATTCATAAAAATAATTTCCTTAATGACCAGGGTTTTTATTATGAATTGTGAGCGACTATTGGGCCAGATTTGATTCAGGGAGAAAAATGTATCTCGGTTTATCACTTGAAAAATGCATGGACAAGATTCAATTCAAGGACAAAAACGTTTCTCCAAATTCAGTTCTAGTTTTTTTCCATAGACTTCAATAGAGATTTCACGTGATAACCAGTGAGATAAGTTTTTTTGAATTGAATTGAGTCTCAAATGACTCGTCTAGGACTTTTCACAGGATAAACCTTTTTCTCACTGAATTGAATCTGGCCCATGTGAAGCAATGAAAAATGTGTAGCAATGAAAAGTTGTTCTTCTGTGTTTTTATAGAAAGAATTGTGAAATACTAGAACACGTATCACTGTGTAGAAGGTATGTGATCATGAAACAAAACTCAGATGTCCAAGTGCTGTTTAAAAACATTAAAAAATAAGGTAATAAATGATTGCAGTATCCCTTTAATTATGGTATATTTCTTAAAGGTAATCAGCATTATGAAAATCAGTCGACTCTACTGCTGAATTTTAATTGATGTATTTGTTATTGACTTTAACCGGTGGTCTTTTCTTTTAGACCGAGTGACAGAAGTCCATACTGATATCTACGTGACAAGCTTTGGTCCTGTTTCTGATACAGATATGGTGAGTCATTCTCTTTCACTCTGAATAATTTTACTGCTTTATTTTTAGATGTGCATAGACACAAATTTAACCATGGTAACATCCTTAAAAAGCTAAAACATTTAAAAGAATGATAATGTGGCAAAAATAAAAGAGATACAAGTTCATATAGTTGGTGCAAGAGAACTATGGGGTGCAAATGCACCCCTTAGTGCTCATTTAAAGAGTACTGATCTGTGCTCTGCACCTCGAACTGGATTAAAAACATGGAGACATTACCTATTTTGTGTGTCTGAATGGGCAGGAGATGAGGGCCCAACACGATTTCCTCCACAATTTTCCAATACACATCTGTAGAGATTGCTAAAACAATAACATAAAGTAGAGAGTTCTAATTAGGTGGAACCATGACCACTCTTGCAACGCACACTACCCAATCCAACCATGAATAGTCTTTTCTTCACCCCCATCTGCCACCCACTGATCAAAATAAAACCACAAGTGATGTCACCAGAGACCAGAAGCTGATGCTGTTTTAGATTGGGTGTGACATTGTTGTAGATTAGATCTAATGTTATCTGGTGGCAGTGAGAGGGCAAAGGTTGGTAAACTAAGCTTATATGACTTCAATCTAACCCATTGACTTGCATCCACAAATCCTACACACAACCCACAGGTACCCATCCCACTGCAGGAGAAGAAGGTAAAACATATACCATATTTGTTTGACATACTCACACTACCACCAGTACATAAATTGTCAATTGGTTGAACTGGTCCCATTCTTAATGACAAATTATGAAATGTAGTGCATTCAACAGGCTACAGTTTTAATTGCAACCCCCTTAGCTCTAGCTATGAGACATTCATGTATTATAAATCTTGTCCAGTATTGTGGCCCTAATCAAGATCAGTGTTAAACATTTCAGTTTTCACAGAATGAGAATACAAGTAGAAATGCCATCACATCTAACTGAAAGTGTTCAAAGGGAAAAGTCGTGATGTAGGATACAACTGAGAAACTCCCCAAGGAATAACAAAATAAAATACAGATTTTGTGTAACAAAATCTCTGATGTGCTAACAAATCCATGGGTGTTAAGGTTATAAATATACATTATAAGTGGCAATAGATTTTTCTGGAAACAAGAAAATCATGAAAGATGAAGCAGATCTTGTCCAAATGCAGTGGGCTAATAGACCTTGGATAATAATAGTCTCTATAGCCTCTATACTGTATGCATTTGATATAGTGGTCATCTGCAGTCTGTGTGTGCTTCAGGTGAAAATCAATAGTGAAAACTGGAGAAATGGAATTGGAAATGGAATTGTTTGAATGAGGAAAATAAGGCTGTGCCCTGAGAGAATAGCTAATCTCATAGAATATGTGGAGGTTTTGCTACTTGAGGATTTTTGTGTTATAACAATACAAGCAAATAAGATTACTCTTCTATGACAGCTTTTCTTTTTAGTGTACAAAATGATAGGAATATGGTCACCAAAATAAAACAAGAGAAAGCCCAGGCAGACTTTTATATCTGTTGCAACTTTTAGCTCCTTTTTCTTCTTCTCTTTGTTACTACTTGCTTCTACCTGACAAGTTCTCAGACAATACAAGGCTAAAAGTCAGTCTAAAAGCTATGTTATTTCCCCTACTTTATTGGGATCAGTTAACACTGGGAAGCTGTGTGCAACAGGAATAAAATAGTCTCAGTACACCATTTCTTTGCACTTAGAGCACAGCCTTTAAGGATAAATGAATTGCTGCAGGTCTCCGTGCCCCATTTCATAACTCAGAGACCTGTGCCCAGTCCCATGAGTACAGTGCTGCCTGCATTTGGCAGTAATAGATTCATAAGGGACAGGCAGTGGAAAGGCACATAAGAATCATGTGTGACTTGTGCGTCATTCCGATAATTTATGGATCAGCAATGTACATTTGTTCGGGGAAACATACTGGTTTAATTACTAAGGACTGGGGCATATTTTCAAGAGCATTTAGGGGCACACAACTGCAGAGAACAATTCTACCCTGGGTCTCGCATCACTCTTCACTTCTGTTTCAGGTGTTAGTAAGTAAAAAATTACTCCTTATGTTTTACAAATGAATGAACTTTGCTGAAATCATACTAGCGATAATTTTCGCTACCCTTATGGAGACATTACACTAAAGAGTTTAGCTTCTTGAGTCAGTAAGGAGAAAGTACATTCTCTAAAATATGGTGTATGGCCAAAGTGTCAAGTCAATAGGCAGAACAGATTTTCTCTGAACTATTGTTTATGGTGGCTAAAATTCTCCTGTTACAAACACTGATAATACTATGGCATGAACGTCACCCTGAGTGATGCACATAGTGCAGTGAAAGATGCATCTCTGCTGCAAAAATGGGCACATGAGTATTTTCCATGCTTGGCAGACACTGCACTTTTGATTTCATATTATCAGAATACAGACAGATGCATTTTGACCACTTAACGATTGATGATAGACAGCATTGGCAGTTTTGGCCATTTCCCCACAAGCCAAAATGCTCCACCACCACGTTTAGTCCAAAGCAAAACATTGGTAGCAGCATATCAAAGCACAATTTAGGAGACTGAATAAATCCTGAGAAACAACTAGAATGACTCATAAATTTGCTCTTTTACGTGTATGTCACTCATGGAAAATGAGTATCCTCTAATCTAGAAGCTCATAGTTCCCCTTTAACTATTTCAAAATAAAAGGATGTGTATTTTCTAATCATTTTGGAATTTCAGGTTTTCTGCCCTTTTCTCAAGAAATTATTGTAGGAAGAACAGGACATGAAATCAGTTTAATGTAAATAATACATAGTGTGGTGTAGAGTGCTGTTTCGGTCTAGCTCTAGGACCATCAAAAGCAAAATATCAACCAGTACAAATAAGTGTAAGTAAATAAGCAAACAAGTACAATTTTTCACCAGACGTGAATTTATGGCAAACTGTTGTGCTTCACCATCAGTGAAAAAACGGTCAAGAAAAACAAAGTGAAAAAAATACAAAACATTCACTTCAGTGCATTTTGTATGAAAAAAAAAACGGAAAATAAAAAATGCTACAAAAAATATGTCCATTGACCTTAATGGATTTTGTGTGAAAAAATGCAGAGTAAGAATGTCCATTGACTTGCATTTGGCAATGCATTTTGTGAATTTTAGCCAAAAATTTTCCGCAGTTTTGAGATTTTTTTGGCAAAGTGAAATAGGACTGAATCACTTATTACTATAAATAAGGATTTCATTGTTTAGTGCTGAAAATACTCCTGGAATGCACTACTGCATACATACACATACCCAGAAATGTGTTATTGTAAAAAGGGATAATGATGCATCACACTTTGAATGAATGGCTATCCATGAATAACCTCACATTTTCTTTCAAAAATAGGAATATACAATTGATGTCTTTTTTCGTCAAAACTGGCAAGATGAACGGCTGAGATTTAAAGGACCAATGCATATCCTTCGATTAAACAACCTAATGGCAAATAAAATTTGGACTCCTGACACATTCTTCCATAACGGAAAGAAGTCTATAGCCCACAACATGACCATGCCAAATAAGCTGTTAAGAATTCAAGATGACGGGACTCTCTTGTATACTATGAGGTATATTTTCTTTTTATAATAAAAAACTGTTCTTCTTGGGAATCATTCTTGTAATTCTTCTGTACGACAAGACAGCAAAAACAACTTTGCTTACACAAGCTAGGTTTTCTTATGTTAAATCCAGTGGAGTGTGCATAATTTGAGTTTGTTTAAAGAATTAAAAATGCAAGTAGAATGCTGAAGAGCAACATTTTCTGCAAAAATGCAAATACAGCTTCACAAATTTAGTATGAAAGCTGTGGCATAGCATTGTTTAATTATACCAATTAACATTTAAAGAAAATGCAAAACAGTTTAAGGCTTATGACTGTATAAATGAGTGAATAATGCAGGAAAATGGATTCATGTGTTTGTCTGTTAGCTATCATAAACCACAAGAAATAAAAGGATCATTTTAATATGGCTTCAATATGAAAAACCTTCTGCATATTAGGAGTAATGGAAGAAAGTTAGAAAAACAAGGAAATTAAGAGTTTTAGTTTTCTATCAGAAGGCAAATGTAAAATCAGATACTCTGCATGTACAGTTGTGGTGCAACAATAGTATTTAGAATTTTCGGACAGCTGCACTGTATTGTTAAATATGGCAGTACTGGACATCAACTGGTACTTTTTTTTTTTAAATAGTTACAATAATCATAAACTATTGAAAGGTTTGAAATACATGTTAGGGAAATAAGAAGAATTCACAGAAGATACCCTGAAAGTATGACTGCTGGTGGCAGAGTTTTGAATTCTCCAATATTCTTCTAACTAGAAAAAAAAGTAGAAAATTCAAAAATCTCATGTGAGCTTATTGATTTATTTAACACATCAGATATCAAACACTTGCACACAGTTAGATCCCATTCTCATCTTCATTTGCAAAATCTATACTATTCAAATTTTCGCACCATTGCTCACTGGCGTGATGACGCCAGCGCGACTGCACCTTTAAATTTTGCACGCCCTAAGGAACCCACGCCTGAGGAGAAACAACGTAGCGGTGTGGCAGGCGTCCCCGCCATTACAAGAATATTGTAATGGACATTTTAGAAACAATTCAGTTTGACTAAGAAGACTCTATCAAAAACACAATGTAAAACTAATCCTAAAAAGTCTCCAGACCAGGTAGAAGCTGCTGCTGCTGCTGAAAGGACAGGAGGTGATGTTGAGATTTGCTTGTTGTATATTGGTTCTTACCCTTCTGAGGGGTTAAATTCCCAACTGTTGGAGACTGCAAATTGTCTATTTTAAAACCAGACGGAAGTCTTGTAATTCTTTTGCTGCATGACACCTCTAAACTAAAAAAAAATCATATTAAGCACAGTGGACTTCTGTTTAAACCAGACCACTCTTTGTAATGACATCAGTCTTTACATTAACAAATAATTTAATTTGCGTATATGTGGTACAAGTATAGGGTCTGTTATTCGGAAACACATTATCCAGAAAGCTTTGGATTATGGGAAGGCTATCTCTCATAGATTCCATTATAATCAATTCATTAAAAATTTTAAAAATGATTTGCTTTTTCTCTGTAATAATAAAACAGTAACTTGCACTTGATCCAAACTACGATATAGTTCATCCTTATTGGCAAAACAGTCCTATTGGATCTAATTAATGTTTAAATGATTGTTAAGTAGACATAAGGTAGGGAGAACCAAAATACAGAAAGATTCCTTATCTGGAAAACCGCAGGCCCCAAGCATTCTGGATAATAAGTGTATTTAGGTCTACACTAGGAAAAGCTGATATCTATATTAGGGTAAGCACTTTAAAGGGCTTTTTTGAAATTCTGTACAGCAATACATCATAATCAATACCGAAAGGACAGGCTGTGTTAGAAAATCTAATATTTATTCATAACCTGCAGTTGATGTATTATTTAGAATTTGCTGAGGCATTTCATACTGTTCCCCCCATTCATGCATAAAATAAAGGATTTGCTTAGAGGGAACACCTGCACATTGATGGGAGCACTGACTAAACTACAGGGAGCAAAGAATTATAAGTGGATCATTTTTGAATTGTCTAATGTCATATTTGACATACCATATGGCTTAGCATCATGGGGGATGCTCATCTCAAATAAATATTCATCTGGCGTTAGGTCTTAAGCATATATGGAACTGAAGTAATAAATGTTGATGACACAGTGTTCTCTTGGCAAGGATGTATATCAGATGTCATTCAGTGTAGAAAAGGTCAGTGCTAAATAATTGTGAATTAAACTTTTGTGAATCAAAGATTAAACTCTGTATATGAATAGTTCTAGTGATGGGTGAATTTGTCCCGTTAAAAAATTTGGGAATTTTGATGCCCGCATCAATTCTGAGGCTCGCATTAATTTTGAAGCTGGCGTTAAAGTCAATGTGGTCCGAATAATGTTGACGCGTGGCGGAATGTGAGCGACTTTTCTGACGTGTGTCGAATTTTCGCGTCTGTTTAGTGGAAATATTTGCTGGCGGCGAAATGTGAAAATGTGCCTCAAATTTGCGCCTACCAAATATATTCGCCCATCACTGAATAGTTCCATAAATGGTTGTTTTAACTTCAGTAAATGTTTTTTTATAATCAGAATATTCTTTTCAAAAGAATATAACAGTAGCTGTGATTATTTTGATACCTTTTTTAGGGTCGAACTGGGCCGGCGGGGCACTGGGGGAAAAAAGCTCAGGTCCGCACCCACATGTGGCTCTTAATGCCGCGGCACCCTTTGTTGGAGGTCGCAGGTCGCAGACGCGCCGCACTCCACCACTGCAGGGAGGTCCGGAGGGGGGCCCTGGGGCAGCAGCCCCGGTGGGCCCCTGGCCCCCCAGTCCGACCCTGACCTTTTTTTTTGTAATACCCATAGAATATGGGTATTGATTTTGGGCATTCTCAATGATGCTTTCAAACTGTGAAGTGTTGACAAATACTTGTTTCATAAAAAAAATATAATTTGGGATATCATAGACAGTTATAGACAATAGCTGTCTATAATTTGTTCTTTTACATTTAAATACCTCTCTATGTTCTGTATTACTTTAGCCTAAGACAAGGCATGAAAGTGTACGGCTTCCTCCCCCATGTCGCTACAGAGGGACGTGCCACGTTTTGGATATTTACATGCCACATGGAAGTTCTAAATATAATTTATTCATATGGATAATTCTAAATTAGTAACAAATCCACAATGGAGGTCTTTATGCCAAGGGTTATGTAAATGTCCATGTCATTGTTTTGGCCACATTGTATTTATTTTGAAATGTGAATAACAGGTCAATTTGTTTCTAATTTTGTTTTTTTGCTTTTTTTTTTTTTGTTTTCATGAAGAAATCTTTGGAATTTCATCATATGTAATTTTTTTTTTTCATTTGGAAACATATGTATTTTATCTTATTAAGTCATTGTATTTTATTGAAAACTTAATAAAAAGAATTTTAAAAGAAAAGTAAATGTCACAAGACCATCATATTTAAATGATACCATGTTAAGTGATCAGTATTTTTTTAATGGAATAAGGTTTTTGATCCAAGAGAAATGAAATGTTCCCTTATGTAACTTAACTTTTGGATATTTACATACCACGTTTTATATGAAAGACTGTGTTTTAAGGACTAGTATTAGTATTTTTAATATCGCTTAGTATATTGCCGTGTTGTTGCATACTGTTACCTACCTGCAAAGTGTGTTGGAAGCTGTAGCTGACAGTTGTTCATGGGCCTGACTTAGTAATAAAATTATTTTCTTGCTGTGCCATAATAAAACAATAAAACAGGTATGGGATCTGTTATCCAAAAACCCATTATCCAGAAAGTTCCGAATTACAGAAAGGCCATCTCCAATAGACTCAATTTTATCCATATAATCTAAATTATTTTAAAATTGATTTCCTTTTCCTCTGTAGAAATAAAACAGCATACTGTAGTGTAAGTGATCTAAACTAAGATATAATTAATACTTATTGGAAGCAAAACCAAGGGGTTTATTTATAAAAAAAAAAAATTTTATATTAAATCTGAATTTTTAGTGGAAAAAAAACCTACAATTTTTTGAGATTTATTATTAAGAATGGAAAAAGTCTGAATCCGAAACCAGCATCCCATACCTACAAAGGTTGTTTATAAATCAGTGGGAGAGGTTCCTATCCCATTTGGAATTTTCTGTTGTCTGCCCTGGAATTTTCCCAAAACTTTCATTATTTCTGACTTTCGGGCAAAAATTCAGGCTTGTTCGTGAAAAAAAACGAAAAAATTTAGCAATTCAAGAAAAAGTCAGAAAAAAATGTAGGATTTGGATTTCACTAAATTTTTGGGGGTTTGTCCACGATCCAATTAAATTGTGCTTTTTTTAATAATAAATAAGCTCCAAATGTGGATTCTAGTTTGGTCAGACTTTTTAAATTACATTAAAAAAAATTAGATTTTGATAAATAAGGCTCAACATTTTTCTTGCTTTACACAACATACCTGTATGTTAAATGCCCAAAAATAAGTGATTGTTTGCCATGGGTTCATAGCAAGCAATCCTATATTTGCTTACACTTTCTTACTTGTATTAGACCTTCACATCTAATGGATAATTGCTGTGGGTTTGTGTAGAAGTGCAAAGTGTCAATGGTTGATAGATGAGCCACCTTTAATGACTTTCCTAGTCCAGCAAGATGATTTCAACAGGGAATTACAATGTCTAAAAGCTTGGTTGAGTTATTATAGCAGGATGAGTATTTAAAACACTATTTATGTATATTTCAGGAAAAAATAAACATTGATTATATGCTCAGTATTTCATTCTGCAGAACAGTTTCTGTTAGATGTTTGTCTTGAGAGTGGCATATTTAGTCATTGTGGCTCATGCTGACAAAAACATTTCCATACCAATTATATTGCTACAAAGAACCCTTGCAATACAGCTAATTTAAGGTATTTTGTTTGACTGAAGGTTTACAGTAGCCTCAGACTTTCTTGGATAATTGTTATTCTATCTTTATCAGTATATTTTGCACAGTCTATAAGTCCCAGCTCTGTGGATTACTGCTTAAAGTACTGCTCTACTGAACCCTAATGATGAATGAACTCAAGGCATTTGTGTAAAAGATCACACAACACAAAAGTTTGTGGAGTCATTGCAAATGTCAAAGGCACAATTACATTTTGGTTAAGGCATGTTTAGCTCTGTGCATTAGCTCTAGAGAAGCTCTGCACTTTAGCTCTAGAGAAGCTCATTTTCATTATAATACAACTGTTCTTTATATAAATAAAAGGCCCCTATGTTGCAATTTTCTTTCAAACATGGTGGCAACTTCAAATCAAAAATAATTTTCTACCAGTTGTTCAAACCAGAAATTCCCTAAACTAACACGATTTGCACTTTATTGAATGTAGCTGTCTCTTCAAAATGCAAATGAGCTGTAGGCAGGCCTTAGAAAGTGACTTCTTTTTCAAGCTTCATTGAGGAATTCTAGCATGGATTCACAATATTTACTCATGCCTAGAACCCACACCTATGAACAACAGTAAACAACATCCTTGGACTGCTAGGTCATGCTCCTTCTTACTTATTATAGGATTATAACACAGTAGGAATAAGTAATAACGAAAGTAAAAACTGCGGCCAAATCAGTAAAATCTTTCTAGAAATTGAGGGTTGGTGTGTTAAAGAAAACAATCAAATATTTGCCTCCCTATATTTCCATTAGAGAAAGGTGGGGGAAGATTAAGGTAATGTGGCTTGTCTTTTTCTGTGGACATAAAAGACCGTCCTTTTACAAAGATGGATTGTGGGTTTTAATTTTAAAAGGAAAAGATAAAGCTTACTTAGTTTTAGCCTTTCCTTCTCCTTTAAAGAGCACTGAATTAACCAAGGAGGCTTTGTGGCGCATTATCATATAAAATGTTGTAGAAGCTGCATGAAAAATATTTAACTTGGAACAGGATCAAATGAAAGATGAGTGTTTCTGTAATGGTTTTTAAAAGCTTTTAGGGATGTACACTAGAACGATGAACTTATTTATGGTTTGGAAAGTGATTTCCTCTTCCTTGAATAGTCTGTGTTGAATGGCCTTTCCCTTCATAGCAGATAGCTAATAACTATAAAGTATTTTTCGTTTCACACAATTCCCTTTCATAATTCAGTATAACATTGCTCAAGTTTTTAAAGTCTAAATCACGTCTTTTAACTCTCCAGTTATAAAATGTTGTGCTGCAACTCCCGAATTCTTTAATTGTTTAGTTACAGTAACTAGTGTCCATTGTAGAAATTAGTGATGAGCGCATCTATTTACCAGCAATGGATTTTGCGGCAAAATTCAGCATTTTGCCATGTGCAAATTTTTTTGCAAAACTGCAGCGAAAATTTGCAGTGGAAAATTTGCAGAGAAAAAATGCCCATAAGAAAGAAAACGCCCATTGACTTAAATGCATTATGACAAAAAAGTCACCATAAGAAAAAATGCCCATTGACTTAAATGCATCATGAATAAAGTGTCGCCATAAGAAAAAACACCAATTGAGTTTAATGCATGAGGACAAAAAAGTCGCCATAAGAAAAAATGCTCATTGACTTTAATGCATTATGACAAAAGTGTCGCCATAAGAAAAAACACCCATTGACTTTAATGCACGAGGACAAAAAAGTCGCCATAAGAAAAAATGCCCATTTACTTTAATGCATTATGACAAAAAAGTCGCCATAAGAAAAAACGCCCATTGACTTTAATGCATCATGACAAAAGTGTCGTCATAAGAAAAAACACCCATTGACTTTAATGCATTAGGGCACAAAAGTTGCCATAAGAAAAAACACCAATTGAGTTTAATGCATGAGGACAAGAAAGTTGCCATAAGAAAAAACGCTCATTGACTTTAATGCATTAGGGCACAAAAGTAGCCATAAGAAAAAATGCTCATTGACTTTAATGCATTATGACAAAAAAGTCTCCATAAAAAAAACGCCCATTGACTTTAATGCATCATGACAAAAGTGTCGCCATAAGAAAAAACACCCATTGACTTTAATGCATGAGGACAAAAAAGTCGCCATAAGAAAAAATGCTCATTGACTTTAATGCATTATGACAAAAAAGTCGCCATAAGAAAAAACGCCCATTGACTTTAATGCATCATGACAAAAGTGTCGCCATAAGAAAAAACACCCATTGACTTTAATGAATTAGGACAAAAAAAGTCGCCAAAAGAAAAAACGCTCATTGACTTTAATGCATTAGGGCACAAAAGTAGCCATAAAAAAACGCCCATTGACTTTAATGCATCATGACAAAAGTGTCGCCATAAGAAAAAACACACATTGACTTTAATGCATGAGGACAAAAAAGTCGCCATAAGAAAAAACGTTTATTGACTTTAATGCATTATGACAAAAAAGTCGCCATAAAAAAACGCCCATTGACTTTAATGCATCATGACAAAAGTGTCGCCATAAGAAAAAACACCCATTGACTTTAATGCATGAGGACAAAAAAGTCGCCATAAGAAAAAATGCCCATTGACTTTAATGCATCATGACAAAAGTGTCGCCATAAGAAAAAACACCCATTTACTTTAATGCATTAGGACAAAAAAGTCGCAATAAGAAAAAATGCCCATTGACTTTAACGCATTAGGGCAAAAAAGTCACCATAAGAAAAAAACCCCATTGACTTTAATTCATGAGGACAAAAAAGTTGCCATCACAAAAAACACCCATTGACTTAAATGCATAAGGACAAAAAAGTCGCCATAAAAAAATGCCCATTTACTTTAATGCATTAGGACAAAAAAGTCGCAATAAGAAAAAATGCCCATTGACTTTAACGTATTAGGACAAAAAACTCACCATAAGAAAAAACGCCCATTAACTTTATACATTTGGAGCAAGAAAAATTGTTGCACCCATAAAAATTGTTGCGCTTAAAAATGCCCATTGACTTCAATTTGTTTCACTATACTGGGACAGATTAGCTCATCACTAGTAGAGATCCATAAGGAAGACAGTTCAGTTAAAAAGTCAATTTTATTGCACAAATGTAATTCTGATAAAATCAAATTCCTCAAGGGGAAAGCTCTGTCACAATTCATGCCAAATGTACTATATGCTGAGTTGAAGAAAGATGAATGTTGTATAAATGCCTGAAACAAATTGCAAAACACAGAAGACAAATTTGATTTACTTTCTGCATTAAATTATTTTTAAAGAAATTCTTCATCACTAATGGGTTATGTTGCTTTGAGGGACACTGCTCATTTTTATTTTCTATAGTATTTGTCTAAAGAACACATTATGAAAAATAGGTATGTAAGATAATAAGTGATGGGTGAATAAATTCAGCAGGTGCAAATTTCCACGTTTCACCATTGGCAAATAAATTTGCGGAACTGCTGTGAAAATTCACCTGCGTCAAAAAATTTTGGACACGCGTTGGAAAAGTCTCTTGCATAAAAACCGTTGTGCACCACATTATTCAGACGACCCATTGACTTTAATGCCGGCGTCAAAGTTTACGTGAGCGTCAGAATTGATGCAGATGTCAAAATTGATGCAGGCGTCAAAATTCGGATTTCGACAATTTTTTGCCAATTGAAATTCGTGACTTTTTCAGCGAAAGCAAAACGGGCCAAATTTGCCCATTACTAAAGATAATATATCTTTCCCCTTGGTTATTATATAGTGAATAAAGTACCCCCTCTAGTTACCGAGGAGTTTCATGACCATATAAAAACACGAGGCCGAAGGCCGAGTGTTTTTATACAGGTCATGGAATTCCGAGGTAACTTCTAATATCCTCATATTTTACAACTGGGGGTACTTTATTATAATACACAAGTTTCAGTGAGTCGTGTGACAGAAATGACATCAGAACTCACCGTTTATAACTGATGACATCAGAACTCACCGTTTATAAGGATATAATTTACAAGATATTCATGGCTTTTGTGTATTATAAGATTATTATAAGATTTGCCTTCTCACCTACACCCATTCCTTCATATCAAACCTCAAAAGCCTAGATATACTTTTTTTTTTTTTGCAATTTTTCACTATTTATGAAATATTTTTCTTTCAGCAAAAAGAGTTAATACAATGATACTATTGTAGATGTAGATGACCTTTAAAATAAACTTTTGTCTGTAGGTTATAATAGTTTGGCACCTGCTCCATCTCAATGAACCCTACAGAAACTCCAAAACTACTTTAGTAAATAAAGGGGAAACACAATTTGTTCTGGATAAAAGTTGATTTTATAATATTTTAGTGGGGGAGAAAGAATTAGACCTTTAGAGGCAGATTTAAATAAATATATAGTATTTTCAAGTATTTTCTGAATGTGGGAAACATTTTAAAAACTTTAAAACTCTGATTTCTTTTTATGCTAACTTGTTCAAAAATCATGCTTTAAAAAAAACACCCCATTCACACTAAAATCCCATTCTTCTCTTTTGAATAAATCTGCAAAATGTTTTTTTTTTAATTTTAAAACACATCCCATTGAATTCCACAGAATCTCACCAGCTTTTAGCTTCCCAGTTATTTTATTTGTATTTTCCAGATTTTCATTTGGTAAAGCTCAAAAGTCCAAGTTTTGAAAACTCCAATTCAAAAATAATTCCAATCACTTTTTCTATTTGCCCTGGAAAACTGCTTGACCTGCCTGGATTTCTGGCTCGATTTGGCAGGAGGGTATGGTTCTCTGTGAAGGCCAAGGTTGAAAGAATTTTAAAAATAAATGCTTTGATGTGTTTGTGAAATTGTTGTACATTGGAAATCCATTTGATTATGATTAGATGTCAATTTTCATTTTCAAATCTTTCATAATCTGTCTGCAGGGGCTCAGTGTCTTTCTGTTAATTGTTAATACGACAAACATTGCAAAGATCTATTAACATGTTTAATATGTACACGCTATGCATATGTGTTTAGTTTCAAGGTGTAGATGTTAAGAATAAATGTATTCTGGAGGAGCACATGAAATGAATGTACAAGAGACAATTTAAATAGGAATTATGCTATTAGCAGAACAGAGCAGGTTATCTCTGTCGCCACAAGTTCTTTTATTTTGTGCAGCCATCTTTTTGTATTTTGGTTTTGAACAACATTATTGTATTTCTCTGGTTTTCAGGCTCACTGTCCAAGCTGAATGTCCCATGCATTTAGAAGATTTTCCCATGGATGCTCATGCTTGTCCATTAAAATTTGGAAGCTGTAAGTAAATCTATAGCTTTATAAAAGATATACTGTATCCAATATATATAAGTAAAGAAATGAACATGCTGTACCACACTATTGGTATATAATGGCCCTTAGTTTTCCAGTTTTCCTTATTAAGGAATAGGTGAAGGAAAGTTATACTCTCTGAAGGGATGCCAAGTTGTTGCACCACCAGTGATTCAGTCCCTTTTGTCTGACCTAGGGCTGATGCTCCTTTTTTCAACTCCAGTTAACATATTTATTATTATTTATAATTCATTCCTGATGCATTGTACAGAAAATGCTCTCCTCCAACTATTAGGTTTGTCAGAATTTTGAATTAAATTCATTTAGATTCAGTTTTTGGCTGCTTTGTGCTACACCAGGTGTCCAAAAATGTTCAAAGTGCTGGATAACAGCCAAGTGTTCACTCCTCTTAGCATGACTTTGTCTCTGTGCCACATGTGCCATTTAGTGAATGTGCTGAACCATCAGCTACATTGTGCCCAGTCTTTTGCTTAAGCTTCTAATCTTTGGGAAAGCCATACCCGGGAGAGAGTTTTTCTCCCAAAAGCAGCTGGTTCAGAATTCATTTGGCAGCATGGCTATGCTGTACTGATCAAAATAATGTTCCCCTTTAAAAATAAATGACGGAAGCATATGGTATGCAGTATTTATATGCACTGTTTTATTTTTCATATGAGACTGAGGTAGTTAAAGAGATGCACTAATTAAGCAGTGAGATGCTTAACTGGTCATAATGGCAACATGATTCAGTGACATACTGTATGGTACTACTGTTTAGTGCTGGTAAAATAACCTCTGAGCTCCTGGTAAATACAATTCCACCAGTCAAATGCTGTTGCTCTAAAATACAGTTATAGTGTCATCCTGGTGCTCTTTATTACTCCTCCCAAGAAAATCAAAGGTGAAGTTTATAAACTGTATGATCTATATTCATCAGTAAAGGATGCTCCATTTGTTTGTCAAGGGCAGGACACAATGCTACCTACCTAATAAAGGCTTTTGCACTACAGATAGATTCACATTTTATTCAGGAGAATTATATATATATTTAGGACATTTACACGCAGCTTAAAATATCTACAAATCATTTCCCATATTTGCATTTGTAGAACAGCTTATAGCACAAAATAAAGCTACCGGTAGTATTGCTCCTGGACCTTAACCTAATATCCTAAATAAAGCTTATCTAGACCTTAATCTAATGTGCAAAAATAAAGTACATAAAACTGTTTTTTACTACATACACGCAAAAGCAAAAATCAGTCTTAATTGAACCCTGGATCTTCACTCTGGAATGTGCAAGGTGGGAACATATCTATAATATCTACGCTGCTTCTATATTTTTTAAAGTGAAACAAAATGCACAGCAAATATTTGATGCAGGTTGAGCAATTAGAGAAATCATCAGCAATGACTTAAATTATAGTACAGTTTTATCACAGCATAATAATCACACTTTTACCCCTTAATGATCTAGTGATGGTAATGTCAGCACCTTTTACAACACAAATATCCAATATAAAATATTAAAGATATATATAAAATATATATCTCATTATTATCCATTGCAGACATGGTTCACCCATAGGACAAAAATAAAAATTCATAAAAAGTCCCTCTACACCGCTGTATAGAACATAATACTTATCAGATACTTATCAGACAGATCAGAATTTTCTATCTTGAGGATAGTATCCCTTTAAGAAAACTGTATTTGTATTGATTGCATAGATCGATGCTCTGCAAACTCTTAATTGAATTGGATCTGTAGAAGGCTAACATAAAAGGCTGTATACAGTGGGAGAAAATACATCCATGATGCATCGTGCTGCTTTTTTCCTTAGTTAAAATATGAAAACAATTTTCAGGCATGTACATTCCCTCTTAACAACTCATAAGCAGCCAGATTGTGAATCCTTCTTATATTAAGGGGCCGATTCACTAAGGGTCGAATATCGAGGGTTAATTAACCCTCGATTTTCGACTGGGAATTAAAATCCTTCGTCGAAGGATTTAGCGCAGATAGTACGATCGAATGATCGAAGGATTATTCCTTCAATCGAACGATAAAATCCTTCAAATCGAATGATTCGAAGGATTTTAATCCAACGATCGAAGGAATATCCTTCGATCAAAAAAAACGTAGGAAAGCCTATGGGGACCTTCCCCATAGGCTAACATTGAGTTCGGTAGGTTTTAGGTGGCGAACTAGGGGGTCGAAGTTTTTTTTAAAGAGACAGTACTTCGACTATTGAATGGTCGAATAGTCGAACGATTTTTAGTTTGAATCCTTCGATTCGTAGTCGTAGTCGAAGGTCGAAGTAACCCATTCGAATGAAGTAGCCCAAAAAACACTTCGAAATTCAAAGTTTTTTTTACTTTGAATCCTTCACTCGAAGGTAGTGAATTGGCCCTAAATGTTTCCTACTGTATTCATCTTTCTGGATACAAAGCTATGTAATTGTAGAAAGCACAGGCAGTCTTGAATACTGTTATCTTAAGATGTTAAATATTCCATATAATAATTTGTTTTAAATTATTTTAACTTAGCATTTAAAATATGGAAACATTAACCAAGAATGGTGTATAAACAATGTTTATCATCACATAAAGAGAGTGTCTGCTGTTTCCATAATTGGAACACTGGTTTGGAGCTTTCTTGCCATAACGAAAGCACATACATGTATACAGGGGCAAATTTACTAAAGGGCGAAGTGCCTAACGCTGGTGAAAATTCGCCAGCGTGACATAATTTCGGAACTTTGCCAATTTACTAATGGTTGCTGGCATAACTTCGCTAGCAAAGGGGATAGACTCTAGAGGTACTTCGCTCCCTAAGGTCTGTCAAATTTGCACTCTGGCGAATGAATGTATCTACGCAAATTCACTAAGATGTGGATTATGCGAATGTTACCTCTTGCGCCAGACTTGACTTCGCCACCTCAGACCAGGCGAAGTACAATAGAGTAGATAGGACTTTCTTAAAAAATAGTTGAAAGTTTTTCTAGGTCCCAAAAAACGCTAGCGTCTTTTCCTTTTTTCAGGGTGATAGGCTGCAAAAGAGCATAAATATTTTTTGGGGTAACCTGCTTCTCCCCTACATTTCCTAACATATGGCACATAAACTATACACTGGGCTCATGTGTAGGGCAATATAACAACTTTATTTTACTTTATTAAGATTTCCCGGGCTTCTGTAGTGTAATGTATTTGCTGCAACATATGCATCCATTGAACTTTAACTTCCCGCCATATGCAACTTCGCTTCGCTTGGTGCAGTAACGCTAGCATAACTTCGCCAGTGTTCAGCACCCTGGATGCAACGTAAGATTTTAGTGAATTAGCATTGTCCTGGCAAATCTACTCCTGGCGAAGTGTTGCGATGTGAGCAAAGCCGTCGCTGGGGAATTTTCGGAGGTTAGTGAATTTGCCCCAAAGTGTGTCGATTTCTGTTGTGCACTTGTCTATAAGATTCAAAGGCAAGTACCTGGACATATTTCTAGCTAAAATTATTTGGGAGCTTTGTCTAAAATGAATATAGAGAACATTGGACTTTTATTGGTGTTCAGAAGTAAACAAATCTAACATCACCATGTACATGTAAAATTTCAGCTGGAGAGTTTGGTGAAGTTTGTTGAAGAAGGACTACATTCTTAACAATTCTGTGCTCCTTACTTTCAACAATTACCTATTTCAATATAATAGTACCCCCACGTACAAAGCATGTTCTTTATAAAATGGGTTTGTTGTGATGTGGGTGGAAGAACTTAACTGGCCTGCAAAGCCTGATTGTCTAACATTACTGTCCAACTATTGCCCTTGTGGATAAACAGAAGCAGATTCTAAAATCAGCAAAGTTTCAAGATCTAGTGGAAAGCCTTTGCAGAAGAGTCATCTGCCATGTATATGAATATTGTAATGCCTTTGGACAAATGCTCAATATTGATCGTCAGTGCCCTATTTGGTCTTTTTACAGATGCCTACACAACTTCTGAAGTGACCTATGTATGGACACGGAATGCCACAGATTCTGTAGTGGTGGCACCAGATGGATCTCGATTAAATCAGTATGTGCTTTTGGGCCATTTAGTTGGTAAAGAAACCATTAAATCCAGCACAGGTCAGTAAATACATTGCAAAACTATGTTAATACTTACTGGAGATTGGAATAAACTGAATCGTAGCATATACTTGATTTTACATCACAAACCAGTGATAATATTTTGTCTGAAATGCCCTTTGATACTGGGAGGCCAGGCCAGGCCCAGTTTGTAAGTCTGAATGTTGCTAAATGCCCTAACAGCCTGCTGGGAAATATAATTCAGAAGCAGCTATAAAACAGTAGGTCTTTACCAACATTCTTGCTGATTTTATAATATATGTGAAGCATGGAAAATGTCTTGTTTCCCATATGTATGACCTTATATAATGTTAAGTAATTATAAATAAACTTTAAGATACAGTAGGTATGTTTAAAAGCTTGTCCTTCCAGAAAAAGTAATTCCTTCTTATGCTTATTGGATTGTACTTTTGGGAACGTTGGCTAAATTGAGAGAAAAAGCAACATTCTTAGAATATACCAGCCCTTTTACATGCTGGGAAACAAAAATTACTTACTAATGGTGTGTAACATAATACAATAGCCCACAACATTGTTGTACAAAAGAAATTCTTTTAAAAGGTAATCATCCCCCAAAAATTAAGGAGACAATTGTTTTCTATACACTTTATGGTATATTTATATGTCTTTGATGGTTTTAGCTTATGGTATTTGTAAATGCAATTGCTATTGAAAGCAGTATTTGTTTATCTACAGTATGTACAGGTATAGGATCCCTTATCCAGAAACCTGATATCCAGAAAGCTCTGAATTACAGAATGGCTGTCTCCCATAGACTCCATTTTATCCAAATAATCCAAATTTGTAAAAATGATTTTCTTTTTCTCTGTAATAATAAAACAGTAGCTTGTACTTGATCAGAACTAAGATATAATTAATCCTTAATGGAAGCAGAACCAGCCTATTGGGTTTATTTAATGTTTAAATGAATTTCTAGTAGGCATGAAGACCCAAATTACGGAAAGATCCATTATTCAGAAAACCCCAGGTCCCGAGCATTCAGGATAACAGGTCCCATACCTGTACACTGCACATTCTCTGCACTCACTCATTGATCCATAGCAGAAATCAGCTCCAGGTCTGTTACATTGTTTCGGAAATCCAAATTCTTCATTCATATGCCATTATTCTGCACTTACTTTGTAGTAATGGGCCCCTGGAATTCAAAGAGACATAACAAACTCTGTATAAACAAACCTCACCGTTACCTTAGCATAGCCCATATCTTAAGTTTACAGATAAGGAGGAATTCATTATACTGTAAAGTGTAGGGGATTAACTGAGAAAAGTTAATTAACTACTCCTTCCTCCTCCATGGATGGAATGAGATGGAATCAAGTACAGTTTCCTCGGGAGTGTACATTTTAAAAGCTTTCACTGCAATAAACACAATCGTGTTTTTTGCAGCAATATTTCAAATGTAATCACATTTTTTTTTGCTGCAATATGCACAAACTGGGGCACCAGCCTTCCCACCTTTCAAGGTGTCAAGAACCCACCAACTCGGGGCATATACAGTATATTGCTAGTCTTATGGGCATATTTATTAGTCCTCAAATTTTTCTGGGTGAGTTTTTAAAGGGGAAAATGTTTAGAGGAAAACAACTAAATCTTTTTTCGATGTATTATGCGCTGAAGCTGTTAAAAATTAAAAAGAAATACTCCAGCTAAAACCTGTCGAAATCTTTAACCATTGGAACATGATTTGTGCCTCTATAGTTTCAGGCTGTTTGATGCTGGTTTTCAGTGGATTTGAGTTGTTGAGGTGATAATTTGATAATGTTGATTGTTCCAGGCAATAATTTGAAAAAAACACAATTTTGTTATGACTTGTCAGCACCAACTTTTTCTTACAGATTTATTGTTAAATTAAGGGGATACAGTTTTGGGAGTTTGTTAAAAAAAAATTTTCCATGGAAGCAAACATATAAAATATAAATAAGAAACAATAAGAGATGTTACATCTACAATAGGGCCCTATTAAATATTCATCTAATCATGGCTGTGCATATTCTGTATCTGTATTTGCTCAAGATTACATTTTCTTGCAGATGGACTAAAGATTCAATACTAAGTCATTATAGTGATAGCCTGTCTTTGAAATAGATCAGATACGATCTACTCAGGAATTTAGAAAGTGGTAATGTACATAGTTCCGTGTATGTAATTACAACAAGGATTTATGTTTGCATTTGTGTCTGGCAGGTGAATACACAGTGATGACAACACATTTTCATTTGAAACGAAAGATTGGCTATTTTGTGATCCAGACTTATCTGCCCTGCATCATGACCGTTATTTTGTCTCAGGTGTCTTTCTGGTTGAACAGAGAGTCTGTCCCTGCAAGAACAGTGTTTGGTGAGTAGAAAGTACTAATTATGGCACAATCAACAATCAATCAACTATCCCCATTCCTGTTGTTGTAATATTTATTTAGTTGTAATATTTATTTACTAAACTCCAAACACAAAAATTACGAAAAATGTGTGATTTTTTTTTAAATAAAATTAGACTTTTAAAAAATCACAAATTTTTCAGAATTTATTAAACCCAGAAGATGGAAAAGTCTGAATCTGAAAATCCGGCATCTTAGACCTGTCAGGTTGCATATAAGCTATGGGAGAAGTCCCAAGGATTTTTGGATGTGCGCTGGGTTTTGCGCAATACCCCAACATTTTCAGAATTTTCGGGTGAAAATTCCAAACAAAATTGTGAAAATTGGATAAAAGAATCGCAAAAATCAATTTTTTCCCACAAAGAAAATTTTGTGTAAAAAAAGTGTAAAAAACCTGAGCGGATTTGATCAGACTTTGTAGCAGAAAATATTGAGATAAATTCGGACTTTGAGAAATAACCCCCTTAGTGTCAACATATTGTAAAAATTTGTATATTTCATTAATTAATTTAGCTGACTTATCAAGAATCCAACTGGAAAATCCTAAAGAAGACCCAGCAGTCTATTTCCCTTATTTATAAAATCTTTCTTGTTTGTCAGGAACACTTTCCTAACAGTCAGGAACGTTTTAACTCAATTAAAAATGTATCAAACCTGATTACAGTGCTACGCAATATGTTGGCGCTATATAAATACATGTTAATAATAATACCAGTAACAATTCATTAAAATGTGTTTGAAAGGATTCAGACAATTTTTTAAAGGAGAATGAAAGGGCTTTTAACTTGAGGGTGCCAAAAGTTAGGCACCCCCAAGTAATGACACGTACTTACCTGAAACCACGGGCAAGTGATTCTATTAAAAGAAAACTGCATTTGCCCTGGGAAATTTGTCAATAGAAGGAGCCGGAAGATGGCTCTGTGGTGCTTGCTTGAAGAATCCCGGGGTAGTGCAGTTTTCTTCTGATAGGAGCACTGGCCTGTTGTTTCAGGTAAATTGGATGGAAGATTTAAATTATGAGGGTAGACTGTCAAGGTTGGGGTTGTTTTCTCTGGAAAAAAGGCGCTTGCGAGGGGACATGATTACACTTTACAAGTACATTAGAGGACATTATAGACAAATATCAGGGGACCTTTTTACCCATAAAGTGGATCACCGTACCAGAGGCCACCCCTTTAGACTAGAAGAAAAGAACTTTCATTTGAAGCAAAGTAGGTGGTTCTTCACAGTCAGGACAGTGAGGTTGTGGAATGCACTGCCGGGTGATGTTGTGATGGCTGATTCAGTTAATGCCTTTAAGAATGGCTTGGATCATTTCTTGTACAGATATAATATCAAAGGCTATTGTGATACTAAACTCTATAGTTAGTATAGGTATGGGTTTATAGAATTTATGTGAAAGTAGGGAGGGGTGTGTGTATGGGGCTGGGTTTTCATTTGGAGGGGTTTATTAAAACTTCAAATGCCCAAAACCTGCTGCCAGTCATGAAAGGATACATCAGCCCCTTTGTCTCTTTTATTTATTCAAACTAAAAAAGATATTCTACTCTTGTTTATTCTAGCCATTGTAACTACCAAGTTCTAGCCCCTTGGCAAATAGTTTTACTCACTGTGGATCATGACAATGTCACACAAAACCCACAACTGCTGTGTAATTACCAGTGTTATTTTCTATATTTTATTTTCAACAAAATTGCTTAGTGTTTAATACCACTCAAATAAAAACATGTGTTTTAAACAGGGATTAGCCTTTTAAATGCAGATGGAACCTATTAGTTTAAAAGCAACATAAATTACATTCGTTAAAAACTTCCCTATTAGGGATCATTGGCAATACTTTCTGAATTATTAACAATACAGTTAACTGAAAAGAGTGCAGAAGATTGTTAATGAATTCCCATTATTCTCAATAGTTGTGTTAGATAATATAACAGAGTGACAATTTATCAATTTTGTAGAAAAAAAAACCTGTATTTTATTCTGGATGAAGATTAATGTTAATTGGTCTTTTATACAGTTACCGTATATTGTGATTTGAATTGAAAAGTTTTGGCTAATTTTTATGTCATCACTAGTTGGCAATGCATTTTAGGCACATGTTTGGGCTGGAAAAGAGATGTTACTAAATGCATCATTGGTTTCAATCTTTTTATTAATTTCAAACATTAACCAGTTGATTTCTTTCAGCAAGTTAATTTTAGGTTAAAACATTGAAATAGTTTATGATAATACAAAGTCTGCGTTCATGTGATGTTTCAAACATCAAGTAAAACATTCAATAAAAGTATACAATAGAAGAATACAATAAAGCATCAAAATGTTCCTGCACAACACATATACAAAGAGTAAGGCAGAAAGTACTAAAACATCAATGTGAATGAGTCAACTAACTTGCTAAATGCATCATTCATGCAGCTAGATTAGGTATTATTTAAACCTGGGGTCTATGATTGATCTGGAATGTATGGAAAAGCATAAAAAAAATAATTTTTGATTTCAAGTACAGGTTTTTCTCTTTCAAATATGATTTGGGAGTCTTTTGGAGCACTTGCTGATGTCTTTTTGTCATAGCACATATTTTTGGAGAAGCTTTTGTTTGTTGAGTAGTGTCATAACAAGATGTCTGCGATTACTTATGAAAATAGCAGCAATCATATCAATAAAATGTACAAACTTATTTTTCATCCCGATGCTTTACACAGTAATTAGTATCAATAAATGGCATAGTATTTCCTTGTACTGTTTTCTTTACCCCACATTTGTTTTTGTGGACACTGTACAGTTAATGCTGGATATTGTACTTGTGCTGTTTACAAGAATTATCTTGCACATCGCTCATCAACCATAAGCTAAAGCATTATAGGCTAATTTCCCTCAGCCTGATTGCTCATGATCACTTTAAAAGATTTCCCTGTCATTTGCAAATTATGCTTAACACATCATTTGAGTGCCGTTTACCCATTGACCCAATTCTTTTCAACAACTCTTGATGGGATTTCTCTGTATCTCTGACCCAATTTCCCCTTGATTTGCAAAGAACCAAAGCTGTGTGCATTAGAAGGCAAATAATACGGTGCTTGAGTGTATCTGATGCCTTCTTGCTTGAATTGGTTATGGGCACTAGGTAGTCTACAAAAGTGGTAGTTTATCCCTATTTTATACTCTATATAGTTGGAAAAAAATAGAAAAATGTAATAATAAGCAACTTTTTACTATACATTAAAATCATTGCACTTTTCTAATTTAAGTTATTTGTAAATTAAATTGATATATTTCCAGACTCAGATCAATACTTCAGTTAATGCCCTGCATGTTTGTTAGACTCCTTCTTCTGGGGTCTGTTAATCATACAACATGCAAGGCTTTGTGGGAATTGCAGTCTTGCCTGTAGGAGAAGTGACTGCTGAAACAGTGTTGAATTGGTTTGTCAGTGAAAGAAGAAGATGGAATATAAGAGACACACAGATACTGCTCTCTATAGAAATTATATTTAAAAATAATTTTAAAATCTTGGGAAAATGTAAATCCTCGTGTATTTGAAAGTTGTTTAACATTACATTTTTCTTTATTATTCCATTTATTTTATGTTTTGGGCAACCATCTCCTTTAAATATAGCTCCTGCACTGGTTCTTATTGACCCAACATTTTAAAAAAAGAATCATACTAAGCCAAGATTTAGGGGCAGATTTAGCAATGGTCAAGGTGAATGTTTGAATTCAAAACATTCGAATTTCGAGCAATTTTTTTTGTACTATGACTAGGGAATAGTCCAAATTCAATTAGAATTTGAAAAAATTTGAAAATTTGAATATCAAAATGTATCATGTACTGTCTCTTTAAAAATTCAACTTCGACCATTTGCCATCAAATTTGATTTAAATTTAAAAAAACTTGATTTGGAAAAAAAAAAACTTGAATGTCAGGAAGGCTGCAAACAACTCAAATTGATCCCTGAACCTCTCCCATTGCTTTAAACAGCAATTCGGCAGGTTTTAGGTGGCGAATAGTCAAATTCAAGTTCTTAAAGAGCCAGAGTATGATAAATCTTGAAAATCAAATTAGATTTTTTTTTAAAAAACTCAAATCAAATTTGAATAACTCCCTAGTTGGATTTGACAGTTTTGACCATGAAAAAGCTCAAAGTTCGAATTTCCAATTTGACCCTTGCTAAATCTGCCCCATAATGTCCTGTTGCCTTGCACAGGTGCAACTGGGGTGTTTACTTCAGAAACTCTATAATAGTTTATATAAACATGCTGCTGTGTGCATGGGGCAGCCATTCAAAACTGAAAAAGGAGAAACGGCACAGGATAAACAGCTGATAACAGATACGCTTTGTAGTATACAATGAGAATCTATTATCTACTGTGTATCCTGTGCTTGAATGGCTGCCCCCATGGCTACACAGCAGCTTGTTTATATAAACTATAGTTGTGTTTCTGAAGCAAACACACCAGTTTTACCAGGGTAGGGAAACATTACATTAAATTTTCGTTCCTTTAAAACACATTAATTTTTGTTGTGTTACTTTTTCTTTAAGTCTGCTTATAAATAAATCATTTAAACATTAAATAGACCACATATATTTGCAGATATAATAAAACTTTTTATAATATCCAGCAATTATGATGTGACTTGTGTAAGTAACGTGCAGTAAATGTGCCCCATCACTTAGCAACAGAAAATCTTTAAATAGTGCTCTGGAAACTATTTGGAGAGGTTGGCAAAGAGAATTCCATTAGATACTGAAAGGAAAAGTATAGAGGATGTAGGTTTAAGAGCATCATTATGTAAGGCTCCCAAAGCAAACTAAAGCAGAAGGAACCATAAGCTCTATGGGGCAAATTCACTAAGCCGTGAAGCGCCGAACAGTAGCGTTAATTTGCTAGCGTTTGGCATTTTCACTACTGCGCAAATTCACTAACGAACGCTGGCGTAGTTTCGCTAGTGTTACTTCGCACCCTTACGCCAGGCGTATTTTCGCTAGCGACGTAACTACGCAAATTCACTAACTTGCGCAGTGTACTGAACGCTACCTTTTACGCTAGACTTCCTTCGCCACCTCAGACCTGGCGAAGAGCAATAGAGTAGATAGGGATTGTTTCCAAAAAAGTCAAAATTTTTTCTAAGTCCCTAAAAACGCATGGCGTGTTTTCTACATGATGGGTGATAGGCTGAAAAAGATCGAAAAATTTTTTGGGGCTCCCCTCCTTCCCCCCTACATTTCCTGACTCATGGCAACTTTCCTAGACAGTGGGCACATGTGTAGGGCAAAATAAAATTTATATTTGCAGATTTGAAGCTTTTCTTGGCATTTGTAGTGCTGATACGTGTTCCTCCATTGAAATTTGAATTTCGTGCCGTATGCAAATTAGCATTCGCTAGCGTAACTTCGCTTTACATAGCGAATCAACGCTAGCGCAACTTCGCAACCTTACGCTACCCCTGAGCGCAACTTCGGATTTTAGTGAATTTGCGGAGCGCTGGTGAAACTACGCCTAGCGAAGTGCGGCATAGTGCGGCGAAGCTCGGCGAAGTTGCGCCTGGCGCAACTTCGCATCTTAGTGAATTTGCCCCTATGAGTGAAAGCAAAATCATTGGTCAGATATATAAATACAAGTATTGTAATAAACATTCTTAAAAGGTTTTCAGCATGTAAAAAGTGTGTGAATGCCAGTATTGAATATTAGTAGTGATGAGCAAATCTGTCCCATTTCACAAAATTTGCAAATTAGCAAATTATTTTTGTTGTGTCAATTTTGTAGCAAACTATACAACTACTACTGCCTATGGATGTTTTTTCTTGGCACCTTGTTTCTGCTTTGGAGCTAACAATACAATTTGGGAGGGCAAAATCACATGCATTTTTCACTGCTACACTGTTAGAGGACCTCCTATCACTAGGCTCCCAAGTTGCCAAGTTCTTAAAAACATGTCTGTAATTTTTTAAATTACATCTGATAAACTGGTAATGGTATCTACTACTCCACTATGTTGCTGTTTAAGCAAAAAGTACCATCTATAGATGATATTTTACTACTTGCTTACTAACAGGCACAGCTAATAATAAACATGACCACCAACAGATAATACCCAGGTGCTTTGTATCCTACATTAAAATGAATAAACCATATAGTTATGTTTATGTCCTTATATAGACAGGAGGTACACAAATTTTAGTGATAATTTGGTTTGGAACCCACATAGAGGTCTATTAGTTCTTCCATGTGTTTTTTTCTTTATTGAATTTTAAAATTACTCAGTTAGTCCCTGGGATTAAAACACATACAAAAGACTGAAGTTATTGCCATAGTTCTGTAAATATGAAAGGAGAATGGATAGCTTTAGTTTGTCGCTAGAGTATAATCTGAGAGGAGTAAGCATAGTATTTGCATGAGGCTTTAAGTGGTAGTTACTGAGAAAACTGCTATGCAGATGCTGTGAAATTGGCAAATCATGCTTACAAAGCAAATAACATTACATAGAATACTGGCACAAACTGTTTTAATATCAAATGAAAGCAATATTTGTTTTTGCTTTGAATACATTTACAAAAATACATTTTGTAAAAATGCAAGGGCCTTAAATGCAATAGCCATTAAAATGATGCAGGGTTTTTGCAAAAGAAATAATAGATATTTCTTATTTAAAATCAATAGGCAAATAGTATGTTCAGCACAAGCAAAATGTATTGAACTTGTGGGGGGGTTTACTGCTTTTAAATGAATGCATGTAATGATATTCTTTGATTCCAAAAGCTATTCAACTACTTGCTGAAAATAACTTTGTCTGCCAACTAATTTACCCCACCAATGTATATTATTGATTCTGATGTTTTTTGTAGGGTGACTACGTTTTCCATTACTGTTATTTTAATAAACTGTTTTAATTTTAAGAAGTAGCCTGTTTTTCTGCACCATCAATTTTAAATATTGTTGATGTGTATTTTTTGGGGCTTATTTGTTAAATTAGTACAGGTATGGGACCTTTTATCCAGAATGCTTGGAACCTGGGGTTTTCTGGATTAGGGGTTATACCATAATTTGGATCCCATTCCTTTAGTTATGCCTTCTCTAAGAATTATATCTCAGTTAGGATCAAGTACAAGGTACTGTTTTATTATTACAGAGAAAAGGCAAATTATCATTATTTTTAAAAAATTCAATTTGCTTAAAATGGAGACATTCATCCATCCAGTAATATAGAGCTTTCTGGCTAACAGGTTTCTGGATGACAGATCCCATACCTGTGGTACAAGAATGGGGGCAAAAAGAAAGCATAAGTTCTCACGACTTGCTATACAGTAATAGTGTTGAAATAAATTCCAAATGATGCATGTTTAGAAAGAATAACAAATAATTATACCTCAACTCCCAGGAAATTTTATGATGAAAAATAAAATCATCTGAACGAAATGCTTATAAACCTAAGAACAAGCTGAAGATCATAACCATGTTGATCATAACAAGGGATGAATGAATCTTTTCACCTGATACAAATTCACAGCAAGATTAGCATGTTTGCAATTTGCAAAAATGTTTGCAAATCGACAATAAAAGTAACAAAATTCAGGGGAAAGGGTACCCATTGACTTGATTGCATCTGGTGCAAGAAGAAACCCACATGGACTTCAGTGCCTTTGGCATGAGATAAAACCCAATTGACTTCAATGCATTAACAGCAATAATAAAAAAAAAACGGGGCAAAAATCATCTGGTGACTCCAATGAATTTGGCAAAATTTCAGTGAAATGCTGCCATATTGCAAATTTCTCCAAGATTTTTGCAAATGAGGAAGTTTAGTTCATCATTGATCAAAACCATATTGAATATCCATTTTTTTGGACGCCGGCAGAATTTTGACAAAATTATAATATTATATAATAGTATTATCAAAGCTATGAAAACCTTAGGAATCTCTCTCCTGCAGAAATGGAGTCTGACTTTCTGCAAAAGTATATACCAGTTGTAGGTCAGAAGCTACTGTAAAACTATAACAATCCAAAGGAATATGAGCATCTGCTTCTCCATGAAATTAACCAGCTTGAACCAAGTCCTGCTGCCTTGTCCTGACATTGTTGTTCCGAGACCTAGAAGGCATGGGGGTATTCCTGTCTTAATTGAAACATAAGGACTATCATTTAGAATTTTAAGTAATTATGGTACATATGTGAGTAACTGAGTACATTATGTTACAACTGATTTGATGAACAGATCCCATTATGGCGTTTCTGTTTCGAGTTCCTCGCTCATTACCTACCACATTCAAAATAAAAATGCAATGATTTGTTTCAGCCTTCAGCAGAACAAGGGTAAGGTTAATGAAACTATTTTTAGGTTTCTGATTAAATCCTGATTCAGTGTACATGGTTGGTTCATCTATGTATTCAGCATCTAAGGAGCTCATACAAGTTCATTAACGGCTTCGATCAATTAGCTAATGTGATAAGGGAAGACAATATACACAGGAGAGAATTTATATGATACAGTATCACATAACTGCTTATCAGCTGAACAAAGCTGCAAACTCCCAACAGTTCTCAAATGAAAAAAAAATCTTTCCATAGCTATTAAAAATGAAAGGGCATATATTTAAGACCATAATAAGTTACGATGATAAAATAATGAGACACAGCATGCCTTTGAAAGGAGAAACATGTTGTACATCTATGTTCCTAGAAATACAACTTGCAATATGTTCTGCCTAGTTATAAATGAAAATGAATCATAAATTAAATATAAAATTAAACATATGCATAATGCAGGCTGATGGCTTCACATTGTTGGTTTTTGGGTTCGCTTCCAGCACCAACTGAATACTTAATTGTACAGCTTGAAAATAATTATAAATTGGCCCATTTTTCATTTGTTTTCTTGCATGCTTTTAGCTGAACCTGATGGGGGTGAGGGCATAGGCATAAATAACTTTTTGATACGTGACACAGGAATGGCCACAGCTGGAATGACATTTTAATATGAAGCTGAGCTGTAGAATTTACACAAATATTAGTCACCTTTTATTTGTATGCCTTGTTTTTATATGATCGTATACAGACACTTATCACCGTTGCAATTCCATAGTACCAGAGAGCCATGAACATGAATATATGGAATTTGTAGATCCATAACAAATGCAATAAGATGCTGGCAAGTTTTACCACTAATAATAAAACACTGTAATCTTTAGCATGAGGTTGCCAATACGAGTGATTTCATGCACCAAAGAGCATCACTGATTGAGACATGTTTAAGAGTTCTTAAGCATTTATCATGATTATCGATTATCTTCTGTTGGTTTTCAAAGAGCTGCTTGGGAGAGAATGGTCTATTTTATTATTTATGCATTTCTTAGCTACACACAGACAGAAAGATTTTACCCTACAGATTGTTTGCTGTCCACCCACACACCCATCCTTGTATTTCTGCTTCATAATGTAATGGAAATTCTCTTGTAAATATACAAAAGAGCCACAATCTTGAACCAGCTCTTCTAGGACATAATGGAGCATGGTTTTATGTTTTTACACAGTTTTAATTGAAGATATGAAATGTGCAGTGGAAAAATATGTTTTATGAATTTGCAAGTGGCAAAACATTTTCACTTATCTACGCTGGAATGTTTTTTGTTTCGCTGGAACCCAATGCATATCGTATGGAAAAGAAAACGGGGTGAAAAAGTTGCCTTTTACTTCAATGCCCTCAGCAAAATTTCAGTGCTATTTTGCAGATGTTTCCATAGTTTTGGTAATTTTTTTGTAAAGTAAAATGGAGAAGTTTCCCACATTTTTACCCTAAATCTATACATGATGCCTATGCATGCGGAATTCTTACGTAAAGCCAATTCTGCTCACATAATCACTTCTTTACACTTATTGAGCATCTACACAAAACATCTAGCCCATCCCACCTAATCTTCTTCTCAAAATAATTACACTGTAATTATTTGATCTATTTTTGTATGCACATAAGTTCTAAATATAATTAATAACAGATGGGCAACATCAGAGTCTGAGTTAGACAGAGTGTTGATAAATAGCAACTGGCTAGCACTACAGTGTGTCATCATCTTAGTTTTTTTCAGCATTTATAATGCAAAGAGAGATTAGAGACCATTTATCAACACTGGCATATTTACACCATGGAAGTAACCCATAGCGACCAATCAATAATTAGCTTACACTGTTCTAACTGCAGCTGGGTGAAAAAAAGCTAATCACTGATTGGTTGCTATGGATATCTTCCAGAGTGCTGTTGATTAATCAGGCCTTACCTTTTTCCAAGTGGTACTAAAATTATTTTTGTAAACAGCAAGCAAATCTGCAAAATCCATAATTTTGCTTGTTAAAATTCTGTTTGCAGCAGCATATTTTGTTGTTTGGCTATGAACTAGGAGAATTACACTTAGGGCAGATTTATCAAGGGTCGAAGTGAATTTGAAGGAATTTTCGAAGTAAAAAAAGGAATTTTTTGGATACTCCGACCATCGAGTAGGATACTTCGACTCAATTCTAAGTAAAAATAGTTTGAATATTCGACCATTCGATAATCGAAGCACTGTCTTTTTAAAAAAACTTCAACTTTAATACTTCGCCAAATTAAACCTGCCAAATCGCTATGTTAGTCTATGGGGACCTTCTACAAACTTTTTCCAAGTCTTTAAACATCGAATTAAAATTGTTCGATCGATCGCTGAAATCCTTCGAATCGTTCGATTCAAAGTATTTAATCCTTCAATCGAACGATTTTTATTCAATTGAACGATTGCCAGATTTGTTGGAAAAACTTCAAATTTGACATTCGAATTCAAAGTATTTAAATTCGATGGTCGAATTTCGAAGTATTTTCAACTTCGAAATTCGGTCCTTGATAAATCTGCCCCTTAATGTGAACCAATAATTTATACAACTGAGCCGTCTGTGATGCATAGCTTGCCTGTAACAGAGAGGGATATTGATTAGCAGCCATTGTCTGCAGTTAACTTGTTGTAATTAGTTCGGTGTTCTCACATTTTAAGATGGCAACGCTTTGAGCTTTGCCACTCAACACTCAAGGTTTGACCATTGTGCAGCCAAGCTTTGGAAAGTGCATAATGTTGTAGCGTGAACAGCTCTGCACATTTACCATTTCCAAATACAGTACCGTATATACTCGAGTATAAGCCGACCCAAGTATAAGTCGAGGTACCTAATTTTAACTACGAAAACTGGGAAAACTTATTGACTCGAGTATAAGCCTAGACACAACTACAACCCTGTTTCCCAGCAGTGCACATTCCGCCAAAGTGACCCCCCCCAGCGATCAACCGGACTTCTTTGCAAAACAGATTACTGTGTGCATTGTCCCACTGTCCCACTACCATGTTGAGAGGGTGCTGTGTGATATTGCCTTCACTGTTAATCTTTCGTATAACCAACAGAGGGCGCTGTGTGATATTGCAGTCACTGTTATTCTTTCATATAACCAACAGAGGGCGCTGTGTGATATTGCAGTCACTGTTATTCTTTCATATAACCAACAGAGGGTGCTGTGTGATATTGCAGTCACTGTTAATCTTTCATATAAGCAACAGATGGCGCTGTGTGATATTGCAGTCACTGTTATTCTTTCATATAACCAACAGAGGGCGCTGTGTGATATTGCAGTCTCTCCCCAAGCAGAGTATGGTTGGTATAGGAATGATTAAAAGTGACTGAAATCTCAGCTACTGCCCACTGACTCTAGTATAAGCTGAGGTTGACTTTTTCAGCACATTTTGGATGCTGAAAAACTCGGCTTATACTCGAGTATATACTGCATATATAGATTGAATAAAACCCTTAATGGAATACATTGTGATAAAGAAAGCCATTGTGTTGGATAACCATGGGACTTGTATATAAGTTACATCATTTTACCAGTTTAAATCTGCATTTTATAAATGATATACATTTTTTTTGTCTTGTAGGTGTCACCACTGTATTGACAATGACAACACTCAGTATCAGTGCCAGAAACTCCCTTCCAAAAGTGGCCTATGCGACAGCCATGGACTGGTTCATTGCAGTCTGCTATGCTTTTGTATTTTCTGCTTTAATAGAGTTTGCAACTGTCAACTACTTTACCAAAAGAGGATGGGCTTGGGATGGAAAAAGTGTTGTCAATGACAAGGTGAGAGAACAATCCCCACCCCCAAACAGGATGAATTTGAATTATTGCATAGACCATTTTAAATATTATTCTGTTTATAATATTACAATTAGTTTTGCAATCTGTTCTGATAAACAAACAGTTCTGATTAAAAAAAAATATTTTAAGCATAGTCCTCTTTTTGTCGCAGGTTCCTTGGCAGCTACATTGTTTGGTTACTTCAATGTTAACATTGGTTTTGGGAAATAATTGTGTTTTTTCATGGTTTTGCACAGAATATTTAATAACAATATTTGGCACAGCTCCATTGTTGGGGAATTGAAAGTGTTTTTTTATGACAAATGTGTCATGCTATTAATACTGTATGACACACTGTTGCTAAGAGATGACACGAATGTATAAATTACCTTAATTGCAATTCATTTCACATCTGGATAGTCTTGGCTTTAGCCATGCAATATGATTTTCGGATATGCACATCAATGAAACTGATGGTGGATGCATTTACTGTAATAGTGGTTGGTCACTGCTGCCCATAATCAACAGTTTGCAACTGTTACAGCCATGTATTTTAATTATAATGTTAAACCTACAGTATAACAATGTATAATCTTATAACACGTCTCTGTCATCTCCATTGTGTGATGCTGCAGAGTTTGATCATTAGCCATTGTGTTAGTGAAGTTGTGTTTTAGGCAGGTGCATTTTAAGGGCTAAACAGGCAAAAGGAAAGAACCAAGAGAAGTTAATGGTCAGAAATACCATGGTTATGCCATAATTTTAGTAGTTTTTATGACCATTGAAAGAACAAAATTAGCCACTAAAGGTGGCCCTACAATATAAGATCCGCTTGTTTGGCAAGGTATATGGCCACTAATGGCTGGGCGATATTGGGTGAATCCAAACGTTTGGCCCTGGGGCCGAATGATCGGATTACAATGCTGCTAATGGGCGCCGACAGGTTGCTGGCCCGCATCAACTAGCCAATGTGGTCCTGGATCTCAGAAAAAATTACCAATATCAGCAGCTTTAATCTGCCTGTGTATGGCCACCTTAAGGTGACCAGGGATAGGTATTGTATATCTTGTTTGGAAACTTTTGTTGTATTTTCTTTAATATAAAAAGACAATCTCCTGTGCAGCACTTTTCAATGAAAGGAGCCTGCGGTTATTCTCTTGAGTATACTTTATATGTGACTGCATCTGCAATAAAAAGTCTATGGCAAGACATTATTAAAAACATCAGGACCATTCCCATCCCATTAATGATATAAGGATATAAAATCTTGGATATTCAGTGGGGCAAATTTACTTAAGGTCGAATATCGAGGGTTAATTAACCCTCGCTATTTGACTGTCGAAGTTAAATCCTTTGACTTTGAATATCAAAGTCGAAGGATTTAGTGCTATTCGTTCGATTCAAAGGATTTTAATCCCATCGATCAAACAATTTTTCTTCTACCAAAAAAAGCTAGCAAAGCCTATGGGGACCTCGGTAGCTCGACTTCGATAGCTTTTAGGTGGCGAACTAGGAGGTCGAAGTTTTTTCTTAAAGAGACAGTACTTCGACTATTGAATGGTTGAATAGTCAAACGATTTTTACTTCGAATTGTTCGAATCGAAGTTGAAGGTCGAAGTAGCCCATTTGATGATCGAAGTAGCCAAAAAAAACATTCAAAATTCAAAGTTTTTTCCTCTATTCCTTCACTCGAGCTAAGTAAATGGGCCCCTATATGTAAATATTGTCAACTTGGTGAAAAATCCCAATGGCTGCTAAGTACAGCACCTACTGTACCCCTGTAGACAACCTTGACTGTGGGTAATATGTGCACATTTTATTTATGTTTCATGAAGACTAACTAAATTTTAATTTCCCCATTAACAGCTAATGTATAGTTGGTTTCTCTGGGGTGTTGCTAAATGTCTCTCTGTTGTTCATTTTAACAACTCAAATTCTTCTTCTTCTTTAACTTTTACCAATCCATTCAATTTGTTTTATTGGAGAGAACCCCAGCTCAAATAATTACTACCAGAACATATGGCTTATAACCATTCTTGCAGGTAGACTTAATGGAAAGATGCAATAAATACAGCATCATGACACCTGTGTAATGTCTTTGGTACACAAAAAAACACTCAGTGATTAATGAATTACTATTTTAACCATCTATTCTTCCATTGCAGAAAAAAGAGAAGGCTTCAGTGATAAAGAAAAACAATGCCTACGCCGTCGCTGTTGCAAATTATGCTCCGAACATCACTAAAGATTCAGCTCTGCCAACAATATCTAAAAGTGCAACCGCTGATCCGAACAAAGCGAAACCACAGGAGGCAAAGAAAACATTTAACAGCGTCAGTAAAATCGACAGAATGTCTAGAATAGTCTTTCCACTTTTATTTGGTACATTCAATTTGGTATACTGGGCAACTTATCTGAATAGGGAACTTGCCATTGATGGGCTGGCATTTTCAAAATAGAAATAGGAATTTGCTAACACTCCATTAGCATCTTCAGTCTCAGATTGTTTTAGTATATATTACTAATAAACTGATTTGTTCATTGAAATGTACAGTACGTGCCTCTTAAATAGAGGACTTTGTTAACTGGAATGAGCTTTGAGAAGATTGCACTTATGGCTTCTATAAAATGACATAGATTACAAAGTATTTATTATTATGATATATTATATATATATATTATATATTATTTTCTTTTTTACTTTGGAATGAACTGCTGCAAATGGAAGAGTAAAACACATTGTATAGCGATGCAGTGTGTCACCCTTTAGCAGTGGAAGGGATTAAAGTTCTATTGTGGCACATGGTGAGTGGTTAATCTCAATAAGGAATGGCCTTCTGCACTCCAGTGGTTTCACAGCTGAAATTGTCAGCATTCTCTGCCAACCGAGCACGAGGGAGGATGCTGGGATTTCAATTTTGTTCTGCAACCACTGCAATGCCACAGGTTGCCTATATGTGTTAAAAGAGAACCAATTTATGGAGACATGGATTTTTATTTTGGGGACATATTTTTTTGATGTACGACTCTTTTTTATGATAATGCAGCATTCTGTGTACAAACTCGTTTCTAAATTCGGAAGTTTAATGTGTTTCACATAAATGTTTATTGATACCTTTACTTTTTCAGGAAAAGCGTTAGTGTAGGTACAAAAAAAGTATCTTTTTATTACATACTTTGGGTATTTTCCCAGTACTGACTGAAACTCTCTAAAATTGTTGATAAACCTTTTTAACATCTGTATAATAATAATGATAATAATATATACTAAAACAGCAGTCTTAGAGTTTATGCAACTGCCACTTCAATCCAATATGATCTTATAAACTCTTTGGGCCCAATGAACGCTAATTCACCACTGAGTTCATACGAGTTGGATGGGTCCAGTTGCATTAGGAGTTTTTATTTAACAAGGTCACCATTGCACTTTGGGGCCCTTAACAGGTGAAAAATCTATCCCTCATTTGCAGCTTGCAATATTAAATTTTGCTTTTCAGGGACCTGCGAATGGCATGTCCTTGTAGTGTTAAAGACTAGTGATGGGCGAATGTATCCGACAGGTGCAAATTTGCGGCGAATTTACAAGTTTCGCACCTGGTGAATAAATTTGTGAATTTGCAGCGAAAACTCACCGGCAAAGATTCGCCAGTACCAAAGTTTTTCGCCGGCGTCAAAATCGGCGTTTCACAAATTTTTCACTGCAAATCTTTTCATGGTGAAGCGAAACGGGACAAATTCACCATCCCTATTGAACACTATAACCCTCCCCAATGATTGCTGCCTTCAGCTAACTATGAATGTCCACCGGACCATATTTCAATTCCTGCCTCCTATATTACTCAAAAAACACTTAATTATGTCAAAATAGCTTAACATGACTAGTATTTTAGTTAGCTATTTAAGGCATATTGTACTTACGTGGGAATGTAATATGTTTTGTTATAGAAAAAAACTTCTTAAACACTTTTGCGAACGTTATCAACCAAGATTTTCACTGTTTGCGTCCTTTATGACCAATTTGAGACAACAACTTCCTTGCAAAGTTTGTGAGCAAATGACTTTTGCCAGCAGTGTATGTAATAAAATGCACAATCGCAAAGCGTTTTTTTGAGGCAGGTGTTAACGCTATCCTTTTCTTAGTGGTAATGAGCAATGTAATATTTGCCAGTGGATAATTTTACATTGTGAGCTAAACATTTGCAAAATACCATTTTAAACAACCCTTGTGATTTTAATTACATTTACAAAATGTATTATAAATGTATTTCTCCCATGTGTCCTGCTTAAAGAACACAGTGGTTAATAGTAATAATGGAATAGAGAGCCCAAAGAATATGTTTTTGCAATTTTCCAAAATAAATGCTTATTTGCCATATGGTTTTATATACTGACATGTTTATATGTTTGTTTTAAGTCAATACAAGAGTTAAAGCTTCATTGAGTTTATACTGCCGATTGCTTATGGATCTCTTGCAGCAGGCAATATTGCAGCAGCCAGCGTGATGTCATTTCGATACTTTACTGATTTACTAACGGGCGCAAGAGTAACTTCGCTAGCGAAAGAGACTGACGCTGGCACGCATTCACACTCAATTCCCAGACAAAGTTGCGCTCTGGCGAAGGGACGTAACTGCGCAAATTCACTAAGATGTGGATTTTACTGAATGTTACCTATTGTGCCAGACTTGCTTTTGCCACCTCAGACCAGGCGAAGTGCAATAGAGTAGATAAGACTTCCTCAAACTTTAGTTAAAAAAATTTTGAAGTCTCAAAAAACGCTGGCGTCTTTTTTTCAGGGTGATAGGCTGCAAAAGAGCGTGATTTTTTTTTGGAGTAACCAGCTTCCCCCCTACATTTCCTAATATATGGCACATAAACTATACACTGGTCCCATGTGTAGGAAAAAATAACAACTCTATTTTGTTTTATTAAAGGGATCCTGTCATCAGAAAACATGTTTTTTTCAAAACACATCAGTTAATAGAGCTGCTCCAGCAGAATTCTGCACTGAAATCCATTTCTCAAAATAGCAAACAGATTTTTTTATATTCAATTTTGAAATCTGACATGGGGCTAGACATATTGTCAATTTCCCAGCTGCCCCTGGCCATGTGACTTGTGCCTGCACTTTAGGAGAGAAATGCTTTCGGCAGGCTGCTGTTTTTCCTTCTCAATGTAACTGAATGTGTCTCAGTGGAACATGGGTTTTTACTATTGAGTGCTGTTGGGGGGGGTGATTGAAGTTTATCAGAGCACAAGTTACATGACTTGGGGCAGCTTGGGGAAATTGACAATATGTCTAGCCCCATGTCAGATTTCAAAATTGAATATAAAAAATCTGTTTGCTCTTTTGAGAAATGGATTTCAATGCAGAATTCCGCTGGAGCAGCACTATTAACTGATTCATTTTGAAAATTTTTTTTTTTCCCATGACAGTATTTCTTTAAGCTTCCCTGGGCTTGTGAAGTGTAATGTATTTGCTGCAACATATACGTCTATTCAACTTTAACTTCCCACCATATGCAAATTAGCCAACGCTAGCGTAACTTCGCTCTGCTTGCCGAATTAACGCTAGCTCAACTTCGCCAGCATTCGGCGCCCTGGACACAACTTCACATGTTAGTGAATTTTCGCCTGGAGAAGTGTTGCACTGCCTGCAAAGCCATCGCTGGCGATTTTTCGCCGCTTAGTAAATTTGCCCAATGGTCTGTGTGTGAAGGCACATATAATGGTTACACATCTATTCCTTTACTTTACTAATAATATTAAGAAAATGTCTGTACTGGGTTCAGCTCTCTGTAACATGTTTCTAGTCTCGCAATAGCTTGACTTAAAAATAAAGAAAAAGTCATGCAATTCCTGGTAAAGGCCCATTTATGTGTGTTCTTATAATACGCATTTCATTTGATTTTGATGTATTTACTTCTCTTTTTGTAATCCCATTCATTATGCTCTTACAATAGCTTTTATAGTGACTCTATTTACTATCATTTATCATGATTTTTCAACAATGTCGTTGAGTTTAACACATGACATATTACCATCAAATAAAACCTATTGCTCATATTTTGGAAGAATGTATTTCGTTATAAGAGTATTGTATAAGCAATACCATAATTAACTTTTTTAACATGGTTTAAAAATATCTGAACTGATTCTTTAATATAAGCTTATATCCCACCCCCCATGTATGTGTTCAGTGTTGCACAGACAAGAAGATGTGATCTTGTATACTCATGGTACTGAATTAATCATATGTGTCACATCCTAAAAGTCCATCTTCATTGACATTACATGTGTCTCTCTATGATGCAGTTGAGTTTTTCCCTTTGGCAAGTGATATGAATGAAGAAAGTAAGTTACCAGTAAAAGTTTGGATGAGAAATTGCATACTATTATTTGTTTCCATTAACTCCCTTTTACATGAAAAGCACTTTATTCAGTTCTAAAAAGTTTTCCTACTAATTACATAATGTTAAAAAGGAATATCTATACCAGGCTAATGTATAACTGATGCAATAGGGAAACATCAGGAGCACTTACGGATGCAATACAAAGTGAATTTTATTGAAGTTTTACAAACTCCCCCAGATTGTAAAATTGACTTTGTATTGCATCCGTGAGTACTCCTGATGTGTTACTGATACATGTCTTTAATAAGGAGCACCTGGGATTTGATGTTCTTTGCAAAATGCATCATTTTATAGTGCTCCTCCAGCAAAATTCTGCATTAAAATCAAAAAGAGCAAGCAGTTTTTTTTTATATTTAAGTTCAAATGTGACACTGGGCTAGACATGTTGTTAGTTTCTCAGGTGCCCTCCATCATGTGACTTGTGCTCTGATAAACTTCAGTCACTCTTTAGTTCTGCACTGCAAATTGGAGTGATATCACCCACTCCCCCCAGAAGCTCATCCGCAAAACAAATAACAGCTCCCTGGCACCTGCATTGCTAAAAATGCTCCGATACCACACCTAATGGTAGATGTGAGAACAACACTCAAAAGTAAAAACCCAAGTTTCAACTCCTCCAGTTCCAGTAGGAGAAACAATAGGTTATCTGAAAGCAGTTCCCTTGTGAAGTGCTGACTCTTAGGGCCAGATTTATCAAGGGTTGAAGTGAATTCGAGGGAATTTTCGAAGTAAAAAAAATGTAAAATTCAAAGTAATTTTTGGATACTTCGACCATCGAATAGGATACTACGACTTCAAATTTACTTCAAATTCGATTTGAAGTAAAAATAGTTTGAATATTCGACCATTCGATAAGTACTGTCTCTTTAAAAAAACTTTGACTTCAATACTTTGCCAAATCAAATCTGGCGAAGTGCTATGTTAGCCTATGGGGACCTTCTACAGCATTTTGAAGTCGAAGTAAAAATTGTCCGATCCTACGATAAAATCGTTCGATTAGAAGGATTTAATCATTCAATCGTTCGATTTTACTTCAACCGCAGAATAGCCAAATTCAATGAAAAAAGTTCGAATTCGATATTCGAATTCGAAGTATTTTATTTCAATGGTCGAATTTCGAAGTATTTTTATCTTCGAAATTCAAACCATGATAAATCTGCCCCTTAATGAAAGCACAGGATCAAGCACAATAATCTGAGATGGCTGCCTGCACAAAAATTAATTTATTGGTCCAACAGTACAATTTTAAATGCTATAATCCCTTTAAATTAGCATATCCAGAGTTGTTGCTTCAGAATTCACTGCAAAGTGTCTGAACAAACGCTGCAAGTCTAATAAAACCCAGAAACTGATGTAGCCACTGGGTAAAATATACCAGTCTTTAAGCAGTTGTACTACAGGTATGGGATCCGTTATCCAGAAAGCTCCTAATTATGGACAGGCCATCTCCCATAGTCTTCATTATAATCAAATTACATTTTAAAATGTTTATTTTTTCTCTGTAATAATAAAACAGTAGATTGTATTTGATAATATATAATTAATCCTTATTGGAAGCAGAACCAACCTATTGGGTTTATTTAATTTTTACTATTATTATTTAATGATTTTCTAGCAGAGGTAAGGTATGAAGATCCAAATGACAGATTCGTTATCTGGAAAACTCCAGATCTCAAACATTCTGGATAATAGGTCCCATACCTGTACTAGAACTTTGCCTGTTTCTTCCCATTTTATTTCAACAGACTTTGCTAATGCTGGAAATGTTTGAAAATAAAGCGTACAGCACCTCTGAATTTTGAATACAACTAAAAGGGAAGCTTGGTGTTTAAATGATGTGGGTTTATAAATGAGTATTTTAAACCACATGTTCTTCTGAACTAAGGCACTGCTTTATATGCCCTGTAAAGTGTGAGTGCTAGAGAAACATTCCTTATCCTTGATCTGAGTGAATCAAGATCTTCCATGGACTTGTGCAATATAACTCATGCATGCACTGGTGAGCAATAAAACCGTGCAAGGAACAGACCCCAATGAAATATTTAAATCACTAGTTTACGGTACATTGCAGGGCAGGCAAGCATGGCCAAATCTAAAATTACATTTTTAATTAAAACCCAGAATTCTTGAAAGAAAGAATAGCTATGCTTATCATCGCAACCAATCAAATGTTTGCTTGCATTGTTCTACCTGCAGATGGCTGAAACAAGCTAATCACTAGTTGAGTTCTATGGGTTGCTGCCCAGGGGCATATTTGGCCAATGTTGACAAATTCCCAGTATGTGCTAAATTGTCCAAGTGCATAACTGCCCATCAGCAATTAGTTTTGAACATATCTACTAAAAATTAGAAAATGAAAACAAATATCTAATTGCTATAAGTAATTACTGTGTTTTCAAATCAGCCCCAGTGTATAACTGTATTATGTGCTATATCCTGCTTTTCTCTTATTTCATTCACCTGGATCTCAAAATTTGTCAAACCTCAGCCTGTTTGATGCAGTTAGGCTAATTTTTAAATTTTAAAATCTGACATTTTTAACTGTATGCACACTCACTCATGTATTTAAGTAGGAGGCAAATTGTAAATATTTCAAGTGTATGTTTCTTTTTCCAAGTGACATTTCCAACCGGAATATTTGATATGTTGATATTACAGTTTTGTTTATAGTATCTGCCCTATAATATGCATCGAACAGTGACTCTCACTTCATACTGAACTGAATTTTAATAAATATGAATCAACCATTTTGCACATTTCTAAGTAATGTGTCAAACAACAACTTGTCTGTGCATTTTTTTTGTACGTAGAACAAAACTGAGGTTGGACATTTCACAGGGCTTTGTCTTTATGAGTATTTTTTTTTTAATCCTAATAGAAAAACTGATCATTTGTTTTGAATGTAGGACAGAGAGGTACGAGTATGGAATCTGTTATCTGGAAACCTGTTATACAGAAATTACAAAAGAGCCTTCTTCCATAGACACCATTTTATCCAAATAATCCAAATTTTTATGATTTTATTTTTCTCTGTAATAATAAAACAGTACCTTGTACTTGATCCCAACTGGAAGATAATTAATGCTTACAGAAGGCATAATTAAATTGGCATCCAAATTATGGAACAATCTCTTATCCAGAAAATCCCAGGTCCCAAGAATTCTAGATAACAGGTACCATACCTGTACTAATTTAACAAATAACCCCCCAAAAATACATATCAACAATATTTACAATAAGATGGTACAGCAAAACAGGTTACTCCTTAAAGGAAAACCAATCCCTTAATTATAAAACCCCCTACCCCTTACCCTACATGTACCTCCCTCCCTGGCCCCCCAGCCTAGGTGTTACCCCCTGTAAATGCACTTACCTCTTTACTTACCCCTCGGTGTAGATTCTGTGCTGCGGACTTCACAGGCGCCATCTTCTTCTCTTCCGTAATTTTAGGGTCTTCTTCCTGCACTTCTGCAATTTCCGTTACTTTCAGCACATGCGCAGTTGTTGCGGACCGGAAGATTGCTCCAACTGCACATGCGTTGTTACGCCGCACTCTTCCCGAAGATTACCGATGATAAGAAGATGGCGCCTGTGAACTCCTCTGCACAGAATCTGTACCTAAGGGTTAGTAAAGAGTTAGGGGCATTTACTAGGGGTAGCAGCTAGGCTGGGGGGGAGCAGAGAGTGGGGTCTATGTAGGGTAGGCGGGTAGGTTTTTTTTTATAATTGAGGGTTTGGTTTTCCTTTAAAATGAAAACAGTTTATTAAGATAACAGGAATGGAAAACTTAGTCCCCCTACAAAAAACATCATTTATAAATTATAAATTATAAAAGAGCAGTCTTTCATAGACTTCATTTTATCCAAATAATCCAAATTTTTAAAAACAATACCTTTTTCTCTGTAATATTAAAACAGTACTTTGTTCTTGATTCAAACTAAGATATAATTAATCCTTATTGGAAGCAAAACCAGCCTATTGGGTTTATTTAATGTTTACATTATTTTCTAGTAGACTTAAGGTATGAAGATCCAAATTACAGAAAGATCCGCTATCTGGAAAAACCCAGGTCCTATGGAGTCTGGATAGTAGGTCCCATACATGTACCTCTGAAATAAAGCAAATTGGAAATGTAATAAAAGGTGCAAACAAATATTTTGTCACACTGGCATAGCTGTCTGCAAGAAAATAAATAAGTTTCAACTAAATAAGAAAAGGTTATTTTATGGTTTATCATGTGAAAACAAACAGTATGTGTGAGATTCAGTTTTTTCGTTTTCTCATTGAATTGTGTCTGGCTCTTGGGAAATCTGGAACCAAATGAGTTTTACCTAATTTATTTACCTAATTAGGCTCATTAATTTCATGAATGTAGCTGTGATGGCAAAAAAGACATTTTTAGAATAATTTTAGTAGGGATGCATCAAATCCACTATTTTACGATTTGGCCAAATTCTTTGTGAAAGATTCCGCTGAATACCGAACCGTTGTATGAGGAAAAGTCACATGAATTTGAAGATTCGGTTAGGCCAGGAACTTGGATTCAGCAAATTCAAATCCTGCTGAAAAAGGCTGAATCGTGAACTGAATCCTGAATTTGTTGCATCCCTGAATTTTAAGCTTAGAATGAAAAAGAAATTAATTGGTAGAGGAAACATGGGGACTAATTAATACATTTGGATTTAATTAAAACCTGAAATTTGGCTTTACTTAGCAGCTAAAACTATTGTGTCCCAAGCTTTATCTTATATAGTGTAGGGATATACCTGGGATATAAGTGCAGTTACAGTTTACACCTCTGACCAGAAATAGTCTGTAATGATGGGCTAATAAATTTGCCTGGCACGAATTCATGGTGAATCTCCGTGTTTCACCGCCGGTGAATAAATCCGTGAATGTCCTGCAAAAATTTTTTGGACACACGTCTGAAAAGTTGCTCGCATCATAATCGGCATGCGTCAACACTATTCGGTTGCCCATTGACTTTAACACTAGCGTCAGCTTGGACGCAGGTGTCAATTTCCGATTTTCAAAACATTTTCGTGAAACTTTTTCGATTTCACGATTGTTTCACTAATTGTTCGGGAGAAATTTACCCAGCACTAATAGTCTGTAAGCAGACTGGGGATATGCCCTAAGCAAATGGCTAATTGGCCCACTTTTACTCAAAGGCTTGAGATGTAGCATGTAAACTCTCTGGGCAGATTTACTTATTTAAGGGAGAAGTGGCTGACGCTATTGACTTTTCACCAGAAATCACATCCACAGGGACATCAGAAATTCACTAAAAGGTGCAGATGACAATTCGTTAGCGAAAGAGACCATTGCTAGTGGTCGTTCTAAAAATTTCGCTCAGGCGCAATGGTCGTTGCTCCACAAATCCACTAGTGCTGATTTTTCTGAACGTTACGTCTTTGCCAGAATTAACCGCCACCTCAGACCAGGCTAACTGCTAAAATGAAGCTAGATCTTCCTCAATCTTACGTCACTTACATCATATCCTTTCTGCCAAAAATGCATTAAAGTTGAAAAATTGCTGGCGACTTTTCCTTTTTTTAAGTGGGATTGCCTGCAAAAGTCCTAACTTGAACTTTTTTTGGTTTAACATTTTTCCCCAGACATTTGATGGCCATGGAACATTTATTTTACAGTGGGCTCATGTCTAGGCCATTATATGATCTCTTTTGTCTTTATCCAGGATCCATAGAAGCTGCTCCTAATCTTTACAGGCCAACCAAAAACATGAACTAAGGGGCAAATTTACTTATGGTCGAATATCGAGGGTTAATTAACCTTCGATATTCTACTGCCGAATAGAAATCCTTCGACTTTGAATATCGAAGTCGAAGGATTTAGTGCAAATAGTTTGATTGAGCGAAAAATCGTTCAATTCGAAGGATTTTAATCCATCGATCAAACGATTTCTCTTCAACCAAAAAAAGCTTGCAAAGCCTATGGGGACCTTCCCCATAGGCTAACATTGACTTTGGTAGGTTTTAGGTGGCGAACTAGGGGGTCGAAGTTTTTTTTAAAGAGACAGTACTTCGACTATACGATTTTTAGTTCGAATCGTTTGATTCGAAGTCGTAGTCGATGGTCGAAGTAGCCAAATCCATGGTCGAAGTAGCCTACTACTAAATAAATGGGCCCCTAAATGTAAGCAAATATTCATGCAGTGTCAGTTCTTACATATGAATTCCAGAAGTTCAGAAATCCCGTGACAATAAATATATAATCACAAGCACATCAATCTTACACCCTCTCCATTTTGTCAGTAGTCATGAGCTCTTTGCACTATTGCCATGTGCATGTGGTAAGTTAACACACAGAAACACAATCTGAGGGAACTTTGGAGATATCGCATGACCCATATCATGTATATTTCTTCTAAAATATTGTATGTAGCTTATATGTATTGCATATGCTCTACTATTATTGTACAGTTCTGTGTAATATGCTGCCTCTTTATTAATACTTGATTTATTATAAATTTTTGATGAATTTATAATCATACTTATCGTCTTAGGCTTGTTTTCCCTTTTGACTGTACTAAGGTCCAATGACTACCACATTCATAAAATCTTGTTAACTCTTTAAGATGTTGTCCAACTATAGTACAATTTCCTGTTTTCCTTTTAGCCTCAAGCTTGATGATGATCCCACAGGTTGTACATCATTATAAATACATAAGCAGAATTATTAAATCACACAATAAATCAGCTTTCTTAATATGAATATGAGAAGATATGAAATGAATAGTGAGCATATAACTTTTGACTTTTTTTGGGCACTTTTAAAAGAAAAAGTGTTTATTAAGAGCATAAAGTCAAAAACCAATCTTTATACCTAAGCAATAAATATTCACTTCAGCATTAAATTAACCAAATTAAAAAAAAACATATAACTTACATTTAAATTATATTTTATTATTTGCATAACATGTCAAATCAAACAGAATTCTCACATCATTACATTCGGCCTCTGTAAACCCCCTTTTTTTATACTACCATCCCATGTCATGAGATCTTTTTTACTGTATACTATTATTATCCAGTTCTGTGAAATAAAAGTGTTCCCACAAAATAGTATTAAATGCTCACAAAAATATATCTGAATATGAATTTTGGGGCTTATATTACACCCATTGCAGATACAAAGGACACAAAATAGAAGCAAATTTTGTGCACATTTGTTTCATTGCAATCTTTGGATTAACCACTTCCATGAATTCAATTTACTTTTAGGTCCCATGCATAAAGACCTCAAACATATATTTATCTTATTACCTCTACTAAAATGCTGATATTCCAGTAAAGCTTTACTAAGTTTTTTTCAATGTTGACTTTTATTTTCCTCCCTGGAACAATTCATTCCAGTGCAGAAAATAATTGTCTAAATTCTGCTGAGCAGCACTGACCACTATCTCTCAATAGAGCAGAACTGTATTTGATTGATCGAAACAGTGGAACATATTCTGCTGAATAAGCAAACTTTAAAAAAGTTTAGAGTCCTTTAAAAAGGGTCAGGAAAATGCACAGGAAAGTTCCGAAAACAAAATAGAATTCCTCTGTTCCATATTTGATATATCGCTACTTAGCTTCCCTATTAATTATATTTTCTAAATATAAATGACCTTTCCTATGAAATACAGAAAGGTGTAGGAAAAATTTACATACTTATGTATTTATTGAAAATCAAGTTTGCATTTTTTGCTCAATTCAAGACACAGCGAAAAAAGTGAAAGCTGAAAAAGTATAACCACAAATACATTTTACAACAAAAAAAAAATGCATTTTCATTGTAAGTATACTTAGATGTAATGCCAAGAGACTAGGGGTATAAGTATAATGCTCACTGACACTCTAATTCATATCATTAGCCTTTATCTCAGTGCACTTCATGCTAGAGAAGAATAATGTAATGATAGTGCTCAAAGTCTGACACTATTGGACACATCCTACGGTGAACCTGAGAAACCTTTGGATTATAGCTTTGTAGAATATTTAATGACTATGAGCCGTTAATGAAATAGGTGAATGTGATAGGTGGAAAACCAAAAAACTCACACTACTCTGGCAAGATTAAAATGCAATCAGAAAGAATGTTTCTTATGTTATGGTGTGCCAGTGCTTTGGGTCATTTACACCAAACAGTTACCGAGAGTAAAAGACAAAGTTCCCACGGAGCATTGCTTCCACCTACACCAATGTATGGACATGAGTAGTGATGTTCGAATTTCTCCTGTTCCGCTTCACCACAAAATTTGCAAAACAGCGAAAAACTCAAATTTTGACGCCCGCTTCAAAGATCAATTTCTCGTAAATTTTTACCCTGGCATTAAAGTCAATGGGCGTCTGAATAGTGCTGACGCGAGCGATGCTCAGCCAAATTTTTTTGCTGGGGTTTGGCAAATTAATTATTATTATAAACGTGGAGGTTTCCCGCGAATTTGCGCCTGCCAAATTTATTCGCCCATCACTAGACATGAGTTCATGCCTGTGACAACCATTTACTGCAATTACGCTAAGGGGCAGATTAACTAAGGGTCGAAGTGAATTCAAGGGAATTTTCAAGTAAAAGAATTCGAAATTCGAAGTAATTTTTTGGATACTTTGACCATCGAGATACTACGACTTGGAATTTACTTTGAATTTGATTTGAAGTAAAATAGTTTGAATATTCGAATATTCTATAATCAAAGTACTGTCTCTTTAAAAAAACTTTGACTTCAATAGTTGCCAAATTAAACCTGCCGAAGTGCTATGTTAACCTATGAGGACCTTCTAATACAGTTTTCTAAGTCTTTACACATCAAAGTAAAATCGTTCGATCGTACGCTAAAATCGTTCAGTCGATATTGGAAGTCGAAGTATTTTAATTCGATGGTTGAATTTCAAAGTATTTTTACTTCGAAATTCGACCCATTGTAAATCTGCCCCTTAATGTTGACGTGTAAAATCTGTTACTGTTAAACTTTTTCAGGTTTCAGGTACATATATAGGCTCACCTGCCCAAGGTGAAAAAGAAAATTTCATAGAGTCCAAGTCCCTGTAGCACACTGAACAGTTAGAGACTGCATAAATCAATTTATTGGCTCAAAAAAGTAGACATCAAATCCTGGCAACTTTTTGGGTCACACTGGGCCCTTTATTAACGGCTCTGTGTGATACAGTGACTTGATACACTGACTTGGACTCTGAACCATTTTATTGTAGGTTCAACTGCATGCACTTAATTTACTAATTCTATGCCTGGAATGTTTGATATTCAGTCTTGCACTGCTTTTCAGTGGGTGTTAGGGTTGAGAAACTTTTTCCTCCTGATAAAAATGTGTGGTGATATTTGTGTTTTTGCAAGTTGTTGAATATTTTTGCAAATCTGTGTTGGAATTTCACCATGCATTTTGTTTCTCTAGAAAAAAAACTGACTTGTATCTAGTGCAAAAAAAAAAAAAAAAAAAAACCTCAATGCATTTGGAGTATTAAAAAAATTCCCAGTAAAAAAACAAAAAACACCCATTGTCCAGTACATTTGACAAAATTAAAATGTTAACATAGTAGGTGCAATTATGTAGAAATTCTGGAAAGAAATTACTGCATTGTAGAGAATATGTGGCAAAATGTGCTGAATTGTTCCCTATATCTCTATTTAACAGTAATTTCTAAGGGTCAGTAACTTGCAAAATAATTTTCTGCCTGGCAATTATTACATGAATAGACTTATAGATAGAGTACAGTATATATCATCTTTTTTAAATATTTCTAGAGGTATCTGAGTAGAACATATGATTTGATCTGCACCTGTACATACTTCTAGGAACTATATTGCCATTTCACATCTTCATTTAATATATACATTGATCTTTCAGCAGTAATTATTACTAAATAATAAGCTGGCACAGAATGAATGGAAATCACTTCTTGGTACTAATTATCAGTATCACTGCATTTTTGTAAATTGTATTGATAATTACATGCACCTCTCATGTTTTAATAGCAGACACAGGCCGCTTTATTGACTTCTTCAATATGACTCATTTGTTGACGATTTTGAGCTAATGCCACATCAAAAATAATGAATTTGGCGTTGCTGCAAAAAAAATGACTAAAGTACCATCTTGTCATGGTTGCCTGATTTTGTTTCTGTGTTACTAATTGAGATACTATTGGTACGAATGGATTCTGCAAAACAAAACACTCTGCTACTGAAGAACAAAAGGCATATATACAGCAATCATGTAAAAACACTGTGTGACAATTCAGTTGCACTTCAATATGAACAAAAGGGGGTTTTGATGGAAAATACTTTACTTCAATATTTGTTACTTTCAGGAATAAAGGAATATTCTGTAATATGTGACCTTGTTTAAAATGTTTTCACCAGTGATGAACTGTTTTGATGTATCCATTCTGCTTGCTCTTTCACATTGCTTAATACTATCTTTTTTTTGTATTTCATATTAAACGTTAATTTAAATATTACCTGGAGGCATTTTTATTTTCTTGGATGTTTTAATTTGACCTGACCAATGAATAATAATAATCTACCATTATTGCAGGAATTGGGATGAGTAAAATACACAGAAACCCAGGTGAAGAAAAACAAGTGTGTGTGTAACTGTGTACAAGTATAAGGAATGGTCCTTCAGATAAAAATATATAGAGAGCCACCAAGGAAATCCGTAGAAATGCAAAAGCCCATTGGTCACATAGGTCAAGAAACTCTAAGTTGACTTTTAATACAATTATATTTTAACATAGGGCATACATTACTCTTCATAATACTCAAGTGTTACCAGTCATGTGAAAACATGACATCCATAAAAATCAAGGATGGACTTTTTTCCATGTATAGATCTACCAAGATATTTAAAAATTTGCTTTCATATTTAATACAGGTATGGGATCCATTATCTGGAAACCTGTTATCCAGAAAGTTCCGAATTACGGAAAGGCCACCCATAGACTCCATTATAATCAAATAATCCAAATTTTTAAAAATTATTTTCTTTTTCTCAGTACATTGTACTTAATCCAAACTAAGATATAATTAATCCTTATTGGAAGCAGAAGCAGCCTATTGGGTTTATTTACTGTTTACATGATTTTCTAGTAATCTTAAAATGTGAAGATCCAAATTACAGAAAGATCCATTATCCGGAAAGCCCCAGGTCCCGAGCATTCTGGATAATAGGTCCCATACCTGTACTGGAAATTTAAGTGGAAAATTGTAAAAACATTCTTGTTTCCTATTAGACCCTCAAGCTTTTAGGCCAAGTCACGGATTTGAGCAATGAAAAACTTCATGTCTCTAATGTGTCCAAAATATTATTTGGTACAGTATTTTCCTGAGACACTGATAGGGAAATATCCAACCCATTTCCACCCATAGGAAGCATATCAGTAATGTGTCCCAAGAAGCCTTTAGCAAGGACAGATTTTTATATGAATAATTTTTATCCGCATAATTTTTATGGGATTTTCCTTACTCACTGTCAAATTCTTTGGATAGTGAGTCAGACCCTAATGTAATAAGGGTTATTTTGTTACAAAGTTATGATCATAAAATTGATAAGCCACCATACCATAAAGCATAAAGCATAGGATCACCACTAGTTTAAAGGGGGGGTATGGGGTGCTACAACCACTGAAGCTATGCCACAGCTTCCGGCTAAATATACAATATCAAAACAGGGGGGTTATTTGGGTACATATGCAATAGCATTTATTATACATATATATATATATATATATACTTTAAAGCCTTTAGAGTGCTCCCACAACCCCCCTGTTTTGATATTGTATATTTAGCCGGAAGCTGTGGCATAGCTTCAGTGGTTGTAGCACCCCATACCCCCCCTTTAAACTAGTGGTGATCCTATGCTTTTAAAATTTTAAAGTTTGTTTTGGGAATATCTCTCCTTTAAAAGCTTTGTTAACTTTGTAACAAAATAACCCCTATTTGGGTACATATGCAATAGCATTTATTATACATATATATATATATATATATATATATATATATATATATATATATATATATATATATATATATATACTTTAAAGCCTTTAGAGTGCTCCCACAACCCCCCTGTTTTGATATTATATATATATATATATATATATACCGTATATACTTGAGTATAAGCCGACCCGAGTATAAGCCGAGGTACCTAATTTTACCTACGAAAACTGGGAAAACGTATTGACTTGAGTATAAGCCTAGACACAACTACAGCCCTGACTCCCAGCAGACCCCCCCAGCGATCAACCGGACTTCTTTGAAAAGTTGATGGTGACAGAGAATTGGCAAATGGATTACTGTGTGCATTGTCCCACTGTCCCACTACCATGTGCAGAGGGCGCTGTGTGATATTGTCATCACTGTTAATCCTTCATATAACCAACAGAGTGCGCTGTATGATATTGCAGTCACTGTTATTCTTTCATATAACCAACAGGGGGCGCTGTGTGATATTGCAGTCACTGTTAATCTTTCATATAACCAACAGAGGGTGCTGTGTGATATTGCAGTCACTGTTATTCTTTTATATAACCAACAGAGGGCGCACTGTTATTCTTTCATATAACCAACGGAGGGTGCTGTGTGATATTGCAGTCACTGTTATTCTTTTATATAACCAACAGAGGGCACACTGTTATTCTTTCATATAACCAACAGAGGGTGCTGTGTGATATTGCAGTCTCTCCCCAAGTGAACTGTTGGTATAGGAATGATTAAAAGTGACTGCAGTCTTAGCTACTGCCCACTGACTCGAGTATAAGTTGAGGTAGACTTTTTCAGCACATTTTGGATGCTAAAAAACTCGGCTTATACTCAAGTATATACGGTGTATATATATATATACACACACACAGAGGGAGTGGAGCGCACATCCATGAGAGAATAACAAAAAACCTGGGTGCTAGTCCATATCATATAGATCCATTCTGCAAAGATTGACAGCACTCCAGGGATATTCACAACTCAGCGATAGTCTCAAGCAGGTGAAGGTCTATTTTAATGCTTATATATATGTATACATGTATATCTAGTAGCCTATAGTAATCAGCAGATGGCATTTACTGGTCATCTGAGAGTTACTAAATGTGCACCTTTCATTACATTTACTTATTACAGTACTGACACACTGGATAGCATGATCACTGCAACAGAGCAGTGATAATCAAAATACTGGAAAACTGGGCAGATCCTTTTACAATTGGAAAGTCCATGATTATTGCTTAGAAATACAAAGCTAAGCCTAACTGCAACACAGCTTAATGCAGTAAAACAATTCAAGGATTTTCATCACCTCTGTACTACCAGAGCAATCAAGCATTCCAGATTGCAATCCCTGACCTCTATGACAGAATGCTCTGGGATAATTACAGGTATTTATAGTTACAGGTATTTTTCTGTACAAGTAACAACTGCTGATTTTTGTGTGGAGTAAAGGGAGTAACCAAAAATGAACTTTCTTGTTCAAGCACAATTCGTTCATATACAAAACTGAACACAAAAGATCTTGAGTGTTCTTACCCTGGGAGTAGCACAGCTCCAATTAAAAGCACAGAACACAATAGTTCACCTTAAATTCAACTTTTAACATGAAGAAGTATTATAAGACTTGCTTATACGAGCACAGAGACCTACAGCAATTCATAGAAAGTAGAAGGAAGTGTGCAAAGTGCAAATAAAATGACAGATCTCACCCATTTTGCAATTTGCCTTACACTTTGTAGATGAGCCCTCTGGAGGAGATCTGACTCCTGTTACATTGGTTTAAAGGAGAACTAAACCCCCCATTGTGATAAGTCCTCATTGCCCCCCTGCACCGCTGGCCCCTGACCCTGCCTCCCCCTGCACAGTCTCACCCCTGAATTATTTCCCCTTTAGAAATAGCGACCTCAAATGCAGTGAGCTCAACAGGTGTCTTCTTCTCTTTGGTGATACACTAATACTGTTTCCAACTGCAATTCAATTTACACATAACTTTAAAACCAACAAAAATGTTTAATGTATAATATTTTCTGTATATACTTCAAGGATGTTTAACCCAAGGCCCTCAGCAGGGCAGCAGGTTAGACATTCATTTATGGGCCAGAGTCTTTTTGCATTGCCCAGTCCCTCAACTTTTGCTTTGCTTTGAGTGAAATGATGCACTGGAAATTCTGACATCACTGCAGTACACAGCACAAAATTGGGTGTTTTGTTTTGGTGCTTGTGTAATTATTGACTAACAGCAGTTCTGCTTTAGTAAAACAAGCAGTGAGGGTAGTCAGTTGCAGCTTTCGTGCATACCCCCTGCTCAGTTTGCTACAGCAGACACCTGACCTAATCATTTATTCTTCATTGACTCATTCTTGTGTCAGAAGCTGATCTATTGATCTGTTCTTTAGGACTATATATAGCATGCAAAAATCAAATACTTTTGTATGATGCTGTTTCTGGGGGTGTTGCTTTCAGACATAGCTGATCTTTTCAACTGTAATTTGCCTTCAGAAATTGTTTGTTATTTGTACAGTAGCTGAAATTGCTGTTGTGCCATTTATTTTTGTGCAGATCCTTTGCTAGTGTCTGTCTGCCCAGTGTCCTGTTTTACTGAAGACTTTAATGGCAAGGATAAAAACACACAATCATTACTTTGTTTGAGCATGCAGCTAAATGTAATTTGTTGTGGTATTAATTAAAAACACTGGGTGTGTTTAAAATAGCTTAGCCCTGGTGTAACGATAGGTTAACCGGGCGGTCTAGTGGCCGGAGGGGACGCCTGCTGCACCCCTGGCGGGGACGCCCACTGAGTGCATCTTTCCCCTTCCAGCAACGGCCCTCCTATGGCGTGTGCAGCTTGCACTTACTGGAATTACGTGCCGGCGTGATGATGTCATTATGCAATGGCGCGAAATTCAAAGTATTTAAAGGGGCTTTGAATGTAAACTTATTGCCCATGGTTAGGTTCTACTTGCTAGTTTCCTGGGTGCTTATTCTTAGTGAATCCTGTTTGACCATACTATTATTGACCCGTACCTGCCTCCTGACTATTCTGAAATCTTCAATCTGACCTTTGCCTGCCTGCTGACTATTCTACGTTCCCCAATCCTGATCCAAGAGCCGAGACCATGGAGCCTAGCACTGGTTCTGGATTTAGGGTGCCGAAATGTAACCCATGGTTAGAGTGGTATGGTATGGGCAGGGTTATGAAGTAGTCACTAAGATGTCCTGTCTTGCAGCCTTTCTATGGGAGTTTCTGAGGTTGGCAGTATTTTTAGTACTTAGTAAAGTACCTCTTCTTTGAGCAGCATTTTAAAGAAATAATATATATTGGTCCAGCTAGTGATGAGCAAATTTATGGGGTTCCACTTTGCTTAAATATTTGTAGAACTATGAACAACTCAGCGAATCTGCTTACTGTATTTTTGCCAAAATACATGGGGGTCATTGCAAAGGCGAAATAACATATAACATTGGCTCATTTCCACTATTCTACAACAGTTTTTTGTAGAAAAAACGGTTCCCATATTGGCAATTTCTTTCAGACATGATTGCAATTCCCTCATTGATTTTGTACAGTCTATATTGTTTTTGCCATTAATTCAAGCCAGAAATTCTCCAAATCAGCTTGACCAAAACCCAATTTTAATTTTCCATTAATTTATACAGTATAGTTAATGCATCCGTCTCTCCATAGTGCAAGCAAGCAGCATGACTTTAGAATGTGGCAAACAAGAACGCCAATATAGTGATTAAGCACTCCTTTTTCAGATTATTTTTGGTATGAATACAGGTGCATCTTCTATGTCTAAAAAACACACAGACAGTAAGAGCCTTGAGTTATAGGCCCCTTCTAGAAAAACACTGCGTTGTGCTTTTGTGCATTTTGACAACATGAAAAAAATCATCCATTACATCCAGTGTGCGAATAGGCAAAAATAATGCAGAGGACTACAAATATGGATAAGGCAGCACTGGAGAGATAAAGATATTTATTTGAGAAGAGGTCGCTACTCTCTGAAGTTAGCAATGGGCACTTGGAAATCCCCACTTATCTACGTCTCACTCATCGGAATATCAGCATATCCACACTGCCAGTGGATAGCCATGTCCACTTTTCATTGATCATCCCAACTGCAGCAGCGAATAAGTATACTGGCAGTGGGGTAAGCCAACACCTCCAGAGCATGTTGTGCCAATTCTAATCACTGGTCATGCATTAACAACCAGAAACCTATAGGATCATCAGTGTCAATGCCCACCGATAGCCTCATGTAGTCAGCCACCGTTGTACAGTATTTTAAAAAAACTTGAATTCGGAAATGAATCGATACAGTACTTCTCTCTGATTTGTTTCAGGGAAAGGGAAAGTTGTGCTTACTGCTTTTGCTGTACAGAAAAACAGTAAGCAATTTTCCTTTACCCAATATAATTTAAAAAATCTATATTTTAAATTTACAATAATGATAAAAAATGATCCATGATTCAACTACTCACCAGCAAAAATGTACGTAATATTTCAGTTGTTGTAAAGGAGAACTATAGCCCACGAACAATGTAGGTCTCTAAAAAAAGATATTGCATAAAATAGCTCATATGTAAAACCCTGTTTCATGTAAATAAATAATTTTCATAATAATATACTTTTTTAGTAGTATGTACCATTGGGTAATCATAATTAGAAAATTGCCATTTTGAAAAATAAGGCCGCCCCCTGGGATCATATGATTCACGGAGCACACAAACAAACGAAAAAAACTATACTTGTTAGGTCACATGAGCCAATTAACAGACAGAGTTGTGTCTTTTGCTTCCACACTTCTTCCTGTTACAGTTAGAGTTGTAGTATTTCTGGTCAGCTGATCTCTGAGGCAATACACAGACCATCACAAAATGGTGGTTCAAGGCAAGAGATGTAAATGGGCAATATTTACTCAAATATATGTACCAGTTTGGTAAGATTCTTTAATATGCTTCTTAATATGATATAAACTATCTGTTGCTTAAATATTAATTTTGTTAGTAAAGTTTTCCTTTAAAAAAACTGGTCAGTATCAGTGTCGCTTTAAAGCCTTTGTGAGCATTTCACAGAACTTTGAACTTTTGCAACACTTCTTCTGACGCATTAGGATTGGGAAGATGTCTCCCATCAATATGCCAACACTTGCTCTATGAAATGAAGCTAAAGAACTCTTGAAATTTAGTGTATACTTGTATCATCGTAAGGGCTTTTGTATCTCAAAATATTCATTTTTACAGAATTAGTTGAGCCTTCATAAATATGTCTTGAAAGCAATGCCATCTGTTTAGTATACTTTGTGTTTCTCTCTGAATTTGCCAGCTGTATATCTGTTATCATCAGTACCATTGCCATGGTTTCAGAAAGAAACTATAAAGATGTGATTTAATATGATTTCAGATAATAATAAATGTTACAGTTTACATCACAAACATTCATCTTTTCAAGTTCTAACAGAGCTGAAAATGTTCTTTTTATCAATCATTTCTTCCGCCTCTCTGCTGTAAATCACTAAACTGGAACTAGAAATTTGTGACAGTGACAAAATCATAAAATGGATTGAAGCCATTAAAACACTTATACAAATCCAGTTTTGTTTCCATCTTTTCTGTGACCTTAGAGATGTAATTTATGTTTTTTGAGGCAAAACTGTTTTGCTTTACCAATATACTGTAGTACTACATGTGACCCAAGAACTGTAAATCATAAAAAATCATGATAAATGATCTTGTCTTTTCATTTAGAGTAAGCCTAAGTAAACTACCTTCAAATTATATTACTTATCATCTTTCTTTTTGTAACAGTGCTAGAAATCACCAAATTATGCCTATAGTTAGGAAGACGAAGCAGATCTTCTTACTATTATGAAACACTAAGGGGCAGATTTATCATGGGTCGAATTTTCGAAGTAGAAAAAACTTAGAGGATGAGGATGATGAGGAAGTCTCAAAGCTTTTGGACTCTTCTAACCTTACCACCTGCCCACTTGATCCAATTCCCTCAAAACTTCTCCGCAATACCAATCCTTGTCTAATCAAAGCCTTAACTCACCTATTTAATCTTTCGCTCTCAACTGGACTGTTTCCTTCTCAACTAAAACATGCTCTTGTCACCCCCATTCTGAAAAAACTCTCTTGATCCCTCCAATCTTGACAACCTCTGACCTATCTCTCTGCTACCTTTCATCTCTAAACTACTTGAGCGCCTAGTCTACAACCGACTAACCTCATTCCTCTCTGACAATAACCTGCTGGACCCCCTACAATCTGGTTTTAAGCCACAACACTCCACAGAAACTGCCCTGACTCGACCAACTAATGACCTTTTAACCGCTAAAGCCAACAATCATTTCTCACTACTAATACTGCTTGAGCTCTCAGCCGCATTTGACACTGTAGATCACCCTCTCCTTCTCCAGTCCCTCCAGTCGCTTGGCTAGCCCTGTCCTGGTTCTCTTCTTACATCACCAATCGTTCCTTCAGTGTCTCTTACAATGGAGTATCATCTTCTCCCCTACCTCTTTCTGTTGGAGTTCCTCAAGGCTCTGTCCTGGGACCATTACTATTCTCCCTCTATACTTCTTCCCTCGGCAAATTAATAAATTCGTATGGTTTCCACTACCACCTCTATGCTGACGATACTCAGATCTATCTCTCATCTCCTGATCTCAACCCAGAACTCCTAACTCGTGTCTCCTCCTGCCTGTCCGCTATCTCTACCTGGATGTCGCAACGCTACCTTAAATTAAACCTCTCTAAAACTGAAATGGTTCTCTTTCCTCCAACTAACACCAGTAACATCCCGGAAGTATCCATCATAGTTAACAATTGCACCCTCTCCCCAGGCCCGGTGCCTTGGGGTTATTCTAGATTCTGCCCTGTCCTTCACTCCTCATATCCAGTCACTTATTAAATCATGTCACGTCCACCTAAGGAACATATCCAAAATACGATCATTTATCACCCAAGACGCTGCCAAAATTCTTATTCACTCTCTCATCATATCGCGTCTAGACTACTGTAACTCTCTTTTAATTGGCCTCCCCCTCCAGAGACTGTCACCTCTCCAGTCCATAATGAACACTGCTGCGAGACTCATTCACCTCAGCAACCGCTCCTCCTCTGACTTGCCATTCTGTCAATCTCTGCACTGGCTTCCGTTACCTTTCAGAATCAAATTCAAATTAATGACACTGACTTTCAAAGCACTTCATAACTCTGCCCCACCCTACATCTCTGAACTCATCTCTATATACTCACCCAATCGCTTACTACGCTCCTCTACTGACCTGCTACTCAACTCTTCTCTCATTACCTCCTCACATGCTCGCATTCAAGACTTTGCAAGGGCTGCACCCCTCCTCTGGAACGCTCTTCCACGGTCTGTCCAACTTTCTCCCAACCTTTCTGCTTTCAAGAAATCTCTGAAAACACACTTCTTTCGAGAAGCCTACCCCCACTCTGCTTACCTACCAAACACAACACCACATACAATACCACATTTCTCATCCACTTAATTCGATCTTGCCCACTCCCACACCTTGTGTATTACTCCCTTCCCTTTAGACTGTATGCCTATGCATAGGGCCTTCCTCACCTTTTTGTACCTGTATTGATTGTGATGTTTGTTACTCCATATGTTCTATGTATGTAATTCATGTGATGTAGTTGTATAATCACATTTACTTTACATTGCTACGCAATATGTTGGCGCTAAATAAATACATGTTAATAATAATAAAATAATAATAACTTAGAAATTCGACCATCAAATAGAATCCTCCGACATTCGAAGTCGGAGGATTTTATACATCGTACGATCGTACTCCGAGTATACTTTGATTTGAACGATTCGTACGATTCGTACGATTTTCCCAAAAAATCCTTCGACTTAAAAAATTTAGCAAAACACACAGGAGGTCCCCCATAGGCTAAACAGCAATTCAGCAGGTTTAAGTTGGCGAAGTATTGAAGTGGAAGAGACAGTACTTCGATTATTAAATGGTCAAATAGTCGAACGATTTTTACTTCGAATCGAAGTCAAAGTAAATTTGAAGTCGTAGTATCCTATTCGATGGTCGAAGTATCCAAAAAATTACTTTGAATTTCAAATGTTTTTACTTCGAAAATTCCCTCGAATTCACTTTGACCCTTGATAAGGGGCAGCTTTAACAAGGGTCGAATTTCGAAGTGAAAAAAACTTTGAAATTTGACCATCGAATAGGGTAGTCCGACATTCGAAGTCGAAGGATTATTTTATCGCACGATCGTATGATTTTACAAAAAAATCCTTTGACTTCTCAAAACTTAGCCAAATACTGGCTATAGGTTCTAGGAGGACCCCATAGGCAATTCGGCAGGTTTAAAGGAGAAGGAAAGCTACGGAGGCATTTTATTGCCAATAGATTAGCTGCAATAGTGCAAGCTAGAATGCTATATTAATTCTGTACAATGTTTTACCATACCTGAGTAAAAAGCTCTAGAAACTCTCTGTTTGTTTAGAATAGGAGCTGCAGTATTAATGTGGTGTGACATCACTTCCTGCCTGAGTCTCTCCCTGCTCTGGGCTCAGATTACAGTAGAGAAGGGAGGGGGGGGGGAAGAGGAGCAAACTGAGCATGCTCTTGCCCAGGGCAATGAGGTTTAAGCTGAAGGCAGGAAGTCTGATACAGAAGCCCATGTATACACAATAGAAGGAAAGAAATGCTGTATTTCTTTTTACAGGGGACTCAGAGCAACATTACTTGGGGGGTTTACTGGTATATTTAGATGGACCTTTCTGATAAGGCTTACTTAGTTTTAACCTTTCCTTCTCCTTTAAGGTGGCAAAGTGTCGAAGTCGAAGTTATTTAAAGAGACAGTACTTTGATTTTCGAATGGTCAAATATTCAAAGTATTTTCAATTCAAATCGAAGTCGAATTTGGCCTATTCCATGGTCGAAGTACCCAAAAATTACTTCGAAATTCGAAGTTTTTTTAATTCAAAAATTCACTTTGACCTTTGATAAATCTGCCCCTAATATTAAATACATTTTATGAAATTAAGAGCTATTTGTATGTAGAGGCTGGAGTAAGGTAAAATAATGTACTTTTGCAAAAACCTTACAAGAAATGTTATTATGGTAAATAAATTGGGGGAAAATCGAAAGTAAGTATGACTTAGTAGTGTCCTGATTTTGCACCATCCTTGAAAGAGTTTTTGGCTTAAAAATAAAATGCACAAGACTGCAGATTTATGGGGTTATGCAATAAAAATGACTAAGTTTGCCCAGGTGCAGTAAACCATAGCAACCAATCATCGGGTAGCATTTGTTGCTTTCCTGTGTAAACGCAAACATCTTATTGGTTGCTACAAAAGTGTATTCATATTCTAACACACTGCAGAAAATACTGTATAGGCTCCATGCCTAAGTTAATTTGATTTACTGAATGAAAAGCTCCTTCCAGATCTCAGCAGGATGAAATAACAAATAGAGATGGTCCTTCATTTAATCAGACGTCCGTGCCTTCGATGGACGCATTTCATTAGGACCTCTAATTATAAAACCACAGTTATTAAGAAAGTAACAATTTGTGCAGATTGAAAACCGAATTGTGATCATTTTCTCGTGTTGAGATGTGCTTTAATTAGAGTGTGAGACGGCTTTTTAGCTCTATTATACAGTAATGATTATTCAGCGAACAAGTAGTAACATTGTTTATGATGTTGGAAAACGGGCCTATATTGTCTTGCAGGGTACATGATTTCATTCTGCTAATGTCGCTATTGTGTGCAGCTCCCATGTACCGGTCAATAGGAATCACTGTTGAATGTAAAATAAAATGCTGTTGAACAGTTCTTAGACAAATTCATTTTGATCCAGATGGAATCTGCTGGATGTAAGAACACATTCTCCATATCAGGTCAATTTATAGCTGGTATTACTGGCTGTACCTTCACACCAAGAGTACTGCAATGAAAATTCAACAATATACAGTAATTATGACAAACAATGCAATCTGTAGGAAAGAAAAAAGTGGAACACCACCAGGGCAATGCAAGGGATTTGCCGTTGTTACATTTATTATATCCACCAAGGTTTTATGTCATTAAACTTCTTTCCTTAAAATATTGAACATTGAGTCACGGTGAATAAATTCAATAATATGGAATTTTTCTCAAAATATGCCAGTATTATGTGCCAAAATTCTAAAACAAAAAAAACCCCAAACTTTTAGAAATATAATAACTTCAATATACACAGATGGTGATTACATCTTGTATATTATCCCTTCTGTGATTTAGAGGTGAGTCATTTCTCTTCCCCTTTACTTTCATCACTTAGAGCAAACAAATGGGATGTTGCACCATCTTATAAATCTGAGTTATGCCAGTAGGCCAACAATTTTCTTCTAGGTTTTATATATTCTAAACGTAGAGGAAGAGCCTAATACAGAACAAGTGCTACGAGCTCCAACCCCCACTGCACACCAGACATCTTACTGTGTACTCAATTTCTTGCAGATGTGAGTGTGCAGGTGGGAGGAGCTCCACTAACGGTGCTTGCAGTTCCCAGTCAGGAGAAGATGTGGACCTGGGTTGTTGGGCCCACGAGGGCTGAGACCCACCAGATTTCTTCCTAGTGTCCTACCAGCCCAATCCAACCCTGTATAGGACCATTTATTAAAATCTTATATTTGTGTATTCGGTATTGAATATTTTTTCCCCAGCAGAACATGTATTTAGTTAGTGCAAAAAACATTTGTAAATACCTTTGCAAACCTTAGCGTCCATGTTTGCACCATTTTTTTACTGATTAAAGACCTCAATGACTTCTTCGCAAAGTTTGCAACCAAATTGCTGTTGTGAACATTTACAATGAATGTAATAACATTTTGCAATCACAACAAAATATTTAATGAAACTCTAGAGCAGGTGTTAAAGCCTAGCAAAGAACATTACATTGCGACAGGTGGATATTTATTCGCAAAGTTTTACTCTTTGCAAATGTTATTGCATTTCCCCAGTATATGTGAGAGGACACACTCATTACAGTAAATAGTTCAAAGAGTATTTTAGATGGTATTTAGGCTGCAGAGCAGTAAAATTGACCCAGATAAAAACATTGCATTCCCAGCTACTATAGCTCAACCTTCACTTACGCTTGCTTATGTTTCCATAATATCTGTGCATGAATAAACCAGAAAGAATACATTTATTTGCAATTTGTCTCTGAATTAATTTCTACTGTTCCTGACCTTGTACCTGAAAGACTGGGTTATACATTAAAAAAATATCAAACCATTATAAAAGGAAAAGGCAGTTGGTAATTGTATTATTGTATAATTGGATTTTAGGTCTCCAGTTCTCTTACCCCGTGGTGTTGAGGGTAATTAAAGGCAGTATAATCTCCCAACATAGGGAAGATGATGACATTACACTTAATTGAGGATTAGGGATGGGTGCATTAAAAAAAATGACTTTAAGCCCATAGCCTTTAATGGGCATCGGCGACATTTTGGGAGCGGCAAATTTTTGTCGAAATTAAATGGGTCAAATTCGCCCATCCCTATTAAGGATCACTGTATACCTACCCTCTGCCCAGTAATGAAGGGAGACTGCTCCTATCTGTCATAGTAGACACAGGTCTACTAGACTCATGGAAATCACAACCACTAAAGTCCCTCAAACTGTGGCAGTAATTTGGGTATTAGTAGAGATATTCTGTCACCCACCAAACTTAAAAAGTTGAGGCAGCTTTGGAAAAATAACATTTTAAAATGCTAAATGCCATCGAAAAAAGTGCTATTAAAATGATTACCTTCTATTATTATTATTATTAGTAGTAGTAGTAGTACAAGTAACACATTTGTATACAATGGCAACATATTTTGCAGTCCTGTACAATAAATGTGTTTATACATTGAATATACAGAATTACATAAAGAGCATCCAATAAGCAAGAGGTGAAGAGAGCCCTGTTCAAAAGAGCTTACAATCTAAATTAGTGGTTGAGTGGAATTCACCAAAAATTATTCCACTTAAGGGGATAATTTATGAAAACGGATGCTAAATTGCACATGGGATGTGCTCATAATAACAAATTAGTTTGATCAGTCTACTAGCAGTTAAAAATGAAAGCAACATTCTGAATGTTTGCTATTTGTGCAATTTAGAACCTGACTTGGTAAATCAGCCCTTAGTCTAAATTTAACTACCAATTTAGAGGATAGATAACTGGAGATATTAAACATTTAGTGCAAAGCTTAATACAGTTCTACAGTATACAGTATATTCCTGATAAGTAATTGTTATTGTCACACAGTTAAAATCTCCAATGAACTGTAGCAGCATTATGAAGTGTTCTGTCCTCAGTCGCCCCCATTAACATACACTATTAGATTTCCCCTTAATGAAGTGAATGCACTGATATTTATTCAGACTGCAGAAATTACCCCTTTCATTTCTTCCAGAAACAGAGGCTTGTATTAATTTCTTATTTGTGAACTAAATGAACACAAGTCTACCTGCTCTATGCTCCTTTCATAAATGACTGCATTTGTAAATAATCTATAAGGCTCTCCTTGTATTACTTTTTGACTTATTTTGTTTCTCAATTTTACCATTCTGGTCCATTTTGTATTAATTCAAGTAATTTTTTGAGTGTCCTGATTCATTCTGAATTAAATTATGAAGGGAGCCGTTTATGACCCCTGAGCCATGATCTGCTCTGCGTTCATTTCAATATAGGATCGCCATAGTGCAGATTCATGGGCCAGTTATCTAGCTAATTAACATGAAAATCAGCACATACCCCTTTGTGTTTTCTACAATTTTAATTTTTAATAGCTGTGCTGTATATATTTATTTATTATTGGATATGACTAATGTAACTTGCAAACTATTGGATAGCAAAATAGTTCTCAAAAATAATTTTACTCCATTTCTGTAGTCCCCTAAGGGAGGTCAGTTTGGCCTGGGATTTTTTCAATGTCCCTGTTGGGAACCTGCCACCTGCCTGCAAACCAGCTTCTCCCATCCACCTCCACTCTTAACTCTGCTGCTGTGTGTTCCACTGATGTGTTTTTAACAATGCATTACTGTAAGTAGCACAGAGGAACCAAAGTGTATTTCCCAAGGAACAGAGCAGGAGTGTTGTGGCTGGGTGGTGGGCCCTTTGGTGGCTGGGTGGTTGTCTTTTGAGTTAGGAAATGTGCAGTTGTATCTGTGTCTGGCTATGGTTGCACTTGGTTATTCTGAATACAGAAGAGGCAAGAGATGGACTGAACATGCATCTGTCAGGGGCCTATCGGCTCCCAGCGGAGAAGTCTGTACCAAGGAGGAAACCTTGGGTTAAAGTCCAAATTCACAGTAACCAGAAAGGGATCAGGAGTAAATGTAGTCAATTCCAGGCAATAGTTCAATAGGCAGGCAGAAAAGAACAAAGTCAATGTTCAGGCAGGGTCAAATCAGGAATTTAGGAACACCCAGGAATGCAACAAATAAATCCTATATTTGGGCATTGAGCCCATGACCTCTGCGTCTTCTTATTTTAAATTTTCGCGCTGGACGTATGGTGTCATTGTGCCAGTGACGAGGTGCCACTAACCATGTTGCGGCTATGGGCACCGCCATCTTGGAAGCACTCCTGACAGCATCTCCTGGCACACTTTAGGTTGAGGTACAGAATGTTGTGCAAGAAAATAACACTGGGAGATGCAAGGCACTAGCCCTGTAGGGATGTAGCGAACTGCCGTTTTAGTGTTCGCGAACGCCGTTCACGAACACCGGCAAAAATGCGAACAGTTCGCGAACTTCGAACACCCGCAAAATCGTTCGATTCGAACGATCGAAGGATTTTAATCGTTCGATCGAAGGATTTTCGTTCGAATCGAACGATCGAAGCCATTCGATCGAATGCTTTTCATTCGATCGAATGCTTACAATCGTTCGAACGAATGGAAATCGTTCGATCTTAGCGGTCGAAGGAATCGAATGGTCGAATGGTCGAACAATTTTTATTCGAATCGAACGCGAACTCAAATTGGCGAACGTCGCGCGACGTTCGCGAACATTCGGCAGACGCGAACAGTCGAAGTTTGCGCGAACTAGTTCGCCGGCGAACAGTTCGCTACATCCCTATAGCCCTGTACCTACCAATGCCATCTACTTTTGGCAGACACTAAATACAGGGAGGGTCTTGCACCTGTTATATTTACAAGATACATGACACATTTTGCAATACACAAAGACTGGCCACACATGGTGCACACCATGCACTGCAGTTTTGCTGTCATTGGTGAACTGCACTTGTGTCTAATAAAAAGGGACACTGTATCTCCTACAGATTATCAAGATATTATTTTGTACAAAGTCAAGTCCCATTGAATATTTACTTGCTCCCCTGGGTGACCAGTTCTCGGTTAAGTGACAGGAAAATCTTGCTTTCTCATGTAAATAAAATATTTTTTATTATTTAAAGTAACTCAAATTCCAAATACATTAAACAAAATGTATAGAGTAACTGGCATTTGTATACAGAGTACAGTATTTGTTGTTAGGTTTGGCCAGTGCTCGGTGCAACATATTAATACTTTCAAACATCGATCACATTTTTTAAAACTGCCTAAATCCAACAAGCTTGATGCATATTTGCCAAGACAGGTCACTTAACTCGGAACCACTATCAAGGATGATTTGTTAAATGCCTATCTCAACAAATAAAAATGGTTTAATCAGCTTTTTCCATTTAGTTAAGTAATAAAAAAGCCATGTCACCCCTGAGAACTCCCATCTGGGATGGAGATTGCCTGTCTGATCACAGGGTAAAGAACAATATAATGAGTTTAAAACATGAATTCAGATATGGAATTTTACTCGTATATTGCTGCAGTTTACATTTCACAAAAATCTCTGATACATTTCCAAACCTGGCTATTAGTGATGAGTGAATGGTTTCATCAGGCATGGATTGCAGTGAAATTCCACACTTGCAGATTTTTTCCATCTGCAGATTTATGTGCAAAACTTTGGCTAAAAAAAAAAAAAGTTGCCAAGACAAAAAAGTCCCGATAAGAAAAACACCACTGACTTTAATGCAGCTGGACTGATAAAAAATGGTTGCACGTAAAAAAATTTACACCTATTGAATTCAATGCATTTCTCAAATTTTTGCAACTAAGTAAATTTTTTTGCGTTTTGCAAATTCTTCGGCAGAGAGAAGTGGGACAGATTATACCTATAGCCCCTTCATAGCCCCTCTTGATGAACATGTGACATACATGACAGGAAGAGAAACATACAACATAAATAAATATGTATAAACATACAATATCTACTGCCATCCCCCAATATCTACTGACTGGTCAACACAGGGCATAGAATAATAAAGTCTAAAGTTATAGAGAAAGAGAAGACCACCAAAGCATTTTTTAAGATCACAACCTGGACAGATTGTATTCCCAAAAAACTGTAAGAAAAGCAAATTTTCCATTTTCTTAATTAGCATCCCAGCCCTCCCCACCACCACCACCATCATTAAATTGCATTGCACTGAATATCTCACAATGGCCAATTTTTTGGTAATTAATTATTATTAGGATGTTAGAACTCAGAGCTGTAACAAACCTTAAAACAGAATGGTGTTTGGAATTGTTAATTTGTTAAACATTTTCAGAAAAGTGTATAGCACATGTGCTAAAATGTCAACCACTGTTTTAACACATAAGCATTGTGTTTTTCCGGAAGTGTGTACAGTATGTCTATGCCAAGAATGCAAAAAATTCCTGGGGGTGCCAATTATGCAATGTGATTAACTATTGGTAGCCCCTATGAGAACTTGCCACCTACAGGATGCTCTGTTTCGCAATACACAAGGTTTATATGCAACTAAAACGTACCTTCAATTCAACTGTTGCTCACAAGCCACTGGTTGCGGATCACTAGTCAATGTATACCATATTGCATTATTGCATTATAATGCACTTTATTGATGTATCAAGGATACACAGTACTACATGACATGACAATAAGGGGCAGATTTACTAAGCTCGAGTGAATGGTTCGAATGCAAAAATATTAGAATTTCAAAGTATTTTTTTGGGTACTTCGACCATCGAATTGGTCAAATTCAATCAATCGAATTATTCGAACGATTCGGACTAAAAATCATTCGACTATTCGAACATTCGATAATCGAAGTACTGTCTCTTTAAAAAAACCTTTGACTTCATACTTCGCTACATTAAAGCTACCGAAGTGCAATGTTAGCCTATGGGGACCTTCAGAGCACTTTTCTAAGTTTTTTTGGATCGAATAAAAATCATTTGATCGATCGCTTAAAATAGTTTTGAATCGTTCGATATGTAGGATTTTATTTTTATCGAACCTTTTGCGCTAAAATCCATTGAATTCGATATTCTGTTATCTGGTTGCTAGGAACCAAATTAGTCTAGCAACCATTCATTGATTTTAATATGAGACTGGAATATGAAAAGGAGAGCGGCTATGTAGACAGATAAGCAATAACGATACATGTGTAGCCTTACAGAGAATTTGTTTTTTAGATGGTGTCAGTGACCCCCATGTGAGAGCTGGAAAGCGTCAGAAAACTATAGAAAAATAAATAATGAAGACCAATTGAGACGTTTCTTAGAATTAGCCATTCTATAACACACTAAAGGTTAACTTAAAGGTGAACCACCCCTTTAAAGAACTATACACTATTGGTGCGTCGTTGAGCTGAGTATTTGCTCTGCCATTCCTATGTAGTTTTTGGTCATTAAGAGCTTCATTTTCTTCAGCGTTCTTGTATAATGAAGCCCATAGATGAATTCCAGACATTGTACCAATTTTCAAACATCTTTTGTCCAAAGAATCATGAGATCATAATTAAGCAGCATACAATACAAAGCAATAACTTGCCTTCTGATGTGATAAAAACCTAAAGATGCTCAGCATTTAGTTTTTTTTTCCAGATTTTACTGTATATTTACACTGTTGCTTTAGGTTTCTTCACCAGAAGCCGACAGTGTTTAATATTTCTGTTATGGGTGGCTGACTGCCCCTAAACACTTCTTGTGCATTAAGTGTGAAATAAACCCATTGGCATGCCACTGTGGACTTATCTTCTTACATTACCTTACAGTATTAATAGAACGAACGTTTACCAAACACTTCTAAGTTAGACATACTCATATCTTAATTCATGGGCTCATAATTGTATTAACAAATGCTTGAAGTCATTTACGGAATTCCTGGGCAAGTTTTGTTTTCAACTTGACCTACATTCTATCACGGAGCTATTTTTTATTTGTTATATAAATGTAGATATATTTCCACAGTAATTATACTAGGAAGAACATATTTGTCGGTACATAATTAATCAGCATGAAAATACATCACAGTGTGTAATGAAAAATATATTATTCATATATGCATATAGACGTACACGGAGATATAGACGCATACGCAAACATAAAATACACCCACACAGGCCCCACTCAGAAAAACTAAATTTAGACACCTAGAGGATGATAGATAAAAAGATGCACTGAGCAAGACTTTATAAGCAAAATAAATCTTGGATCTTGTATCTATAGAAACTGAACAGTTGAGCTGGCAAATGATTGACGAGTAGACTTACATGGCTTCTGATCTACACGTCAGATCCATAAATGGAGGGAAAAAAAGACAAAGTTATACTGCATAGCAGTTATAGATAAATGAGTGGCAGGAAACAAAATGGTATAAAAAAAAATGAAAGACAATGCGAAGAAAATCATTAGCAATAATGCAGGATCACCCCTGCCCTAGTAGTCTAGTCTTTCTGCTAGAATACATTCTAATCATTCTTGCTTACCCTCACACAAGTCTGCTGTGCTGTTGATGCTGTATCACATAATTCTCCAGTAAATCAGTATATCAGTGATGTGTATAATTATATGAAGATAGCCAGGGATCTTTATTATAAGAAGCACATCATATTATGTAGTTTATTATTTAAAAAAATAATGTAATATACAATAACTGGGAACTTTACCTTGCCATAGGTTCCTATTGGTCTGTTAATCCTATATTTTAGGGTGATGACATATTATATATATATATATATATATATATATATATATATATATATATATATATATATATATATATTATCAAAACAGGGGGGTTGTGGGAGCACTCTAAAGGCTTTAAAATATATATATATAAGTATAATAAATGCTATTGCATATGTACCCAAATAGGGGTTATTTTGTTACAAAGTTATGATCATAAAATTGATAAGCCACCATACCACGTCAAGGTAAACCCCGAATGGCGGTCCCTAACTTGTTTTATTTTTTATGTGCATTCTAGCATTACCTGTAATCAATGTCCATTGAACGCTGTTTTTTCACTGAGGGCTAAATCCTCCCCAGCCAGCAATCAGGCTTTTAAAGGAGAGATATTCCCAAAACAAACGCCCAATTTTAAAAGCATAGGATCACCACTAGTTTAAAGGGGGGGTATGGGGTGCTACAACCACTGAAGCTATGCCACAGCTTCCGGCTAAATATACAATATCAAAACAGGGGGGTTGTGGGAGCACTCTAAAGGCTTAGCCCTCAGTGAAAAAACAGCGTTCAATGGACATTGATTACAGGTAATGCTAGAATGCACATAAAAAATTAAACAAGTTAGGGACCGCCATTCGGGGTTTACCTTGACGTGGTATGGTGGCTTATCAATTTTATGATCATAACTTTGTAACAAAATAACCCCTATTTGGGTACATATGCAATAGCATTTATTATACTTATATATATACTTTAAAGCCTTTAGAGTGCTCCCACAACCCCCCTGTTTTGATATTATATATATATATATATATATATATATAGATATATATAGATATATATAGATAGATATATATAGATATATATAGATAGATATATATAGATATATTGATATATAGATATATATATATATATCTATATATCTATATATATATCTATATATATATATATCTATATATATATATATATATATATATATATATATATATATATACTTTTCAGCTGGTCAAAAAGCCTTCCCTCCCCTCCACTGACTTGAACAAAAAATGCCTGATTGCAGCAGCACTGGTGCTTTGCAGCTGAAAGTGGTCCATGTGCCATAAACCATATTTTGGGACTTATTGGTCTATGAGAATCTAGTAGGAATCATGAATATTTTCCATTCCATTTACCAAGCCATCAACTGTGTTATTAGGGTCCAATAACAATATAGAACAGAAGAGCATTTACTACTACCAGCCTGGCTTTACAGATTTCATGATCTTTCCCTTAGGATCTGCAAAAGAAAGAAACAGATAGGTATAACATTTCTCGGGAAATTTGCGAATTTTAAAGCAAAGCGAAATGGCCCAAATTCACCCATCGCTAACCATGTAGACTCAGAGATGATTTTTCTAAAAATCTTGAAATTATTAAAATGCTGACCAATCTGCATTTTTATTTTAATCTTGTAATTGTCAGTATTTAAATCATACTTATACTCATGCAGGAGCAATTATCTGTGTATTTATGTATGTTTTGCTTTCAATGCAAACTGTGCTGGTTGCTCTATCATTAGCCCTACAGAGCAGTTGTTTATGTATTTATCACCTAAGACTATGCCTTTATGTCCATGTTCCCTCCATAATGCATATTCTGTAATCCTAATTATTTTCCATTTGGTAAATTATTTTGATTAAAAAAAATCATTGACTTATGAACCTATGACTGCTTTTATGCATGTATATTAGAAATAATGTCCATCATATATTTAAGTACAGGTTATAAGAAATAAAAAAGTAAGTTCTAATTTCATATCATGTGTCTCTACAGTAGATGAAAATAAATCAAGACCCCCACAGTAAATTCTCAAAATAATGTAATATTTCTATTTTCTTTTTTTTTTGTCAGTAACAGAATGGTATCCAAGATGGCATATTGAATATATTTTACTGAGAATAATTATTGAATATTTGTGCTAATATCACCAGGGCCTTATTTTTATAAAAAGTTTGTAAAAGACAGAGACAAAGAGGGGTTACGTAGTAAAAAGTATTTATCTCAATGGCAGATTTGCAAGTAAAAATTCTCTTTTTTTTTTTAAGTGTTTTTGTATTTTACATTTGCATTTCTTTTCTAACATTGGTCCCATAGATTTTTACTGCCCAGTTGTACAGTGGTAGAACTGAATGGCATGCACATTTTTATAAATAGGCAAACTGGTTCTTATACAAACTGTATTATGCACAATTAACAAACTACTCATTCTTTTCTACAAGGGGGTCTTAAAAGTATGAGGTGTGTTACTTTTGGTGACTTTGCAACTATTTTCAAAGTAAAACTTCTAGTAGGGAATTTGACCCGTTTCATTTCGCCAAAAACTCACCGCCGGTAAAATGTCGCCGATGCCCGTTAAAGTCTATGGGCATCAAAAACATTTGGTCACATGGCGAAATTTTTTTGACGCGCGTTGTTTTATTTTGCCGCATGACACCATACAGTCTATGGGCGTAATGTTTTCGGCGAAAAAATTCGCCCATCCCTATCAGTCATAATTTGATTATATATACTGTAGTTTATGTATCTAGAAAGAACTAAAGTAGGATAAGTAGGTTACTTAAAGTGTTTATTTTTCTTTATGACATGTAAAGGATAGAAAGGAGTATAAATTAAAACTTCAATCTAGTGGGTAAACATTGGGGCTATAGCTGTATTTGTTATCTGTCAGCAGTATTTGTTATCTGCCCCAAAGTTAGATTAATAGTGAAATGAAGTTATATTAATGTTATTGATATAACATTAATACAGTGAAATGAAGATAAATACCATTAGAATACCATTCCTCTGTTTAATAACACAATTACTGTATAACATATAAACTATATTTGTTGTTGAGAAAATATCATACTGCCATTTGTGCTTTCACATAATGAATATGCCAGTAAGTCCCTTCATCTTAGTTTTTGTCATTCAGATTTTATTTCTCTGCATAGAAACTTCTTAGTAGGCTAATAAAGGGAGAAAATAGACAAAAATTCCAACTGACAGAGATTTGTTAATTAAACAGAAAACATTATCCACACAACTGTGAAAGACATATGGAAAGAACCAATTTTCAACTCCCCGAGGTCAGAGAAGGGGTGGGGGTGCATTAGAAATAACAAGATAAAACAAAATAAATTGTTTCCTAATCAGGCAGAACATAACCCCAGTGTCCATGTGTAATAGAAAGTACCTCAGGATAAAGAGAAAAAAGATATGTCACTGCTAGTAATTTAAAAATAAAATGAATATCATATGTGTAATTGTATTTGATCTCCTGCCATGAAAAAGTTCTACACACACACACACCCACATATACAGTACATTTAGCGCTATAGTAAATTGAGTGCACCGTTCTCTAACTATGCACTCCACTCCCAATACTGTGCTCTGGATGAGACCTTAAATCTTTTTTTTTTTTTTTTTAAGTTTTTATTTTTAACAGTTTTTAACAACAATAGACAGAGAAGGAAATAGAAGAAAAAAAAAAAAAAACGTGAGGCAAAGGCAACCAATATGGCCGTACAGGATTTAAATCTTTTTCAGACTACTGTAAATTCAACCAGGTACCCCATATGGCATCAAATTTTTCTGGGCACCCTCTGGCTAAGTATGTCAATTTCTCATTTGGAAGATTGTCATTTACCAGCTTTTGCCAATATTGCAACGAGGGGGGTCTAAAGACTTCCAGTGCATAAGAATGGCTTTCTTGGCATAATAGAGGAGTTGTAGGTAGCAGAGTCTGGAGTAGGAGCGAAGTGGAATATCACCAGACAATCCTAATAGACAGAGTTCCGGGGAACGGATATTTGGGAGTGCTAGCTTTTCATCTAAGAACTGAAGCACCTTACCTCAGAATCCCTGTATCACCGGGCATGACCAAAATACATGGAACAGAGTACCTATCTCATCCCTGCACTTAGGGCACATATCTGATACTGTGTTGTATATTTTTGCTAACCTATACGGAGTCAGGTACACTCTGTTTAAAAACTTTACTTGGATGTATCTATCCCTCAGCGAGATGGAAATATTCGGAACCATTTTGAGAGCCTCAGACCACTTCTCATTATCCAACTCAGGAATGTCTCTCTGCCATTTAGTCTTAGATTTTTCCAGGGGTGAAGGGCCTGCAGACAACAAAATAGTATAGAACCAAGAGAGTGGTTTAGTCAGGCCCTGTCTATGGAGGTAGGCCTCCAGGGTGGATTCAACTACCCTTATGGGTCTAGCAGGAAATTGCATGTTAAAGGCATGCCGCAACTGCAGATACCTGAAAAACATATTGTAGGGAGGATGCATCTCCTGTCTCAGTAAATCATAGGTTTTACATTCACCACCATTGACAATATCTCTTAAGGTTTTCACTCCCAACTGAGCCCATCTAGCTATGTCCTGTATCTCATGAAAGTGGGAGAGATGGGTATTGCCCCATAGTGGAGTCCTAGGAGACCAAACTTCAGATGGGCCCTGTACCACCTTCAGGGCTTTCTGGAAAGCATGTATTACAGTGACCAAAGAGGGTGTGGTGGTATAGTATGAAGAGGCACCTCGGTATGGAAGTTTGGATAGGGCTTCCAAGGAGCCAACTATGGCAGCTTCTAGTATAACGGCCGGATTATTTATATCAGGGACCATCCACCAATGGGCATAGACTAGCTGTGCTGCAAGAAAATAATCTTTGAGGTTAGGTAAAGCTAATCCTCCACTAGACAAAGAAGCTTGCAATATTTTCATGTTTAAGCGTGGATGACTTCCAGCCCATAGAAAGCCCCTAATTATTTTATCCACCCCTGTAAACCAAGATGCCCTCGGAGTGATAGGGGAATTGTGTAATGCATACAGAAATTTAGGGAGAAAAATTATTTTAAATATATTAATTCTACCTGGGAGGGAAAGGGGTAGGTCCCGCCAAACACAAACTTTGTTAGTTAATGTCTGCACTGGATATAAATTTAATTGTTCATATCTACCAAGCTCTTTGTGTATTATTACACCTAAGTATTTAAATGAGGACACCACCTGGAGACGTGATATATGGTCAGCGGTGCCTGGGGGCAGAGGGTCTATTGGGAAGATGACCGATTTAGAATGGTTGATTTGAAGACCAGAGTATCGACCAAAGTCAGACATTACTATAAGGAGACTTTCCAGAGCCTGGTGTGGATTGGCCAAGTACAACAACATATCATCCGCATATAGCAATATTTTTTCAGTAACATTCCCTAGACTTAACCCCTATATCTCCTCATTTGCCCGCACAAGAACAGCCAATGGTTCAGTAGCCAAAGCGAAGAGCATTGGGGAAAGTGGACAGCCTTGGCGCGTGCCTCTTTCTAGAGACACACTTTCAGTTAACCTCCCATTCACTATAATCTTCGCTCGAGGACGAGCATAAAGCAGCTGTATCCACTTCCTGAATTTAGGGCCGAATTTATACCGGGCTAAGACTTCCCAAAGGAACTGCCATTGAACAGTGTCAAAGGCTTTCGCCGTATCTAACGATACCACTATTCTAGAACCTGAGTTATCATGTTGAGTGGATATGTTGGTATATAAACGCCTAATATTAATGTCTGTGGCCTTAGAGGGCATGAAGCCTGTTTGGTCCGGATGAATCAGCTCCGATATCACCAATTTAAGTCTATTAGCAAGAATTTTAGCAAAGATTTTAACATCTGAATTTAGTAGGGAAATTGGACGATAGGACTCACATCGATCAGGCGGCTTGCCTGTTTTTAGAATCAACGTGACATACGCATCATAACAAGAATCAGGTAACGTATCAATTGCAATAGACCCATTAAACAACTCTACTAGTTTAGGAGCTAAAAATTCTAAGTATTTCTTATACCATTCTATGGGAATCCCATCAGGTCCGGGTGTTTTCCCCGGGGGACAAGCATTAATTGCATCTTTAACTTTGTCAATTGTAATATCATTGTCAAGCATTGTTACTGAGTCTTGAGACACTGCTGGAAAGTCAATGTTATTTAAATATTCAGGGAGACCTTCCATTGCAGCATCTGCAGGTATCCGGTATGTCGACTGGAAGTACTGCCTAAAATGTTCCACCATCTGGGTTGGGTCTGTAACAGTATTATTACCATCCGTGACACTATGTATTATAGTTCTGGGCACATCACCCCGAGCTAGCAATGCCAAAAGTTTACTATTTTTGTCCCCTTTGTCATACCAGGCGGCCACCCTATAGAGTTCGCGCTGTGTGTATTTCTCCGTTAGGAACAAATCAATGTCTCTTTGCGCTATCTGCATGGCCTGCCTAGTTTCATCAGATTGTGTTGCACGAGGTCCGCCTCCGCTTTAGCATGCACACTTCGCGCGTGAGAGAGAGCCTGCTCATTCTCCCTCCGGGTTGCTTTGATCAAGGAGATATAAGTACCTCTGACAAAGGCCTTCCCTGCATCCCATACTATATAGTGAGCTGAGGTGCCCTGGTTAACTTCCCAGTATAATGTTAACTGAGGAGTGAATTGCTCATCCACTTTGGGGTTATTTACCCATCTAGGAGGAAGCATGTAGGGGGACCTGCCTATTGACAGTGCAAGGGGGGCATGGTCCGAGCACATCCTGGTGACGTACTCTATGTTATCCACATGAGTCAATATATCTCTTGAACCCAGACACAGATCAATACGAGACATTGAAGCCACAGAGTAGCAAGAATATTGTTTAGTCAGAGGGTGCCTCCACCTCCAAATATCTACCAGCCCAGTGGCCTCCACCCAGTTCGAGAAGATTTTAGTGTCATGTGCAGAAGGGTGCAACCTATCCATTGCTGGGTCTATTACCAGATTAAAATCACCCACCCATAACATTGGAGAATCTCCCAATTCAGCTACTTTCTGTAGTATCTCATTTAGTATTGAAATTTCTGCAGGGGGAGGCAAGTAAACATTAACAATGATATAGGTAAAACCTGCAATTTGTCCTTTTAGAATTATATACCTCCCTCCTCTATCAGTAATCAGTGTCTCAAAGTGAAAGTTCAAGGATTTCCTAATTAATATAGCGACTCTCCTGGAGTAAGTGGAAAATTCAGCATGATAGGATAAAGCTACCCAATTACGCTTGAGGGCCCGGACTCTCTGTCCAACTAAGTGGGTCTCCTGAAGTAGAATGAGGTCTGCCCCTGATTTCCTAGCAGAATCCAGGACCAAGGATCTCTTGACCTTGTCGTTCATACCCCGTACATTCCAAGATAACAATTTAAAGCCAGGTTGAGCCATACCTAATTAACAGATCCATCAAGGTACCAAATGGCATGGGGGATATCTCAACACCCCAACATCTGAGCGCCGTAGGGCCTTGCCTCACAAAGAAAGAGACAGAGAGGGAAAGAAGAAGAGAAGAGTCAAAAGAACATGACAGTTGAACCCCAACAATACCCTTCCCACCCGGCATCCTCCACATAATCTGGAGACACATTTTCCCAAAACAAGTTGATCCCAACAGGGGAATAGCAAGGGAAACAAGCAAAGAAGAACTGTTATATAGGGGTGCTGTACAATGTCTATTGCACCAACTCCGGATCCGCATCATGAGCTGGAGGGAGAAAAAATGAAAAAAAATGTATCATAATATGGAACAAAAAGTAGCATGCAAGGATCCTCCAAGAGCAGGACTTTCCCGCCCTCTCTCTGCAGAGCTGTCCAACCAAAAAGTGACATGTTCAAGTGGTCAGCCATCTATCTGGGGTATGGAATTTGGCTCCCAAGTCCCAAGCCCAGGAAGATGAACTGACCCAAAGTATTGTAATCCAGTGTAGAATTAAAGTAAGTGAGCCTTATAAGCATGTGGTTGCTGACAATGAAGTAGATGTCAATAAAATTATAATGTCTGCAAAGATCCAGCGTTTTTACTTTCCGAAATGACTCACTAGTGTTGGTCTCTCAGAGGGCTCCCAGGAGCCACCGGCCTCCGTTCTAGCCAGTCTAGAGCTTGCTCCGGTTGGTCAAAAAAGTGGGCCCTGCCGCCATCTGTTACCTTTAGTTTAGCAGGGTATAACATTGCATACTCCAAGCCGAGGTCTCGAAGCTTGCGCTTAACTCCCATATAGGAACTTCTTTTCTTTTGCACTGTAGTTGAATAATCTGGGTATAGGGAAATTCGAGCACCTTCATACTTTAATTCACCCATTTTTCTAGCTTCTCTCAAGGCAGCGTCCCTGTCTCTATAGTTAAGTAGTTTAACTAGAAACGCTGTCGGTGGTGCACCAGGGGGGAGAGGTCTCAAAGGCACCCTATGTGCACGTTCAACTACAAATTGCTGGGAGAATATGTCTTGCCCCAGTAAATCCTTAAGCCATTTTTCAGCAAACAGTTCTGGTCGGGAACCTTCGCATCTTTCAGGGAGACCCAAGATTCGAACATTGGAACGACACTGTCTGTTCTCAAGATCATCCATACGTTCAGTCATAGTTTTAAGTTGCAGCTTAATTCGGCCTACGTCTTGTGGCAGAGCAGCCGTACGGTCCTCCACCCTGCTCACTCGTTCCTCTAGTGCACCGGTACGTTCCCGCATATTTTGCATGTCATGTTTAATTAAAGAAAGGTCCACTTTTAATTCCTCAATCTTAGATGTGAAAGTTGAAGTTAGCGTGGATTGGCATTGCAGGATGGCTGACATAAGATCCGCTGGGGACGGAGTTTCAGGAGCGCCTGAGGTTATGGGCCTGTCAGGTGTAGCCCGGAGTGAAGGGGAGGAGCTAGGAGTGGGAGAAGAAGAGCCAGCTGTCTCTTGGCTATTTTTACGGGCGTATTGCTCCAGGCGTGCGGCTGCATCTGCCTTGAGCTTATGTGCGTTTTTCTTCATAGTGGTGCTGAGTAAGAATGAGATGTGGTAATGTTGCAATTATAAGAATAGCGCTGCGGCTAACGATAGGCTAGTAAGACCCCGGACCAACCGTGTCCCAGTGCAATAGTTTAGTTCACAGGCACAGCACCCCTTTTATATCCACCATGTTACATCTGCGTAGTTGGGAATGTAGCATGTAGCATCTTGAGTGTAACAGCCATAATTGCCGGTTGCTTAAATATCCAGAAGCTGTAAATGTTTACTGCAACCACTTGTAGAAGTTAATACAGGCTGTGTTGGGCACAAGGGCTGTGACAGTAACAGCACTTATAGTGCAGCGTAGAGCAATGCCTCAGATTACTGCTCTTGTATGTGCGGGCAGGACACTTGCAGGTCACTCTGGGATAAGAGTGTGCTGTATGCAGCTTGCTACCAGCTGATGCTGCAGCTCAGGGTGCTGGTTCTGCTGCACTGTATTTTTAGCAACAGGCTGTTTGAGAGGGGTCCCCAGGGCTCCAAAGTCACTTACCCCACTTCCCCTTTGCACCTCTAAGCCGTTGGCAGCTTCCGCTGGGTCCCCCAGGTGCTTCCTGCGGAGACCGCGCTTCCGGCTGGGCCTCCGACGGGGTCTGCAGCTACGCGAGGCCGCGGCTTCACATGCGCCGCTAGGCCCCGGCCTGATCTCCGGCTCTATGTGCGCCCGGCGGGTTTTTGTGCCAGGTAGAGGCGGCGGATGGTCTGCCGAACAACAGAGTACCTCTGTGGGTGAGTACTGGTTTATTGGGGGATCCGCAAGAGGTTTTTTGTACTCTGGAGCCCTGGGAGTACAGGAAGGTGCGTCCTCACCGTTGCTTGGCCAGCCACGCCCCCGAGACCTTAAATCTTAGGGAGTAAACCCTCGCAAACAGTGTGGAGGCAGGGTGTTATGTAACTGTAACTTGGTTCAGGATGCAATATTTGGGCGCCAGTGGTTCATATACTGTAACTTAACCAATGAACATATTTTTGAGCAATAACAATCCTCAGTGGAGTATACATACAGAGTAAACAGTGGACAGCATATACTTTGGTCAGTAGCTGTCCCCCACAGAAATGGGGACAATGTACACAACAGTTGCTCAGGGTACATCCAGCTTTCAGCTATTTCCTTAAGTGGAACCTGAGGGGAAACTCACTTCCCTAGGTCTGTACACTTGGGGCAGATTTATCAAGGGTCCAATTTCGAAGATAAAAATACTTCGAAATTCGACCATCAAATTAAAATACTTCGAATATCGAATGCATAGTTTTTTTCAGCAAATTTGGGTATCCTGAGGGCAAAGTAAAATCGTTCGATCGAACGATTCAAAGGATTTCAGCGATCCAAAAAATGCTCTAGAAGGTCCCCAAAGGCTAACATAGCACATTGGCAGGTTTCATTTTGTGAAGTATTGAATTCGAAGTTTTTTTTAAAGAGACAGTACTTCAATTATTGAATGGTCGAATATTCAAACTATTTTACTTCGAATTGAATTTAAAGTCAAAGTCGTAGTATCCTATTCGATGGACAAAGTATCCAAAAAATTACTTCGAATTTCGAATTTTTTTACTTCAAAAATTCCCTTTAATTCAATTTGTCCCTTGATAAATCTGCCCCTTAGTACCTATTTCTGGGCAATTAGTACCCAGGATCATAATCCCATTTACAATCCTCGCTGCTCAGATGAATAGCCTGTCTTTCTTTCACTCCTAGAGTGTCATTTTAAGGTGAGTAGCCTTTCCTTACTAGACCTGACCTGACCTGGTTCCACTCGAGCTCTGCCTGTCTGCTCAGGCTAGAACCAGCACAAGATTGACCCTGAGCACATGGCTACCAAGGACTTTATACTTTAGCACAGTGCCATCTACTGGTCACTATTATGAACACCAAACAGGCATAGCTTTAAGCAGGATAAGGAACAGGTCCACACCTCCTAACTGTATTTTAGAACCCAGTTAGGCATCTATAACACTAGGGGACTGCCTGCTAAATAATACTGGGAGGTTAAATTACCTGTCCCCTACATGTATATACTGTTTATATACAGTGTATAAAGCAAGACACCCACAGGACTTTTAAATATGGCGAAAAGAAATACTGTTTATTTATTATTGGAATAATTATTGGAATAATAAATAAACTTTATTTATTTTCACCATATTTCAAAGTCCTGTGAGTGCCTTGCTTTATATCATATTCTGTATGACTTTTCTGCAGAGTGCAGAATCTTATCTTAAAGGACATGTAAAGCCTACATTGTCCTGCCATGTATATAAATTGGGCATATCATCCCCACCCAAGCTACATCATTTGTACTGCATATACCCACTCCATTTGCCAGCACCATCACATTTTCCTAAAACAAATAGCAGCTTTCACGCGACAGCCATTTTCCCTCAGTTACATTGAGATAAAAATGCTGTAAAGTTCATGCAATGCAGAATGCAGGTTTACACAGACACAACATACTTTGATAATAAGTGCAGCTGGGGGTTAAGCACTGTAATGTTTAAGCTGAGCTTAGGAGAGGTGGTTGGGGGGAAAAATAGGATCAGACAGCTATAACCAAGTTTGTATGGGGACCTGCAATGCTATCTCGTCATTGGATGTTAGACTAGAGGGTGTGTTTACTAAAAAATAATTTAAAAAGTAAATTAACTCACTAGGCTGGTTTTAACTCCAATAAGGATTAATTATATCTCAGTATAGATCAAGTACAAGGTATAAGTACAAGGTACTGTTTTATTTTTACAGAGAATCATTTAAAACTTTTCTGTAATTTAAAGCTTTCTGGAGAACAGGTTTCTGGATAAAGATTTCCGTACCTATATACATAGATACATAGATATATAGATTATATATATATATATATATATATATATATATATATATATATATATATATATATATATATATATATATATATATATATATATAAATATATATAAATATATATATATATATATATATATATATATATATATATATATATATATATATATATATATATCTCCCTGTGTTGCTGGTCTGATTTACTATATTTTGGAATGATTTTATCTTGCACCTGGGGACTGACATTATGCAAAGTGCTGCCCTATCCAAAGATAGATAGATAGATAGATTATATATATATATATATATATATATATATATATATATATATATATATATCTATATATATATATATATATATACTGTATATATATATATATATATATATATATATATATATATATATATATATATATACTGTATATATAGACAAATACAAGAGTCCTCTGCACTCAACCCATTATCAATATATTTAAGACAGAGACGTTTTGTGCATACTGCTACTAAAAAATGCCTTACCCTTCAAACAAAATAGGGATTGTTTGTCTATATATTGCAATATATTTAAGCTGGCCAACTACGTCAAAGTCATCCCATATCTGGCCAGTCCTATGCTCAATTTTCATCTGATTCATTAAGAATTCTATTGCTTCATTATACATTTTACAAAGGGACTACGTTTTACCTGCAACTTACTTGCTGGTTTCAAAGTAAAACTCCCAAACTTGGCTGCCCTTTTATTAGACACCAGTGGGATCACCTGACTATAGCTGGGAAGGGTGGGAGCTACAACATGGAGCTGGTCACTGCTCCTGTATAACTATAACAAACAAGGGAAAGTTGTGCTCACCACTAGTTTTTAAAACCATTAGGCGGGGGTGCAATGAGGCTGTGACCACAAAATACATATAGTCAAATACAAGAGTCCTCTGCACTAAACCCATCATCAATATATTTAAGACAGAGACATTTTGTGCATACAATCCCTGTTTTGTTTGAAGGGTAGGGCATTTTTTAGTGGCAGTATGCACAAAATGGCTCTGTCTTAAATATATTGATGGTGAGCACAACTTTCCCTTGTTTGATATATATATATACAAACTTGCTGATCTGCACTCCTCTTGGCCAATCCTCTCGTATACCCGGGTGCTGCTACTGGGAACTAGTAGATACAAACAGGAAGATAGAAGCGCACTCCTGGGATTTCTTCAAAAGCAAATCATTTTATTAAATTCTCATAGCAGTAATCGACGTTTCGGCTCGTGTCTTGATAAAGGCCCTGGACACGAGCCGAAACGTCGATTACTGCTATGAGAATTTAATAAAATGATTTGCTTTTGAAGAAATCCCAGGAGTGCGCTTCTATCTTCCTGTTTGTATATATATATATATATATATATATATATATATATATATATATATATATATATATATATATACACAAAAGAAACAATTCTGGTGCACAACGATAGAAAGAAACGCCTGTGTGCTGGTCAAATGTCCATGGTAAGTGTATCCAAAAAATACAGCCGCACCAACAGGACTTTTATGAAAACAAAAAGTGCTTTTATTCAACATTTCAGCCCCGTACTTGGGCCGTCCTCAGGAAGTCCTGAGGATGGCCCAAGTACGGAGCTGAAACGTTGAATAAGGTAAGGTAAACATACCTTAACTGCAAAGCAAAAGTAAAAGCAAAAGTAATCGTTGAAATGCATAGAGTGGCCAACCTTTCATGAGGTAATGTGTTGATATAAATACTGTTCACATAATATGCACTTTATCCTTGAGAAAGGTCCCGGATGGGAACCAAAGCTTTGGATACAGCATGTTGAAATAAATCACGTTTCTTTTAAGAAAACTGGAGTGCTGGTCCTTACCAATATGCCTATAATACAGATCGACAGTGTAACCAGGAAATGCGAAAATATCTGATATTTTTTGTTCTTTAAACCTGCGTTACTGCGTATGCAGACTTCTTTACGGATTGAATAACGCTACTCTGGCTCTACACCCAGGCAAGTAATTACATTTTTTGAGATATATATATATATATATATCTGATGTGTGTGTGTGTTTGTAATGAAATATCATATAGCAATGCTTTAAAGATGAATTGATAAATGCAAGGTTAGGCACTTGCAAAATAATATAAATGCAAGTTATACACTAAATGGCAGTGTGTTGGGAGTTTCCTTAACTGAGAAGGATCTAAGGGTCTTTGGAGATAACACGTTGTCTAATTCCAGGCAGTGTCATTCTGTGGCTACAAGAGCAAATAAAGTTCTGTCTTGCATAAAAAAGGCATAAATATAAGTTATAGGTCCCTGGTAAGGCCTTATCTGGAGTATGCAGTTCAGTTTTCGGCTCCAGTCTTTAAGAGGGATATAAATGAGCTGGAGAGAGTGCAGAGACTAAGTGCTACAAAACTGGTTAGAGGGATGGAAGACAAATTATGATGGTAGACTGTCAAAGTTGGGGTTGTTTTCTCTGGAAAAAAAGGCGCTTGCGAGGGGACATGATTACACTTTACAAGTACATTAGAGGACATTACAGACAAATAGCAGGGGACCTTTTTACCCATAAAGTGGATCACCGTACCAGAGGCCACCCCTTTAGACTAGAAAAAAAGAAAGGTGGTTCTTCACAGTCAGGACAGTGAGGTTGTGGAATGCACTGCCGGGTGATGTTGTGATTCAGTTAATGCCTTTAAGAGTGGTTGGATGATTTCTTGGAAAGACATAAAATCCAAGGCTATTACGATACTAAAATCTATGGTTAGTGTATGAGTATATACAGTATAATTTATTTGAGGTTATGGAGGGGTCAATGTATGTATGTTTAGCACCTATTTGGCGGTATTTTGTCAAATACCCACTAGCAGAGTAGAGCATTGCTACATGCGACTTACACAACAAGGTCAGGGCTTTCGCCATGTGGAAGTGTTCCCTCTATGGTGTAGTGCAACTACATCTTTCAGGCTACTGTGTACACAAAACATACAAAAGATGGGCGCCAGGAGGTTCTTGCAGAAAAACAGAAATGGTTTATTTACTATGCACAAGGCAAGTGACCACAGGTTTAGTAGGAGCAGGAGCTGAGGCAATAGCAACATTTACTCACACAGAGCTGCAGGCATTAGGCATTTCTGACGGAGGAAAGGTCTCCGTTAGGCATTTGCAGTATTCACACACATTCCCTCCTGGAAGTTGTCAGGAAAGCAGCTTCTACCCTACAGTCCCTCTTCACTGAGGTCCCTGACTGGAGGCAACACACAGAGCCTCTGGGAAGCTACTCCCTTACTGCAAATCCTTGTTGGAGCTTCAGCTGCTCTTTCTCTCTAACCTTACTGCCTTTCTCTCCTAGAAAGACTATGACAAGTCTGCCCTAGTGTAACTATTCCTCATTCACGGGGTTTCCTGGTCCCCAGCTTCTCCTCCAAAGCACATGGGCCTTTCTGGGCCTAGCTGTACCCAGGCTCCCCTGGGCACATCCAGCTGTATCGCCACCCACAGGCCAAAGAGGAAGTGGCCACTCCCTACACACACTATATAGCAGTGTAGCAGGGGAGTGTCATTACACCTCTCAGCCAATAATGCTAAAGGTTATTCTGCTACAGGGTCTCTTAAGGTGGCCATACACTGAGAGATCCGCTCGTTTGGCAATGTCGCCAAACGAGCGGATCTCCCTCCGATATGCCCACCTTGAGGTGGGCAATATCGGGCCGATCCGATCTTGGGCCCTAGGGCCCAACGATCGGATCCTAACGGGCGGTCGGATCGCGGGACCGCATCAACGAATAGATGCGGCCGCGATCCGATGGGATTTTCTATCCCATCCGATCGAGATCTGGCCGACTTTCGGCCAGATCTCGATTGGTGAAGCCCGTCGGGGGGCCCCATACACGGGCCAATAAGCTGCCGACACGGTCTGTCGGCAGCTTTTATCGGCCCGTGTATGGCCACCTTTACCCAATAACCCAAAGAAAGAATGAAAAGAATCTAATTTCAGTTTTGTGAGAGATTGCAGGTAGACTTACAGTCTTATGGACTTAAGTAATTAAAAATATCTCTCAGTCTTTTGAAGTATGAACATCTCTTGTCATTCCATTTTGACATCTGCATCTGATTTGCGGCTGCATATGATTTGCATGTAATATGCTTTGATCCCTTCTTTTGATGGTTTAAATTGCTAAATTCTTTAATCATTCAGAGACCTAATTTAAACTTGTTTTGGTTCATTAGCACACTCATTCTAATTTGGAGATCCATGCTAGATTCTATCATTTTTCTTTGCATATAAAGGTGATAATACATTTCTGTCAAGGGTAGATAAACACCATAAAAATAATGTCACACGTAAAGGTAGATGTATTGGATTGGTTAGTGTTTTTTGCCACAAATTGCCAAAACAAAATCATGACAAAGTTTTGAATGCACATTATTAATATGTATCAAATGGAAATTGTACAACAATACAAAATTTAAATCAAGCCACCTAAAACCTGTTGAATTGACATTGATGTAATTGGGAAGTGTATTTTTAGCATTTAACTTTAATATATGGTGTGTTTTTCTATCATATTTTTTGGCATTTAAAAAAATATTTAAGGTAACTAGTGATAAAATTTTTGTTGCATGTCCAAATGTCTTGTTTTGGATCTGTCTGTCACAATCTTTATCTCCCTTTTGATGTAATCTTTACAATGTTTTGTTTTTGTTCTATTAAAAAAAATATTTCACACAAGAAGAAAATGTTCTAGCAAATAGTAGTGTACTCATAAACATTGTACTGGCACACCCAGTGTTTAATAATACACTTAGCATAAATTCTCTGTAAAACCAACTATCAAGGCTCTCATGTGTTATACTGTTTAAACAATGTCCTGAAAATGGCACAGACCTAAAACTACAAATGACTGATTCATCATACATTCTTTTTTACATTATGTTTTTTATTTTTTCATAAATAGTTAAAAGACTGGTATGGATATTCATTTGAAAACCTAAAAAAAACCATTAAGCAAAGAGGCATTAGTTGAATGATCTGAAGAATAGTGATGGTCGAATTTCTTCAGTTTCGCCGAAAAATTCACTAATTTCCCGCAAAATTCACTAAACGGCGAAAAATTTGCGAAAAAACGTGAAATCAGATTTCAATCGTGACATTTTAAGGTTTTCACTACAAAATTGTGAAATTTGAAGGATTTCACAAAAAATCGTGAAATTTTAAGGTTTTCACAAAAAAATCTTTAAAATCTGACATTTTCACAAAAAATAGTGAAAATGAGAAATTGACGCCGGCGAATTTTCACCTGCGAATTTTCGCGGGAGATTCACGAATTTATTCGCTGTCAGTGAAACACGGAAATTCGTGCCAGGCGAATTTATTCGCCCATCACTACTAAAGAACTTTAATGACCATCGTCACTTAGGTCTGCTGAGATGTAAGGAACTAACAAAGATCTTTCACTTGTTCCTACCTGAGACTAAATCACCTGCAAAGTTCAGGGCCTTTTATGGAGAGCCTATCTGATATCTCTGGGTTCATCACTGATATTCTATCCCAAACAAGATAAAAAAAATGCACTGCAGACCTCACCACATCAATTGTATCATTCAAAGTTCAAGTCACTGTAACCCGAATGCAAGTAAAATTTTTGTAGAAGCTGCAGAAAATGTCAAATTTGGCTGCAACAGATGTTGTCAAATGCTGTAGATCCTCTGTATTCACCAGAGACATCCCCTTTCCCTTTCTGGAAGTTAACAAGTTGATGCCTAGCTGCATAAGGTGAATGTTTGATCAATGCATTCCTGCTCCTTATGTGGAATACTGTCTGCTCTTTTTTAAAGGGGAACTATAGTAAACATGACAATTTAATATAATTTCCTTGTACTGAAGTAAGAAACTTTCTAAATACAAGCAATTAAAAATTCTGCATTGTTTCTGAAATAATCAAGTTTATGTTCACTATTCCTCTCTCAGCATCTGTTTCTTTTCATTCTGTCTTCATGCAACAGTTAGGTGTCAGATTTTATGCCAATATAACTTAGAGGGGGACTTCCTTTTCTAGCAGATGTATTAGAGCTCACTCAAATAACTGATTCCAGTACAAACAAAATCTAACAAAATTACTGCCTTTTGCACAAATCCTGCATGTAGAGAGACGTGATGTCTGGTGATTTTAATAAATTGAGCTCTAATACATCTTCTAGACAAAAGGAGCCCCCCTCTAAGATATATTGGATCATTCATCTAACACCCAACTCCTGCATGATGACAGAATGAAGAGAAACAGATTCTGAGAGCGGAATAGTAAAGATACACTTGACAGGTAAACGGAAGAATTTTTAATTGATTGTATTTAGAAAGTTTCTTATTTCAGTATGCTGAAGCTAATATTAAATTTTCATTTTCGCGATAGTTCCCCTTTAACTTTTCATCTACTGCCTCAGATGCTGCAATGTATGCTAAATTGTCTAGTATCTAGTACTATACTTTTTATTAAAAAAGTTCAACATTAAACTTTGCATGTCAAGAAGTATTTTTTATTCACAACTGACTGTCGTGTGCACATTCCATTTCTTGTATCCCAGCAGAAATGGCAATTTGTGTAGTTATATTCAAATTTTGTCTACCTTTAATAGCCTTCCACAAATTAATTTTGACCCCCTCCTTTTTTATTTGTCTGTTAATATCATTTAAACAGTTGGGGGCAGATTTATCAAGGGTCAAATTTTGAGGGTTAATAAACCCTCGAATTCGACCCTCGAAGTAAAATCCTTCAAATTCGAATATCGAATTTGAAGGCTTTAGCGCAAATGCTTTGATCGAGCTAATTGAATTTGACCCATTCGATGGTCGAAGTACCCCATAAAATACTTTGATATTCTAATTTTTATCTCATTCGAATTCTTCACTCGAGCTTATAAATCTGCCCCCACGAGTCCTATTTGTCAAAAATACAAATTTGAGAACTCGTTTTTTTTTTTATTTGAACTCTACCAAACGCAAATGTTTGCTTTTTAATTAAAAAATGTGAATGCATCAAATTTAGATTCCAGAACTCATTTTCGTGCATCTGCCATAATAATAATTTTAAACATTTGAAATACTCAAATGAAAAAAAATATATATTTACACTTTGCCTAGGAAAACTCCCACTGACTTCACATGAACTCAGCAGCTTTATTTAAATTTGAATTTTTGAATTTGTGTGGTTTAGCTAAAAAAACCCTCAAATGCAGTAAAAGTTCTAATTCAAACATTGATAAGTCAGCCCCTTAGTGTACAGCAATGCTACTCATCATTCTTGTTCATGTGAACCACAAGCCTTACTCTTCATGTCCTGAGGTGCCTGACACTTGTTCAGCACCTCTGTTGACCACATTTTTAATCCAATATTTATACAAGCTAATAAAAGCTGGAGGGTACTATCAATTCTCTATTTGACATAAGCAGCAGAACAGCTGGTCTTAGTTATGAGTATCCCATTGGGTAAACACCATGTCAGCTTGTTCATGTCAATATGTAGGTACAAGGTATTGCTTATAACAATTCTGTTTATGATAAAGACTTTAGCAAGTCTCTCTCACATCTTATTTAAGGTGCTACATCCATGTTCCTCCATTCATTTTTTATTGTGGGTGTTACAGTACATGATATTGATATTTCCATTTGTATCTCCCATGATAATGATGACAAAATGTTAAGTGGATTTCCACTTCTTGTAGCAGCTATTTTTATCTCCTTTTTTACTGTCATTTATTAGTCGATAGCATTCATGATGTTGGCTATCTTCAGCTGATACAGCTCTTATTCTACCTATTCCAGATCATCTGCTCTCACTTACTCTCAAGACCTGCAATCTCTAATAAAACATGTCTGTTGTTATCTGTGATTGCTTGTCTACCCCATACATGTCCAGAATATATTTCTGGCAGTGTTCAAGGCTTTCCTTGTTGCAACTGGATGACAAATTGTCCATTGCATCTGTTCAATCTGTTGTCTACACAACACTGAGCAAGCTCCTCTTTAAAAGAATGATCCTCTACTCTAGTGGCCTCATGGTCAATTTACTTAAACAAGATAGACAATGAAAATAATCAATTTCCACCTTTCTAGTTCTAATGGGGTGTATCTGCTACATATTATAATACAGCATCTGGTCATGGGGCTAGTTCAGAAGATGTAAACCTACAAAACAAAGATACATACTGTCATTTTGTTCAAATTGTTGCTCTGGAAGTCAAACTTTTAAAGGCTTATTTACAAATGCATCACACAATGCAAAGTGGACTTTTCTAAACTGGAATTCCAGCAACATTGCAGGCACATTCAGTTGTGTCTGGCACAATTACGCTAGCATTTTTGGAGTGTGGATGCCACGCTAATAAGCATAGTGTTAGTAATATCTCAAGCTAGTAGCAGCCATTAGCTGTTCCTTGTGGAACCCTAAAGCCACCTTGCAGCAATTCCAGCATTCTCTACATCCATACATGCACTTGTGCATAGCCATATGGGCCCAAGTACCATTTTTGGGTGGCTTCAATGTGTGGTCAGTTTTGCATCCATTTCAATGTGCTGCAGGTGCATTTGTAAATGAGCCCTTAGAATGTATTCTTTATTTTTTGCCAGCACTGTTGCAAAATGTGTTGTTATGTTTTATGCACTTCAGATTATATAACTTTTTATTTTGGCCTCTAATATTTTCATAAGATGGCTGTTAATAACAAGCAGACAATCTCCTCCACCTCCCTCATTTATCACCCAACCATATTGTCATTCAGGCTGGTGTTCACAACCAACCTTCCAGTTGTGATTAATTGAGCAACATCCCTTCCTATATATATAATTCATCTGGGAGCTATGGCTGTCTTCCTGGATGCTTGCTCCCCCAACCTTGTAATAGGCAATACCCCAAGAGGAATAATGTCTAAATAAGATTTTTTTTTTGTAGTGAATGGGACAGGGTTGCAGGAAAGGTCTATTTCCATGCAAAGACAAATATACAGGGAATATTGCTGAGCACAGATTCTTCCATAGATATCTAAGCTAGTTTATGTATATTTTATACACACTAGATATACAAAAGTAACTATTTTCACTTAAAGGAGCAGAGCATGTAGGTGTGTCCTAAATGGATTTAAATGCATTTTTTATCAATCTTTTGAGTCATAAGAGTAAGAGTCTACCTGAATTATATTTCTTATTAATATAGATTTAGCACATTTTTTGTCTTAACTCTAAAAATACAAACAATTGAATTTATCTGCATTAAATGTCTCTGCAATAAAAAGCCAATATTGTTATGAACACCTCTCTGTAAGAATAACACATCCTCATCTCTGTCCAGTAATTTTCCTTACTTTGTATCATCTGCAAAGGTTGATTTTCCCGAACTATGTGCACAGCCCATGTGTCGAATGCCAGTTGGTATTGAAGGGCAAATTTGGACAAAAGAGTTACGAGAGATGCCCAATTTTAAGGCTGCAGCATCCTCTTAATCACCTAGAAATATGTATACTGCTTTAACCCACTCTGCCCCCTCCCTCAGGAATTTGCTTTAGCTGTTGATTTATGAGCATGCTCAGTTCTTCTAAGCTCAAATTACTAAACACACCCTCCAGTCTAACAGCCAATGAAGAGATAGCATTACTGGTTCCCATAGAAACTCTGCTCTAGCTGTCTGATCCTATTGTTTTCTCCTAACCACCTCTCCTGAGCTCAGCTTAACCATTATAGTGCTGAACCCCAGCAGAACTTTTTATCAAAGTATGTTGTGTCTGTGTAACCCTGCATTCTGCATTGCATGAACTTTACAGCATACATGTCCTGTTTTCAGATGTCAATGTGACTGATAATGTATCAGAGGAAAAATAGCCGCCTGGTGAAAGCTGCTATTTGTTTTAGGAAAATGTGATGGCGCTGGCAAATGGAGGGAGTATATGCAGTACAATGATGCGGCTTGAGTGGGGAAGATATGCCCAATTTATATATAGTACATGTTAGGAAAATGTAGTCTTTACATGTCCTTTAATGTACTTTGCAATTTGTGGCCATTTTGCATGTTGTTAGTGCTTGGTCAAAGTGAACAAACAAAAGAGCAGATACTGTATGTAACTGTACACTTAACTACATTATGGGGCCTCTTTATTAATATTTCAAGTTCAATTTTTTTCACTAGTCTCTAGTTTTTTTCTTAAAATCAGATAATTATTAGGTGCAAAACCCACGAAAACCTCTAATACAAAAATTTGCCAGGTAAACGTTGTCAATGTCCTATAGAAGTCAATGGGAGCTGCGCTGATCCTATTGGACTGTTTTTAATCAATTTGGACTTTTCAATTTTTTTTCCACTATTAATTTTTTTTACAGGTTTTAGAGGTATTCATATTTTTTAGCACATTGTTCAGCTTTTTTTTTTCATTTGTGTTTACAGTATGACCACTCAACCTCTTATTTCTACATCCATGGATCCAAATAGCCAAGGCTCAAATGACAGATTCATTCAAATGCAGTGGTTCGGAAAGCACAAAAGGATGATAATACAATGATTGTCATTCGGACCCTGTTGGTAAAAAAGGAATCTGTGACAACAAAGGAATGTCGACAAAGGAAAGCTTCGGCCCTTGTGCTGAAAAGCTAACATTTCAGAAGAGATTTAAACAGCCATTTCTGTAAATACATTAGCAGAATAAAGGTACTGATTGAAGAAACAAATTGGCATATAAAGAAGACTTAACATTAAATACAGTGGCGGAACTACTGCGGGAGCAGGGGGCGCGAGTGGGCCAGGGTCCACACCCCCTTAGGGCCCCCTGGCAGCCCGCACGCCACTGAAAATGTGGGTGGTACGGAGGGGGGCGGGACCCGGCCACGCACCAGGGCCCGCCCCCCTCTAGTTACGCTACTGATTAAATATATAAAAGGGTGCACTACATCATTTTGGGATTCAAATGGATACATCACTGTATCAACTATGAACTTAATTGTGTTAACCTTCAGGTTTCTAGTACTTTCAAGCCTGACATTAGGTCACATTTGTGTTAACATAATACAAAGGATATGCAGGAATCTGGCAAAAAATGTTGAGATTCCATTGAATCACCAGCTGTCTGTTTATTAGGAGCCCTGGGTGTCTGTTGTGATCTAGCTCTTCTCTGAAATAGGGGAAACCCCTGTCTCCATAGTCGGTGATCACTTGATAGTGTAGCACTTGTCCCTAGTATTCGAAGGTATAAAGAAAATGGCACAACTTTTTGTGCTTCTTGATACAAGCAAAGGTGTTGCTCCAATATGTATACTTGGAAATAGCACAGGGCAAGTTTGTAAGGTGCAAACTTGATAAATTATAAATAAGCCTTATATACTACCTGGAGGTGGTTATATACAAACAGAGGTGGCCAGTCCCTTGAATACATTTTGGCCAGTTCTCCAGTCATCACTATGTATGTGGAGCTTTTAGCCAATTATTATTTTTATTATTATTTATAATAACATGTATTTATAAAGCACCAACATATTCCACAGTGCACTACAATACATATATACACTGAACACAGAGATTTACATATAATGCAACCAATATGAGTAAGGAGGTAAGGAGGAGTTATTAAGCAACAAGAATAAGAAGTGACTAATTCTTCCATCATCTCTGTTCATTGTGACCAACATCTACCTGTGTGGCCAAATATTGGCAATTGGTCCAGATAATAATAATACAGGTACGGTATCCATTATCCAGAACCCGTTATTCAGAAAACTCCAAATTACAAAAAGGCTGTCTCCAATGGACTCAATTTAATCCAAATAATCCAATTTTTTAATTTTCTCATTTTTCTAATAATAAACCATTACCTTATACTTAATTAAGATATAATTAACCCTTTTTGGTTTATGTTCTATAATAATAATAATAACCAGAACTATTTATAGTACAATGGAATGTATATGGGCACATGTATGTTTCATTTGCACATGTAATTATATATATATTTATATACTGTAGTGAGAGATGTTCTGCCAGTTAATAAACAAGCACCTCGTTTACTACTTTCTGGTGTTGTGACAGCATTTTATGTTGCAACATTTATATATAAAAGTGAATTTTCTCTATTGATAATAAAATATTCAATATTACTAGCTCATCTTATGAGACTGTAGGGCTTTTTTAGTATGGGAGCAGCATTTATTCAGGCGTATGAAGTAAAGCGATGGGAATCCAATTATTATTTTTTTTAATACTTGCTGGGGCTTGCTGTATAATAGGCAGACAGTATGGATGAATGAATATTGAATAAATGCCCATGTGAATATAAACAGCATGATTACTTGATTGCATTCGCAACTGACAGTCAGTGAAGATTTACAACCAAAAAACCATATGCAGTGCACTGTAAACAAAATTAAAGGTGCTGAATGGAAAACATAACAGTCATTATACTTGTAAGATGAACTCTTCCCAAGCACAATAGATTAAGCCCCAATTATTCATGGAAGACTTTTTGCCTTGAAAGCCTTTAGGAGAAAAATAAGCCTAAACAATGTTAGACTTAATTAACTTTAAAGTGGAAAAGCATCTGCAATTATTCTTCCTTCTACTGGAAGCGCAGTCTTTTTTTTTTATTTTTTATTTTTACAAGCGACTTTAGCACAATAAATCAACACATGTACAGCAATTAACTTAGCAGTCTTTCGAATTGCAACATGTTATGAATTTTTGTTATTCTAGTATTTACATAGAATCAGTTTTTTTAATAAAGAATAGCCTTTGCCATCATAAAGATAAAGGGAAACCCTTTCCCTATGTATAACTTTGTAAGGATAGGTATTCATATTGATAGCTGGCACTAATATCGTATCTAATATAAGATATAATAGCAAGGTCCAAGAAAGAACAAGGATTCTGAAAAAGGATTATAATATTAACATGTAGCAAACAAACATGATTGCACACAATACTCATACGTAGTATCGACAATACTCAAAAATCCCGGTGGGTCCAGGTATCACTGATTGTTTTTAACCAGTTGGCCTATTTCATAATAATTATCTATTTCTGTAGGAGAACAGAGAATATTGAAAGATGGAAGAAGTAAGGATATATAATAGTATGTAGTATGTAAGAAAAGATACAAAAATAGTAGAGAGTGAAGAGGAGGAAAAATAGTTTGGAGAGTGGGCCTATGGTCTAAGGTTTTCTGTTGGGCATCCCAGTCTGACACTGCTCCGCGTGTATGTGCGTGCGTGTAAGCGCGCAAGTGCACTGTGTTGGGCCGGTCACTGCAGGGAAAGTACAAAACATCAAAAGTAGAAGGCGCACACTCCCTAATAAAAAATCAAAAACTACAAAAAGTAAGTATATGCGAGGTGCTAATCCTATAGGAGGCTACCCATCTGTAGTTTCCAAAAAATCATGCTTGAAAACAAAAAAATAAGGAAAGCACACTCTGTAAATATTTATTTACAGAGTGTGCTTTCCTTATTTTTTTGTTTTCACTACAGGGAAAGTATGCTGAGGGTGTGGATCTGGGCTGGAGGGGCCCACAAGAGCCTGGGGCCCACCAGGTTTTTTCCCGGTGTCCCGTCGGCCTAGTCCGACCCTGCACATCCCTTCTTATCATCATAGCTATGTACCTGTTGTTATCGTGCAACACAGCAGGAACCAGAATGGTTAAGTGTGTATGGTTAAGAGGAATCAAAACCCTTTTATTTACATGTTAAAAGATACCATTTGGTTATTGTCCAAGTCCTAGCCCTCAGAAGCCACGCTCCACTGTCTTGCACTTATAAGATCAAGAGCTGTCTGCAAATTTGAGTTCATTACTCTGATTCTCCAGGCTGTGTTTGTGCTAGTTAACTATGCATAAAGATTATCTATGCAAAGTTGGCTACAGGGATATAAAGGAGTAATTAGCATGTCTCCAATGGTGATTCCTTAGGCTTTTGATTTTTGGTTTTAAGGGGCTGCTGAGGGCTTCCTGTAAAGCATGTGAATACCATTATTATTATTTTTAGAAGAAAGAAAAAGAAACCCCACCAATAGTTATGATTCTAAAGTTGTCCAAAAGATTCTAAAAAGTGATGTATCCCACTTGTTTAATAACAATAGTTCCTAAGGAATTGTAATAAGATTTTAAAGTGCCAGTGCCGCTATAAATTCATTCATAAATAGAAAAATTCATTATTTTAAATAAAGTGCAGAGCAATAATTTCGAATATTGGACCCAAAAAAAAGAAAAAATAAATCAATTGATTTAAAAAGATTTTTTATACAAAATGACCAAAAATGGTAGTGGGTTAAAAAATGCAGTCACAATCCGAAGAATTAGATGGTAGAAAATGGAAAGAATAGATGGTGGAGTTGTCCCTTAAACTAGCTACCTGATTTTTTCTAGAGCCTGGGACACCACAAAGATAAGGCAGGACAGGGTAACCGGGGCTGTGGCCTTGGTATTTAGCTTGCCCTAGATGTTTACAAGAGGCTAGGTAACCCTAAAAAGCCACAAACCGTCGGCCCCTTAGAAAGGAAGGAAGATTGCAAGAGGTTGTATAGGATAAGAGAGGATTCGACCCAAAGCTTTCTACCCACACTTCCGTTGAAAGAACCCAGCCAAACTATTATTGGTAGATCGATTTTACAAAAAGATTCAATTTGAGCACAAGAGGATTACTAGAAATGCCGACGTACGTTTCGCTGAATAGCTTTGTCAAGGCGAAAAGCTTTTCGCTAAAAATAATTTTGATGTGCAACAATTTTTCTACATGGGACTACAGGTATTTTGTCCAAATGCATTAAAGTCAATAAGCATTCGAATAATTTTGAAGTGCTACAGTTTTTTTTGTCACAGCGGATTTTTTGCTGGCAAATTTTTAATGCATTTTCGTGAAAACATTGCGGGCGGAGAATCCATGCCTGCCGAATTTATTCGCCCATCACTAGTTATAATCTGCACAGGCTGTTACTGTATGTACAGGTACTTGTAAACATTTTAATTATTGTTGAAATTGAATATTTGTTTATTTTAAAATGTATGATGTCAGGGAACCACAAAGCATGCTGGGAGGAAAGGTATAAAAGGCTGCTCCCATTCAGTAATAGTCAGTCTAGTTTTCTTTGTCAAGCAAGCTTCAGCAACCTCTGTTAATGGGCCCACACCACAGTCTTATTTATCGAATACCAAGGGAATTCTTACAAAATTCCAGACGTTTGATATTTCCCCATTTATCTTACCGTTATGAAAGTAAATTGTTTAATATAATATGCCCGATATGTTTTTCGCAAGTGGTAACCATCTATTGGGCATATATCTGTAAATATATACAGTGAATAAAGTTACTGAGGAGTTACATGACCATATAAAAGCACGTGGCCGAAGGCCGAGTTTTTTTATGCAGGTCATGGAACTCCAAGGTTATTTTTAATATCCTCATATTTTGCAACAGGTGGTACTTTATTTGTTATAATACAGAAGTTTCAGTGAGTCGAGTGACAGAAATGACATCACTACTCACCGTTTATAACTGATGACATCACTAGTCACCGTTTATAAGGATATAATTTTCAAGATATTCATGGCTTTTGTGTATTATATAGTGGGTAATGCACCCCCTACTGTAATTTATACAGATATTAGAAGTCACCGAGGAGTTACATGATACAGGTCACGTAACTCTGAGGTGACTTTAAATATCTTTATAAATTACAGTAGGGGGTGCATTATTCATTATAATCTACAGTGTTTCTGTGTGCATGCAGTGTCTGTCTTGCTCTATTTTAATATGCACAGTGCCAACATTTAGTCTGTTTCCCTTTAGTTCCACTTTCATTTTTGTACATTTTTTACTGGCTTCATTGATTCACCATGGCATAATGCTGCAGACGGAGAGTGGTGAAGGAAGAAAGGAGCTCAGGACCGGTGGGTGGGAGCGACACCAGAGATTTATTGTGGGGGGGGGACTCAGAAACCATTGTAGGAGAGGTGACGGGTTAAGAATGAGGGAGGAGGGCTGAGAGAGGAGAGCGTTACAATTGCAATGCATAGAAGTGAAGAGCTATACATGCGGCCAGGAGATTGATTCATGGACTGTGAGGGCAGCCAGCAGGTGATATCAGAGAGGCACAGAGTGAGCGAGTGAGCGAGCGAGACGGAAATGGATGTCGGGTGGGAGCGGAAGATGAAGCAGGACCTCAGAGGGACAGGGGGTGTTAGAAAGATCAAGCCTTGAGAGGGTAAAAGGGATCGTGACTGGAGTAGGAGGAGTGAGAGAGCGCGCCATTGCAAATAAGGAAGTGGGGGAAGTCAGACACAAGGGCACTGGAGTGAAAGCTGTGTGGAAAGTTCAGCTATGATAATTGCTGACATAAACGGCGCGTTCTGAGGCAAGAACGCGCCGTTTATAAGGATATAATTTACAGTCTGGTCCCATAGGGAAATGACCAGACTGTAGATTATATAATGAATAAAGTACCCCTCTAAGGATATTATAAGTCACCGAGGAGTTTCATGACCATATAAAAACACGAGGCCGAAGGCTGAGTGTTTTTATACAGGTCATGGAACTCCAAGGTAACTTTTTATATCCTCATATTTTACAACTGGGGGTACTTTATTTATTATAATACACAAGTTTCAATGAGTCATGTGACAGAAATTACATCAGAACTCACCGTTTATAACTGATGACATCAGAACTCACCGTTTATAAGGATATAATTTACAGGATATTCATGGCTTTTGTGTATTATATATTTATATCCTACCTTGTGTCTTTGCAACTAAAACTGCAATACCAGAATTACTTTTTTTGATTAAGGCAGCAATTTCAAAATGCAGCAGTATACATTGAATTTAATGACTTGGCTAGAATTTAGCTATAGTATGATTTTCAGTCTCTTCTTCAGCAATTTTCAATCAAAATTGGAAGGAATCCATATTGCTTTTATAATACCCAGCTGTCTTGTAATTAAGCCATGTTAGTGGTGCAAACTTTATTCTGTTCTTATATTTCAGGTTGCTTTTACAATATGTAAATAAGTAATCTCTATCAATATTTTGCAAAATATCAATAAGCAAATGTATGTATTTATGTAGACGTATGTAAATGACACAAAACACAGACTTTAAGAGAAAAGAAGAACCAGTATGATTTAATGAAATAACACTCTCACTAATAATACTGTTATTTCATTAAATACTGTTATTTAATGAAATAACAGTATTATTAGTGAGAGTGGAAGATGGCGATAATGTATAGGACAGTTCACAAAATGTACATGTAAGACTACAAAGGGTACGATAAAGTAAATTCACCAAAGTATTTTGTCGTAGTAAATGTATATTAAAAATTGGAAGCAGGAAATCTCTAGCAAATATTTGTCTTCCTTAAGAAACAGCCTACGTGCAGAACAGTGGAAAGATAGTGGAAAGAAAATCAGACCTGTATACCTATGTTAGCACCATGTGATAGTTATGTGTCCCTAAGATACAGACTCTCCAGATGCAAGGACAATAAAGATCCAGGTCTTTGTATGTGAGGCCCCAGTAAAGAGTGGTTCTAGCTTACTAAACAGTAAATTAGTTAAATAATGAATTATCCAGCTGTTATTGCACAAGTGTGAGAAACTCAATGTTCCAATGAAAGAGTGTGTGGTTCTCCCTGAGAAACCTGGCAGAGAAGCGGCACAGATACTCAGTTTTTGTGAGTATTAAGAATTATAATGATTTACTGTGAATGTATTAAGTTCTACCATAGTATTATGTACATATGGTTGAATAGAGTTTTAGGTGCCTCTGAGGACTTTCTATTAATGTACAAATTAATGCACCATATTACCAATATATACTTCTTCCAAAATAAAGCAATGTATTCTGTGATGTTACTACATGTATCTGCTGTTAGCAAACACAGGAGTAAGAGGAAGCAGCACTAATAGACTTACATGCACATTATATCTGTACAATGTATGGATGCTGGGTTTTTCATTTGGTGGGGTTGAACTCAATGGACTTTGTATTTTTTCAACCCGATTTAACTATGTAACTATGTAATTATTGGGGTGGTTGATCCAATGATTGCTGCAAATATTAAAAAAAGTAAATAAAATGTAATAAATATTTTAAAGCTACCACTGGTTTAATGTATGTAAATCCATTACCTACTCATGATCATCTAGAAACTGCTCAAAATGGAGATCAAAGGAACATACTGAAATTAGGGGATGCTGGGGATTCCTTAGATCATCGGAGAGACTTTAGCATATTTACTATTTATTTTACTTTCTGACCTAACTCCTGCTCTTCTTACTGAATTAGTTATGCCCCATGTGATAAGTTACTGTGATTGTACATAACCCAGTATTTCCTTAGCTTGTCAGCAGCTTATCACCGAGGACTAGTGATGGGAGAATTTGTCCTGTTTTGCTATACATAAAAATTTGTGAATTTACCACAATATTTGCGAAACAGCGAAAAATTCACACAACGTATTGAGGTCAATGGTGGTCATTTATAAAGTTCGTTTTTTTGTAAATGGTTGTATTACGCATGTTTTTTCCTGAACGCTAATATATTGCACTGCTCTGCCCGTCTTTCCAGTTTTTGTGAATTCGCAGTGTGAACAAATTTTCGCAAATGGCGTGAAAATGAGACGGGAGTTTGCGCGAGCGCATCCGATGTGCGAGGTTGTTGTGTGCAAAAATAGCATTGACAGTAACTTAAATTTGCAGTTTGCGAAACTGTTTTGCGAGTATTTTATCCGCCACCAAAGTTGTGGCGTAATTGAGTCGCAGAGTGTGCGCATAAATATTCACAATTTGCGGATTGTGACATTTAAAAAGCTGCTATAGACATTCGCATTGTGAAAAAAAAATTCGCAATCCTGTTTGCACCCTCTTATTCAGCTTTATGAATATAACCATGCACAGGGCAAATATATTCACTTTGCGAACCAATCTGCCCTGCGCAAAGTTTATAAATGACCCCCAATGGGTGTCAAAATAATTTTGACGCACAACTATCTTGTCCACATGCATTAAAGTCAATGGGCATCCGAATAATTTTGACGTATGTCAATTTTTTTTTTCGCCACAAATTAGCACCTGCCGAATTTATTCACCCATCACTACTGAGTACCTGTTACCACTTCAATGATTTTGCGATTTAATTTTGGCTTGTTATTGATTGTGCTATAGGCTTAGTTGGCATATTAATGGCAGACTTAGTAGCCCTGCAATATAGCATACATGCTAAAATGCTAAGAAAATGATAAGAAAAAATGTAAACTGAAGTCAGAACAAGTGTAAGATGGCACATGATTTTTAGAAAGGGTCTATGAAGTTTGTGAATTATCTTATTCTGCTCTTAATATATGATTATAAAAAAATGTCAAGACACTATGGGGCAAATTCACTAACATTCGTAGTTTCGCCAAGCGCAACTTCGCCGCGCTTCGCCAGGCGTAGTTTCGCCAGCGCTCCGCAAATTCACTAAAATACGAAGTTGCGCACAGGGGTAGCGTAAGATTGCGAAGTTGCGCTAGCGTTGATTCGCTAAGTGAAGCGAAGTTACGCTAGCGAAGGCTAATTTGCATACGGCGCCAAATTCAAATTTCAATGGAGGAATACGTATCAGCACTACAAATGGCTAGAAAACCTTCAAAACATTGAATAAAAATTTTATTTTGCCCTACACATGTGCCCACTGTCTAGGTAAGTTGCCTTGAATCAGGAAATGTAGGGGGGAAGGAGGGGAGCCCCAAAAAAATTTTCGATCTTTTTCAGCCTATCACCCATAATGTAGAAAACACGCCAGCGTTTTTTGGAACTTACAAAATTTTTTGACTTTTTTTGAAGCAATCCCTATCTACTCTATTGCACTTCGCCTGGTCTGAGGTGGCGAAGGAAGTCTAGCGTAAAAGGTAGCATTCAGTACACTGCGCGCGTTAGTGAATTTGCGTAGTTACGTCGCTAGCGAAACTTCGCCAGGCGTAAGGGTGAGAAGTAACACTAGCGAAACTACGCCAGCGTTCGTTAGTGAATTTGCGCAGTAACGATAAATGCCAAACGCTAGCAAATTAACGCTAGCGTTCGGCGCTTCGGCGCTTAGTGAATTTGCGCCATATGCCATGATATACCATCTTGCACTTGTACCACTGGTGGTACGTTTACACCAATAATGAATGATAATGCTTGTGGAACTAGATGAGCTTATATATAACAGTCTAGTATTGAGTTAATCAAGCCTGAATACCTATGGAGTAACATGGGCAAGGTCCCAGTCTAGTAACTCACAGCACACTGATATTTGCTTCTTGCTATGCATAGACTTCATACTTGCTATGCAAGCTTTGTATCTGCACACCAATACTGTTAATGTGACTATTCTAAATGGATTGATGCCTAGCTATTTCAATCTTACTTTTTGTGTTTTATAACTCATGAAAAAGAACTAGTAGGAGCTTCCATGAATAAATTGCTATTCCATGTTTGCTACTGGCTGTTGATTCTGCATATTTAAGCATATTTTAACAGCTGTTAACATGTTCAGGGGAATAGAATGATCCTAGCATAAGCAGCTGCAATGATAGTATCTTTTGTTTACAGCAGAAATGAACACAGAAAAGAAAATGTCAGTGTCTCACGCGTCCACAGTGAACACACAGTAGGATGCCAATTTAAAAGATGCTTTTAAGACACTCTACATTACATCACAGCAAAAAATAAAACGTTCTTCATAATATGTTAAAGCCAATACAAATATTCACTGTAAAATCTGTTGCATTTCATATATAAACATACTGTAGAGATTGCTGTCACACGCATGAAACCTTGTTATTTGCTGAATTTGTAAGTATAATCTGCACTTTTAGAACAGCTATTTTCCTGTATAAATGCATGAAATCAAACTATGTTTTGCCAATGGCAACGTTTCACTTAAAAGCACTTTAAACACATACCCAGGGTGTATTGTTGCCCAAGACTATTGCAGTTGATTTTGGCCAGAAGCTTTTGGTAAAAATGCCATGAAAACACTTTCCTCCACATTTTTTAGCTGTACACGCTTCTAACCTTACCTTAAATCATAAACCTTTTAAGAAAAACTAATAAAGAGTTGGGCCTATTTGGTTTGGTAATATAGATACATATTTATATATATATACTGTAGATATTCTTCTAAAAACCTCTCTGTCAGGATCAGCCCAGGACTCAAACTCTGAGAGGTGCACTCCCTGTCACTTGCACTTACCTGGTGAGCCGCTGGAGGCTCTTGGGTCTGGTCCTGACCTCTTCATCAATGTCCCTGTTCCCAGTATGTCTCCTCCCTTCTCATAACCCTCATGTGTTTCCTATTCCCTATCACCTGTCTTTCCCTTTATTAAACCCAGCCCTGAGCATTGCTCAGGGCTGAGTCATTGAATGTATTCCTGAAAACCTTGATTCCTGAAAACCTGGTTCCTGAGTACCTTTTACCTTGTTCCTGAGTGAGAACCTCGAAGTTCCTGTGTTCCCCAATTTTCTCCCTACCTTTGTGGATTCCCTGATAACGACTTTGGCCTGACCCTGATTATTGCTTTTCGCCTGATCCTGCTTTTTGTTTTCTGTTTACTGGTTGCCATTAAATCTTCAACCTTCATTTTTTCTCCTCCAATTGTCTATGGGTACATCCCTGGGTTTCTGCCATACCCCCTCCCCACAGAGTGGCTAACTGCAGTAACAGTGGCTCCCCGCTGTAAGCCTTGCACTCTCAAAAATATCAGTGGTAAAATGAATTATTTGCGCCCATTGCACATACAATGTGCTGTTAATTGCTTCTCCAGATGCTGTTATTTATTGTTTAAAACACATGAACAAATCTTCCTATCCTTCTAAACACCCTCTCTCTGTTTATTTTGCAAATCTTCTTCTTGAGTTCAGCTCTGTGTGGGATGCCTCATGGTTCTGTAATAGACCTTTGCTGTTCTCCCCGTACAAACTCTCTTTAAGGGATCTTATCTCTTGATCCAGCCTTAAATATGCTTATATGCTTACATACAGATATAATCAGAGACTCCTTCATTAACCATTGACATACAAAACCAGACCTCTAACTGCCTCCTAGGTCCTGGATGGATGAATTAATGCCATCTCTGTGGGATCCTAGCTAAAACAGAGCTCATGTTCTTGTCACGTGTCAGGCTCAGAGCAGGCAAGAATGGACTTGAAGGCCTTAAGGCCTACTTAACTTTGAACCAGGATGTCAGATGCTACAAGAGAGAGACCTGGACTGGGGTGCAAATAAATAAGTCCATAAAATACTTTCTGTGAAGTTGAGGTGCCTACAACATTTTTACAATTTGAGAATGCCCCCCTTTGTGTTATTACAATGAGTAGAAATATATTAGAATACATTATTTTGTATTACAAAGCCTTGACATATCTGTTTGTCAAAGATACAGAAAATATCACAGTGGCAATTCACTATTCTGATGCACAGCAATACTTCTAATTCACTGTGTTTGTTGATAGAGCCAGTTGCTGATGTAATATTCTCGCTCTCTTTTTTGTACATCATTTCTCCCACTCACTCACATAAATGACACCCTTTTTCCTCTAAGAAATAATAAAATTTTTCTGGGGTTTTGTGTTGTATAGGTGACAACTTGTTTCATTAAAGGAACAGTAACATCAAAAAATAAAAGTGTTTCAAAGAAATCCAAATATAATGCAGTGGTACTTTGAGATTTATGGTTTTTTTATTACGTTATTTATTATGGAGTCTGCTAAAATTTATAATGGTGATGGTGATTGCTCAGATACAGTATCTCAAGCATCACTAATATTTTAAAACTAGTGTTCTGTATGTCAGACAATGTTTTACAGTTCCATATGAATATTACTCCCTGGCTTCATACAGTTTAAAATAAACAGGGAGAACAATTGTTCAGCTTGCAATAACATTCACAATAATACATTATGAAATAAATGAATTAATAATGTAGGGATGTGTAAAATAGCCATCCCCCAGTATTATTAGCAGGCAGTCCCTCAGTGTTATAGACACCTAACTGGGTTCTAAGGGTAAGGACACACTGGACGATTTGTCGCCAACATTTTTAAAATCATATCGCGGCGAAATATCGCTCGTTTTGTCTCTGAACAAAAACAAATGAAAGACGCCAGCTCCTGTGCCCACAGCGCGTTTGTGAATTGCCTGTAGCTCCAAAACGCACCGAGACCCTTTTCCGAGCGATTTATCAGAAATAGCATGTACTTAGAAAAGCACTGAAATCTCCTAGACACGCACACACATACAGATAAGTAGCAGCAATTGTATTCAAATTACAATGCGAACGCAATGACGCAAGAACTCAAAGACGCCAGGTTATAGCGGGAAGCACAAACCGTTTCCGGTTTGGGTGGAGCACGTACCGAACAGAGTAATGGGATACAAATCGCTCTGTGCCAATAGTCGCTGTGAATCGTCTGTTCAAAAAAGACGATCGTCTTGTCGCCGCGATTTACTTTAAAACGTTGGCGACAAATCATCCAGTGTGTCCTTACCCTAAAATACAGTTGGGAGGGGAACTGTTTCCTATTCCTGCTCTAAGCTATGCCCCTTGCAGTTTCTCACACTGACCAGCAGATGGCACTGTGCTAGAGTATAAAAGCCTCTGAAGCCATGTTTTCAAGGTCCATTTTGTGCTGGCTCTAACCTGAACAGGCAGGTAGAGCCCTGTGGAACCTAGACAGGTCAGGTCTAGTAAGGATAGGAGTGCACATACAATTATTACAGTTAATTACATACATAATTACAATTATTGCAGGTGTCGAAATTGATGCTCATCAAAATATTTTAGACGCCCATTGACTTCAATGCATTTTATGAATTTTTCACTGTTTTGTAAATTTCGCAGGAAATTGTCGAATTTTCTTAGCGAAGCGCGACAAATTCACCGATCACTACTGATTGGTTACCATGGCTTACTTCCTAGATGCAAATTTGTCCAGTGTTTATATATGACCCCATGTGCCTTTTATGTCAGAGAAGAATTAATAAGTATTTCTACTGGAGTGATATCTTCAATCACCGGTTTAATAACGTCCATGACTAAGAGACTAAGAGTCAATTCTGTGGCAAAAAGTTATCTCATGGTTTATCACATGAAAACTCTTGGACGAGAGTTTTTCACGTGAGATACGTTTTCTTCCATTGCATCTCAAATCAAATCCTGACTGCATTGAATCTGGCCCAGTGTGTCATAGTAAAGCTTAACACAGAACAGAAATATCTAATTCGATGTTTTCATGTGTGCAGTGTCTATTTAGAGATCTGACTGCTTACCATAAACTGTTTTAATAAAATTTAACAGCAGGCATGTCTTGTTGCTTTACAGACTAGAATATTAAGGTTCGCTCTAACACTAGTCATGTAATACTAGAGCAAAGCAGTTGTGACATTAAATATAAGCATGGGTTCTCAGCCCATTGATTCCATGCTGTTAAAGAGAAGGTCACCGCTATCACCTCTAATGCCAAGACATTTCTTACTACATTAGAAGATATCAAATACTAAAATGAAACTGGAGTCGCAAAACTGACCCTATTTATAAACTGATGCAGTATTAATCATTTTCACCTCAACATGCTTCCATGTTTTTTCATCTAGGTTTAAAATGCCCATTTAAAGAGCTTCAAAAAGTTTATTTTGAAGTAAGAGGGATGCTAATATAGTTAAGAAAATGGAATGGCAGGCACTCACAAATCCCACAGGACAGGCAAGTGTAAAAGAACTGCAGATTTTTATTTAGGCAAATAACAGAGAGAAGCCTTATGCGTTTCATGGCAACAGGCACTTAAATTTTACAATTGCCTATTATGTGGGATCAGTGAGTGCTTGCCATTCCCTTTCTCTGGTTTGATACTTCCACCTTGAGATGTAGGTCTGGGGCATGTGCACCCAGGCTCCACATACTAACCGGTGGGATTTTTTACTAATATTGCTGTGAACCAAGAATTTTTATCAGTGGCGTAACTAGATATTACTGGGCCCAACAGCAAATAATTTTTCAGGCCCCCAAAAAAATAGGTTGACTTGTTTCTCCAATATTTATTGAAATTGTATATGAATTAGGGCCTCGTGGGGCCCCTATACCTCCTGGGCCCCCCTGCAGCCGCAGGGTCTGCTTCCTCTATAGTTACGCCCCTGATTTTTATGGTGTCAATATAGTTGTCTGAATATTACTGGAAATATATTTAAAACAGTGTGTTGAAAAAGTGTTGAATAACATGTAGTTTGGTAAATAGCCAAATAAATCCTTCAAATCAAACGATTCAAAGAATTTTAATCCATCAATCGAAGGATTTTCCTTCGATCAAAAAAAGCTTAGAAACCTTATGGGGAAGGTCCCCATAGGCTAACATTGATGCTCGGTAAGTTTAAAGTGGCAAAGTAGGCAGTCAAAGTTTTTTTTAAAGAGACAGTACTTCGACTATCGAATGGTCGAATAGTCAAACGATTTTTAGTTCGATTCGAAGTTGTAGTCGAAGGTCGAAGTAGACTATTCGATGGTCGAAGGACCCCCAAAAAACGTTGAAATTCGAAGTTTTTTTCATTCTAATCCTTCACTCAAGCTTAGTAAATGTGCCCCTTAATCGTTCGATCAAACAATTTTTCCTTCGATCGTTCCATCAAAGCATTTTCAGTAAATCATTCGACTTCGATATTCGAAGTCGAAGGATTTGACTTTGATGGTCGAATATCGAGGGTTAATTAACCTCGATATTCGACCCTTAGTAAATGTGCCCCTATGTGTTCTCCTGTATTATTAACTTTTTTATAGAACCATAAACTATTGGACTCTTGGTTTCCGGCCTGCACACTCTATTGAGACTGCCTTGTACAGAGTTACAAATGATGAAATAAGCTTCAGGTTTCCAATCCTTCTACTAATCTAGGGGTCCCACAAGGTTGTACGGTACTTGGTATGTTATTATTCTCCCTTTACAAAGTCCACTTTGTGTTTGAGAGATAGCATCCACTCATTTATGCAGATGGTATCCATATACATTTATCAACCCCTTCATGAACAGCTGAAACTGAGTCTCTCTAGCTGCCATCCTAGCATCTCCAACTGGATGAATCAACACCACCTCTAATTAAACCCCCTTTACTATATCTACTGATGGAGTGCTCATTAACCATGACCCCTTGCCTCCTTTCTCTCATTCTCTGAGCATATTAACAGTACTGTCAAAGCCTGTCACTTTTTCTTTCACAATATTGCCCTTTCTTTTACAAGCAACAGCTAATATGCTTGTACTTGCTCTCATTCTATCCCTCCTAGACTATTGTATCCTTCTACAAACTGGCCTCCCCAACTCCCATCTCTCCCAACTAAAGTCTGTGTTAAATACTGCAGCCAGAATTCTCCTCCTCTCATCCGAGAGATTACAGGTCCCTCATCTGCTGAAGTCCTTATCATGGCTTCCCATAAAGCAACAAATTGTTTATAAAGTCCTTCTTATAGTCTTCAAGGCCCTTAATTCCACTGCACCCCACTACATCTCTTCTTGTGTGTCTCCATATGTCCCTGGCTGTCTTTTTCAATCACTTGGTCGCATCCCTCCCCACGATAACCCCCCTCCCTCCAGCCTAACTGCCCCCGTGGAAATGCCCCATACTTTATATTTACCCCTCGGCGCAGATTCTGGCATCAAAGTTCCATGCGCAAACTATAAAATTCGCAAACTTTCTTCCACTGTCGGAAGAGGTCTCTAAACAGTTTCTGGGTTTGTAAAGCTATGTTAGATTCATGCAAAGCTAAATTTGTTTGCAGAAAGGCTTAACTTTTTGAATAGTGAATAGTTTTTCTATTACTGACTTTTATTATTTTTATCATTACTTACTATTTTTATTGTAGTCAAAAGACTCTTTAGGGGGAATGTAATAAAAGTTGGTAACGGAAAAACTATTCGTAATGTGAAAAGTTATACCTTTGCGCAAACAAATTTTCCTTTGCGCAATTAAAATTTGCAATGCAATAGCAGTTTAAGGAACAATATTACATTGCAAATGTGAATTTTTATTCTTATTGGTGCAAATTGTTTTTCTCTTTGCGACTTTCATTACATTCCCCCCATTGGAGCACAAAAGCCCTGGTAACCTCATAAAGCAAGGCAGTTGAAATGTAATTTGGTGCATGACCTTGACATTCTACAGCATTTGAATTATTAGTGTTATTCTATTGTCTATCCATTCTTTACATATTAGTCATTTCTGAAATACATACAATTTTATATAATGAAAGAATACTGGAAACAAAATCTGCTGAAAAAAATCAATTTAAGCCTCAATGTCTAAATATGGGTTATAATTTTGGTTAGCCAACCATAATAATATAATGAACTACTGAAGCTTGTATAAATTCAGACCTAACAAAAGAGGTAAGGGACTGGATTATTTAATGATTTATGCAAGCTCTTTAAATACCCTTTAGAATAAAATGTCTTGAGGGTTTTATCAATGCTTTGTAAGGATAAGAATTATCAATGTTTTTTTGTCTTGCAATTTTTATATATAGATATTATGAATATATATTATTATTATTATTATTATTATTATTATTAATAATAATAATAATGGATATTATGCTGGTAAAACAATAAAACATCTAAAAAGTCGCATTTGTATTAATTATAATTAAACTAAAAAGGTTTAAGGATACCTACAGTATTTTACAACACTTAGGGGCTATTCACTAACTTCGAGTGAAGAATTCGAAGTTAAAAAACTTTGAATTTCGAAGGTTTTTTTGGGCTACTTCGACCATCGAATGAGCTACTTCGACCTTCGACTACGACTATGACTTCCAATCGAATGATTCGAACTAAAAATCGTTTGACTATTCGACCATTCGATAGTCGAAGTACTGTCTCTTTAAAAAAACTTTGACCCCTAGTTCGCCATCTAAAAGCTACCAAAGTCAATGTTAGCCTATGGGGAAGGTCCCCATAGGCTTGGCTATATAGGATATTCCTTTGATCGTGGATTTAAATCCTTCGAACCGTTCGATTCAAAGGATTTAATCGTTCGATCGAAGGAATTATCCTTCGATCATTCGATCGAACTATCTGCGCTAAATCCTTCGACTTTGATATTCGAAGTCGAAGGATTTTAATTCCTAGTCGAATATCGAGGGTTAATTAAACCTCGATATTCGAACCTTAGTGAATCGGCCCCTTATTTTCTGGAAACTCACTGCACATGCTCTGTGCTGCTGTGAATTACTACGCTTAGGAACTGACACTGACTAAATATTTAGTAAACATATATACAATATATAAGGCTTATTAGTAAATAATTCAGATTTTAAGTACATGTCAGCTCAGAAACCAGCACAGTTACCATCAGAATTTAATAATCAACCTTGTAGAATTAGCTTATATGACAGGCAAACATAATTTTCTGCATGATGATTTGCAACCACCTCCAAGCTTAGTTTCTCCACAGCTGCTCAAAGCCCACTGAGCATGTGCATGTCACAGACACACCTACAAAATCCAAGATGGGAAACTCCTACGACAACTTTGAAGACCAGAATCATTACTACTATAGAGATGCTGAACATTTAGGCTGGTTAAATAAGAACAGTATATGAAATATGGCATTTCCAGCCATATTAGTTTTTTAGGGTTAAGCTCTCTGTTAAGGTAGGAATCCCAATGCAACCTGCAAAATTCCAAACATATCTAAGTTGAAATTCCCTGTTCTTAAATGAGAAGGAAAGGCTAAAATGAAGTAAGCTTTATCAGAAAGGTTTATATCAATATATTCTTTACTTGGAGTAAGGTTCTTAGTTGGGTCCACTTTTATTTAGCATGTTCATTAACAACATCATAGTGCCACCTTTAAGCAGACCTTAGAGGGAAAAACACCTAATGAACAAAATTACATTGCAAAATGTTAATTGTTGGTATTATTTATACATTTTTTTCTTTTTATGACATTTATTACATTTTCACTAGTGATGGGCGAATGTATTTGCCAGGTGCAAATTCCCACGATTCGCCGCTGGCGAATAAATTCACGAAACTGCCGTGAAAATTTGTGACGAAGAAAAAATGGATGCCAGTGCATTTTCAGCGGCAAATGTGCGCCTTTTCACAAATTTGTCACCTTTTTGCAAATTTCATGTGAAAATGGCGAAACGGGACAAATCCATCACTAATTTTCACATTTATTTTAGAAGAAAAAAGAAATGGCTGAAATGTGGCAATGCTCTTAGGCCATAGCTATCTGTTAAATATGATGTTTCTCTGTGTCAATATGAACATTCCGAGTGCAAATCTGCCTAATTTTTTTCTTTCTATCCTTTTTCGAAAATCTAACAACTAGCCTTTTCTAGAGTGCTTTTCATCTATTTGGAAAGCAATTCCTCATCTCTGTAAAGCCTCTAAACTCTGTAACATGCTGGTCTTGGCGTTATCTCCAAATGTTTCTTTATCTTTTCCAACATGTGCTAGATTGTAAGCTTCTTATGCTGCAGATTGTCTTGACTGTATTATTTTTTTCCACTCATTTGAAAGTTTTGGCTAATCACCAAGCATCATTATATAGCGAGATCCGACATTTAAATACATAATAAAATTATTGTTTTAGCTCATTAATTCATGAATAATATTTAAAATGTGTTTTGTTTTGAATGGATCATTTAAGACAGTGGTTGTTTTCATCATGGTTTTTCAAGGGCAGAAAACAATGATGCTGTAATGCTCATTAAACATGACACAATGGCCTATTCTTATGATAATGAGGATATTGTTGTGTTAGAGTATTATTCCTCTTAAGATTTGAAAAAAAAAATTAAGAGCCACTTTTTACTTTATAATGATGGAAACTAAATATTTATTTTTGGAGAAGACCCTAGGATAAATAAAACCATGTATATAGCTACAAAGCATAGCTGAGCTTTTTATGTTTATTCCTTAAGGTTCCGCTATTCTATCAAATGACCTTGAGATGAGACAAAACAGTCAACATGTTTCCACTCAGAGAGAACATTGGCTAATATAACTCAAAGAAGAGTTGGGGGGGGAAAAAAAAGCTGTTTGCTGAAACAAATGAGAGTTGAGAGGCAGATTTATCTAATTTCGAACTAGGGAATACAAAAGCATTCCAATGGAGTTTGATCATTTCTGCCATCATGTACAGGAAGATTAATCCTGACAGTAAGGAGCGTTTTTGAATAGATGGACACATTTATCAAAGAAGAAACCTGTCTTAACAAAACCTGTTTTCTTAAATAATGTGTTAGAGCTCAGTACAGCACGGAGCTTTAATACACCTTTGAATCATTGATCACTCTGCAAGAATTTAATAACGAAATCATTTCTCCCAGTGAGGAAAATAAATTCTGAAACTCTCAGGGGCCCATTTACTTAGTTCAAGTGAAGGAATAGAGGAAAAATAGTTCGAATTTCGAATGGTCGAATATGGCTACTTCGACCATCGAATGGGCTACTTTGACCTTCAGCTAAGACCTTCGACTTTGAATCGAACGATTTGAACTAAAAATCGTTCGACTATTCAATAGTCGAAGTACTGTCTCTTTAAAAAATTCTTCGACCCACTAGTTCGTCACCTAAAACCTACCGAGGGCAATGTTAACCTATGGGGAAGGTGCCCATAGGCTTCCTAACAATTTCCTGATCGAAGGAATATCCTTCGATCGATGGATTAAAATCCCTCGAATCGTTTGATTCGAAGGATTTAATCGTTCGATCGAATGATTATTCCTTTGATCGTTCGATATTAGGAATATCGCAAAATCCTTTGACTTCGAAATTTGAAGTCGAAGGATTTTACTGCGATGGTCGAATATCGAGGGTTAAATAACCCTCGATATTCGACCCTAGGTAAATGTGGCCCTCAATATTTTTAACTTTTCAATGCAATTTATCGGGCAATAATGCCTGAAAATATCAGACAGTGTAGGATATGTTGTCAGTTTGTAGAAAATGTAATTACTTTATATTATAGAGCTCACTTGGGACCCACAACCACAGTTGTGGTCAAGCTACAATTGACACAGGCATTGCACAAATTGATGCCATTCATTAAAAGTCCCAAACCCCCTGGGTTCCCACAGCATGTTTGCCTCAAAACACACAGCAAAGTTGCACTTAAAGATTTAGATGCACGCATTATTTTGACAAACAGAAATAATGTCATGAGAGTAATTGTGTCCAGTGCAGTTGGCTGTGTTTTGAAGCACCAGGCACAACCTCACCCTCAATAACACTGCAATTATAGGCAAACACATTGCATTGTGAGTATAAAAAATGTAGATTTCTGGTTTTTTTACACACTGGTTCATAGTACAAGAAGTGGCGCAGAAAACACTTTTGTTAATTATTATTACATATTAAACGTAGTATCACTGTTCAATATATGTGTACTTACATTAAACATTTTATTAAAGTCATTTGTATATTTATAATGTAAAGTTTGGTCATTTTTGAAAGAATAAAATTGTAAATGAAAATAATAACGCAGGCTCATTTTTGAACATGACATTTATAACTGAAAGGTACAGGCACACAGCTAAATTATGAACCCTTCTGTCACAGCAATACCCACAGTAAGGCCGAAAAGCTAATATGCTCCAACATCTACATCTTTACCCAAAAACTCCCCACCCTGCTCCGGAATAGAGAAAGCAGAAATCAAAACTGAAACATCCACTATACGAAAAGTTCTAGTTCAGATTCATTAAAATATTTGCAACTCAGAAAAATGCTAATTTTGCTGTGAATCTGTATCAGTCAAAAAAATTGCTCCTCCTGCATTTTTTATTATTTGTGTTTTTTTTAGTTATTTAGCTTTTCATTCAGCAACTCTCTAGTTTGCTATTTTTAGGTCCAAAAGACCCTAGCAACCATGCACTGATTTGAATGAGAAACTGGAATATGAATAGTCGAGGCCTGAATAGAAAGATGAGTAATAAAAAGTAACAATAAATGCGTAGCCTTACAGAGCATTTGTTTTTAGATGGGTCACTGACCCCCTATATGAAAACTGGAGAGAGTTAGAAGCAGGCAAATAATTTAAAAACTATAAAAAAATAAATAACGACCAACGAAAATAAATAACGCCAAATGAAAAGTTGCTTTTTTAACATACTAAGGGGCAGATTAATCAAGGGTCGAATTTTGAATTTTCGATCATAAAAAGTGCCCAAAACTTTACAATGATCCCATAGACTAGCATTCAATTCGGTCGCTTTTATTTGGCATTGTGTTGAAGGATTTTTTAAAGAGACAGTACTTCGATTATCGAATGGTCGAACGATTTTTACTTTGAATCTTTCGAATCATTCGATTCGATCGAATTTGACTAATTCGATGGTCGAAGTACCCAAAAAATTACTTTGAATATTTTTGGATTGAAACTATTCACTTGAGTTTAGTAAATCTGCCCCTAAAAGTTAGCAAAAAGATAAACCACCCCTTTAATTGTATAAGCCTTATATATTATCGTAGGGGGTACATTATCATGTTCATATCGAAGAATATTTTGTTTCTCCATTGTAGTCTTGATTCTATGTATAAAATGTCAAAGCAGGGAAAAGGTTTGTTCGCGTCTTGTAACCAAAGGCATCCAATCAAATGTTTGCTTTCATTATTCAAATTCAACTAGATCGGTACAGGCTGACAGCTGATTGGTTGCTGACATGCTGTGGATGACTTGACAATTAACAAGAATAAACAAACAGCATCTCTATAGTATAATGATCCATAATGTACATACATTTTTCATACTGTTTAGGATGTTTTGTTGTTGTATATTTTTTACATTTTAAAAGTAAATCTGAATACTTGTGGAGATGCAACAATTTTAGCAGTACTGCCATGAATTCAAGGATAGTATTGCCCATATTTTCTTTCCATAAAGTCTCTTGATACCAGTCAGTCTCCTTTGAGCATTTCATCTTTCAGACACGTTTGATTTTCTTTTAAAGAAAATTAACTTTGGTCATAGTGCCTTTAGTTTATTAAAGATAGAGAATGGACAGATTCTGACATAGTAACATAGTAACAATTTCATAGTCATTTGTTTATGTCTTTCTTTTTAATCCATGGGTTTACCAGTCATACAGTCCTTTGTAGTACTAGGGAACTGTAAGCAATTCCCTTAAAATGAAGTCACAATAAATGTTTTAGCATGTCAGGTTGCCATGGCACTGGCTTTACACATAATACACTACTGCACTGTGCCTTTGTTTTTACTTTTATTTATTTTTTTGAAGCGCACAAGAAACCAGGGGGCAGATTCACTTAAGGGCGAAGTGACTAAAGCTGGCGCAAATTCGCCAGCGTGACGTAATTTCGTTACTTCGCCGATTTACTATCGGGCGCTGGTGTAAATTGGCTAGCGAAGTGGACCTACTCTAGCGCTACTTCGCACCCTTACGCCAGGCAAAGCTGCGCTATGGTGAAGGGACGTAACTATGCTAATTCAATAACTTGCGGATTTTCATGAACGTTAACTCTTGCGCCAGACTTGCCTTCGCCAACTGAGACCAGGTGAAGTGCAATAGAGTAGATAGGGCTTGCTTCAAAAAAAGTTGAAATCTTTTCTAAGTCCCAAAAAACTCTGGCGTCTTTTCCTTTTTTAAGGGTGATCGGCTGAAAAAGATCGTACATTTTTTTGGAGGTACCCTCCTTCCCCCCTACATTTCCAAACATATGGCACCTAAACTATACAGTGAGCACATGTGTAGGGCAAAATAACAACTCTATTTTATTTTATGAAGGTTTCCCAGTGTAATGTATTTGCTGCTACATATACGTTCATTCAACTTTAACTTGCCGCCATATGCAAATTAGGTGTCGCTAGCGTAACTTCGCTTTCCTTGATGAATTAACGCTAGCGCAACTTCGCTACCGTTCGCCTCCCTGAGCGCAACTTCAGATTTTAGTGAATTAGCGGCGCCCTGGCGAAACTTCGCCTGGCGAAGTGCTGCGAAGTGTGGCGAAGCCTGCGCTAGCGCACCTCCGCAGGTTAGTGAATTTGCCCCCAGTCTAAATCTAAATATAAAGAGGAAAGATAACTAATTTATAAGAAGGCTTTACATTTACTTTATTTTCTGTAAATGTTCATGAAAACATATAGATTGAGGTAATTCTGCCCAGAAAAATTGCATTTTGTGTGTATCTTAATAGCCTGGAACTTGTCTTTCTCTTCAGGGCAGGTCTGGACTGAGAATTTTAAATAGGCCCTTGAATTTCAGGTACACAGAGGCCCAATCATCCCCCGCCAGCCCACTAAATACTGACTTTTAGTGATGGGCGAATTTGGGGCGTTTCGCAGAAAAATTAGCGAATTTCCACGAAATTCGCAAAACTGCAAAAAATTAGCAAAACTTTGCCGGCTTCTCAGTTTTGACGCCGTTGTTTGTTTTTTACACCAGCGAAAATTCACTGGCGTCCAAAAAAACGCCAGCGTCCATTTTTTTACGCCAGCGAATTTTTATTGCACTGGTTTCTGAGCTGCCGTGTAGTAATGATGTGTATTAATTACATTCTGTCAATCCCTGCACTGGCTTCCGTTACCTTTCAGAATCAAATTCAAATTAATGACACTGACTTTCAAAGCACTTCACAACTCTGCTCCACCCTACATCTCTGAAGTCATCTCTATATACTCACCCAATCGCTTACTACGCTCCTCTACTGACCTGCTACTCAACTCTTCTCTTATTACCTCCTCACATGCTCGCATTCAAGACTTTGCAAGGGCTGCACCCCTCCTCTGGAATGCTCTCCCACAGTCTGTCCGACTTTCTCCCAACCGTTCTGCTTTCAAAAAATCTCTGAAAACGCACTTCTTTCGAGAAGCCTACCCTCACTCTTAACTTAACTACCAAACGCAACGCCACATACAGTACCACATTTCTCACCCACTTACTTCGATCTTGCCCACTCCCACACCTTATGTATTACTCCCTTCCCTTTAGACTGTATGCCTATGCATAGGGCCTTCCTCACCTTTTGTACCTGTATTGATTGTGATGTTTGTTACTCCATATGTTCTATATATGTAATTCGTGTGATGAAGTTGTATAATCACATTTACTTTACAGTGCTACGCAATATGTTGGCGCTATATAAATACATGTTAATAATAATAATAATAATAATAATAATACTAATCAGCCTTATATTGTGACATTTCTATTCTATGTGTACTGTATATTGTGAGTGGGTCCCTAAGCTCAGTAAGTGACAGCAGTACAGAGCATGTGCAGTGAATCAGCAGAAAAGAAGATGGGGAGCTACTGGGGCATCTTTGGAGATCTTTACTGCTAAAGGGCTGTGGTTGCCTTGGGTTGGAAGAGAAGCTCAAAACATAATGTGCAACATTTTGCCCTACATCTAGTTAAGCTTTAGTTCTTCTTTAAGCAGTGAAACAGCTTCTAGTAAAAAAAAATGGCCAGATTATATGTTCAGCATCCATTTAGGAGAAATTACAATGATTGTTTCTTGTTTTCTCTACACTGCAAGATCTGTAAATCTTATTGGCAAAAACTAACATTATCATAGTGAAGAACTTTATCGGTTAAAATGAAGAGCCTCTTCTCTAGAGAAAACAAACCACTCTACTCATTAATATCCACCTTATGGCCTGCTGACCAAAAGAGCTACATCGCATAGTAGACCCTGATTGGCACTGAATAGACTGGCACTGTCTGTTACCGACTAGAAACTTTAAAGGGGACATGTCACCATAAGAAATAATTCCATACGGTATGATGTTAGTTAAGCAAAATAAACTTTACTTACAGTGTAAGAATTATTTAAATCTTGTTTGTTTTTTTCTGTGTTGGAATTACACAATCACAGCAAGCAGGTAGGTGCCATTTTGTAATTAAGGTGAACTTTGCATCATGCCAAAATCTTACCAGAATGGGGCACCCGATACCCCTGCCCATGCAATTAGTTGGTGGGGGGTGAGGAATGGAAAGTTAAAGTAATTGCCTGCCCTGCCTCTATACGGCATAGAGGAGGGGAAGACAATATATGATTATTGATGGGCGTTTTTTATTCGCCAGGCACAAACTTGCGGCAAATTTACTCATTTACTCAATTAGCTGCTGGTTCCAAAATGTATTTAAATCATTCTACAAAGTTAATATATTCTATAAAGAACATATTGTATCACAGAAATCCCAGGGACAATACGTGCCATGCCAACGTAAAGGTAATTTATTTCCGTTTAAAAGAAATGGACCAAGGAAAGGTCCATGATATACTCTGCAACATTGATTGTGAACTAAACCTTGCTGGCAAATACTTCTAGGGGCAGAATGGTCGAAGTGAATTCAAGAGAATTTTCGAAGTACAAAAATTCGATATTCAAAGTAATTTTTTGGATACTTCGACCATCAAATAGGATACTACGACTTCGAATTCAATTCGAAGTAAAATCATTTGAATATTCGACCATTCGATAATCGAAGTACTGTCTCTTTAAAAAAACTTTGACTTCAATACTTCGCCAAATTAAACCTGCCGAAGTGCTATGTTAGCCTATGGGGACCTTCTACTGCATTTTTCTAAGTTTTTTGAAGTCTAAGAAAAATCATTTGATCGATGGATGAAATACTTCAAATCGTTTGATCCAAAGGATTTCAACGTTTGATTGAATGATTTTACTTTGACCGCAAATGGCCAAATTCGATGTAAAAAAACTTCGATATTCAAAGTCAACGTATTCCAATTCGATGGTCGAATTTCGGAGCTTTTTCTTCGAAATTTGACCCTTGATAAATCTGCCCCCTAATGTTATAATTTGGATTTAATGCAATATTGTTTCTAAAAACTTTCCTACTGCAGATGCCAAGCTCACATACATTGGGGGTTATTTAATAAACTCTGAATGCAAAAATTACGAGAAATTCATGTTTTTTTCTAAAGTAGAACAAATTTTTTGGAATTTATTAAACCTCAAAGATGGAACAGTCTGATTTAAAAAATCTGGCATCTCAGACCTGTCGAGGTTGCATATAAGTCAATGGGAGAAGTCCCATTGATTTTTTTGATGTGCACTGGGTTTCGTGCAATACCCCAAAGTTTTTAGGTTAAAAATCCAAAAAAATAGTGAAAATCAGATGAGAAATCCAAAAAATTGCAAAAATCTGATTCTATCCCGCAAAGCAAATTTGGGAAAATGTAATAATAAATAAGCGTAAAAACCCGGGTGGATTTGATTGGAGTTTGCAGCAGAAAATGCTGAGATAAAATCAGATAAATAACCCCCTTTTAGTTTCCTAGCTGAGAAAGGGATCCCTTTTTAAAAACAGCACCACATTACCAATTGTCAACCAGTCATTTATAAACGTATAGCATTAGGTCTAGCTAAAAATTAAGCCTTTTAATAACTGGTTCCTTGCTGGTGTATACCGTAGAAAAGAACTAGTTCAAAACTTCAGCTTCTCCCTGATTTCATCAAACAATTTGCCTAAGTTTGACATCAAGTGACCCACACCCTTCTGAATTCTTTTTATTACTTTTGAAAAATGTAATAATTAGTTTGGAATTTGTTTTATTCTTTTTAGCAATGGCATTTTTATGTCTACATTTTTGCTTATCCTATTAAAAGTTTCAGATGGCTGAACTACCTCTAATGTTTTAAAGATACACTTATAATATACACTAACATATTTATTAAACCATATAGGGCTTGTTTTACTTTTTCTTCCTTTATTTTACAGTGGCTTGTGCATAGATGTAAATTTGTTTATAAGACATTAATTTTACATACTGTGCATAAAAATTTGTCGAAAACATTTGCATGTTTAAAATAAAGGGATCTTTATTTCTCCTTTATACTGCTGTCTGTGAAACAGCTCTGAAATCAGAGTTAAGAGCACTATTAGTGATGGGCAAATCTGTGCCATTTCCGAAAAAATTGCAAACGCAGTGTCCAAATTCATTAGAGTCAATGGGCAACAATTTTTTTTTTGTCTGGGCTTTTTATCCCGAGTCTGGCAATGCTCTACCACACCCCACTTGTCTTTTTAAATTTAAACACACCTTCAGCTTTTTTTTTTTTGACTGACCATTGCCAATCTAGATTTCTTAAATATATAACTGGTCATAGTAATGTGACACACAATCAGTAATATCTTGTCAATCCAACAAAGTCACCAGTGTAAACAAAGCCAAAACAATGGTCTTTTTTTTTTATTTGTTCTCACTATTTTGAAATTATTAAGTAGTTAATAAATTTATAAAATAAAAAGTGCAACCTTTACAAAAGCTAATCGTTTTATGATTGTTGGGGATTGAGATCTCTCCAGAAAATGTATAAATTCTGAGCTGTTCTTATCAAACTATCATAGGGATTTCTGAAAAACCACTTAGCAGAAGATTTTCTAGTTTCCATGGCAACCTAAATCCTTTCCAGGTTTCAAAAGAAATTTCTTATTCTAAACATGAACCAAACTGAAACTGGAAGTTGTTTATTGGAGAATAGGATGTATAAGTTTTCATTGGAAAGTCGAATTATTAAAAATCTGAAATGATGAAATCTAGGTGGATATTGTACTTTCACACTTAAAATTGGAACATATAGGGAGTTATTTATCAAAGAATCTGAATTCATCTCAATATTTTTTGCTACAATCTCCTATCAAATCCGCTCTGGTTTTTTACGCTTATTTATTGTAACTTTTTCCGACAAAAAGAATCAGATTTTCATAATTTTCATCCGGTTTCCAAGATTTTTTCAGATTTTTCACCTGAAAACTTTAGATTTTTGTCTGAAAACTCGGGGTATTGCATGAAACCCGGCACACTTCAAACAATCAATGGGACTTCTCCCATTGGCTTATATGCAACCTCGAAAGGTCTGAGATGCTGGATTTTCTGATTCAGACTTTTCCATCCTCTGAGTTTAATAAATTCTGAAAAATTTGTGTTTTTTTATTAAAAAAATAAATCCCAACATTTTTCGATATTTTTGCATTTGGAGTTTAGTAAATAACCCCCATAGTGTACATTGATATTGCAAATGAAAGGTGACTTGTTAATCACCAGCTATACTTTAATTAAATCCCCTTTCATGCCATCACAGAAGGGTTACAAGTAAACATAAAAGCAGGGGCGCGCTCTCATTGTGAAAAATTGTATTAGCACCTTTATTCAAATTATAATATTAAGAATAAAGAATAATATATAAAGAATAATATTGTTCATCTTCAAAGTCCATTAAATATGTTCCCAAAGCGTGTCATCATGTCCTGACATTCTTAAATGTGGCGTCACCTGAACGGAGTCCTGGAAGTCACACTTTCCCCTATGGAAGTTCACAGCAACCCATTTTCCTGGGAGGATAAATTACACATTTTCACATTAAGGGTCTTTTCCCAAAATTCAACTGTAAGAAAAAAATCTTTATAAATGTAGTAATTTTTTTTTCTCAGAGGATAACATATTTCTGAAGAATATGAAAAACTTGATTTTGTTATTCACTGAAAAAAAATCATTTACCATTAAAATTCCATTATTGCATTCCATTTTTAAAAATGAACCTTTTCTTTAAAAAAAATCTAGAAAATAGTTTGGATGTTGAAAATACATTTCCAACTGACATAAAAGGGTAAATTTACTTATGGTCGAATATCGAGGGTTAATCAACCCTCAATATTCGACTGTTGAAGTGAAATCCTTCGACTTCGAATATCGAAGTTGAAGGATTTACCGCAATTCGTTCGATCGAACAATTGAACGATTAAATCCTTCGAATCGTTTTTAATCCATCGATCAAACAATTTTTCTTCTACCAAAAAAAGATAGCAAAGCCTATGGGGACCTTCCCCATAGGCTAACATTGACTTTGGAAGGTTTTAGGTGGCGAACTAGGGGGTCGAAGTTTTTTTTTAAAGAGAACGTACTTCGACTATCGAATGGTAGAATAGTTGAACGATTTTTAGTTCAAATCAAAGTCGTAGTCGAAGGTCGAAGTAGCCCATTCGATAGTCGAAGTAGCCAAAAAACCATTCGAAATTCAAAGTTTTTTTTATTCTATTCCTTCACTCAAGCTAAGTAAATGGGCCCCAAATACAAGTTTACAAGGTTTATACTTTTTATTCGATTTGAAGATTTTTTTTTTTAATGATGAACATCAATATTTGAAAACTCAAGTTAAAATATAGTCAAATTAGCTTTTTTACCATGATTTTTCTCTTAAAATCAAATTGAAATATATCTGCCCCAATGTGTTGTTTTGTATACTTCATTTAAAAAACAAAATCTCATCTTTAGGCCTTGGGATGACATCTCAACGCTTTCCAAAAATGTGTTGGCATTCATATAATGTTATACATATAAAGTATTAACATAAATAAAGCAATTCAGATCAACGTCTGGCCCGGTTTAATTCCCCCTGGACAAATCTGAATCATTCAGCACTTTAGTGATGAGGGAAACTGCTTGTAACGGTAAAAAATTTTAAATACCGCAGAAAAATTCGCAAATCGAGTCAACTGCAGTTTTTTCACCCGTCTTTTTCCTCATGCCTAATGCATTGTTAATGGATGGGTTTTTTCTCACACCAAATTTTTTCTCCAGGCATGGATTTGAGAAGAATTTCCACATTTCACCGAATTGTGTTGTGAAACTGCTGGAAAAATTTGCCGGTGAAAACACTTGCATTTGGACAAAAAAGTTGCACATGTAAAAATTGTTGTGGGCATAAAATTAAATAATTTTGACGCTGATTGACTTTAATGCATTTGGACAAAAAAAATAGTGCATGTAAAATCTGTCGCATGTCAAAATAATTTTGACTTCAATTTGTTTCGTAAATTTTTTGGCATTTCGCAAATTTTTCGAAGTTTTGTCAAAGCAAAACTGTACAGATTCGCCCATCACTAACCAAATGTATTAAAGTCAATGGGTGTTTTTTCTCACACATTTTTTTGCTGGTGAAACAGAGAAATTCTAGCGCAGATTAACAAAAAAATTTCCCATTGTGAAAATGAGAATTTCAACTGTATCAGCCGAAGAAATTCACTCACCCCTGCTTAGAAAATTAACCTGCACAAGTACAAGGTGAACAACCCTTTAAGATCTCAGTTCTACTGGTTTGATATGGGTTTGTATGGTCATGAAACTGCTCAATGACTTTGAAGGGCACATTTACTAATGGTCGAATATCGAGGGTTAATTAATATGTCTCTGGAAAAATTCACAAAACACAAACGCAATTAAGTCAATAGGTGACAACATTTTATTCCGCGCACGACTCTTTTTTTTTTCTAAACTCGAATGTATAAAATTCAATGGGCGTTTTTTCCTGTGGCGAGTTACAGTATTTCTCACTCCAAATGGATTAAAGTCAGAGGGTCTTTTTTATCATGGTGACATTTTTGTCTCTGTGACTTTTTTGTTCAAATTTCTTCGTGGCAAATTTCTGCTGCAGTTTACTGCAAAAATCTGCAGATGTTGAAATGCAGAATTTTACAGCGAATCCATGTCTGGTGAAAAAATGCGCTCATCGCTACTTGTGTCTTGTCTGTTTAGTGCTAAATCATAATCCAATTGCATTTCACCCACAGGAAATAAAATTCACTTTGCATTTTTATGTTTTATATTGGCATCCTGTAAAGCAAAAAAGTATTGGTATACGTATATATATATATGAATAGTTCAGTATATACATAATCAACTTTTATAAGGATTCAGGACTTTGTTTTACTGCACTGAGCTCATGTTGCTCTTATATAGATACATATATATATATATATATATATATATATATATATATATATATATATAAATAAATAGCTGACAGGTAGTATATTTAACTTAAAGCAAACCAATACAAGTGACTTCATGATTTAAAATCTATATGCATGTTATAGAACATGTGAAAAAATAAAATACTTAAGTAAATCGAATTGTCGCCCATGAAATCCACTCCTGTAAAGTTATAAAAATAACTGTCACTCTCCCAGAAAATTTCCAGACTTTCACATAAACCTTATTCAGGTCAAGATGAATTATTATTCTATTGCCAGACAGGAAATGTTAAATATAGCTTTCTACTGTACAGTTGATAGCTTTTTATATTATTCTCTACGTACTTTTATGAGTTGTGTTTATACAGATCAGTGGGTCACGGAGCACCCAGATTACATCACAGGTTGGGTGCAGCAGAGGGCAATTTATTATCTTCTTTAGTTATAAATGATTGAGTATGCACACAAGAGATTTTCAGGATGGATAGACAACAACACACGGGTGTGTATGCAGTGATATTGCACTATATTGTGCTTCTTGTGTGCAAATATAACATAGCAATCTTTTGAAAACATATCTTCTTTATTTACATTTTTATTGAAATGATCTTGATATTAACATGCAGGGATATGTTAATATAAAATGTCTTTCCAAATACAAAGATTAGCAAATTGTCTGTTTTGCAACCTGTGAAGACACACAACATGGACCTTTTGTATTTGTCTATATGTACAGTATTTTGTGGTAACAGCCTCATTGCACCCCCACCTAATGGTTTTAAAAATTAGTGGTGAGCACAACTTTCCCTTGTTTGTTATAGTTATACAGGAGCAGTGACCAGCTCCATGTTGTAGCTCCCACCCTTCCCAGCTATAGTCAGGTAATCCCACTGGTGTCTAATAAAAGGGCAGCCAAGTTTTACTTTGAAAGCAGCGAGTAAGTTGCAGGTAAAACTTAGTCCCTTTGTAAAATGTATAATGAAGCAATAGAATTCTTAATGAATCAGATGAAAATTGAGCATAGGGCTGGCCAGATATGGGATGACTTTGACTTGGTTGGCCAACTTAAATATATTGCACTATATGGACAAACAATCCCTGTTTTGTTTAAAGGCATTTTTTAGTAGCTGTATGCACAAAATGTTTCAGTGTCTTAAATATATTGATAATGGGTTGAGTGATAAGGACCTCTTGTATTTGCCTATAAGTATATAAAACCTAGTATTTTTAGGGTTTAGTTCTCCTTTGAAGTGGTTGTTCACCTTGAGTTAGCTTTTTGTATGATGTTGATAGTGATATTCCTAGACAATTTGCAATTGTTTTTCATTTTCTCTTTGTGGCTTTTGAGTTATTTAGCTTTTTATTCAACGCATCTCCAGTTTGAAATTCCTGTAATCTGGTTGCTAGGGTCCAAATTAGCCTAGCAACCTTGCATTGATTTAAATAAGAGACTGGAATATGAAAAGCACCCAAATAGACAGATAACCAAAAAAGTAGCAATAACAGCCTTAGCCTGTAGCCTTACAGAGTATTTGTTTTTTTAGATGGTGACAGTGACCCCCATTAAAAGCTGGAAAGCGTCATAAGAAAAAGGTAAATTATTTTAAATGATAAAAACTATAAAAAAATAATTAATGAAAACCATTTGAGAAGTTGCTTAGAATTAGCCATTCTATTACACACTTAGGCGCAAATTTACTTATGGTCGAATATCGAGGGTTACTTTGACTATTGAATGGTCGAATAGCCGAACGATTTTTAGTTTGAATCGTTCCTAGTCGACGGTCGAAGTAGCCCATTCGATGGTCGAAGTAGCCAAAAAAAACATTTGAAGTTTTTTTTTCTTCTATTCCTTCACTCGAGCTATAACTCGTTTATAACTAATGACATCACTAGTCACAATTTATAAGGATATAATTTACAAGATATTCATGGCTTTTGTGCATTATAGTCTGTATAAATATAGTATCTATAGCTGTATATCAATTAAAACATTTTATAGTATTTAATGAAAACACAACTGGCTTAGGAGTATGTATATGTATCTCACTTATAGTGAAATGTAACTTAACAGTTATTGGGAAGCTGGTTGGTAGGGATGTAGCGAACTGTTCTGCTGCGAACTAGTTCGCGCGAACTTCGACCGTTCGCGTCCGCCGAATGTTCGCGAACGTTCGCATTTTGAGTTCGCGTTCGATTCGAATACAAATCGTTCGACCATTTGAATTCCTTCAACCACTAAAAATTGAACGATTTCCATTCGTTCGAACAATTGTAAGCATTAGATCGAATGATTTTCATTCAATCGAACGATTTTTAAACTGTTCGATCGAATGATAGACGTTCGATCGTTCGATTCGAATGAAAATCTTTCAATCGAATGATTAAAATCCTTCGATCGTTCGAATCGAACGATTTTAGCGGGTGTTCGAAGTTCGCGAACTGTCCGCGAACGTTCGCATTTTTTGCCGGTGTTCGCGAACGGCGTTCGCGAACACCAAATTGGCAGTTCGCTACATCCCTACTGGTTGGAGCAAAACAGAATGGAATGAAGCATAAAGAAATTAAAGGGATAACAATTTGTTCAGTACTAAACCTGATGAACTTGCTGTTTAGTTAATTTTTTTTAAAAAAAGCAGCTTTATATCACACCTACACAACTTATTGCCTAATTCTACATAACAATTGAACTAAAGCAGATGCCCAAATCGGCTTGTTAACGTTTTAACATATCTTTTGGCATTACAGAAGAGACAACCCCTACAGAGGACTGCAGCCCACATGATTAAGTGAAAGCTACAGCCATATACTAATTGGGAAGTTCTGCAAGGATTTGTTCATTTCCCAGAGAAATTTGGGGAAAACAATGTACAGTATTTTATTTTTTCATGACTGCTTAAATTGGCAACAACTGATTGTTAAAATGCTAATAGGGACTATGCATAAGAAAACAGGTTAACAGGTTATCAAGGCCCTAATGTGGGCTGAAACGTTGGACACGTGAGTAATGTTTAAATAAACTTTTCTTTGATTGAAAATTTGGTGTGCTGGTCCACTTTGAAGATTATATGCCTTGATTGACCAAGCACCAACCTCTGAATAACAAGGAAGGAGTGCAGGTACTTTCAGAACTTTTATTTAGATAGATAGATAGATAGATAAAAGATAGATAGATAGATCGATAGATAGATAGATAGATAGATAGATAGAAATAGATAGAAAGAACCGCACTCTCAGGACTTGATCAAAATGTAGAAAATAGTGTAAGTTTATTTCAATGTTTCGGCTCAAAACTCAAGCCGTCATCAGGACAGCTTGAGTTTTGAGCTGAAACGTTGAAATAAACTTACACTATTTTCTACATTTTGATCAAGTCCTGAGAGTGCGTTTTTTTTTTTTTGAATTTCTGCATTATTTACTTAACCAGCACCCAAGCAGTGACTACCTTTTTTTTGAGTGCACCAGTATGTAGTTGAATATATATATATATATATATATATATATATATATATATATATATATATATATATAGGTCCAAATGTGGACCGAAACGTTGGGTATTTGATACTATGCAACAATAAAATTACCAAGTTTTTAAAGGGAGTGCTGGTCTGAAGATAAATAAGGTGAATCTGGATACAGATTCCATTCAAAACCACCAGCAAGCTATTTTGTATTCAGGCATATGGTTTGCAAAGCTCCGGTATTTCCACTGAGCACACACTGAATTTAAATTGCGCAGGAAATTGCATTGGAAATATGATCTAAAATCACACACTGATGAAACGTTCCATTTAAGTGGGAAAGCCGCCATGCAATTGCAGGCCAGATTAGCATACAGATTCAATCTTGTCCCTTCCCTGAACTGGAAACTCAGATGCTTCATCTTCTTGCTGGTCACACCTCTAACTGTTTGGTACATAATGAGCATTTAATAAATTGTGACATCTCTATAGTGGCTGACCTCTTGCACTCTTAGGTGTCGCCACTTTTTCCATCTTTGGCTACAACTATGCATATGTGAATGGCAATTTTTTTAAGTGAATGTGTCATCTGTTTATTTCTAAATAAGATGTTCTTTAGGGATTATAAATGTTTTGTTTCAGTAAGAGAGGAATGTGTGCTCATTGCTACAAACTTTTTAATATGATTGGGATGCCCTAAGGGTGTGACATTACAAACTCATATAAAGGAGCAGAATTTAATTTTGCTTTATAAATGTTAAACCTCCATTATTCACGGCCCTGGGAATTGAGAAGAGGTGGATCTACAACAAGGATTTGGTCACTGCCCCTGCAAAATATTAAGTACATGGTTACACTTAGAATTCTGATTGAAAGAAGTCTAGTGTAAGGGTGACCACCCAAAGAGATCATTGAAGCAGTTGGCCATCGTAAGGGTGACCATACACACACGCCATACAGGATCAAAGGATGTGGTTCACCAGTGTTCTTGGGTGAAATCTTTTTAGAAACAATTCTCATCTTCCCTTTTACTGCCTCAAACTTTTGGCAAAAACATTTCAGAAAGGAGCAATACTGCATCTTATTATCTTCTGTTAGGGGTGTGACGTGTGTTGGACCCTTTGTCCAGCAGGTCATACAGACAGATATTGTATGATCACTTTTCTATTGTTCCATTCTTTCGAAGCGACTAAACTTGTGTTTTTAAAATGGCAAAAATTAAAGAGGAGCTGCAGTTTATCTACACTTACATTGGCTGATCAGTGGAAACTTTTATCCACCAGGATTATCTTTCTAATCAGCTCCCTCACTTGTAATTCATGCCCAGATGGTCTAGCAGTGCAGCCAGATTTGGATAAAAGGCCTGTTCACATATGGGCATGTATGGGCAACTTTACACGTGATGAGCAAAACTGCCCTGAGACACTGCTGAAAAATGTTCAAAGTGCATGGTGTTTTCTCTAGCATTTTTATTTTCTTATGCCAAACACAATGGAGTCAATGGGCATTTTTAATTTTTTCCTCATGGCATCTTTTTCTTATTTTTTCATGCAAAAATTCTATCACAGATTTGTGAAAGTTTTCACTGCTGTATAAATGCAGACTTTTAAACTAATTGGTATCGGTTAAAAAATGTGTTCATCCATAACACCAATAAAAACATTCTATTTCTTTTTTTACTATTAAAATTATTATATAAAAATGTATTTTATTCTGAGGCAGAGAGATCCTCTGAACACACACTGTGAAGTGTTTGTGAACAAACTGTGTGTTTGACTGCAACTAAAAAGAGCAAATGTTTGTTACCTCTGCAAGGAACTTTCCTATGGACTGTAACACTGCAAACCGGTGAGGTTTTCCTTATTATTTGACTGTTATAGCACAGAACTTGTGCCTGTTTAAGTTGTCCGGTTTGAACAGTAAAACCCCAGGCAGGAGCCTGTTTCACTTTTGTTGCAAACCTAAGCCTCCTGTCTCCTCTGTAAGAACTGTTTTACCTGAGCCCTACCAGCTGCTTTGAGCTATTCCCCACAATATATATTATATCTATATACCGTATATACTCGCGTATAAGCCGAGTTTTTCAGCACCCAAAATGTGCTGAAAAACTCAAACTCGGCTTATACGCGGGTCATACCTGCAGCAGGACTGCCTGTGACTGCCTGTGTCGCCGCCCGGAGCAGGTCCAGGAGCTCCGGGCGGCGCGTCCTTCCCTGCCGGCGTTCGCTTTCAAAATGGCGGCGCCCATGGCCGCCACGTGGGTAGCGGCGCCGGCCGCTACCCACGTGGCGGCCATGGGCGCCGCCATTTTGAAAGCGAACGCCGGCAGGGAAGGACGCGCCGCCCGGAGCTCCTGGACCTGCTCCGGGCGGCGACACAGGCAGTCACAGGCAGTCCTGCTGGGGCAGAGGTGACAGAGGGAAGGACAGAGGGAAGAGCAGAGGTGACAGAGGGAAGGACAGAGGGAAGAGCAGCCAGGGTGGGGAGAGCGATGCTGGGGCAGAGGTGACAGAGGGAAGAGCAGAGGTGACAGAGGGAAGGACAGAGGGAAGAGCAGCCAGGGTGGGGAGAGCGACAGATGGGGGGGAAGTGGCAGAGGGAAGCAAACATGAAATAGGGGTGGCAGAGGGAAGCAAACATGAAATCCGGGCGGCGACACAGTCAGTCACAGACAGTAACAGGTACCTGCCCAGTGTCCCCCAATTGTTGCGGCTGGGTCACATTCACATTTTGAAATCTGACATGGGGCCCCTAGGCTTATACACGAGTCAATACATTTTTCCAGTTTTCTTAGGTAAATTAGGTACCTCGGCTTATACACGGGTCGGCTTATACACGAGTATATACGGTAAATATTATTTATATTGTTTTTAGTATCATTCTATTTAAGTTTCTATCGTCATTTAATCCACTCTATTTAAGGTTCTATCATCATTTAATGAAGTTTCTCCAGTTTGGGTAGTGAAGTGTGCAGGTAGTTTTGTGGCTGAGGGTTTTCTGTTTAATAGGTTTTTAAGAGATTAAAATTGAATTGACATTATGGTCACATACTCAAGATCAGTGTGCAACTGGAGCTTTTCCCTAAAGTAAGTTGTGCCTAAAACCACTTTTAATAAAGGTACTTACATCAGCCTCACTTCATTCCTTCTATTCTGAATTGGGCATTGCTGTACCTATCGCTGCATGGGAACCCTTGAGCTATGTCCACCTCCTGACTAGGCAGTAGCTCCTAGTTTCGCACAATGCGCTGCATCAATAGGAAATTGTTTTTCATGTATAATATCGCTTTACATTAAGGGGCATATTTTTGGAAATTCCAAAAAAAAAATGACCGAAATTTATTAAAAAAAAAAAAAGTTTTAATAATTGGGTGAATAGGATCGACCTGCAAACTTGAATCTTTGATTCCAAATTGTTTAAAAAAAAATGTGATTTTCAAAAGTCCACCAAATGACTCCAAATTGGTTGTCTCCCATAGTTCATAAATCATGAAATGAAACAAAAATAACAAAAATCAAACAAACCTCCAATACATCCTCCATCCCTCTGGCCTTTGGCAACTTGACATCAAATGAAATCAAAGGCTTGTTTGTAAAGCCCTGTTTCTGCCCTTATGGACTCCCACCACCAACAACCCACCCCAACATCCCCAGAAAGGTGTTTCCAGGCTCAACCCCCCTCCAGTTCTGCAAAATCCAGCAAAATGCATATGAACATGGAAGTAATAAAGATGCACATGACATAAATATGTTCAACCCCAATCTGAGCAAATTCTCTCAGGCTAAATAAAAGCTACACCTCCAGCCTAACCCTGCATCAATAGGGGCAGAACAGTTGTGCCTGAAGAATCAGGTGCAGATGCCACTTGTACAGCCAACACCAGAATTGTTGGCATATGGAGGCACACTCAGAAAAGTCGTTGGTTGCGTGGTAGGGTAATATTGCACAGTTGTAGGGGTTAAAAATTTATCAGATATAGTTTAAAAGCATATAGTTACAAAAAGTGATGGATGAATAGAGCAGAGGAGTGCATGGCTCTACGCGTTTCGTGACAGCATAATTGTGCACAGAGAATCTTCCATTAGAGCCCACAATGACACAGGAAGTATGGGTGTGGGGAACTGCACATTTTGGGCAGTCCATGGGCAGTACAAAAGAAATGTCTAGATACAGTGGCTGAAATCAGCTAACTCAATAATATTGTAATGTGAGTATGTTTTAAGTGATTCTGGCGGTGGGGGGGGTATAACTGGCACTTAGCTCAAATTTCTGTTACCTGAAATTACCAACCCAAGTCAATAAATATTTTCAGGAAAGGTTTTTTTTTTTAAAGGAGAAGGTAAGGTTAAAACTAAGTAAGCCTTATCAGAAAGGTCCATCTAAATATACCAGTAAACCCCCAAAGTAATGTGGCTCTGAGTCCCCTGTCAAAAGAAACACTGCATTTCTTTCCTTCTATTGTGTACACATGGGCTTCTGTATCAGACTTCCTGCCTTCAGCTTAAACCTCATTGCCCTGGGCAAGAGCATGCTCAGTTTGCTCCTCTTCCCCCAACCCCTCCCTTCTCTACTGTAATCTGAGCCCAGAGCAGGGAGAGACTCAGGCAGGAAGTGATGTCACACCATGTTAATACTGCAGCTCCTATTCTAAACAAACAGAGAGTTTCTAGAGCTTTTTACTCAGGTATGGTAAAACATTCTACAGAATAAATATAGCATTCTAGCTTGCACTATTGCAGCTAATCTATTGCCAATAAAATGCCTCCGTAGCTTTCCTTCTCCTTTAAAGTGCCTTGAGCAAAACTACATCATCTCTCCATGTTCACTGCCCATTTTGAATAAATATTTAATCAGATTCTTAACCTAACAGATTTTATAGCTGCGAATTTTGCTGTTTCCGAGTCCTTTTCTTTCCAAGTCTGTGTGTTTTGCTAACGCATAAGCAGAAAGATCTTTTTTACACTGTTACTCTCCAACCGCGATGATTATGATAAACAATAACTCATTTCCATTAGAAAGATGTTCAAGGTTATTCTCATCATTTATTTATATATTTGTTTTTCCAGGAAAAGCTTTAGAGCATGTTTCAAAGTCGGAATGTTGATAACATGTTAGTAAAGAGAACCAAATTATTTTTTCATGATAAAGGACGCTGCTTATTACTTTTTGTACAGTTACTCTTTACAATGAAATTAAAATTCATAAAACAAATGTAGCCTCTTTCCAACCTCTTTGTGCATGGGATCTATTTTTTTTCTACTATCCAAAAAGTAGTCATCCAGAGGGATCCGAGCATAAGGCTAAGGCCACACTAGGCGATAGCGCCGCGATTTGACTCGCGGCGACTTTTCGCTGCGACTTTTAATCCGCAATCGCTGGGGAAACTTTTGCGCTGGCGTCTATGGGGAATCGCGGCGTAAAAACACACGCGGCGATCTTTTTTCTATTGTCGCTCGAAATCGCCTAGCGAGGCAATTTCGATCGACAGTAGAAAAAAGATCGCCGCGTGTGTTTTTACGCCGCGATTCCCCATAGACGCCAGCGCAAAAGTTTCCCCAGCGATTGCTATCGCCTAGTGTGGCCCTAGCCTAAAGATTTGACATGGTGTCCTTCATAAACAAAGTCTTTTTGACTAATTTTCATTATACTGGTATCGGATCCGTTATCTGGAAACCCTTGATCCTGACCCGTTTGTTTGTGGTGGGGAAATTAGATTGCAAAGGATTAAAGAGGGGTTTGTGTGTGTGATTATTCCGCAATGTATAATATGTCAGCTGTACATATATAAAGGATAATAATGTTGTATAGCTATAAGCCATGATACTGTTGTGTAAAACACAATTTATGATTTTGAATTATAATTGAAATACTATTCTTAATAATGTCATTTTGGTTACATTCAGTTTAGCCTGAATGTCCTGGTGGGCCACACACAGACACAAAGTGCATTAATATGGGAATACTTATATTATATTCTGTAGTAATAAAATATCAGAATTACATATAGACAATAAATTGGACAACACAAATGCAAAAAACATACAGATAAAGTGCAATTCCTAGAGAATTTCAATTTCTTAAGAGGATCATTCAATTTGTCTGCTAGAGTATACCGCACTCTTTTGGAATAAGATAGTATCCCAGATAAGTTCATATTATTACCAGATATCTAACTCAAATTAACCCCTACTAATTTAGCTTACAAAATCTAAATGAGCCTGAGAGAGACATCATTTTTGCAAAATTCTGCTGATTTTAAAATTTTTCGCAAAGCTGAATGGTACAGTTATCAACTAGTGATGGGCGAATTTATTCAGCAGGTGCTAATTTGCAGCAAATTCCTGCAATTTGCCGCTGGCATCAAAAATGGATGCCGGCGTCAAAAACTAGACATTTTGTGGGTTTTTTTTTTTTGCCGTTTCGCGAATTTTTCGGGAAATTCGCAAATTTTCCGGTGACGCAAAATGCCCTAAATTCGCCCATCACTATTATCAATATCTTTAAAAATGCAGCTTGGTTTCTGATATTTTAAAAAAAGATGATTAGATGATATATAGGATTACAAAGATGATAGGTAGATAGATAAATGATAAAATTAGTTTTCATTTTAAATCAACTAAAGAAGGTTTTGCATTCAGAAAAGGGAAAATCATACTTACTGCAATTTTCCTTTCATGGACAACTCCAAGTCATTACCGGGGTAGCCTCCGCCACCAGGAACCTCTCCAAAGCTTTAAAAGCCCAACCCCCCCCCCATAAGTACAATTTTTCTTTCTGTTCAGGATTTTAAAGGGAAAAAGACAATTTTTTTCAGGTGGAAAAAAACTCAACTTTTTTGTGATTTATTAAACCCCAATGTTGGTAAAAGTCAGAATAAAAAAGTACTCCATCTCAAACTTGCCAAGGTCATGTAGAAGTCCATGGCAGATGTCCCATTGACAATTAGAAGAAATAATGAGCTGCACTGGGTTCCATACAATAATCGGAATAATGTGTGGTTTTTGGGTATGAAAACAGGAGAAATCGTACAATTCAGATTTTATCAAGTCTTTTCCCACACCTGATTTTTTTCTAGTTAATTTATTGATAAATATGGTAAAAATCTGCATGGAAGTTGGGTCGAAGTAGTTTTAAGAAATAGTGAGAAATTTTCGAATTTTAATAAATAACCCTCAAGGGGGCATATCAAGGGAATCTGCCAACTAGAACATCTGATCAGTTGGGTTGCAAACGAAAATGAGGTAAATTATTTGAACTTATAGTCTTCCATTTCTAGTAGATTAAATTCTTTTGGAAATAGCATGGATAAAAGTCAATGGTTAATAAAATGCATGATACCATATGATACATACTTTGTGCAGTTTGCATGTCTGCCCTCTAATTACTATTTTATTAATAATAATATTAAAGCAAGATTTATTTTCATTTGAAGTTTTTAATTTGTTGTTCTTTTACCTGTTTTTTGTTGTACTGTGTGCACAGCACCATCTGGTATTACAGGCAATGCTGTTCTTACTTGCCTGTTTAATAATTATTCAAGCACAACAATTAGGGGCACATTTACTTAGCTAGAGTGAAGGATTCGAAGTAAAAAAACTTCTAATTTCGAAGTTTTTTTTGGGTACTTCGACCATCGAATAGGCTACTTCGGCCTGCGACTATTCGACCATTCGATAGTCGAAGTACTGTCTCTTTAAAAAAAACTTTGACTACCTACTTCGGCACTTTAAACCTACCGAGCATCGATGTTGGCCTATGGGGACCTTCCCCATAGGTTTTCTAAGCTTTTTTTGATTGAAGGAAAATCCTTCGATCGATGGATTAAAATCCTTTGATCGTTCGATCTATGTATTTGCGTTAAATCCTTCAACTTCGATATTCGAAGTTGAAGGATTTTACTTCGATGGTCGAATATCGAGGGTTAATTAACCCTCGATATTCGACCCTTAGTAAATGTGCCCCTTAATGTTTCATGGCTGGAATCATTTTTATTGTTAGAATTAATGTTTTTTTTAATAAAAATTTATGTTTTTAAAATTGAATTGTTTTGTGAATTTCACCTTCTAAAATCCTTTTAATAAACGACAATTGTTGCTAGAACTCAGATCGAAAGAGGCCAAGTTTATTGTGACTGTTTTATACACTTTGACTGAATTGGGTTTCATTCTAGTGTTCAGTTAAGAACTCTGGCACCTTATGTGACTAAATATGTCACTCATGCTGGACAGGAATCTTCTTTTTGTGTGAAATTAGCAGTGAGTACATAAAAAATACCACATATTTAAACTAAGAAAGTGACATGAAAAAAACCCCCTGATATTAAAGATGTATAAATAAAGGTATACTGTAAACTACAGCTAGCTAGAAACAGGTCATACCCTATAACATACACAATCACTGTGTCCAGCCAGTAATTAATAAGATAAACATCAAAAGAGACTGAGTATTGTATAAAAGTTCATTATGGGTACAAGCAAAAAATAATGACCTAAAATGCTCAGTTCATCGTGTACTTTAAAAATAGAAATACATCAAAATGCTCTGACTCCAATGCAATTGGTGAAATTAAGGTGACATTTTACCATACTGCAAATTATTTTGTAAAGCGAATCAGGCCAGATTCACTCATTAGTTTTTATTAAGGGGTAGATTTATCAAAGGTCGAGGTGAATTTTCAAATGAAGAAAATTAGAATTTCAAGCTATTTCTTGTGTACTTTAACTAGTCAATAGTCCAAATTCAATTCAAATTTGAAAAAAAATGTAAAATTAGAATATCGAAATTTATCATTCGAAAAATGAAAATTCGATTTTGACCATTCGCCATCCAACACCTGCCGAATTGCTGTTTTAGCCTATTGGGGACTATGCACTATCCCTTCGATTTGTGTGATTCGAATTCAGCCAAATACGTACCTATTCGACTGAAAACGGACCTATTCCACCAAAAAAAACAACTTTGATTTAATTTTGGTTGGTCTTTGAATTTTGAAGTTTTTTCAATTCGAAAAGCGACCCTTGATAAATATGCCCCCTAAATGTGCATTGAGTTTTAATGCATGCTTTTCAGCCCTCCCATAAGTCTTTAATGGAAGGTGAGATAAGATAATAATGGGACACAATATGCATATCCTTTTTCAAACAAGTTTGCAGTTTCCAGGCTGGAGCTGTATTGACATTGCAGCCATGGTACCAGACACTAACAAAGTTTGGGAAGGGCTAACCCTAAACATTTCTTCCTGAGGTGGGTACAGATATGAGACCTGTGAAACAGAATGCTTGGGACCTGGGGCTTTCCAGATAACGTATCTTTCTGTAATTTGGATCTTCATACCTTAAGTCTACTAGAAAATCATTTAAACATGAACGAAACCCAAAAGGATGGTTTTGCCTCCCATAAGGATTAATTATACAGTATCCTTGTTGGGATCAAGTACAATTTTTTTTTAAAAAATGTGTATTTGGATAAAATGGGAGAGGACCTTCCTGTAATTCAGAGTGTTCTGGATAATTGGTCCCATACCTGATTATTCCTTCAGTAGCTTCATTCTGTCTGATTGTGTTTTAGTAGCTTATTAATCAACGTCTACATTTGAATAATCACTGTTCAATTTTTTTTTTGTGCTTAAACTTATGAATTTAAATTAAGGTTTTCACAACTCAAATTTATTAAGAGTGAAGTTTGAAAAAAGAACAATTCAGGAAAACTTTAATGCAAACCATGGAGGTTTATTTATTAAATGTTGGATTTTAACCACAATCGTCATTGAATTTATTAAAGATCTGAATTTAAAAAGTACAAACAAAAAAGAGCTGAACAATGTGAAAATTCACGTTTTTGGACAATTTCTAGTGAAGAAAAAAATCTGAAAACTTTAAAGTTCTAATTGATTTACATTAAAATGGTCCAATAAGATCAGCGCAGCTCCCATTGACTTCTATAGCACCTCAACAAGTTTTACAGTCAAGGTTTTTACACTAAGGGGCAGATTTATCAAAATGTGAGATTAAAGGTCACCACAGAAAAACTCACCCATGTTCTATTCATTCGTATGGGATTTTGAAAATTGTTTTAAAAAATGAAGTTCACCATTTTATAATTATGCTTTTAAAAATCCCATAGGAATGAATAGAACATGGGTGAGTTTTTATTGTGGTGAGTTCTAAATTCACACTGATAAATCTGCTTTTTAACAAATCTTGAATTTTTTGTGCTTGTTAAAGTAATTGAACCCCTTGGACTTGAAATTTTATCTAGAAGTCAACAGGAATTGTCCTAAGCAATGTTTTTAATTCAAGTTCTTCAAACTTTTTTGATTTTTTTTGCTGCATTTGAGCTTTTCATGTTTCACGTTTTTTAATTTAAATATTTGAGTTTTTTCATATACGTTATATACCCGAGTATAAGCCGAGTTTTTCAGCATCCAAAATGTGCTGAAAAAGTCTACCTCGGCTTATACAGTACTCAGATCAGCGGTACCCTACCGGAGTAGCTGAGATTGCAGTCACTTTTAATCATTCCTATACCAACAGTTCACTTGGGGAGAGACTGCAATATCCCACAATGCCCTCTGTTGGTTATATGAAAGAATAACAGTGCACCCTCTGTTGGTTATATGAAAGAATAACAGTGACTGCAATATCACACAGCGCCATCTGTTGGTTATATGAAAGAATAACAGTGACTGCAATATCACACAGCGCCATCTGTTGGTTATATGAAAGAATAAGTGACTGCAATATCACACAGCACCCTCTGTTGGTTATATGAAAGCATCAGTGCGCCCTCTGTTGGTTATATGAAAGAATAACAGTGACTGCAAAATCACACAGCGCCATCTGTTGGTTGTATGAAAGAATGACAGTGCGCCCTCTGTTGGTTATATGAAAGAATAACAGTGACTGCAATATCACACAGCACCCTCTGTTGGTTATATGAAAGAATAACAGTGTGCCCTCTGTTGGTTATATGAAAGAATAACAGTGAATGCAAAATCACACAGCGCCATCTGTTGGTTGTATGAAAGAATAACAATGCGCCCTCTGTTGGTTATATGAAAGAATAACAGTGACTGCAATATCACACAGCACCCTCTGTTGGTTATATGAAAGAATAACATCTGAGTTTGGTAAAATTTTGAGTTTATTCAAATAAAAAAACTGTACAACTCAGTAGATTCAAATTTTGCTCTATAGGCCTCCCCATGTTTGGTATGAGACAATCTCTTGGAAGTGATCCATACATTACAACTATTAAAAACATACTTAGCCCAATGTACTTACTCTAATTATTTCTGATGATTGCTGAGCTACATTTCATATACAAAATCCATCAATTCTGTGTCCCCTAGTTTTCAAAATGAAATACTTTACTAGTCAACACCTTTGCATGAAGAATATTTTTGCTTTCAGAAGGGTCTTTCTTCCTAGCAAGAAACAATCATAAATTATATTCTTTTTGTTTGCAAGTTTCTCGAGCTGAGGAATAGAGAATCTGTGATTTACCCGACTGTAGCTTTGGCTCTACAAAGTAAGAAAACAAACAGATGTGGTATTTTCTGTAATCCTCAGAGCAGGTCTTAGGTGGCCTCCTTACAGAATTTTAAGCAAGCTCTAGGTGACCTCCATTGGTGACCTTCATATTGATTTTCGCTAAGTACTGAATATTTATTTACACTATGAAAAAGAGGTTGGTTTTGTATTAGTGGCAAACTGCTTTACCAAATGTTATCACGTAAAACTACAAACAGCTTTATATACATTATGACAAGCGACTGGAACCTTTCATTTTGAAAAAAACGATGATGGATGAAGTATTTGCTAAAAGGAAAATGAAAACACCCAAATGTACAACTGGCCAGAGTTTGGGAAGGGATTTGCTATTTCCCTGAAAAATTCAAGAGAAACAAATGTAATGCAAAAAAGCATAGAAGTCAATACCCATTAGTAACATATTCAGGCTGCTGCTTTGCCCCAAACCTCAGTCATAATTAGTGCATCTCGAAAATTTTCTTACATGGGGCGGGGAGGAATATAACTAATCTGTTAAAGATTTCACAGCAGAGGACTTGTTGTTGTTGTTGTTGCTGGAACTGTTAATAGAAACAGAGGCCAACCTGGCAGCATTTGTTTTCTTCTTTACCAATTTATAATCTTTAATTTAATATATTATTTAGTAATAATATAATTAAATTTTGGATCAATACTGATAAAAAGAGTATCCATATTAAAAAAAAGTCTCGCTTAACTGAAGAAACCCTTCAAAAACTGAATATAAAAATTACTTAAATGATTTAAACAGAAATTAAATGTTGGGGCAGATTTATCAAGGGTCGAATATCGAATTCGAAGGATTTTACCGCAAATACTTTGATCAATAAAAATCGTTCGATCGAACGATAAAATCCTTAGATTCGATCGATCAACTATTAAAAACATACGATTCAAACAATTTTAACCGACCGATCGAAGGATTTTTATTTGACCAAAAAAAGCTTAGAAAAGTGCTGGTGAAGGTCCCCATAGGCTACCATTGGACTTTAGTACGTGTAAAGTGGCGAAATATGAAGTCGAAGTTTTTCTTAAAGAGACAGTACTTCGATTATCGAATAGTCGAATGATTTTTACTTTAAAATTGTTCGAATCATTCGATTTGTTCGAATTTGACCAATTCGATGGTCGAAGTACCTAAAAAATTACTTCGAAATTTGAATATTTTTTTATTCGAATTATTCACTCGAGCTTAGTAAATTGTATTGAAAAATTAAATTACATCAACATGATAATAAACAATAGGTTAAGGGTTGTTGTATTGTATACATGAATTACAAGTCTAAAGCATATGAACTGAAATAAAATGAAACAAATTCAAACAGGAAACTTAGAGAGAAAAAGAAAAACACATAGCATTGAATTCCCCCAGAAAGATTTCCCCTAGAAGCTGAATTCCATTCAGTTGGTGGCACATTAATTACTCTCCTGACAAATGACGACAAAAAGGACTGGTGATTTATTGTATTACAGGTATGGGACCCGTTATCCAGAAAGCTCCAAATTACGGAAAGGTTGTCTCTCATAGACTTCATTTTATTTTATCCAAAATAGTCCAAATTTATAAAGATGATTCCTTTTTTCTCTGTAATGGAACAGTACCTTGTACTAGATCCAAACTAAGATATAATTAATTCATCCTTGTTGTAAACAAAACCAGCCTGTTAAGTTTATTTAATTTTTAAATGATTTTCTAGCAGACTTAAGGTATGAAGATCCAAATTACATAAAGATCCGTTATCCAGAAAACCTGTATAAGGGAACAGTTTTTGGTCATGTATCTCTGACTCTTTAAACCATGCCTGTCCAACTGACCAGATTTGTATGGCCCTCAGTCTTCTCAAAGGATTCCTAGACCTCTAATGTACAGTATGACATAATAACGTAATTAATGTGATTTAGTTGTATAAACACATTTACTTTACAACGCTGCGAAAAATGCTGGTGCTATATAAATAAATGTAAATAATAATAATTTTATACATGTATTTTTAGGGAGGCCTTATTTTAATTCTCAGAAATTATGCAAAATGTGGATGGATTTTGCAGCAAAAATGATCGCTGTGAAAAATATGTCCATAGTCTGTGCACTGAAGAAGTTGCTGCAAAAAAAAAAAAGTACCTGCAAAATGGAAAGGCTAATGCTCTTTGAGAATTTTTGCCATTTCAAAATAGTTTTTAGCAAAGTGTTTTTTCTTTTGTATTTTTGTGGAAAAATTCAATGGGCTTTTTTTTTTTTTAACGCAAAATACATTTAATTAAATGGGTGTTATTTTCCATGGTGTTGTCGCAACAATTTTTCTGCTGTTTGAAGAAAAAAATCTGACAATGGGTAATTTCACTCTGAATTCATGCCTAGTGACACATTTTGTTCATACATACCTAAGGAAGCCTGACTGCATTTTCAAAAATAATGTAATGCATATTCTTTGTACAGGCCATTATATCGTTGGAGTCTACTGTCAGGGTCCCCTTGATGCCATTTTAAATGAAGAAGGGAATTGATAAAGCAGAATTCACGTACATTCAGCATGTCTATAGGATATAAAATGATAGGTTTAGTGCCTGAGATTTATATGAAAGGAACACTAATGATCTTGTCATTCTCCATTAGTGATGGGCAAAATTCCCGCGATTCACGAAACCGCAGCGAAAATTCGCTAGCGTCAAAAAAATTGGACGCCGGCCAAAAAGACGGACACCAGTGTCAAAAACAAGACGCCGGCGCCATTTGCAAATTTGCCCATCATTATTCTCCATAACTTTGTAGGCGAGGGGTGGCTGATTATAAATGTCTATGAATAGTAATGTCTTTTCAGTCTTATTGATGAAAGAGAGCTGCTGTGTGATGTAATTTCCAATGGGTTTGAAAAGTCATTGGGATAAAAAACAAACCAACTTCACTGTACAGACACATGCAATCTGGGTTACACAATGACCCCTGCAGCTGTATTACTGTGAGAACTGCTGCATATAAAATCTGCCGAGCAGTGACTGCGTATGTATAATATATAATACTGTTATTCATAGCTTGGTTCTACTATGCAACTCTCCATAAACTTGCCCCCCTCTAAGCAAAGTTTGGCTTCATTGCCAAAGTGTATAAAAGTAAACTATGAACACTGCTTGTGTAAGCAAATATAAATATACACTGCTAAAAGAATCTGCTTTACATAGCGTAAAGTATTTACCCATAAAACAGTAATAAAAAAAATAAATCGGAACAATGAAATTCCTATTTTTTTTTTTTGTAGCAAATGCTGTTTGTAAGCAATTTAATTCATGTTGCATTTCAATTCTGCAAGGATATACCTCTCTCAGTGCTGCATACATTTCTGTTTACTACAAATTTTAATATATATCTGCAGCTATTCACGGGAGGATTATTGCAACTTAATGAAATATCATTCATTTTATGGCATTATTTTGGCTTTGAGGTGCTGAGTAATGGCTAGCTGCAAAAAAAAAAAAAAAGCAGGTGTAAAATTTCTTTCCATTATATAATTTTCCAGCAGGAAATTAAAAATAATCCCAATACACTCTTTTGGTGTAAATATATTACATAAAACTACAAAACATGATGATAATATATTCCAATATATATGGTTGCTCACAGCATATAATATATTTGCTTTTTTTAAAAAAAGGCAGTGTCCATGCATCAGTCCTACCTAAATGAAAAAAGGGTATTTTCTTTGGGAGGAGAAAGACATACCTGCTTCTCTTTTTATTTGGCATGACCTCTTCCAAAGAAATATTCAGCATTATGGGCTTTTAAGTAATCTGTAGGACTGTGTTTAGAGGGGCGGGGGTTGGGAGAGCAAGCATTAAAGGGAAAGCCACTTTCCTTTATAGAATATACAAAAACAAAAAATGCAGCTCATCCATGTGTTGCAATTAAAATCAGTCTGGTGCATGGGTGTGTGGCTTATATCATATACTGAACTAAACAAATTAACCCAGCACTATCATTATACAACTTTAAGGAACAATTGGATTTTTTGTATATATATATATATATATATATATATATATATATATATATATATGAATGTATTTTTAAGGTATGCTAATAGCTATTTGGGTTGAATAGTCCCTGTGTATTTGTCTGTGTATACTGTATATGTATATAGATAAAGTATACACTGATTCAAAAAGCTTTAATACAAATTAATGTAAACAAGGCTCCAGGGCCTGATGGCATACACCCCCGGGTTCTAAGAGAGCTTAGTTCAGTTTTAGACCAGCCCTTATTTCTGATTTTCTCAGATTCATTGTCATCTGGTATGGTGCCTATGGATTGGAGAAAATCTGATGTTATTCCAATATTTAAAAAGGGATTACGATCTCAGCCTGGCAATTATAGGCCAGTAAGCTTGACATCTGTGGTGGGCAAATTATTTGAAAGCTTGTTAAGGGATCACATTCAAAATTTTGTCCTAATGAATGGCATTATGAGCAACAATCAGCATGGCTTTATGAAGGATAGGTCATGTCAGACGAATTTGATTGCATTTTATGATGTGGTAAGTAAGATTCTGGATAGTGGGGGGGCAGTAGATGTGATCTATTTGGATTTTGCCAAAGTGTTTGATACTGTGCCCCACAAATGACTGCTTTCTAAACTAAGGTCTGTTGGGCTTAATGAAGTCGTTTGCACGTGGATAGGAAACTGGCTACAGGATCGGGTACAGAGGGTAGTTGTTAATGGGACATTCTCTACTTGGAGTAAGGTTCTTAGTGGGGTCCCCCAGGGCTCAGTATTGGGTCCACTTTTATTTAACTTGTTCATTAATGACTTAGGGGAGGGTGTTGTAAGTAATGTATCAGTGTTTGCAGATGACACAAAATTATCCAGCCCAATTAATTCCATCCAGGATGTGGCATCCTTGCAACATGATCTTGACAAACTGGCAAGCTGGGCAGCTAAGTGGCAAATGAGATTCAATGTTGATAAATGTAAAGTCATGCACCTGGGATGTAAAAATATCCAAGCCACTTATACCCTTAATGGGGGCAAATCCATTATGGAAAAGGACCTTGGAGTCTTTGTAGATGATAAACTTGGCTGTAGCAAGCAATGCCAGTCAGCAGCATCAAGGGCAAATAAGGTCTTGAGCTGTATTAAAAGGGGCATAGAGTCAAGGGAGGAGGGGGTCATTCTTCCACTGTATAGAGCACTTGTAAGGCCCCATCTAGAATATGCCGTACAGTTTTGGTCTCCTTCACTCAAACAGGACATTATTGTATTAGAGAGGGTACAGAGAAGGGCAACTAAGCTGGTAAAAGGTATTGAAAATCTTAGCTATGAGGAAAGACTGGCCAAATTGGGGATGTTCACGCTGGAGAAGAGGCGCTTAAGGGGTGATATGATGACTATGTATAAATATATAAGGGGATCATATAATAATCTCTCTAATGCTTTATTTACCAGTAGGTCTTTCCAGCTGACACGAGGTCACCCATTCCGATTAGAAGAAAAGAGGTTCTGCCTAAATATTCGGAAGGGGTTTTTTACAGTGAGAGCTGTGAAGATGTGGAATTCTCTCCCTGAATCAGTTGTACAGGCTGATACATTAGATAGCTTTAAGAAGGGGTTGGATGGCTTTTTAGCAAGTAAGGGAATACAGGGTTATGGGAAATAGCTCATAGTCCAAGTTGATCCAGGGACTAGTCCGATTTTGGAGTCATGAAGGAATTTTTCCCCCTCTAAGGCAAATTGGAGAGGCTTCAGATGGGTTTTTTTGCCTTCCTCCGGATCAACTGGCAGATAGGTAGTTAATAAAAGAAAAAAAAAGGTTGAACTTGATGGACATGTGTCTTTTTTCAACCTTACTTACTATGTTACTATGTTACACTGGGTGCTCGGTAATATTAAAATATAATAAATGGTGACCAGCAACACTGGCAAGATGTCTATTTAGTTATATGTAGTACAGTTATGGGACTGGTTATTTTTTAAAGTGGTCATCGTTTTTTTCTTTTGTTTTATATTTGTTTTTAATTAACCGAAGTAACATTGTATTCGATCGAATTTGATTCGAAGATTTTTCAAAGTCCACCAATTGACTCCAAATAAGTTCTAGGAGGTCCCCCATAAGCTAAAACATCAATTCGGCAGGTTTTAGATGGCGAATGCACAACGTCAAATTTTTAAAGGTACATGATAAATTTCGATATTCAAATTTTTTTTTTTTTTCAAATTCGAATAGAATTTGGACTATTCCCTAGTCAAAGTACACAAAAAATAGCTTGAGATTCAAATTTTTTAATTCAAATTTTCACTTCGACCCTTGATAAATCTGCCCCTAAGTGTACAGATCTAGGGATGTGAGTTTTCCCACTTAGGGAAAAGGCTGAATGCTGGGTGTACCCTGAGCGGCTGTTGTGTACATTGCCCCCATCCCTGTGGGGACTGATACTGACTAAAGGTGCTGTGAGTATATACCTATCCACTGTTGATGTATGATGTATGATGTATGATCCTGCTTGTCCTCTATGTACACTCCATTGAGGATTGTTATTGCTCATATTCATTAGTTAAGTTATAAGAACCACTGGCACCCAATTATTGCACCCTGAACCAAGTTACAGTTACACTACACCCTGCCTCCACACCGTTTGCGCTTACTTCCTAAGAATTAAGGTCTCATCCGGAGCACAGTATTGGGAGTGGAGCTCATAGTTACAGACTGGTGCACTCAATTTACTATAGCGCTACACCCTTATGATAAACATTTGTGGGACCTCCAGGCAATTTCTTGAGATTAAAATGTAAGAATCCTTTGTTATCTGCTGTGTCACCTATTCACCTTTATAAAATTGTTCTTTTCTCAGGGTATTAGTTGTTATGAGCTAAATGTTTCATTAGATCTGAATTCCATGCAAAATTCCACGTTCTGGCAATATTTTGTTTAGGGATGCACCGAATCCACTATTTGGGATTCGGCTGAATCCCCGAATCCTTCATGAAAGATTTGGCCGAATACCGAACCGAATCCGAACCATAATTTGCATATGTAAATTAGCGGTAGAAAAGGAAAAAGTGGAAAAAATCCTTCTTTTGTGACGAAAAGTCATGTGATTTTCCTACCCGCCCCTAATTTACATATGCAAATTAGGATCCGGATTCGGTTCGGCCAGGCACAAGGATTCGGCCGAATCCGAATCCTGCTGAAAATGGCCGAATCCTGGCCGAATCCCGAACCGAATCCTGGATTCGGTGCATCCCTAATTTTGTTGCAAATATTTTCACAATGCAAAAATGGAGCTAAAAGGGCATCGTAAAAAAAAACCACCCATTGACTTCACTGTATCTTCAATAAAAATGCAGCAAAACGGTCGATTGACTTCAATGCATTTTGTGTGACACATAAAAAAAAGACCATTTCATACCATGAATTTTCAAGGTTTGAGCAATTTTTGCACAGTTTTGCTAATTTCTTGGTGAAACAGGACATATTCACTCATCACTAGGCATTAGCCCTTGAACTTCCGCTTACACCTTACAATTCTAGTCTTAGGATTTGTGAGGTTCCAAGAGGGCAAAGGATGACAAGTCATAAGCAAAATATTTTTTAAAATTATAAAGGAAAATGTATATTTTGCAGTGTAATATCTTTAACCAGAAAATTATATTCATTTGATTTTAATATGCAACACAACAATGACTTTTACAATGAGATGGTTTATTCCATGCAATGTATATTAATCAAAATTGAAAAATATACACTAATATGAAATTTTTTTCATGTAAAGTGGAATTTATTTTTTGTTTTGTGCATATTTATTCAACAACAACTTTTATTACAAATTTCAGGCACTATAAAGTAAGGGCCTCATTTCATGATTAAGGCTGCCTCTCAACCAGGAAAACATCAAATGTTAGGGGATTATTTATCAAAGTCCAAAAATGTCTCAAAAAAATACTCCAACCAAATCTGCACAGATTTTCCCAGTGCAGGAAAAAACAAGATAAAATTGTGAAAAAATTAGAATTGTACAAATTTTTCAGATTTGATGCCCGACAACTCAGATTTTGCGATTTTTGCCCAAAACACAAAATCTTTGGATTGTTGCATGAAACCCAGTGCACATCAGGATATCTTCTGGACTTCTCCCGTTGACTTCTACATGAATTTGAGTACTTTTGGAGTTGGAGTACTTTTTTTCTGCAGACATTTAACACCCTATGGTTTTAATAAATTCTGATAAATTTGACGGGTTTTGTCCCCTAAAAATTTGGAATTTATAGTTAAAAAAGCTTGAATTTTTCAGAATTTTTAGCATTCAAATTTTGATAAGTAACCTCCCTAAGTGTAAGCTGTTTGTGCAATGGTATGGTGATGAAGGTGAGGCTTGTGCCCATTATTCATCCTTGGATTTCTACACATGACCAATGGATTCAGCCTTCCACTATTCCCCATTAAGGAGAGCTGTTGGTGATATTAGTTTGCTGAACATCTCATAAACCATAATCTGACTAAACTGCGGGTCATTTCACACTTCACAAATCAATCTTGATTAATCAAAATTAAATCAAATCAATTTAGTCTTCTCTAGTTTAATGCCTTTCCATTCAGAGGTCATAACCTTCTGACAGTTCATAAAGTGTTGCTTTATAGATCCACGTTGTCACTTCTATAAGGAATATCTAATCATTCCGCTACTCACAAAAGATATGTATGTTAATCAAAAAATGAAATTAGAAGAATAAGGAATAAGGTAACATACAATACAAATTGAAATTTATTTCTTTTTTAATTGGGTCAGAACTAGTCCACTTTTTAACGTGGACATGTAGGACTGATTTTAGTCTTATGTTAAAAGTTTATCTAATCAGCAAATAGCAATGAATGTAATGAAATATTTCCACTTATTGTACTGGTTTATATGTGAAGAATTATACATATAATTAATACAAAGTAACAGATTGTACAGATTCTGTACTGTCCAACCGACTGGCCGAAATTAAAAGAACGGAACATCTGTCGCAACCTCGCCAGGAGTATAAGATACTTTGGTCCTTGTGCATGTTTGCTTGTGTAAGATACTTGTGAAAAACATAGGACTGGCGAAAGCATGGGATTACAATAGCTAGATAGAATCAAAGCAAAAGGACCCTGAGACAGAATTACCAAAGGGCGAAGTGGCTAACGCTAGCATCAATTTGCTAGTGTTACCACCTGCAGGGACATTGACAATTTATTTTTAATTTTACGGGTGCAGGCGACAGTTCGCTAGCGAAAGAGACATGCGCTAGCGGTAATTTGCACTCTATCGTCAGGCAATAATCCACTACTTTCTGAAATATTCTGACTATAATGAATAATCTCCTTTAAGTCTACTAAAAATCATTTAAACATGAGGGAATGTAATAAAAGTCGGTAACAGAAAAAATATTTGCAATGCGAAAAGTTATGCCTTTGTTCAAAACAAATTTGCCTTTGCACGAATGTAACATAGCTTTTGCGAACCCGGGAACTGTTTAGCGGGCACTTCCGACAGGGGAAGAAGGCTTGCGAACTTTATAGTTTGCGCCAGTGTGCAGTGAATGTAATACATTTCTTACTGAAAAAGTATGGTCGCTAGGGATGTAGCGAACCGCCGACAATGTGTTCGCGAACGCCGTTCGCGAACACCGGCAAAAAATGCGAACAGTTCGCGAACTTCGAACATCCGAAAATCGTTCGATTCGAACGATCAAAAGATTTTAATCGTTCGATCGAACGATTTTCGTTCGAATCGAACGATCGAAGCCATTGGATCGAATGATTTCATTCAATCCAATGGCTTCGATCGTTCGATTCGAACGAAAATCGTTCGATTTTAGCGATCGAATGGTCGAATGGTCGAACGATTTTGACGCGAACGCCTATTGGCGAACGTCGCGCGACGTTCGCGAACTTGCGGCGGACGCGAACAGTCGAAGTTCGCGCGAACTAGTTCGCCGGCGAACAGTTCGCTACATCCCTAATGGTCGCTCCAAAAAATTACAACACATTCAAGCACTTTGTAAAAGTGGGCAATTCGAAATTAAAATTCGCAATGCCATAACAGTTTAAGAAAGAGTATTGCATTGTGAATAGTTACTTTTTATTCTTATTTGTGCAAATTGTTTTGCTCTTTGCGACTTTTATTATATTCCCCCATTTGTTGGTCATTTATCAAAGGTCGAATTTGGAATTCTTGTGAATTTATTTTGCTCAAATAGAGTCGAATGTACTCAACGCGAATGGGAGGTTATTTATGAAAAAAGCTCATAAAACAAATATTAGTTGTAACCCAAAAATCATTCCCAATGTGAATACATTTTCGCAAAGTGAATAATTTTGCCTTTGCGAACACTTTGCCCCTCATGCATCAGTAGAAAAGCAATTGCAAATTTTATTGCAGAGAGAGAGAGAGAGAAAGAGAGAGAGAGAGAGATCGATCTATCTACGGGTAGTTAGCAGCGCACACTGGAATTTTAAAACACTTAGGGGCCGATTCAATCAATCGATAAAATCCTTCGAATCAAAGGATTTTAATCCAATGATCGAAGGAATATCCTTCAATCAAAAAAAGTTAGGCAAGCCTATGGGGACCTTCCCCATAGGTTAACATTGACTTCGGTAGCTTTTAGATGGCGAACAGTGTAATTTAGAAATAAAAAGTACAACATCAAAATGATGGCAGAATCACATTAGAAAAATAGAAACAACCAAACAAATATTAAATAATTTCTTCAATAGAAATGGGTGGTAAAATTGTGCAAATCAGGGATTCCCAAGAACCAGATGGTGTATTGCTTCTATCTCCACTCATTCCCTGCTAGAACAAAGAACAAAGAACCTAGAACAACTGGGTCTGTGATCTAGAGCCTTTATATGATCACAGTTATATTTTACAGTATGGGTACATTATCCTCCATATTTGCTTGTCTGCATTCACCTGTATATTCTTTTGTAGCACTACCATGAAAGCATTGACTGAAATATAAAGAAAAGAACTGCTATGATATATTTTTGTACTTTCTTGGGTTTTGTTACTTATGTGACCTGAAATATCACAAGAAAAAATAACCATCTGCTTCTTCAGAAATAAATCAGTCACTTTGACAGCTCAATCCTGTTGCCAGCTGCAAAAATACTGCTATTTGTCTTCTGCACTGCATAGTGATTTTATTAAAAAAAAAAAATTGACAATTGAGGAAAAATACTGTGTATGGGTTTAAAAGGGTTTTAAAAGACCAATAACACAAAACAAAATGAACAGGTTTGCTTCAGAAGAGCTACTACAGTTTATATAAATACTAGACATTAAGCCAGTTAAATTAACGGGCACTAGAACATATCTAGTCAAACAATTATAAAAACAGACGGACACACGGACTGGAAGAATTCGCCAGAGATGGTCCGTGGGGCACATGCGCAGTAGTGCAATCCCACGGACACAGGGACTGGACGCAGAGACACTTCAACTTTATTATATAGGATAGGATATAAGGATATATAGGATATACAAACACACTACCAACTATCCCCATTCTACACACACAGTCAGCTCTCTCCATTCTACTCTCAGATTATCATATATATATGACACACACACCCCCCCCTCATCCCACTATCCAGAAACAAAACTGCCAGCTCATCCCATTATACAGAAAACTGCCAGCTCATCCCATTATAGACACACACACACTGCCAACTCACGCAATTGTACACAGTCAGCGAACCCCATTCCATACACACTGCCAACCCAACCCACGCGCGCGCACACACACGGCTCACCTTCACTACCTCTTCTCTCAGCTGTACTGAACTTCGCCTCCTGCCACAACAACACGTCATCACAGTGTGACCTCTCCTCCAACCGGACACGTCACATCCCACCGCCACCCGGAAGTGAAGCGGAACTGCCGCCTCCGCTGGTGCAGAAACCGCAAGGACCCGGGTAAAGGGGAAGTGAAACCGGTCACTGTTAATCCATATTAGAAGCCGTTGTGCCGCGTGAACGGGTTCTGTGCCCAGGCAGTTATTGCGATTGGAGCTACTGAGCAGGTGCTTAGCTAATAGCATGCTGCCCCATGATCTCGCACCACTTTGCCAGAGACGGTCCGTGGGGCACATGCGCAGTAGCGCAATCCAACGGACACAGGGACTGGACGCAGAGACACTTCAGCTTTATTATAAACACATTTAAAACATTTAAAACATGTTAAACACATTTAAATCATTTAAAACATGTTAAACAATGTTCAGGGAACCTTAATAAAGACAATAGAGTTGTTACCATGCCCTACACATGATCACTCTGAAATAGGGAAAAGTCGTCAGCATTTTTTGAACTTTGATGCATTTTCCACTCACAGAATATGATGTAAGTAACAGAAGATTGAGGAAGATCTATGTTCTCCATTGCACTTCACCTGGTCTGAGCTGAGCTGGTGAAGGCAAGTCTGGCAAAAGATGTAATGTTCAGTAAAACCAGCATCTTAGTGAATTAGCGGCGTAACGTCTATAGAGTGTGAATGACTGCTAGCGCCTGTCTCTTTCGCTAGCAAATTGTCACCTGCACCTGTTAGTAAATTGGTGATGTCCCTGCGGGCGGTAACGCTAGCGAATTGACACTACCACTTCGCCCTTTAGTAAAACTGCCCCCAAGTGTCTCCACAAGGTTAAGCTCTGCCTATCTAACAATAAAACTTTTGTTTCATGTGCAGTTAAACAACATCCTCTACTTCCCTTCCACGCTAGTGGAGAGGAGTCCAATGTAACCGATGTTCTGCCACATTTTGGGCCAAGATAGGGTTATTTTAATCTTTCGGTGCTTCACATTACATTTTTATATAAAAGATAACATTGACCACAGCCGTCTTTAAAGAAATTGGTAAGCTTAAAGGGCACCAATCATGACCAAAATCATTTACTAAGTAAATACACTATGTGAAAGTTCAAGAAATCCGATTTTTAAAATAGTTAGAATTGTTTGTATAATGTAAATGATCAGCTCACTATTCCTTCTGCAAGATCTCCCCTATCTCCACTGCAGTTCTAGCTGAGGCAGGCATCTTGGATTTCACTGGCTCCTCCTACCTATATCTTCCCAGCCAACTGTAGCTCTGAAATCTCGCACATGCTCAGTTCAAATTCCTTGTTTGCTTAGCAACCCTTCTAAGCTATTTTCAAATCAGCCAAACCTGTGTGTTAGCTGCTGTACAGTAGTGCTGCCCCCTGCTGGAAGTTAGCAGGTGGCAGCACTTCTAGTGGATACTTCTAGTGGAGGAGTTTACTAAAACAAGGCATTCTGGGTAGAATATTTTAAGCAGTGTTAGAATCTGAGCATGCTCCTGAAATTTGCACATTAGAGTCTCTGTTAGAGTCTCAATATGGCCTCCCTCAGTGAAAGAACCCATTTGACAAAGTAAGGGATTTTTTTAAAACCTGCAGTTTTTTCAAAAAACTATATATGTAGTTTGATTAAACGTGTTTAGCTTGTACTGGTTAGATTGTTAATATGTGTTTGATTTTGGCTGTTATAGGTGCCCTTTAAGTGGGTCATTATTTAACATCTGAAAATTGTTTCCTTGCAACTATACTGTACTCAAACAGGGTTGTAGCACAGTATAGACCTTAGTGTAACATTATGCTTCTCTTGCTAGAATTATAATTCAATGTTTTACTAGATGGAATAGCTATAATATAACTGGGGGCTGTATAGATAGAGGAAAGAGTGCAGAGAAGGAATATAGTCACACAATCTGCATAACTCAAGAATAGGAGGAATGATTTTACTCAATAGAAGGGATAAATTCATGGCTTTATACACATATATAAGATTTAACAGTTAATATTAAAATAATGAAAGACATTTGCTTTAGTATGATTTATAATATAACGCTACATTCTACCTAACTAATATGCTCTAGTAAAAACCAGTAAGGATATAAGAGGTCACCTTGGCATTTTCTTGTATCTATGTATCACCAAGAAAGTGCTCAGTGGATTTTACAATCAATAGTTAGTTCACAATACAAGGTGCAGTAGCCCTTATAGAGAATAACCATCACATGTTTTACATTTTCATCTAGTCTGCATAAAGATATCTTATTCTGGCATTTTTCAGTAGTAACAGGTTTATGGGTAGAGATGTCGCGAACTGTTCGCCGGCGAACTTGTTCGCGCGAACATCGGGTGTTCGCGCTCGCCGGAAGTTCGCGAACGTCGCGCGACGTTCGCCATTTTGGGTTCGCCATTGTTGGCGCTTTTTTTTGCCCTCTCACCCCAGACCAGCAGGTACATGGCAGCCAATCAGGAAGCTCTCCCTTGGACCACTCCCCTTCCCTATAAAAACCGAAGCCCTGCAGCTTTTTTTCACTCTGCCTGTGTGTGCTGAAGAGATAGTGTAGGGAGAGAGCTGCTGCCTGTTAGTGATTTCAGGGACAGTTGAAAGTTTGCTGGCTAGTAATCGTTTTGATACTGCTCTGTTATTGGAGGGACAGAAGTCTGCAGGGGTTTGAGGGACATTTAAGCTTAGGTAGCTTTGCTGGCTAGTAATCTACCTTCTACTGCAGTGCTCTGTATGTAGCTGCAGTGGGCAGCTGTCCTGCTTCTGATCTCATCTGCTGACTGCTGCAATAGCAATAGTCCTTGTAAGGACTGCTTTTATTTATTTTTTTGTTGTTTTACTACTACTACTACTACTACTACTACTACTACTACTACTACTACTATAAGAGCCCAGTGCTATTAGTCTAGCAGTGTTGGGGAGTGGGACTGGTGTGCTAATCTGCTGCTCCTAGTAGTTCAGCAGCACCAACTTTAATTTTTTTTTTTTAATATTCATTCTTTTTTTATTTAACTTTTTTTTTATTTTACTACCGCTGTAGTAGTGTATAAGTTGACCTTTTAGGCATTATTTGCCCTGTAGGCATTTTTTGCCCAGTGTGTTATTCAACCAACTGCTATCTAGCTGTGTGCCCGTGTTCACATTCTGTCTAAATATCCATAATATTACCGTCTCCAGAAAAAACACCGGAGTGACTTTTTTCAAGCAGCCATAATAAATTTTACGTAATCCGTATCCATCGCTGTAGTAGTGTATAAGTTGACCTTTTAGGCATTATTTGCCCTGTAGGCATTTTTTGCCCAGTGTGTTATTCAACCAACTGCTATCTAGCTGTGTGCCCGTGTTCACATTCTGTCTAAATATCCATAATATTACCGTCTCCAGAAAAAACACCGGAGTGACTTTTTTCAAGCAGCCATAATAAATTTTACGTAATCCGTATCCCTCGCTGTAGTAGTGTATAAGTTGACCTTGTAGGCATTATTTGCCCTGTAGGCATTTTTTGCCCAGTGTGTTATTCAACCAACTGCTATCTAGCTGTGTGCCCGTGTTCACATTCTGTCTAAATATCCATAATATTACCGTCTCCAGAAAAAACACCGGAGTGACTTTTTTCAAGCAGCCATAATAAATTTTACGTAATCCGTATCCATCGCTGTAGTAGTGTATAAGTTGACCTTTTAGGCATTATTTGCCCTGTAGGCATTTTTTGCCCAGTGTGTTGACCTTGTAGACATTGTTTGCCCAGTTTTTTTGGACGCAGCCACTGAAGCACAGTTGCCAGAAAAAATATGCCATATAAATGCTGAAAATATAAATTTTTTTGGTTGCAGCCACTGAAGCACAGAGGCCAGAAAAATTATGCCATATAAATGCTGAAAATAGTCATTTTTCGCCATACGTTGACCTTGTAGACATTGTTTGCCCAGTTTTTTTGGTTGCAGCCACTGAAGCACAGAGGCCAGAAAAAATTAAACCAGTAGGGTTTGCACCCTAGTTTGTAACGGTGGCGGAGGGAGGAGGACGCTAAAGGACAGCTGTGTGTGGAGTCATGAGGCTTGAAGAGAAGGACAGCTGCATAGAAGTCAGAACAAGTCTTCCGGCGTGCAGTAACCCTCCGAGATCCACCCCTCATTCATTTTAATAAAGGTCAGGTAATCGACACTTTTGTGACCTAGGCGAGTTCTCTTCTCAGTTACAATCCCTCCTGCTGCACTGAAGGTCCTTTCTGAGAGCACACTTGAGGCTGGGCAAGACAAGAGGTTCATGGCAAATTGTGACAGCTCTGGCCACAGATCAAGCCTGCGCACCCAGTAGTCCAGGGGTTCATCGCTCCTCAGAGTGTCGATATCTGCAGTTAATGCCAGGTAGTCCGCTACCTGCCGGTCGAGGCGTTCTTTGAGGGTGGATCCAGAAGGGTTGTGGCGCTGCCTTGGACAGAAAAACATTTGCATGTCTGACGTTACAGACCGGCCAAAGGGCTTTGTCCTTGCAGGTGTGCTCGTGGCAGGATTACTGGCACCTCTGCCCCTGGAATGTTGATGAGTTCCTGAAGTGACATCACCCTTAAAAGCATTGTACAACATGTTTTGCAGGCTGGTTTGTAAATGCCGCATCTTTTCGGACTTGTGGTATGTTGGTAACATTTCTGACACTTTATGCTTGTACCGAGGGTCTAGTAGCGTTGCGACCCAGTACAGGTCCTTCTCCTTAAGCCTCTTGATACGGGGGTCCTTCAACAGGCATGCCAGCATGAAAGACCCCATTCTCACAAGGTTGGATGCAGAGCTATCCATCTCCGCTTCCTCATTATCAAGGACTGCATCATCCACGGTCTCCTCCCCCCAGCCACGTACAAGACCAGGGGTCCCCAAAAGGTCACCACTAGCCCCCTGGGAAGCCTGCTCCTGTTGGTCCTCCTCCTCCTCCTCCACAAAGCCACCTTCCTCCTCTGACTCCACTTCTGGCACCTCTCCCTGCGTTGCAGCAGGTGCCTGGGTTCGTTCTGGTGATTGCGACCATAAATCGTGCGCTTCCAGCTCCTCGTCACGCTGGTCTACAGCCTCATCTGTCACTCGTCGCACGGCACGCTCCAGGAAGAAAGCGAAGGGTATTAGGTCGCTGATGGTGCCTTCGGTGCGACTGACCATATTTGTCACCTCTTCAAAAGGTCGCATGAGCCTGCAGGCATCGCGCATAAGCACCCAGTAATGGGGGAAAAAAATCCCCAGCTCTGCAGATCCAGTCCTACCACCCAGTTCAAAAAGGTACTCGTTGACGGCCCTTTGTTGTTGCAGCAGACGTTCCAACATAAGGAGCGTTGAATTCCAGCGAGTCTGGCTGTCAGAAATCAAACGCCTGACTGGCATGTTGTAGCGCTGCTGAATGTCAGCAAGGCGTGCCATGGCTGTGTAGGAACGTCTGAAATGGGCCGACACCTTTCTGGACTGGGTGAGAACGTCCTGGAATCCTGGGTACTTGGAGACAAAACGTTGGACTATTAAATTTAACACATGTGCCATGCAGGGCACATGTGTTAAATTTCCCAGTCTCAACGCTGCCAACAGATTGCTTCCATTGTCACACACCACTTTTCCGATCTGCAGTTGGTGTGGGGTCAGCCACCGATCGGCCTGTGACTGCAGAGATGACAGGAGTACAGATCCGGTATGGTTTTTGCTTTCCAGGCACGTCATCCCCAAGACAGCGTGACAACGGCGTACCTGGCACGTCGAATAGCCTAGGGGGAGCTGGGGGTGCACAGGTGTGGAGGAGGAGAAGGAGGACCCAGCAGCAGAGTAAGAAGAAGAAGAGGAAGAAGACGAGGTAGAGAGCGATGGAGGAGTAGAGGTGGTGGCAGAACCGCGTGCAATCCGTGGCGGTGACACCAACTCCACTGTTGTTGTTGTTGTTGAGCTACCCATTCCCTGCTTCCCATTCCCAGCCATTACCAAGTTCACCCAGTGGGCAGTGTAGGTGACATACCTGCCCTGACCATGCTTGGAGGACCATGCGTCAGTAGTCATATGGACCTTTGGCCCAACACTAAGTGACAGAGATGCGGTAACTTGGCTCTGCACATGTTGGTACAGGTGTGGTATTCCCTTTTTAGAAAAAAAATTGCGGCTGGGTACCTTCCACTGCGGTGTCCCAATTGCTACAAATTTGCGGAAGGCCTCAGAGTCCACCAGCTGGTATGGTAAAAGCTGGCGGGCTAAGAGTGCAGACAAGCCAGCTGTCAGACGCCGGGCAAGGGGGTGACAGTCAGACATTGGCTTCTTACGCTCAAACATGGCCTTCACAGAAACTTGGCTGGTGGCAGATGACTGGGAATGGGAACAGGTGGTCAAGGTGGAAGGCGGAGTGGAGGGTGGTTCAGATGGGTCAAGGAGAGCAGAGGTAGAGCAGTAAGATGCTGGACCAGAAGGAGTGTGACTTTTAGTTTGCCTGTTGCCTTTGAGGTGTTGCTCCCAAAGTGCTTTGTGCTTGCCGCTCATGTGCCTTCGCATAGAAGTTGTACCTATGTGGCTGTTGGGCTTACCAAGGCTCAGTTTCTGACTGCACTCATTGCAAATTACAATGCTTTTGTCAGAGGCACACACATTAAAAAAATGCCACACTGCTGACTTTTTGGAAGTCTGCGATCTGGCGGTAACAGTAGAAGTTGGCGGCATTGGCGGCAATGGCGGGTGCGTTGGCCGGCTGAACACAGGTGCCGATACATGTTGTTGCCCTACTGATCCCTGCGGGCTGGCCTCCCTGCTTCTTCTAAGTCTTATTCTCCTACTGCCTCTCTGACTCTCCGTCTCTCCATCTGAACTACCCTCCTCTTGCTCTCTTCTACTAGGCACCCACAAAACATCAATCTCCTCATCATCATTCTCCTCAGATGCATCAATTTCTTCTGACACATCACAGAAGGAAGCAGCAGCGGGGACCTCCTCCTCCTCCTCATCACTCATCATTATGTCCATCTCTGTCGTGTTCTCTGCCAGAATTAAATCTGGTGTAACGTCCTCATCTCCTTCATCTTCTTCTGCCAATAATGGTTGCGCATTACTCAGTTCAAGAAACTCATGGGAAAATAACTCCTCTGACTCCAGTGAAGATGGGGCACCGGTGGTGGAGGAAGTGTTACGTGGGGTGGCCATAGCAGTGGAGGATGAGGAGGATGTTGTGGTAAAGTTAGAAACGGTAGAGGATGGGGTGTGCTGTGTAAGCCAGTCAACTACCTCTTCAGCATTTTGGGAGTTCAGGGTCATTGGCTTTTTAAAACTGGGCAATTTGCTAGGGCCACAGGATTGCATAGCAGCACGGCCCCTAGCACGGCCTCTGCGTGGCGGCCTGCCTTTGCCTGGCATTATTTTTAAAAAAACAACAACAACAAAAACTCAGTTGGTTTTTCTGGAAACGATAATACACACAGCTAGATGGCAGTTTGAAGAAAACAGTGTGCAAATAATGCCTACAAGATCAACGTATACACTACTACAGCGGTGGATACGGATTACGTAAAATATATGAATGCTGCTTGAAAAAAAGTAACTCAAGTGGTTTTTCTAGAGACGATAATATTATCAATATTTAGACAAAATGTGAACAAGCTCACACAGCTAGATGGCGGTTTGAAGAAAACACTGTGCAAATAATGCCTACAAGGTCAACGTATACACAGCGGTGGATACGGATTACGTAAAATATAAGAATGCTGCTTGAAAAAAAGTCACTCCGGTGTTTTTTCTGGAGACGGTAATATTATGGATATTTAGACAGAATGTGAACACGGTCACACAGCTAGATAGCAGTTGGTTGAATAACACACTGGGCAAAAAATGCCTACAGGGCAAATAATGCCTACAAGGTCAACGTATACACAGCGGTGGATACGGATTACGTAAAATATAAGAATGCTGCTTGAAAAAAAGTCACTCCGGTGTTTTTTCTGGAGACGGTAATATTATGGATATTTAGACAGAATGTGAACACGGGCACACAGCTAGATAGCAGTTGGTTGAATAACGTATGGCAAAAAATGACTATTTTCAGCATTTATATGGCATATTTTTTCTGGCAACTGTGCTTCAGTGGCTGCGTCCAAAAAAACTGGGCAAACAATGCCTACAAGGTCAACGTATGGCAGTTGTTTAAAGAGAACAGTAGATTACTAGCCAGCAAAGCTACCTAAGCTAAAATGTCCCTCAAATCCCTGCAGACTTCTGTCCCTCCAATACAGAGCAGTATCACGCAGATTACTAGCCAGCAAACTTACTATCATCTGTCCCTGAAATCACTAACAGCTCTCCCCCTACACTATCTCTTCCAAGCACACACAGGCAGATTTTTCAGATACATTTTTGCCCTTGATCCCCCTCTGGCATGCCACTGTCCAGGTCGTTGCACCCTTTAAACAACTTTAAAATCATTTTTCTGGCCAGAAATGTCTTTTGTAGATGTTAAAGTTCGCCTTCCCATTGAAGTCTATGGGGTTCGCGAACCGTTCGCGAACCGCTCGCAATTTTGCGCAAGTTCGCGAATATGTTCGCGAACTTTTTTTCCGACGTTCGCTACATCCCTATTTATGGGTACAAAGTTCTGAGATTTGCAGAAGACTAGTTAATACTATCTGCTGATTGGTAGCTATGGGTTCTGGTACTTTAAAACCAGATTTAAAAAATGGAAGCAGAAAATGATTGCAATGTGAGTGTGTTCAGGAAGTTACTTGCCTTTTCTGCATTCGATTTACCTTGGGGATGATCAATCAGTGCCCTAATATAGTGGCTTCTTTGAGTGACGCTGTAACTCCATACCCTGTTGTTATGGTGCCAATTAATTTTTTTTTTGTAGCTTTATAAAGTGAAGACAAAAAGATTACATATAAAAAAAAACGAATTCAGGATTTTTACATATTTTTTTCTGGATGTTTAACATTTTGTGCCACTGTGTCAGTTGCTATGCAATATAATTATTATTTAGAATAAGTCAATTAATTGAACTTTTAAATATTCAGACACCTTTTCACAAAGAACCTCAGTTTCATTATCTGAAAAAAAAATAACAAGTACAAGTCTGTCTTAGTTATAGAGACGTTGATTTCTAACCTGTCTAAATTATACCGAACAATTTATGAAGAATAAAGTTAAAGAATGTATTGTGGATTTCAAGGGGAGAAGAAAGGGAATGAGTAATACTGTAATTTTGTTTTCTTATTTTTTCCTGTGTTCAGGAGTCAGATGCAAAAATCGCTCCTGCTTGGTCTCTGGATATAGAAATTTTGGAATTATCTATTATTTTATCTTTGATTTTGGCATCACCCTCTGCTCTCCTGAAAAATGCTAGCCTTGTTCATTGGCTGGATCAGCAAGTAATATCTACAATAACTATTTATATATGTAAATATAATAAAAAAGGGTTACTGTTATAGAGGTGGTATATTGTAGCTGAACCCCATGTGATTCAAATCAATAAATTTGTTCCATCTGTTTTTCACCAACAGTGTCCTGAGTGCAGTCCCATGCTGGCAGGTCAGGAGCCAAAAGAACTGGCTGTTCGGGCCAGAACACGTGTGTCACAGATACTAAAGGGGTAATGGATGAATTAGCACCTGATGTATTTTTATTCTTTAATGTGAATGCAGGTTGTCCAATGCAGCCAGTTATTTCAGCCTCTGACCTATGACCATGATGAATGCTGTGGTCAAAATTATTTTTCACTGCTCTCTGAAAAGGACTGGTACAGAGTGGAACCCAAGCTGCATAAAGGATCACTTGGCTGTAAAATTATTTTCATTTACCCCCCTGTTTTTTTCCCTTCCTCCTTAACTCATTTGATATTTAAGGTATTCTGGTAAAGGCTTAGAGAAGTGGAGTATTCCAACTCATAGCTTATAACAAGCTATTTAATACCTTTGACAATACCATATCTCCATAACAATACAACTTTTTCATCCTTTAAACCCTGTCACTAACACTCGCCATAGAACAGTACATTGTTACAGGGCTAACTGCATGGCACATAACATAAGCACCAACCCTATGCCCTACCTGGCCCCTAGGTTAAGGAGTTCTAGTGGTAACAAATCGCAATCCATTGCTCTATGGCAGGATGTAAGGACAGTGCTACCTTAAGCTTGTCAGAGCTACACTCTGTACCTTGGACCTTTAAGGCATATGGTTTAGGATCCCAAAAGAAAGTGCTTTTTATATGAGTAGTAAGTGGAACACTTCTGCACCCCTTAGTAGAGTCTTACATTGGGTCGGGTACCCACGGAATACACACAAAGTGGTTTTGGAAGGAAAACCCCAGTCCCCTGACCATGCAGGTGTTCCTCAGGTACTCTGCTGTATACTGGGACAGATTGTGGCTGCATTCCCCCATCTGCACCTCCACCTGCCAGTGATGTCAATTCCTGTGTATGCAGGTCTTGGGTGGAGCTAAAGATTGGGGCACTGTCAGTAGGTTCCGGCAGATGGAACAGGGTACTTTATAGAGGGCCAGCGGGTCCGGTCCGGTTCTCACCTAGCAGGTCCATGTTTGGCACAGGTTTGCCAAACTTTACCCAAATACTCTTGCACTTGCATCTGGGGTCTCAGTGATAGAAACCTATAGTGTTCTCAGACTCGCTAGTGCTTAAACCCTATCTGGTGTTCCTTATGTTAATTTATTATAGGTGTTGTGTCATGTACACCAATCAAAATGTTACAGAGTAGTATTTTTTTTACATGGGACTAAAAGAAAGTGACATAGGGTTAATACTTTTATTGATCAACTAAAAAGCTGGAAGAGGGCACTGACATTTTCTGAAAGCTTGCTGTGATTAGCAAATAAAGTTAGCCAACAAAGATCTCATCTTTACACTATTTTTGTTAAGTTTTGTAATTTTCTGGGGCTCAAACTTATTAAAAAGAAGGGCTCTGACTGTGTGAGGAAGGGTAGGCAGAGTGAAAAAGGTGAAACAACAAGGGGTTATATTTAAGGCTGCTAGAGAGTACCTTCCTTTTCTGGGAGAGCAGAGGACACAATTGCTATTTGATAAAATGTCACATCCCAACCTGGTTGTCCTCGTTGTCTGTGAATGTTGGGGAATGGTTTGTGGGTTAAGAGAAGAGTCAGCCTAGCAGCTTAATTGATGCACTGTTATTCTCAGAATATGTTGGAACTATTGCCCTGCCAAATGCTTCAGTGCTTGATTATTAATATCATAAACTAGTCCTGCCTATCCTCACATTGGGGGCAATTATAATTTTCAGCTAGTTAGTTGAAGCTTTGAAATATCCCATATGTTCCTGCCGTGCCTTCATTTAGAACCATAAATATATTTGTGTCAGCCAGAAATAAAATATACCAGGTAAAAAAGACAAGGCTGTTTGTTTCATCCAGCATTTGTCTTTAAACTTTGGTTGAACCGTATTCAATGATCACAAAAAAGTTTAATCAAGAATGTAATGCTGGTGTATATTCCATACTCTGAAGTTGGGACTTTAGCATTCTCCTTAAAACATTTTCTGTAGAAAATTACAGTATGTTTCTTATATTTTTGCACAGCAATATCACATAGAAATATGTTCATTGCATGCTTATAATTCATGGCCATTAAAATTCCAGATTTCCTAATTAAACACCTTGCCAGATACTCTGTTCCATTCACTGATTTTTTTTAAGTGATCAGTTACATTTCTCACATTCAATTCTTGGCATTGCCATTGAGGTTGCTAAGAACTGCTTAGTAAAGGCTAATCACTAGAAATTGTGCCAGCTGGAATGTCACAAAGATCATTGGATAGCCATTAAATGGTAGTAGCTCTCATTTTATTTAGCTCTAAGATGATTTGGAGCCAAAAATTTTAAAGAATATTTTGATAGTGTATTGCAAAAAATTAATGCCATTTTGCCTGAAAAATACCAAATAACTATTGAATTGGCAGAATTGTATGTTATCCAATTCTAAAGCTTTGTATTTGGTTTCCATTAATAAAGTATACACTATTAGTCTTCAATGAAATCTAGTAAAATTTAAGTTTTGCTCCATTGTTAAAAGTACTGACTTATTAGAGAGCATGTATTTATGCTAAATTAGCTCTTGTTGCCTTTGGGTTTATTAATACACATCCATTTCAAGCCACAATTCTTCAATTTCACACCCCTTTTAAGTGCCCCGCAGGCTGAGTTCTCTTTTGGGGGAACATTCTCTCTGGTAAAAAGGCACACCCAGAACAAAAGTAAAAATTTGTAATTGTAGACCACATCTCACTAAATAGAGAAAAAGCCCAGAAATATGAATCAGTAATAAGATCACCGCTATATATACTGGGTTTGGGTGCAAAAAAAAAGTAAAAAAGGGACAAAAAGGCACTCCTGGAGACCAGTGTGTCTGGAGGTAAGGACTCAGGCCGTTCTCCCGGAGCGCCTTATAGTCCCTTACTTTTTTGCCTATACTCTTCAACTCCTTAAGCTGAAGGTTTTGGGTCCCAGAGCCTTCTACGGACGCCTGCTGCTGCAGTGACATCATCTGCACATCCAGACGCACACATGCGCAATAAGCCCTTTTAAGGCACCTGGGAGCATGCGCATTACGATCTGACATCAGAGGAAGAGCTGATGTCATGCTTAATATAAACACTGTTTTGCTGAAGATCATTGCCCAAGCTGGTTCTTCAGTATTTCTGACACCGCTAAAGCCCTATACAATCTATTCTGACCTGGTTATTGACTCTTGCCTGTTTCTGACACTGCCCCCTGCCTTTTGACCTTGCCTGTTAACATTCTGAAGTTTGCTGCCTGCCATTGAACCCTACCTGTCTATTGAGTACATCTCTACCTGACCCTCTTGTCCTGCAAACTCAGTTGCCCTGGTTGTTTCTAGGACCCAAAAGAGCATTTGTGAAGACCAGAGTAAGTAAGGTTCTCTTACTACACCTGAGGGTAGTTTTAGCAACTTATACAGTTGTAACAGGGACTACCACTCACAATAACTCCAACATAGGCGAAGTGCAAAGAGTAGAAAAAGAAATATTGTACCAATGCTATGTCCACAAAAAGCCAGGCTTTTGATATAGGTGCAATAAAACATTTTTCTATTTTATGTATCTGGTCTATATTGGAGTTATTGTAAGTACCAGGACTAAATGTAGTCTGCACAGTGATTTTTTGTTTTGCCTGCTTTTACCAACTGTGACTATATTTCCATAACCATTTCCAGTATCCAACATTTTTCCTGCTTGCACAAATTATAGAAAAATAGGATAAAGTCAGTAGAGGAAATAAATCTTTTCATTTTGACTTTGCAAAAAAACCTAGGGTAATATAGCATTGCTTGTTATCTTTTAGGTCATGCTCTTTTTGTCCATGATTTGTAGGCATGGTCTATAGCTGGAACAATTTTCAATCTGTTTTATAACTGATTCTGCACACTACTGTACTGCTACTCTGGGAAGAAATTATATATCTTTATTTGAATAGTGTAAATAGGATGTAGGCGTACAAGTAAAGTAAATAAACTATGAATGAGAAAATATAACACAGCACATGATATTGATAAGCCAGAGGGCCCCACATTTATAAATCAAACAATGCAAGTTATTTTTAAGAGAACTACATAATGGCATGATCAGTATGGATATTCTCTTTTGAGATACCCATCTTTGTAACCTGCAAAAGAGTAAATTGCATACATTTAGACATGATTTATGGATTACCTGTACACAAACCAGTCATCATGTAGTTAAAAAAGCTTTAGTGGACCATGGGGCAGGGGTTTGCAGCAAAGCACTATATGTGGAGGCAGTAACTGACCTTCACAAAACCTATTATTTTCAAATAGCCCACCACAAATTATAACATTTTCCATTAACAATCTACTGCTGCCTGCTGCTCCATTGTTTTAATGACAATAACAGTAGCCATAGACAAGCAGATAGTGCTCTAATTAGCAATTACATTGACAAACATCTTTAAAAAAAAAAATTACTATCTATTGGAAAATGTGTTAGAATTAAATTTTTTTTCTTTATGCAAAATGTATTTTTTATTTGGTAGATTTTCTCCTTTCCGCTATTCTCGAGTGTGCTGGCAAAGCTTAAAGGCAGGGAACATGTTCAATAGGGTTACGCCAAATACACTATTTTGGGTTTTATAAAAACAAGATTAAACGGTTTTATTGCTAAAATCTGATCTCACCCCACAAATCTTACTCATAAGTCTTACTCACAGATGGTGCACAGTAAATAGCTTCCTAGATGTTAAAGACAATCAGGGAAGTAGTTAAATCAGCCTTAGTACCCACACAGGTGTGCAACACACTCTACCCTGGACCTACCCACTTCTGGTTTCCTTAAAGCCTCCAACTGAATTCTAGATAAGCAGAACTTCTAGAGTGAGCTTTAACAAGAGCTAGTCCTCTTTTAGAGAGTCCTATCTCCCCAACATCCACTGAGGTGTATTCCTACCTCTCAAAGAGTTGAACCTGAACAGGAAACACCTCCTCCCATCCCTTCCTTTAACAACAGTCTTCTTGTTAAAGCTTTTAACCAAAACATTATTCTTATAGTGAGTATACATCTTGTTGAGTGTTTTAATCTTTTAATCAGTCTTAGAAATCCTTAACTAACATTTATGATGTTAAATATTTTTTTTGTTTTTGTTTCAAGGCTCTTTAAAACTTGAAATGATGTAGATTGTAGAATTTTTTCGGTCCTGCATTCTATTATTTTGTGACTGTCCAATTCAATGTATTGCTTTTACTGGATTTAATAAATTCTCAATAGCCAAGTGCTATCTTTGCAATTTCCTGTTTTAGCAACTTTATAACCTATACACCTAAACACTTATATTTGGGTTCTGTCATTATCAATTGTATAGTTAATGACAAACCATAGCAGCAAGTCTGCCCTGTGTATCTGAACATCCATTTGTTATACTTTCAGGATTTCTATATAAACAAAACTAAAAGAGAACTAGGTGATAGGTCGATATTCAGTTGCAACAAAAACTAACAGGGATGTCGCGGACTGTTCGCCGGCGAACTTGTTCGCACGAACATCGACTGTTCGCGCTCGCCGAATGTTCGCGAACGTCGCGCGACGTTCGCCATTTTGGGTTCGCCTTACCTGGCGCTTTTTTTTGACCTCTCACCCCAGACCAGCAGATACATGGCAGCCAATCAGGAAGCTCTCCCTCCTGGACCACCCCCACACCCCCTGGACCACTCCCCTTCCATATATAAACTGAAGCCCTGCAGCGTTTTTTCATTCTGCCTGTGTGTGCTTGGAAGAGCTAGTGTAGGGAGAGAGCTGTTAGTGATTTCACTGATTTGAGGGACAGTTGATAGTAAGTTTGCTGGCTAGTAATCTACTTGATACTGCTCTGTATTGGAGGGACAGAAGTCTGCAGGGATTTGAGGGACATTTTAGGTTAGGTAGCTTTGCTGGCTAGTAATCTACCTTCTACTGCAGTGATCTGTATGTAGCTGCCTGCTGTGGGCACTGATCTCTTCTGATCTCATCTGCTGACTGCTGTAATAACCCAATAGTCCTTGTAAGGACTGCTTTTATTTTCTTTTTTGTTGTTTTACTTTGCTACTATAACAGCCCAGTGTTATTAGTCTAGCAGTGTTGGGGAGTGGGACTGGTGTGCTACTGTGCTGCTCCTAGTAGTTCAGCATCAGCAGCAGCAACCCGAGAATTTTTTTTTTTTTAATATACATATATTTTTTTTATTATTTTACTTATCTTACTGTTCTTTAACGTGTACAGTGCTGTTGCTGTTCTTCATAGTAGTGCACCAATAGTAGTGCACTTGCAGGCATTATTTGCCCAGTGTGTTCTTCAAACAACTGCCATCTAGCTGTGTGAGCTTGTTCACATTCTGTCTAAATATCAATAATAATACCGTCTCCAGAACCACCACCTGAGTGACGTTTTTCAGGCAGCAATAATATATTCCGTATCCACTGCTGTAGTAGTGTATACGTTGACCTTGTAGGCATTGTTTGCCAAGTGTGTTCTTCATTTTCAAACAACTGCCATCTAGCTGTGTGAGCTTGTTCACATTCTGTCTAAATATCAATAATAATACCGTCTCCAGAACCACCACCTGAGTGACGTTTTTCAGGCAACAATAATATATTCCGTATCCACTGCTGTAGTAGTGTATACGTTGACCTTGTAGGCATTGTTTGCCAAGTGTGTTCTTCATTTTCAAACAACTGCCATCTAGCTGTGTGAGCTTGTTCACATTCTGTCTAAATATGAATAATAATACCGTCTCCAGAACCACCACCTGAGTGACGTTTTTCAGGCAGCAATAATATATTCCGTATCCACTGCTACGTTGACCTTGTAGGCATTGTTTGCCAAGTGTTTTCTTCATTTTCAAACAACTGCCATCTAGCTGTGTGAGCTTGTTCACATTCTGTCTAAATATCAATAATAATACCGTCTCCAGAAACACCACCCGAGTGACGTTTTTCAGGCAGCAATAATATATTCCGTATCCACTGCTGTAGTAGTGTATATGTTGACCTTGTAGGCACTGTTTGCCCAGTGTGTTCTTCAGACAACTGCCATCTAGCTGTGTGAGCTTGTTCACATTCTGTCTAAATATCAATAATAATACCGTCTCCAGAACCACCACCTGAGTGACGTTTTTCAGGCAGCAATAATATATTCTGTATCCACTGCTGTAGTAGTGTATACGTTGACCTTGTAGGCATTGTTTGCCAAGTGTGTTCTTCATTTTCAAACAACTGCCATCTAGCTGTGTGAGCTTGTTCACATTCTGTCTAAATATCAATAATAATACCGTCTCCAGAAACACCACCCGAGTGACGTTTTTCAGGCAGCAATAATATATTCCGTATCCACTGCTGTAGTAGTGTATACGTTGACCTTGTAGGCACTGTTTGCCCAGTGTGTTCTTCAAACAACTGCCATCTAGCTGTGTGAGCTTGTTCACATTCTGTCTAAATATCAATAATAATACCGTCTCCAGAATCACCACCCGAGTGACGTTTTTCAAGCAGCAATAATATATTCCGTATCCACTGCTGTAGTAGTGTATACGTTGACCTTGTAGGCATTGTTTGCCCAGTGTGTTCTTCAAACAACTGCCATCTAGCTGTGTGAGCTTTTTCACATTCTGTCTAAATATCAATAATAATACCGTCTCCAGAATCACCACCCGAGTGACGTTTTTCAAGCAGCAATAATATATTCCGTATTCACTGCTATAGTAGTGTATACGTTGACCTTGCAGGCATTGTTTCAATTTGTTTGCCCAGTGTGTTCTTCATTTTCAAACAACTGCCACCTAGCTGTGTGAGCTTTTTCACATTCTGTCTAAATATCAATAATAATACCGTCTCCAGAACCACCACCTGAGTGACGTTTTTCAAGCAGCAATAATATATTCCGTATCCACTGCTGTAGTAGTGTATACGTTGACCTTGCAGGCATTGTTTCAATTTGTTTGCCCAGTGTGTTCTTCATTTTCAAACAACTGCCACCTAGCTGTGTGAGCTTGTTCACATTCTGTCTAAATATCAATAATAATACCGTCTCCAGAAACACCACCTGAGTTGTTGTTGTTGTTTTAAAAATAATGCCAGGCAAAGGCAGGCCGCCACGCAGAGGCACTAGGGGCCGTGCTGCTATGCTATCCTGTGGCCCTAGGAAATTGCCCAGTTTTAAAAAGGCAATGACCCTGAACTCCCAAAATGCTGAAGAGGTAGTTGACTGGCTTACACAGCACACCCCATCCTCTACCGTTTCTAGCTTTACCACAACATCCTCATCCTCCACTGCTATGGCCACCCCACGTAACACTTCCTCCACCACCGGCGCCCCTTCTTCACTGGAGTCAGAGGAGTTATTTTCACATGAGTTTCTTGAACTGAGTGATGCGCAACCATTATTGGCAGAAGAAGATGAAGGAGATGAGGACGTTACACCAGATTTAATTCTGGCAGAGAACACAACAGAGATGGACATAATGAGTGATGAGGAGGTCCCCGCTGCTGCTTCCTTCTGTGAGCTGTCAGAAGAAATTGATGCATCTGAGGAGAATGATGATGAGGAGATTGATATTTTGTGGGTGCCCAGTAGAAGAGAGCAAGAGGAGGATAGTTCAGATGGAGAGACGGAGAGTCAGAGAGGCAGGAGGAGAATAAGACTTAGAAGAAGCAGGGAGGACAGCTCGCAGGGAACAGTAGGGCAACAACATGTATCGGCACCTGTGGTCAGCCGGCCAACGCACCCGCCATTGCCGCCAACTTCTACTGTTACCGCCAGATTGCCAGCTTCAAAAAGGTCAGCAGTGTGGGATTTTTTTAATGTGTGTGCCTCTGACAAAAGCGTTGTAATTTGCAATGAGTGCAGTCAGAAACTGAGTCTTGGGAAGCCCAACAGCCATATAGGTACAACTTCTATGCGAAGGCACATGAACGGCAAGCACAAAGCACTTTGGGAGCAACACCTCAAAGGCAACAGGCAAACTAAAAGCCACCCTCCTTCTGGTCCAGCATCTTACTGCTCTACCTCTGCTGTCCTTGACCCGTCTGAACCACCCTCCACTCCGCCTTCCACCTTGACCACCAGTTCCCATTCCCAGTCATCTGCCCCCAGCCAAGTTTCTGTGAGGGCCATGTTTGAGCGTAAGAAGCCAATGTCTGCGAGTCACCCCCTTGTCCGGTGTCTGACAGCTGGCTTGTCTGCACTCTTAGCCCGCCAGCTTTTACCATACCAGCTGGTGGACTCTGAGGCCTTCCGCAAATTTGTAGCAATTGGGACACCGCAGTGGAAGGTACCCAGCCGCAATTTTTTTTCAAAAAAGGGAATACCACACCTCTACCACCATGTGCAGAGCCAAGTCACCGCATCTCTGTCACTTAGTGTTGGGCCAAAGGTCCATATGACTACTGACGCATGGTCCTCCAAGCATGGTCAGGGCAGGTATGTCACCTACACTGCCCACTGGGTGAACTTGGTAATGGCTGGGAAGCAGGGAATGTGTGGCTCAACAACGACAGTGGAGTTGGTGTCACCGCCACGGATTGCACGCGGTTCTGCCACCACCTCTACTCCTCCTTCGCTCTCTACCTCGTCTTCTTCCTCTTCTTCCTCCTCTGCTGCTGGGTCCTCCTCCTCCACACCTGTGCACCCCCAGCTCCCCCTAGGCTATTCGACGTGCCAGGTACGCCGTTGTCATGCTGTCTTGGGTATGACGTGCCTGGAAAGCAGAAACCATACCGGATCTGTACTCCTGTCATCTCTGCAGTCACAGGCCGATCGGTGGCTGACCCCACACCAACTGAAGATCGGAAAAGTGGTGTGTGACAATGGAAGCAATCTGTTGGCAGCACTGAGACTGGGCAATTTAACACATGTGCCCTGCATGGCACATGTTCTGAATTTAATAGTCCAACGTTTTGTCTCGAAGTACCCAGGATTCCAGGACGTTCTCAGGCAGTCCAGGAAGGTGTCGGCCCATTTCAGACGTTCCTACACAGCCATGGCACGCCTTGCTGACATTCAGCAGCGGTACAACATGCCAGTCAGCCGTTTGATTTGTGACAGCCAGACTCGCTGGAATTCAACGCTCCTCATGTTGGAACGTCTGCTGCAACAACAAAGAGCCGTCAACGAATACCTGTTTGAACTGGGTGGTAGGACTGGAGGATTTTTTTCCCCCGTTACTGGGTGCTTATGCGCGATGCCTGCAGGCTCATGCACCCTTTTGAAGAGGTTACAAATATGGTCAGTCGCACCAAAGGCACCATCAGCGACCTAATACCCTTTGCTTTCTTCCTGGAGCGTGCCGTGCGACGAGTGACAGATGAGGCTGTAGACCAGCGTGACGAGGAGCAGGAAGCGCACGATTTCTGGTCGGAATCACCAGAACGAACCCAGGCACCTGCTGCAACGCAGGGAGAGGTGTCAGAAGTGGAGTCAGAGGAGGAAGGTGGCTTTGTGGAGGAGGAGGACCAACAGGAGCAGGCTTCCCAGGGGGCTATTTGTGACCTTTTGGGGACCCCTGGTCTTGTACGTGGCTGGGGGGAGGAGACCGTGGATGATGCAGTCCTTGATAACGAGGAAGCGGAGATGGATAGCTCTGCATCCAACCTTGTGTGAATGGCGTCTTTCATGCTGTCATGCCTGTTGAAGGACCCCCGTATCAAGAGGCTTAAGGAGAAGGACCTGTACTGGGTCGCAACGCTACTAGACCCTCGGTACAAGCATAAAGTGGCAGAAATGTTACCAACGTACCACAAGTCCGAAAGGATGCTGCATTTACAAACCAGCCTGCAAAACATGTTGTACAATGCTTTTAAGGGTGATGTCACTTCAGGAACTCATCAACATTCCAGGGGCAGAGGTGCCAGTAATCCTGCCACGAGCGCACCTGCAAGGACAAAGCACTTTGGCCACTCTGTAACGTCAGACATGCAAATGTTTTTCAGTCCAAGGCAGCGCCAGAACCCTTCTGGATCCACCCTCAAAGAACGCCTCGACCGGCAGGTAGCGGACTACCTGGCATTAACTGCAGATATCGACACTCTGAGGAGCGATGAACCCCTGGACTACTAGGTGCGCAGGCTTGATCTGTGGCCAGAGCTGTCACAATTTGCCATGAACCTCTTGTCTTGCCCCGCCTCAAGTGTCCTCTCAGAAAGGACCTTCAGTGCAGCAGGAGGGATTGTAACTGAGAAGAGAACTCGCCTAGGTCACAAAAGTGTGGATTACCTGACCTTTATTAAAATGAATGAGGGGTGGATCTCGGAGGGTTACTGCACGCCGGAAGACTTGTTCTGAGTTTCTGACTCCCCATGCAGCTGTCCTTCTCTGCACGCCTCATGACTCCACACACAGCTGTCCTTTAGCGTCCTCCTCCCTCCACCACCGTTACAAACTAGAGTGCAAACCCTACTGGTTTAATTTGAATCCAGGTAAATCCTGAGTTTTTCTGGCCTCTGTGCTTCAGTGGCTGTGACAAAAAAAAATGAATATTTTCAGCATTTATATGACATATTTTTTCTGGCCTCTGTGCTTCAGTGGCTGTGACAAAAAAAATGAATATTTTCAGCATTTATATGGCATATTGTTTCTGGCCTCTGTGCCTCAGTGGCTGCGACAAAAAACAAATGAATATTTTCAGCATTTATATGGCATATGTTTTCTGGCCTCTGTGCTTCAGTGGCTACGACAAAATTTTTTTATATTTTCAGCATTTATATGGCATATTTTTCTGGCCTCTGTGCTGCAGTGGCTGCGACAAAAAAAAAAATGAATATTTTCAACATTTATATGGCATATGTTTTCTGGCCTCTGTGCTTCAGTGGCTGTGACAAAAAAAAATGAATATTTTCAGCATTTATATGGCATATTTTTTCTGGCCTCTGTGCTTCAGTGGCTGCGACCAAAAAAATTTATATTGTTAGCATTTATATGGCATATTTTTTCTGGCCTCTGTGCTTCAGTGGCTGCGACAAAAAAAATGTATATTGTTAGCATTTATATGGCATATTTTTTCTGGCCTCTGTGCTGCAGTGGCTGCGACAAAAAAAAATTAATATTTTCAGCATTTATATGGCATATTGTTTCTGGCCTCTGTGCTTCAGTGGCTGCGACAAAAAAAACATAATTTTTCAGGAAAGTACACATGCCTAATTTTTCAGGGTTCTGCAACAGTGGCAAAATCGCATCTTTTATGGTCACCGCAGGTGATCAATAAAGTAGACCAAAACTGGGCCCACACTGCAGAATCGGTGTTTTTTGGTTCACTTCACTGTACATTGAATTTTCTCTGCCTGACCGTGCACGTGCGCACAAGCACGGTGACTGCTAAACACACCACTACAGAAATATTGCCACCAACAGGACGAACATCCTGGAGGTGACAAGCTCAACTAGTAATTAACAACTATTATTTGCTCACTTGACGGTATCATTCATTAAAGCTCTTTGCGTTGCAGTAAGCGCCGCGTTTCGTCTTTGCGTGTGAACAGGCTGTAACCTTTACACGACTTGATTGGCATGTAGACGCCGGACGTTTTAAAGCATTTTATTACACAGGTTTAGAAATGTAGTGTGATTTCTGCCCTTTACAGCACAAAACGCAGCGCTGTGTCAACAATGTATTTTTCAGATACATTTTTGCCCTTGATCCCCCTCTGGCATGCCACTGTCCAGGTCGTTGCACCCTTTAAACAACTTTAAAATCATTTTTCTGGCCAGAAGTGTCTTTTTTAGCTTTTAAAATTCGCCTTCCCATTGAAGTCTATGGGGTTCGCGACGTTCGCGAACCCTTCGCATTTTTGACGCAAGTTCGCGAATATGTTCGCAAACTTTTTTTCCGACGTTCGCTACATCCCTAAAAACTAATAACATATTGCATTCAATTTCCATTTTGCAATATACTCACATACATGTTATCAGGAAAGTAAAATATTTTAAAGTAGAAAAGAAAATCAAGTCCAAAAACAATTTTATTCACTGGGAGATGGCTGGCAGAAATTGTGGAACCACAGTAGTTACTGTATAGGATACACTTTCCCAGAGCCAGAACTAAGGGTAGGAAGAGGCATGTGCCTATGTGCAGTTTTTCGGGGGGGGGGGGAGCTGGGGATTGGGGTGCTAGGCATGTAGCTTTTCTTTGTGCCTACCTACAGAGTCCTTATGTAACACCCAGCAACAGTCAGCTGAGAAATCAGTGACCAATTGGTTCTTTCTTATCTTGCTCATGCTGTTGATGTCTAGCCCCTCCATGCTTGTCACCTCTCAGTACATCCCTGTCCCAAAGTAGATTTGTTAATCCTAGTTGTTGATGGGGGACATACAGTACATTCCCACTTTGTTGCCCTATGAACTTAAATGATTCCTTTACCTTCACTAAAATCTTCTGCTGCCTGTAGTTAATTGTGGTTCTCTGGATGTTGATGATAGATATAAAATAGACCTTCCTAAACAGTTACCTGTATTATGTGTAATATGGTACCCAATGTAACTTTGAATTTGCTACTTTGTGCTGTTAAATAAAATATAGCACATCTCTCTCTATGAAATATAATGAATAATAATTAAAATGCTGGATGAAGTGATCAACTGTGTGACCTTAAAAGGAATGTCAATCCAAAATGTTGGTGGCCCTCACTCCCAGAGCTGCATTAGAAAGACTTTAAACTTCAATATCATAAAAACAGTCACAAATAGCGACAAGCAAAATTGTTTGGCAAGATTCGCTGCCCATAAACTCTAATGGTTGAAAACATTTGTTGTGCGTCAAAAAAAAAATACTGATTTTAATGGAAATTGTGTTGAACATTTTTAATAAATGCTGTTTATTAAATGTGTTATTATTGGAGTTTTCTTTTATTAAAGGAGAACTAAAACTTAACTAAAGAAATAGGCTAGAAATGTTGTACATTATGTTTTGGGCTTGTGTAGAAGCCCAAGGCAACCACAGCCCTTTAGCAGTAAAGATCTGTGTCTCCAAAGATGCTCCAGTAGCTCCCCATCTTCTTACTGATGACTCTACTGATTCATATGCATATGCTCTGTGCTGCTCGGCTTAGGGACCCACTCACAATATACAGTACACATAGAATATAAATATCACAATATAAGGCTGATTAGTAAGCAATACAGATAATTACTACATGGCAGCATAGAAACCAGTGCAAATAGCATCAGAATTAAATAATCAGCCCTGTAGCATCAGCTTATATTACAAGACAACCTCATTTCCTGCTTGATAATTTGCGACGACCCCTAAGCTTAGCTTCTCAACAGCTGCTCTGAGGCCACTGAGTGTCGCAGGTTTGAAATCCTGAATCATTGCTGCTATTGAGAAGGTGCAATAAGGTCATTATATAAAAGATGGCATTTTTATCCATATTCATATTAAGGGTTTAGTTCTCCTTTAAGCAAACTTTTATTTTGGGATTGACTTGCCCTTTAAAGAACTTTAAAATCAGAGATTCTTGTACTTGCTTCTTCTCAGTTTTCAAATTATTGACCGCACAAAAGCAGGTGCCAGAACATAATGACACCAAACAGAAATATACTGTACATTACTACTAAACCATAGAGAAGGCCATGACATTGGCAACACAATATAACTCAAAAATCAAACAAAATGAAATTATTTATAACCAGAAATGATAAAGGCCCTTGTAGTTCTAATCACTAGCATATTTACAAAAAAAACCTAGGAAAAAAAACTCATTCTTGCAGTAAATAACTTTAAATAAAATCGATTTAATGCTGAACATACTGTACACCAACCGCTGCCTGCATACTGATAAATAACAGTTTTTAATATTTTTTTTTTTTATTGTATTGATTTTAAAATGGTTTTAATTAGTAAAACTAAGTTTGTAATTTGTATTAACTAAGCCCCATGGTGTTTTGTTTTCTGTTTTTATACATAGTTTTTTTTATCATGAACAGTATTTTCACTTACTTGCTGTTGGGTTTTTCATTAATGCCCCCACTCTCTTTACCCTTTAATACCTTAAAACATAAATAAAATGTAAATGTCTTCATTTTTTCACCTTTCATTTAGTACATCACGTTTTTTTCACAATCAGCATTTAAAGTAATTTTATTCATAGGAGTTGTTTCTGCAACGAGGGTATGTGAAAGCCAGTGGCTATGCTCGCAACAGATGTTAGAAAAGTTATGTTTAATTTGGTGAGTAACTGTGACATTTTGAAAACAACAAAGGGCAAAGGGTTAAACTGAATTATGTTGACTGCAATAAGAGGATACGATGAGAAGTGTATGTGCCACTGGCAATGCTGCATGTGTGTTTTAACATTCACGGTCAGTGCTTATGGCTTGACACCTGGGACCTAAATCCTTGCAGAAAAAACAAGAGCAGATGAAAAGAAATGCCATCTGGTGCAGGTGTCAGTCCCTAAACAAGAAAAAAATATAAAAACAAAAGTTTCTCTCTTACATCAGATTTGTTTTGTAAGGTCCCAAACCCTATGTGTGAATCTATGGCTTTACTATCTATCACTAATGATTATCCTTCATTTGTCAATTTATAATTATAGGTCAATACATGGTTAAAATATTATTAGATTAAAGGAATCATTTATGAACACAAGCTCAAGTAAGGAGGGCAAAATCGTGCAGTTTAGCTTATGCTTAATTTCTGTTAACAAGGGTACTTGTATGTGTACCTGTATATACCTTACAACTAATGTGGTGGATGAACTCTGAGTAGTTGCATACATGGTGGAAAGTATAGGGGTGCGAAGAAGCCCTGGAATGAATACATTGAGGAGGTGTTACTTCGTGGGTTCCATTAGCCCTTTCATGAACAATTGTAATATAAATGTGTAGGGAACTGGTAAATAAGTCTCACAGTATTATTTAGCAGGCAGTCCCCTAGTGCTATTGACACCTAACTGGGTCCTAAAATACAGTTAGGAGGGGGGACCTGTTCCTTATCCTGCTTAAAGCTATGCCTCTTGGTGTTCACACAGTGACCAGTAGATGGCACTGTGCTAAAGTATAAAGTCCTGGGCAGCAATGTGCTCAGGGTCCATCTTGTGCTTGCTCTGGCCTGAGCAGGCAGGCAGAGCTCAAGTGGAACCTAGACAGGTCAGGTCTAGTAAGGATAGGATACTCACCTTAAGAGGTCACTCTAGTAGTGACAGATAGACAGGCTATTTAGCTGAACAACTTAAGGCTCCTCCAAGGAATGTGAGTGGGTACTAATTGCCCAGAAGTAGGGACTAAGGGGCGGATTTATCAAAGGTCGATCTGAATGAAAAAAATTCGACTTTCGAGCTTTTTGTGTACTTTGACTAGGGAATAGCCCAAATTCAAATCAAATTTGAAAAAAAATTGAAAATCGGAATTTGTCATGTACTGTCTTTTTAAAAATTTGACTTCAACCCTTCACCATCTAAAACCTTAGCTTAGCTTAGCTTATGGGAGACCTCCTAGAACCTGGAGTCAATTTTTTGATTCAAAAAACTTTGAATCGAATTCGATCTAATGCCCTATTCCTTCAATTCATACAATTTGGCTGAATATGGACTTATTCAATTGAACGAACCTATTCAACCAAAAAAAAAAAACTTTGACTTAATTTTGGTTGGTCTTTTTGAATTCGAATTTCAAAGTTTTTTCAATTCAATATTCAACCCTTGATAAATATGCCCCTAAGGCTGAAAGCTGCTGTGTACTTGTTCCCATCCCTGTGGGGACTGATACTGACCGAAGGTGCTGTGAGTAGATGCCTTTCCATTGTTAAAGTATGATCCTGCTTTCTCTGTATGTACACTTCATTGTGGATGTTCTTGTACAATAAATATGTTCATTGGTTAAGTTATAAGAAACACTGGCGCCCAATTATTGCACCCTGCATATAGTTACAGTTACACTACACCCTGCCTCCACACCATTTGTGAAGGCTTACTCCCTAAGAATTAAGGTCTCGTCCAGAGCACAATATTGGGAGCGGAGCTTATAGATAGAGAACGGTGCACTCTATTTACAATAGCGCTACAAATTCAAAACAATACTTGTGGAGTGTAGTACATTTCTTTATATTGCTTAATATAGCTCATAAATATAAATGCTTCTCTTACTGACTATGTATAAATTGGAAATGTGTTTCTTGTCTAGCCATAATTTTACTAAAGGGGTATAAATGGAGTTTTGGTGCAACTGAAGATGCTAATTGAACAGAAGTTCATAAATTAAGTGAGAAGCACATCATGGCTCAGAAACATTAGTGCTGCTTGCTCACTTGACTCTAGCTTTTATGCTTTAATTCTACATGCCTTCCACTAGAGAAATCTCTGGTCTTTTTTCTTGATTCTGTCACACCATGAACTAACTGCCTAACTACTGACTTTTTTTTACAGGGGTTTGATCCAGAAGTTAGACGACTGCCCTGTAGCCTTAGACCTCCTAACTACTGTTTTGGTTGCCTGTAATCATCTGCAGAATCTGTCAAGTTTGATGCATGAGTACTGTATAAGAACCCCAAAACACTCTAAAACCCTGGAATCCATGAATGTGAAGCTAATAGTTGAATGTTTTTCCTTGAGCAGTGCTATTGGTAACTCACTCAGGGACTATCTAGTTCAGAAGACATTGGTATCAATTACCTTGTGTTTATATTTTTCTTAAAAGGATTCCATAACTTTCCTAAAACTCTTGATAACAAAATAAACCTGCTTTGAATTGCAAGTAAGGCCCTATGAATACCTGCTAGTGTTCCCTAAAGACATGTCATTTTTTTTCTTTACATAAATTTAGATAAAGTCCTCATATCCTACTACAATTCTGTAATGTAACCAAATTAATTTCGCCTTTTGCATATCATAGCTAGTGATGGGCGAATTTGCGCCATTTTGCTTCGCCGAAAAAATCGCCAATTTTCGCAAGAAATTTGTGAAACGGCGGAAAATTCGCAAATTTGCTGGCGGCGAATCGCGCAAATTTGCAGAGAATTCGCGCCTGGCGAATAAATTCGCCCATCACTAATCATAGCTCTTAGGTTCATAATAGAGAAGCTGGCATAGTCATGCCAGCATTATCGCTACAGTGATGGTGAGATAGGGCAGTATTTTTCCTCCTTAAAGGAAAACTATACCCTTGAACAATGTAGGTTTCTATAAAAATATATTGCATAAAATAGCTCATATGTAAAACCCTGCTTCATCTAAATAAACCATTTTCATAATAATATACTTATTTAGTAGTCATATTTGCTATTGGGCAATCCTAAATAGAAATGTGCCGTTTTGAGAATGAGGGGCTGCACCTTGGAATCATATGACAGTGCACACAAACAAACCATACATGGTCATGAGCCAATTTACAAGTTCTGGCTTTTACTTCCACAGTTCTTCCTGTTACAGTTAGAGCTGCAGTATTTCTGGTCAGGTGATCTCTGAGGCAGCACACAGACCATCACACTATGGAGGCTCAAAGTAAGAGATGTAAAAGAGCAATATTTACTGATATTTATTCCACTTTGGTAAGATTCTTTAATATACATCTTAATATGATGTAAATTGTCTGTTGCTTAAGTATTCATTTGGGGGGTATAGTCGTCCTTTAATTGAAAACGCATGTGTGAGGTTGTGCTCTGCTAGAAATGTACAGATTGCCACCTACTAACCCAGATACAAGTCAGCTCCTTTGTAGAAAGCTATAGAAAGCATTCAGCTGTCATTATTCTAGCCGCACTTGATCAATGAAGACAGCTGTTTGTAGACAGCTGCCTAGGGGTTACAGCACTGGTAATCCATAGAGGGGAGCTCTAATAAAATATAGAAATTAGTGTGGGTCTAAGGAAACTTGGCTCAGACATATTGATACTGTGTGATTGAATGGATTATTGGATTGCGGCAACAGATGAGTGGATTTGATCACGTACATTCCTTCATTATTTCAATCAGTCACATTATAAAGTGACTACTGCGGGGGATGTCATCATTTTTGATCATGATTAACACGTTTAATTAGTCATTTCACCAAGCGCAAATGTTGCTTATGCAATGGTATGTCTTTAACAGTTCCTAGAGCAGTTCATAAAGACTATTCATGAAAATGTAGTATTCAAAATTCTATTGCTGATTTTAAATTGGTGATACATTACCCACAAGTATGGTGCATGACAATTTTTAGGCTTGTATATGATTGAATCCAAAGGGGGTCCCTTTTATCATAAAAAAATGACTGTTATAACAAAAACTGAAATGCATAATTAAACCTGAACTAAGAGGTCTAATGCAAGCAGGGATTAATTTGTCTTACGGCAAGTAATACACAATGTTGTTGTTCATATCCAACGTCACCAAATATTTGAAGACTTCCATGTCATCCAGTTTTTTTTTTCTCCTATTACATTAATCAGTAATTATGTTGTTTGGTGATTCAGTTCAAAGAAAGCAGGCATTATGATTCATATTCCAACTGTAAAAGCATACTCACGGCCTTAGAAGAAATTACAGGGGGAGGTGGCACTTAAAGGATAGCCAAGGCCATATAAATAAGCAAGGAAAACATTGTTTCACCGTCGAATAGAGTTTTTTAAATTCGTTTTGAAAACAATTTGAGTTTTTGGGTTGATTCCATTCATCATAGTTTTAAAAATCCTATTTTATATATAAATTTTGATTGGTCAAATTTAGAGTTCATGGGAGTTTATCGGAGTTCTAAAAACCTCACATGAATTCAAAATTCAACCCTGTGCCTCCCCATATTACAGGTATGGCGTCTGTTACCTGGAAACCTGTTATCCAGAAAGCTTTGAGTTATGTGAAGGCCGTTTTCCAAAGACTCCATTTTTAACAAATAATCCAAAGTTTTGAAATTGATTTCCTTTTTCTTTGTAATAATATAACAGTACCTTGTATTTGATCTCAATAAAATATAACAAATCCTTCTTGAAGGCAAAGCAATCCTATTGGTTTTATGGGAATGTTTGAAATATTTTTAGTAGACATGGGGATCCAAACCAAGAAAGAGGATAATCCAGAAAACCCCAGGTCCCAAGCATTCTGGATAACAGGTCTCATACCGTAAACCGTAAAAGAAAGTGGTAGGAAGATGAAGGAAGTCCCTGCCCTGTAGAGGTTAGTGTCTATGTGGGTGGGTAATTTGCAGACAATTAGTGCAATTTACAGTGGTTATGTGTGAAGACATCTAGTGAGGTGCAGAGGCCTCATGGGCTTTCAACAATACAGTAGGTGCCTAATACATATCCTGGTATAAAATGCCAATTCTCACAAAGTAGGAACTGTAAAATATTCATGGACCTATTTACAGTACTGATTTACTAAAGGCTACACCAATATCAGTCTAGATACAGAACACTAACTACTGTATTTAGCAGACATTGTCCTAAGAACTGCTGTATTTGTTGTACCGGTGAAAAGGATAACAGGTGACTTTTTTATGCAGTAGATTTATGTAAGGTGCATTTTTGCTCCACTTTTAAACATTTCCTTATGTGAAAAGCAGATTTTAGCCTTTGATCGACAATTAAAGCTTCAAGCTCCTACCTCTGTGTGGATTACATGGAAAGCGTACAGAGGAAGTTGTAGGAGCACTTTGGTAAAGTATAATGTATAAGATAATGTAATAATGTAGTGTAGATCTCCTAGGTGCCACAACCCCCACCATCTGCCTGTTTTACAGGCATAGGACCTGTTATCCAAAATGCCTAGGACCTGGGGTTTTCCAGATCAAGGATCTTTAAGTAACTTCATACCTTAAGTCTACTAGAAAATCATGTAAACATTAAATAAACCCAATAGGCTGGATTTGCTTCCAATAAGGATTAATTATATCTTAGTTTGGATCAAGTACAAGCTACTGTTTTATTATTACATTTTTAAAAATTTGGATTATTTGAATAAAATGGAGTCTATAGGTGATGGTCTTTCCATAATTCAGACATAAACACAAAGGGGCAGATTTACTAAAGCGTGAAGTGGCCGTCGCTAGCGAAAATTCACCAGAAATCCAGTCCACAGTGAAATCGCCTATTCACTAACAGGCGCAGACGACAATTTGCTAGTGAAAGGGACCTTCTATAGCTCCACAAATTCACCAAAGTGCGGATTTTACTGAACGTTACCTGTTGCACCAGAGTTGACTTCTCCACCTCAGACCAGGCAAACTGCTAAAATGAAGCTGCATCTTCCTCAATCTTATGTCACTTACATCATATCCTGTCTGCCGAAAATGCATGAAAGTTGAAAAAACGCTAGCGACTTTTTCTTTTTTTAAGTGGGATTGGCTGCAAAAGTCCTAACTTGAACTTTTTTGGTCTAACATTTTTACCCAGACATTTGAGGGCCATGAAACATTCATTTTACAGTGGGCTCCTGTCTAGGGCATTATATGATCTCTTTTGTCTTTATTTAGGTTCCTTGGACATTAATAATAAAAAGTGGCCACTTCAAGCATTTGCACCAACATCTCTAATAAAGATGTCCATAGGATTTTAATGTACCCGCCCTATTCAAATTGACCTAAGCGTAAGATCACTAGTGACTTTTCGCTAGGCATAAATGAACGCTAGCGAATCTTCGCTATGAAATGCTCGAACTGCAGAAGTATTGCTAGAAAAAAGTTGCCAGCGTTCTTTACCAAGGATGCAACTTCGCATTTTAGCGTAGTGGTAACAAATTTGCACATGGCAAAGTGGTGCAAAGTGTGCGTATTGGTCACTGCCGACAATTCACCCTTTAGTAAATCTGCCCCAAAGATTCTTCTTAGTGGGCCAAACAGAACTGTTTTTTCCTTCCATTCAGCTAATATGTGTAGGGCTCTGTGTGGCCCACTGAAAATAATGTGTGCTGTACTTGCTTTGCTTTGACAATGAATGCAGATAAGCAACATTATGGGGCAGATTTATCAAGGGTCAAATTTCGAAGTACAAAAAACTTTTAAATTCAACCATCGAATTAAAAAACTTTGAATTCAAATATTGAATTCAAAGTTTTTTCAGCAAATTTGGCAATCCTGCGGTCGAATAAAAATCATTCGATCGAACGGTTTAATCCTTCGAATCGAACGATTTTTATTCGATGTGTAAAGACTTGGTTGAATGGTTGTAGAAGGTCCCCATAGGCTAACATAGCACTTCAGAAGGTTTAACTTGGCGAAGTATTGAGGTCAAAGTTTTTTTAAAGAGATAGTACTTCGACTGTCGAATGGTCGAATATTCGAACGATTTTTTACTTAGAATTGAAGTCAAGGTAAATTTGAAGTCGTAGTATCCTATTCAATGGTTGAAGTATCCAAAAAATTACTTAGAATTTCTAATTTTTTTACTTCGAAAATTCCATCGAATTCCATTCGACCCTTAGTAAATCTGTCCCAATGTGTTGTTTTAATGTGTTGTTTAGTAACATAACATAATTAACACATGATTTTTATCATATGACTGTGCTGTTTTTACAGTGTTAAATTCATAGCTATAAAACCTTCAATGAAGCAACTACAGTTTAAACAATGGTTAATAGCAATATAGCATTTCTTGAATTTTATGTGCAAAGAATATCCTCGCTTTCTAAGTCTGCTAAGAATATATGGATAAAATACTAATGTAAGCATTATTTCTGTAGGAATCTCACCGCCCAAAGTGAGAAAATTGACGAGTTTGCATTTCATATTATAGCTTAACTATGTAGCCAGGAAGATCCCAACACCCAAAGCATAGACATACTTGCCACAGCCTTCTAATGGTTGCATTCATTTATAATTAATTTATAAAGCAATAATGATGATTCTTTCTAGGATAGAATTCTTTCTAGGACAGAAACAGAAATTAAGTAACAAATCTACTAGAACACAGTTTATGTTTATATTTTCTTTGCTGTAACAGTTAATATTACACTCTATAATATTTACACTCTGACTTGAAAAATAATTTGCACACATTACTCTGTATTATTATTTTGAACTAAATGGATTTTGATGGATAGTCCACATTTTCTCCTTGTTGGCTATAAAAAGGTTGCAGTATATCAGTTTAAAATGTTTTTTTTTCTTTCTTATCAGCATTTGAGGTTTGGGAATTAACATAAATGCTTTCAAAAACATTTTGGTAGAGAAATCACATTTTTTTTCCATTGGTTTTGAGCTAAAATGTGTGAATGTAAAATATAGAATGAATAAATATAGCCTTTAATAATGAAATACATCTTAAATATGCTGTGTTGCTATAAGGCAAGCAGGGACATATAAGTGAATGCAGAAAATATAATTACAGAAGAAAAATTGGTGTCTAGGCAGCATTTCTGTTCCGTTGGCTTCCATGTGTATCTTAACCATTAAACCTAATGATGGTGATGTGCAACTGATCATACTGGTATGCAGGCATATTGACTAAGACTATAGAAAGGGAGAAGCATAAAGCATGAAAAATTGCTGTTCATACAACTGGGGTCTAAATAGAGTCTTTGGATAACTAATATAGCTGTAAAAAATGATAATTACCATGGGTGTGGGTTTTGTCACTTTAAAGAACTGTCATCATTTTAAAGAATCCACTAAATTGTGATAAATACCTAATAAAGCACTTATCTAATTTATCTAAAATTCAAATTCAAGTCCTCTGTGTTTGGTGCAGAACTGGTAACCTTCTAAAAATATTATGCCTGATGAAAATAATTCATTTTTATTTCACTTTCATAAAATTTTCATATTATTTTATTTACTTTAAAAGAAACGTCTTTTCTTTTTTTGACCTATGAATAATAGAGTGCAACTCAGTGCTACTGATGCATAACTGGGAGACAGAATGGTTTTCAATACCGGACGTGGCAGGTGTCCCCGTCGCATCCCCTGCTAGACCACCAGGTAGTTCTCACAGGTGCATGCTTAAAGATTAATAAGGCAAATGTTGGGTATGGGTTTTAGATTGTTTGGTTCACAAAATGAATAATATTGAGATTGTCCAGAAAAGTGATGTCCCTGTGTTGACTCAGTCTCTCCCAAAATTTGAAGAATCTTGTAGGGTCCTTCAGTGTTAAATTCTTTACTTAAATCCATCGCAGGTTGTATGGATCATTCTCTAGACTATGCACTCCATTATGAACAATATTATTATTCTCAGCATATCAGTAACTCACCTCGAGCTGTGGAACCCTACCTAGAATATCACCACCAAAGCATTGCTTGTCCTGGTGACAACATCTAATTAAACCATAAGACAAGAAGTCTTAAAGGACAAGACTACGTTGAAAGTACATAGCAATGTCAAGAGAGCTCACAAATACATTTTCCAACTATACCTTAGACAGCAGGAAACTGGATTACACAAAGCATCGTCATTGTATCTGAATTATTAAAGCCCACGTATTTGTTCTACAGTACCTTAAAATATGTACTTCTTTACATTTTCTAAAATGCAATAGTTAAAATTGTTCTGTCAATTCAGTGAAAGCACTTATGTCTTTCCATTAATGTAGACCTAGTGTTTTGCTTGTCACACAGGCCATTAAGTAATTTCAAATGTCATCAAAGAAAAAGCAAGGCTGAAAACCCCATATCTGTTTTCATAAAAATGTGGTCAACAGTCATTATTATTGCAGGATGACTCACATAAAATATGCATAAAATATGAGGGCTAAAACTGATTAGAATATAATTTGACCTACTAGGCAGGGAGTGGTGTACTTGTCATTTCTACAATGTAATCAATAAGATTTAACGAAGATGTCTCATACAGGACTATAATGTTAAATCAGGATTATAGAAGAAACACTCATTGGAATGCAGTCATTATTGGCAAAAAACTATGCATCAGGCAAGTCAAGATTTAACTATACTGACTCTGAAAAATCCTCCCAAACTCTGGAACCTGACAAACATTTTCTTACTTATGCTTTTAAGCCTTCACCTGACAAGTAGAAAAGATTTTTGAAAGTCTTAGTAATGACTTAATGAGAAGCATAGGCCATATTTAATGTAAGCTAACCTCAGGTTTCAGCAAGTTCTCTGGTGATGAAAATATTACCATACATTTTTTCTTCAATACATCTCAAACACTAGGCTGGATGTGTCAAACTGTCAGCGAGTCTACATGTGGAATTTGGAAGTGCTTTCAACAATTTGCCTAGTAATTGACATATAAAACAGTGACTAATAATTACATTTTCAGGAATGATAAAGGCTGCACTAAAATGTAAAAACTAGACACCAACAGCATCATAGTTTTGAATTTTTATTCTATATCAAATTGGGTTTGGGGACAGCTTTCTCAAGTAAAAAATGGGGCACATCCTCCCTCAGAGCATAATCTTGTACCCAATACTAACTGAAGCACAACAGCCTCAGGAGAAAAAGGTATTATAATCATTTATTGCTATTGTTTTTTCGTGAACTTGCAGCATGAAGTATAATTTAGTGTTGCCTAAAAATATTTATTACTCATACGTGTGGGAAAGCTCTTGCTCCTCTATTTGGGGAATCGCATAAATCACTGAATGATGGGTTTTGGCCATACAAGATGGGGTAAGAGTTTGAAAGGTCAGATTACCCTTACAGATTTAATAATTCCATTCTTCTGAAAATATCCTATTGGACTTCACTGATAATCTTTATTGTTACCCTACTCTACCAGCAATTTGGTTGAGTAAAAGGGGAGCCCTCATCCGGGTTCTAATTTCAACATGACAATAAGCAATAGATTCCACTGTGTAATAAAAATACCTGGTGGTCTAGTGGTTCGGCGGCGTGGACGGCCGCCACGCCGCCGCGTTCCTTCCTCCTCCCGGCGCCATTAGTGCTCTTAGGGCTCGCGCGGCGCACGTTCTTGGCCGTGGAATTCTTGCCCTATAAAAGGCCCATTCAGACTGCTGACTGATGCCCGTGATAGAACTTGTTTCTAGTGGTTCCTGAGCCTTGTGCGTCTGTTCTGTGCTGTGTCTAGCCTGTTTGATTACCCGTGTTTGACCCAGCCTGTTCCTGACTATTCTGCATTCTGTATCCTGACCCTTGTCTGCCTACGACAACTCTTCCTGCTTAACCCCTTGATTGACAACCCGGTTTGACCCTTGCCAGCCTGACGATTCTTGATATCTGCCTGCCTCCACCCTGCCTGTCTGACGATTCTCTTGCCTGCTCCATTTGTACCGTGACCTTCGGCCCAAAAGACTCTGCTAACAGCCGTGCCCCGTGCCAGCCAGAACATCTCGCCTTGCACCTCTCGTTAAGTCCAGGTGGCACCCAAGTAAGCTGAGGGCTCCTCCAGTAGCCCAACGGTGGTCACACCGCTGGTGAAGCCGAGCCGAGACCAGGGTGCTTGGCACTTGTTCTGGTATTGGGTGCCGGTCGTGACACACTGTTTATGTATTATTAGTTAGTCCCTCTATTTTCTCATTCTGTAAGAGTTATTTATCAACATTGAGGGGCAGATTTATTAAGGGTCGAAGTGAAAATTCAAATTCAAATTTTCACTTTAACCCTTGGTCAAAACTCTCAAATTCTAATTGTGAATTATCCAAACTTCATTCGAGTTTTAATTTGAATTTTGAGATGTATCATACTCTGGCCCTTTAAGAACTCAAATTCAACTATTTACCACCTAAAACCTGCCGAATTCAACTATTTGCCACCTAAAACCTGCCGAATTACAGTATATGTCAATGAGGTCCAGGAATCTATTTGGTAAAGTTTGTAGCCTTCCTGAAATTCAATTCTTTTTTTATGGAGAAAAAAAACTTGAATCAATCGAATCGATTTTAAATTCAAATCGAGTTTTTATAATTCAAAATGCATTTGATTCGACTTTTTGGGTTGTCTGAATTCATTATAGTATAACAAATTCAATTTTATTAATATATTTCAACTAGTCAAATTTCTAATTTATGGGAATTTAGAAACATGAATTCGAAATTTTACCCTTGATAAATGTGCCTCTGAAAGTTGAGTTTTTACTGGAATTTGAGGTTTTTTTATAGGAGAAATTGTTAATTACAATTCAAAGTTTCGAGGATTTGAATCTTGAACATTTATAAAGTACAAAAATTTGTGAAAACTTGAATATAAAAATTTGGCATTTAAAGGCTGGTGAGTTTTTTTAGTCAATGGGAGTTGTATAAGCAAGATTAAAGCTTTATTTTTCATTTTGGGTTTTCAAGACTAATTGGAATCATTGGAAATGATGAGTAGAATGGTATTTCACCATGTTCTAGTTATTTTTTTACATTCTACATGATTGAGTTTTTGAAATTTCCGTTTTTTTATTAAATAAGCACACATTTAAGGGTGGTGATTATGTTTATAATGTGCTGTTATCTCTCTGGATGCTTTTAAAAAGGAGAAATGAATAGCTACATAATTTTTATTCTTCAGTATCAGTATCAGAAGCTGAGTTTTCCCCTACAGTTTCCTAGGAAACCTATATCATTAGTTTGTGTTAGTTGGGTATATTTATATGAAATGTTATTTTTTAACCTCCAATGTTTCTAATAAAGGAATCATACAGCAAATTCTTTCATTTTTCTGCCCACATCTACCACATAGCTCTGTAATATTTAGATGGAGTTTGAATGGCCGCCAGGTTTTAATCTCAGATTGATTTTGGGGATCAATACAATTATAAATTTTCATATTTACACAGCTATGGAGAACAGTCCACATTTACAGTATAGGGTGCTTTTACATTACTTTCCTAATTTGCATATAATTTATTTTATTTATTTCTTTATTTCTTTTATACCCTAATTTTCTTGCAGTTGAAGATTAATGCCTTGAATTGGTCCTGCAATTAATCATTCTTTTTTTAATTTTTAATTTTCCATTAAGATCCATGATAGACTACTGGTATTTGCAGTCTGGACTAATATAGATTGTGTTCAAGCCAAGTTCTCCCTAAATATGAACTTTTAAAGAAAGTTTATGAAAGGTTTATTACTGTATGACTATAAACAACAAAGAGTTATGATGAATACCTTATATATTTTAGATTATTCCCTATGCATAATATGAATTAGAATCTGATATACAGTAGTGTCCTTTCCACTTAATTTTTTTAAATACTACAGAAGGGGCATATGTTTTATGCTGTGTAAAAACAGTGGGATAACACATCACACATCACTAAGGGGCCGATTCACTAACTTCGAGTGAAGGATTCGAAGTAAAAAAACTTCGAATTTCAAAGTGTTTTTTGGGCTACTTCGACCATCGAATGGGCTACTTCGACCTTCGACTATGACTTTGAATCGAAGGATTCGAACTAAAAATTGTTCGACTATTCAACCATTCAATAGTCGAAGTACTGTCTCATTAAGAAAAAACTTCGACCCCCTAGTTCGCCATCTAAAACCTACCGAACTCAATATTAGCCTATGGGGAAGGTCCCCATAGGCGTGCCTAAATTTTTTTAGTCGAAGGATAATCCTTCGAACGATGGATTAAAATCCTTCGAATCGTTCGATTCGAAGGATTTAATCGTTCGATCGAAGGATTATTCCTTCAATCGAACGATCAAACTATTTGCGCTAAAATCCTTTGACTTCGATATTCGAAGTCGAAGGATTTTAATTCCCAGTCGAATATCGAGGGTTAATTAACCCTCAATAGTCGACCATTGGTGAATCAGCCCTTAAGCTTCGCAGTGTAAAAAATGGGGCACATTCTTAGAGTGACTTCTTCCGGAAGCAATATAAAATCTGACATTAAGGGGCCGATTCACGAAGGGTCGAATTTCGAAGTTAAAATTACTTCGAAATTCGACCCTCGAATTGAAATCCTTCGACTTCGAATATCGAAGTCGAAGGATTTAGCGCTAATCGTTCGATCGAACGATCGAAGGATTTTTCGTTCGATCGAACGATTAAATCCTTCGAATCGAACGATTCGAAGGATTTTAATCATACGATCGAAGGAAAATCCTTCGATCAAAAAAAGGTTAGCAAGCCTATGGGGACCTTCCCCATAGGCTAACATTGACTTCGGTAGGTTTTATCTGCCGAAGTAGGGGGTCGAAGTTTTTTTTAAAGGGCAAGTACTTCGACTATCGAATGGTCGAATAGTCGAACGATTTTTACTTCGAATCGTTCGATTTCGTTCGACTTCGATCGAATTCGAACGAATTTAACCAATTCGATGGTCGAAGTACCCAAAAAAAACTTCGAAATTCGAAGTTTATTTCATTCGAACCCTTCACTCGAGCTGAGTGAATCGGCCCCCAAGATGATTTAGGATGATTGAAGGGATGCCTCTGGTGGGGATATGGGTATTATGCACATTATACACTTCATAATGGTATGTGTATTATGGATTGTAATGCTTTATAAGTGGACACTTATTTATACAGCACGCTTTTTAACCTTTTAATTTTTTTTTATCATTGTTAACCTAAGTGAATGATATGTAAATCAGAGGTGTTCTGATTGTCTGAATCCTATTAGCACTATGACGTCATTTTGGCTCCTTTTGGCACTGTTAGAGTATTTAAATGTTTTTTGCACATAACACAGAATCCTTGAAAAAGATCCCAAAGAGGACCGAAACGTTGGAAAATATATATATGTAATATCCTGCATATTAGCAGATATCTAGTGATGGGGAATTTATTCGCCAGGCGCAAATTCGCAGCGAATTTGCGTGATTCGCGGCCAGCGAATAAATTTGCGAAACGCCCGCGAAAATTCGCGGTAAAAATTCGCCGGCGTCAAAAAAAATTTTTCCGAAAAATGGACGCCGGCGCCAAAAACGGGCGCCGGCGTCGAAAAAAGGGCGCAGGCGTCAAAAACGGGCGCCGGCGCCGTTTCGCAAATTTTTCGCCGTTTCGCGAAATTCACGAATTTTTCGGCGAAACGAAACGGCGCAAATTCGCCCATCACTACAGATATCATCTTCCAGATCTGATTCAGGATTTACCTTATTTGCAGATGGCATAGGACTTCAGAGCCAGGTCACAGTGCAGGGGTCCTTTCTAAAAAAAAAGCTATTAAAATGTTGAAATGCCTTTTTGAAGTGATGATCAGCAGTTATTTGTTACTATTCAACTAAGTAAAGTGTTTAAGGCATTTTTCAAGCAGTAACACATTCATAATATCCATATTTGCAAAGGGAGGAAATATTAGGGTTCTTTTGGTTAAAGCAGCCAACAAAATACAATACAGTACTTGCCATTTCTTAAGCAAACTCACGCCTAGAAACTAGAAGGGGGTTATTTATAAAAGTCCGTTTTTTTTTCCGGCCGGACTTTTAAAGGGTAAAAACACAACTTTTTTGAAGAAAAAAATACTCTAATTTTTTTTTATGATTTATTAAACCCTGATGGTGTTAAAAGTCTGAATAAAAAAGTACTTCAACTCAGACCTGCCAAGTTCATGTAGAAGTCAATGGTAGATGTCTTGTTTAAATCCTGCTCTGCGATGGGTTTCATCCAATAATCTGAAGATTTTGTTGTTTGTGGGCGACAAATCAGAAAAAGTCATAGGTTTTGGCGAGAAATCCGAAAAATACGTACTATTTGGTTTTTTCACAATTCTAACAATTTTTTTTCCCGCACAAGAAATTTTCTGAAAAATGTATTGATAAATAGTATCAAGCAGTATCACATTTATAATATCCCTATTTGCAAAGGGACGAAATATAAGGGTGTTTTTTTTGGTTAAAGCAGCCAACAAAAAACATGACAGTACTTGATATTTCTTAAGAAAACCCATGCCTAGAAACTATAAGGGGGTTATTTATAAAAGTTCAAATTTTTCTGGTTGGACTTTTAAAAGTGAAAAAACACAATTTTTTTGTAGAAAAAAACCTTGAATTTTTCATAATTTATTGAACACCATGCTGGGTTTCATTCAAGATTTTGTAGTTTGCGGGTGATAAATCAGAAAAAGTCATAGGTTTTGTTCACAAATCCAAAAAAACTATTCCTAAACCTTTCACGCACAATACATTTTCTGAAAAATGTATTAATAAATAAGGGGAAAAAGTCTGTGTGGCTTTGGTCTGAGTCCTTTTCAGAAAATAGTGAGAACTTTTCAGATTTTGATAAATAACCGTCTAAATGTTTTAACTGCTCTATTTGCAATAACAAGGCCATTGGTACCTCTTTCACACATCAACGTGGGTTCCATAGGTTCCAAATTAAGCAAAGCTCTGACACAATTGCTTTGAATAAGTTACAATACATAGGCACAGTTGCTTTTGAATGTTAGTAACAAGAATGTTAGTGCCAGGTTGCTCTGGAGACTGCTTTCTCATTTATGGTAAAAATACTTCCACTCTCTTTTATTCATATTATCAGACTGTACTGTACAAAGTATTGCCACATAGTGGACCAATTTACAATTTATACAACATATCCATATAAAGAAGTCAGCAGTGTAGCCACAGTTTGCCCATAGAGCCACCAAAAGGAAAGCCTTGTTAAAGGATAATGAATTATTATAATACGGCAAATTATTGTATGCAATGATTGTATGCAAATATTGTATTATTATGACGTTTCCAAACGATATACTTGATATTCATCCAGCTATTTTTCCACAAACCATCCTGTTACTGTGGCTTTTTTTGAAAAACAATACATGGTCATTTGCAAAGGGCAAGGTAATAGACATCAACTAGTGAAACAAAGAAAAGTAGATTTTCCTTCTCATAGAAAACCAATGGAAAAATATCCAAAAACATCTATGCTTTCATTTTGCAACGTAATGGATGGAAAATGTCCTGCACTAGCCTGAAGAAATTGTATGCTCCGTTTCTTCTTCTCTGCTTGCAAATACCTTAATATATTCAGTCCAGTTTCACAGATGATGCAAGATAATTCTAATACTAAATCACATGGTTAAAGTAAGTGAGATAATTACAGTAATCAATCACCATCAAATTAGTATAGTTACATGCCCTAGGCAGTTCTTTCAACTGCTAAATGAAATATTTTTATTATCTTCTCATTAGCAGGTTACATTAGCAGCAGTCACAAGAAAAAAGCAGGTGCATAACAGAGCTCTGTTTTATTTTGGAGCAGAGCTAAGAAGCAAGAGGACAGAAGTGTATCAGCAGTTAATTTGCAATGGCCGGATGACAAGATTTTGTTTGTGTTGGCATAGTATGGTTGGAGCTACAGTGTAAGCATTTTGTGCTTCAGAGAGAAATGTGCACTTTGAGCACAACTGTCAAAAAACACCAGAAGACCCCTGTTAAAGTAATGGAGGACCTTTGCACATACGCACCCTTACTTGTCATTAACTATTAATTTCACTTCACAGTAAAGCATATACTGTGTGTATATATATATATATATATATAGTCAACTACAAGAGGTCCTCTGCACTCAACCCATTATCAATATATTTAAGACAGAGACATTTTGTGCATACTGCTACTAAAAAATGCCTTACCCTTTAAACAAAACAGGGATTGTTTGTCCATATATTGCAATATATTTAAGCTGGCCAACTACGTCAAAGTCATCCCATAGCTGGCCAGTCCTACGCTTAATTTTCATCTGATTCATTAAGAATTCAATTGCTTAATTATACATTTTACAAAGGGACTAAGTTTTACCTGCAACTTACTAGCTGCTTTCAAAGTAAAACTCCCAAAATTGGCTGCCCTTTTATGGGCTGTCCCTTTTTTAAGTTTGGGAGTTTTACTTTGAAAGCAGCTAGTAAGTTGCAGGTAAAACTTAGTCCCTTTGTAAAATGTATAATTAAGCAATTGAATTCTTAATGAATCAGATGAAAATTAAGCGTAGGACTGGCCAGATATGGGATGACTTTGACGTAGTTGGCCAGCTTAAATATATTGCAATATATGGATGAACAATCCCTGTTTTGTTTAAAGGGTAAGGCATTTTTCAGTAGCAGTATGCACAAAATGTCTCTGTCTTAAATATATTGATAATGGGTTGAGTGCAGAGGACTCTTCTGGTTGACTATATGTATTTTGTGGTCACACACTCATTGCAACCCCGCCTAATGGTTTTAAAAAATAGTGGTGAGCACAACTTTCCCTTGTTATATATATATATATATATATATATATATATATATATATATATATATATATATATATAGTAGCTTCTAACTATATTTAAACTAAATATTTGCTACACTTTCACTTTTAAGTGTTGCCATAGACTTTTCAGGTGTTTAAGTGAATTGGTGTATAAGCTAGTTCATTTTATACTGCTCATTAACAAATTAGAAAAAATGTTTTATACATACAAGAATAAGGTATTTTCCATTTTTAGTGGATAACTTTGGGCAGCATCAAGCGGTGTTTGCAAAAGTTACTAAAGTATAGACTGAAGTGAAAGGTAAAAAGAGAGCGCTGTGCAGGATGCCTAAAATAATCAGAAATAAATGCACCATACTAAACATATATACTGTAAATCAAGGGATAAAAAAGTTGAAATGTGGGGAAATCTCACAATTCACCCCAGTCTGAGGGTGTGCTACCCAGGGCTGGAACTAGAGGTAGGTAGAAAAGGCAGCTGCCTAGGGTGTAATGATAGAGGAACACAGGGCAGCTACCTCTAAAATTGTCTTCTGCCTACCCCTAGTTCCACACCCCTCGGTCTTACTCCCCTTTCTTCCCTCTGACACCCACCACTCTCTCTTTCTTCCCTCCATCCTGTCACCCTCCCCTCTGTCGCTCTCCCTTCCCTCCTGTCACCCTCCGCTCAGTCGATTTCCCCTCCCTCCTCTCCTCTCCGTTGCTCACCCCTCCCTCGCTCAATACCCCTCCCTCACGTTCGGGCGTGCTTGAATAAATGATTATATATTTTTAATTACTTTAATTATTTTGGATTGTTTTGAGAATCTTATATCAAATATTAAGTTTTCAAAAGCTAATAAAGTACTCTCTTCAGTTAAAGGGGGCACTGACTTAAGGTATAAAAATATAATTTTGTTTTTATAATGAACCCTGGTAAGGTCTCAAACTTACTGTGTAGTTTTGGGCTCCAGTCCAAAACAAGAGGAAAGACGCTTGACAATGTAAACAGTTACAGTTTACAAATAGGAGGGCAATACAAACAAGTAGTGGGGAACAACTTTTCACATACAGGAGCTCATATGAAAAAATGCCACAACGTTATACTTAGATTTTCATTTGGAGCAACACTAATGGTTCTTAACTATAAGGACAGTGAGTATGTTGCTAGTTTGGATGACTTTCAATGGAACATACCAGTAGAAAAATATTTTCCACAAAAAGGCTTCATTTATAGGAAACAGTGTTTTAAATACAAGCTGTTTCTTGTGCTATATCTTTACAGAGACATGTAAGGTACATGGGTTATACAGTATATTAAGTGAATGGCTTCAAGCCCGGATTTCTTGGGCAGGCGCCCCTAGGCCGCACGGTTCTATCGGGCGGCTGTGTGGTCCTAGCGCCCATGCTGTGAGCGCACCCGCACCTGTGCGTAAGTGCCAGCAAATGGCGCTATTGAATGGGGATGCACAGGTCCCCATAATGCAGCGTGGCGGCATGCCGCCCCTAATGGTTTGCCGCCCTAGGCCCGGGCCTATGTGGCCTCTCCGAGTTAAGAAGATCGGTTGGCTAAGATAGGATTGTTATGTTAACACTTCAAAACAGGGTCACTACATATAAAGATATATATTAGGAGATCATATGATAAATTCACTGGAAGCCCGTTAGCCCAAAGATCTTCACAAAATATACAATGATAAATTCACTGGAAGCCCGTTAGCCCAAAGATCTTCACAAAATATACAAGGTATATTTGATAAGAAAAAGAGCTTTAATCTGCAGATAAAGAAAGTGCTTTAAAGTGAAAGCATATGCAATGTCTATTTTTTTATATTTTGATTTGTTTCCTGAAAGAAATAATATTTGAAAAATCGTTTTTAAGGATATCAGTGGTGCTCTACTTTTTTTTTTTTTTAGAAAAAAACAGTTGTTTGAGGCTGAAAATAACAGAAAAGAAAATGTCTGTAATGTGCTCTCTGGGGGGCAGGGGCTCCTCTTTGTCTTCAAGTCCTTTGGATCAACAATGATCTACTGTATGTGTGTTAATTGTGGTTTCTATGGATTTTCTGAACTGCAAAATAAGCATCAGGCATTTTACTGAAATTCTTTTGTATCTGGCAGTGTAACATATACAGAAAGAGAATTCCCCAACCTCAATGGCTTAACTCAAAGGTAAGAAAAGTAATATAAAGGAATAAAATGACATTTAAAATCTACAAGTCAGAGACAGAAAAGTCCTTCAGAAACTTTCAGGTTAGCTAAGAAAAAAAATAAAAGCGTAGCCAGTCTCCAAAATGTTTATCAGCAGCAGAATATGAGAACTGTGACTCATTTTCCATTAAAAAGAAATAATATGAAAAGGCAAATCTGCTAACTAAATTATTGTGTTCATTATATATGTTCCCCTTGGTTGGCAGAAGATCTTTTCCAAAACAATTTTGAGGATATTAACTTGAACAACGCTCAACGGATTGATGGAAATACACCCAATGGGTCGAGTCTAGATTCAGTAATTTTACTAAAAACATAGTTAATTTTTAATATTTTTGGACTAAAATATAACAGTTATTATAATATTAATTGTTACATTACAAAATAACTATTTTTTTTATATATGTAGAGTGGATATTAATTGAAGTTTTTTTACAAGATCAGATTGCTATCAGTATATATAGGTGGATAAGTATAGTAGGTTAGAATTATTTTTGTGCAGGCAGCATTGTATTCATTGGGGCTGCTGTATTTCTCTGCATACTTTTTCAGAAAGGCAATTTATTTTGCATTAAAGGCAGGATGCACTCTGCTTCCAGCCTTCCATGTTGCAAATAAACCCTATTGTCTTTAACATTCTATATTATCTGGATTTATAAATTAGCTGAAGGACTGTGTACAATAGAGTTTTTTCAGTGGAATTTGCAGTTTGTGAACACTGGACCCCAAGAGGCTACAGAACTACCAGCATTTCTTGACCCATAATTATATATTGGAGTTTGCTGGAATTTGTAGTTCAGAAGTATATGTGACTGTAGGTAAAATGAGGATCTTTATTAGTACCTGTAAGAAAACCTACCTGCCCTGGTGGTCTAGTGGGGCGGCGGTGACGCCCGCTGCTCCGCCATCCTCTTCCGGCCCCATCTTGCCTGCCTTAGGGCACGCGCGGCGTGCCTGCGCATTGTTTATAGGCATTTTGGCCCGAATGGGCACATTTTTGGTGCAAATTCTGTCCCCTATAAAAGGCCCATTCTGACTGCAGACAGATGCCTGTGATAGAACTTGTTTCTAGTGGTTTCCTGAGCCTTGTGCATCTGATCTGTATCTTGTCTGTCTGACTACCCGTGTTGGACCCAGCCTGTTCCTGACTATTCTGCATGCTGTATCCTGACCCTTGCCTGCCTACGACAACTCTTCCTGCTTAACCCCTTGATTGACAACCCAGTTTGACCCTTGCCTGCCTGCCGATTCTTGATATCTGCCTGCCTCGACCCAGCCTGTCTGACGATTCTCTTGCCTGCTCCATTTGTACCGTGACCTTCGGCCCAAAAGACTTTGCTAACAGCCGTGCCCCTTTGCCAGCCAGAACATCTCGCCTTGCACCTCTCGTTAAGTCCAGGTGGCACCCAAGTAAGCTGAGGGCTCCTCCTGAAGCCCAACGGTGGTCACACTGCTGGTGAAGCCGAGCCGAGACCAGGGTGCTTGGCACTTGTTCTGGTATTGGGTGCCGGTCATGACAGTACCTGAAAACTTGATACAGAATTTTAAAACTGGATGTAATTACACAGACCAGAATACTGAGAAACTGTATCACATTCAGTTTTCATCTGTTGACAATTTGATTCCCAGAGCCCTGGCCCACATACAATTTGTATCAAACAATTTTAAGGCACTCCAGCTGAGGTGAAGCATGAATTCTGTTCAGCTTGCTTAATTGAGAAAGTTCATTGGCATCGAAACTGCTTCCAACTGTAAATTTAATTAGCAAAACAACTTTGTCAGTGGCCAAAACATCTGTGCACACATGCTGTAATCATAATCTAATGTTATATTCATTTTTGTTGAAAAGTAGAAAACAAAATGGTTATTTGTCCAGTATAACACATAAACAGCCAGGAAAGCAAAGAAGTATGTCTTCTAAATCTCACATCCATTAAAAAATAAATAAAATAAAAAAATTCAATTTCCATTAAAATGTTTCTTGAATAGCACCTGACAATGTTATGGCCTGATAAAAATATAAGTAGGTAAATATATATATATATATATATATATATATATATATATTATGGGTGTCCACAGAAAATTTTCCAGTGGGGAGCATGTAATTTAATATCAGGGTAGCATCCCTCTGAAGACAAACCTATTCATGACAATGCAGGAGATAACCTAATTAAGGCTTGCCTTGGGGTGGGAAGTTTAAAAAACGTTTTTGGGAATTAAATTTAGAAACAATTTCTTGGAACTAGCCGAGGACACGTGAGGACACGATATATACATACACATACTGTGAATATATAGCTTCCAATAGAACCAGCACTCACTTAAAAAAGTTAAAAAGTATATGTGATACAATAAGGCGTCAGTTTACTAAGGTGCGATTATAGCCTGCACCAGGAAAAAAAGACCAGAAAATCGGCAAAAGCAAGTTTACTAAAGTGCAAGCACTTTTGTCATTGAAAATATTCTGGCAACCAGGACCACCATCAGAAATCACAGGGCCCCAAACGACAAAATTTCCTGGGCCCACTGGGCTGCGCCCACCGCAAGCCCCACCTACAGGTCCGCCCTTCCCATCCCACAGATCCGCACCACACAGTAAAAAAACAAAAAAAATATTGGTGGCTAGCGTTCCCACATGTTAATAAAAAATCATCATCATCATCATCATCATCATCATTTATTTATATAGCGCTGTCAAGATACGCAGTGCTTTAAAAAGATATTGGTGGTCAGGGCCCCCCATAAAAAACATTTGTGGCCAGGGCCCCCCATTAAAAAATATAGGTGGCTAGGACCCCACATGAGAAAAAAAATTGGTGGCCAAAATTGGTGGCCAGGGCCCCCACCCCCACATTATAAGAAAATTGGTGGCCAGGGCCCCTTAAACGTCCATACCTTCCCGAAGTCAGCAGCTCTCAGAAAGATGGGGGGCCCGGCGTGGCAGGGCCCCCTTACCCTTGGGCCCCCTACAACTCTCCCCCCTGTCCCCCCCGATGGCTGCCCTGCTGGCAACATATATATTAATGCTTTTTATCTCATTCATGCTACATAAGTTGTCTCGCAAGGTTTACTAAAGATTAGCGCCAGAATTGTTGCCGAATATAGACGAAATTGTCTCCAATTTTTATCGCCACCCAGAGAGTGGCATTGTGTGAAAAAAAGCCAGAAATTGTGTAGTCAAAGAGGAGTATATTCAGTTTTTTAAACATAAGCACTGAAAGGAACACTGAGGAAGAATTATACTTATAAATGTATTTTTAGTGTATGTATTAAAAAATGAATATTATGGGAAAATTAATTTATTCATGATAGTACTTAATTGTATATTTAATAACACATTATAAACTGGTAATAAATACTTTTTAATATAAACTCATTCACACATATATATGTATATATATATATATATATATATATATATATATATATATATATATATATATATATATATATATATATTACACAAGAGCCATGAATATCTTGTAAGTTATATCCTTATAAACGGTGAGTAGTGATTTTATTTTTGTCACATGACTCACTAAAACTTTTATAATAAATAAAGTACCGCTAGTTGGAAAATATAAGGATATTAGAAGTAACCTCGGAGTTCTATTCCATGACTTATAATATTCTTATATTTTACAAAACGGGGTACTTTATTCACTATATAATTATAATATGGGTGTGGTCATTGGCAGTGGTGCCAAAAAAATCTGCAAGATTTACACCAGATTATGCAGTTAACCTAATTGAGCACCAAAAAACTTGCAATTCGCCATAAATAACACTGAAAAAAACTGCTACGCTTGTGTAATTAACGCCACTTATCACAAGACAAATTTGTCTTATCTCGCTTTAGTAAAAAAACAAGAAGAGTACATTTTGTTGCAAGAACATTCTCAGCGATAATGGGCAATGGGTTATAGACAATTTTTATGAACTTTGGTATACGGACCCCTATATCTTAAACTTTTAATTTTGTTTATATTCCTTTTAAGTTAACATTCTTGTGAGGCAAAAGAGCATCTGCATCCAAGACTAAGGGGGTTATTTATCAAAACTATAATTTTTCTGATATTTTAAATAAAAAAGTCAGACCAAACTAGAATCCACGATTTACCCTTATTTAGCATTAAAAAAACAAGAAAAATCTGATTGGGAAAGAAGCACAGTCAATAAAATTTTTAAAAATTACAATCTTAACAGGAGAATAACAATTTCTATAACACAATAATTTATGTAATCTTTTCAAATTGGCCTAAACTATTCCAACATTTCAATGGAAATCTGAAAACCCTGCTGCTGCACGGGGGGGGGGGGTAAAGGGGGCCAGGAGGCCCTAATTCATATACAATATCAGGCCCCTCTAGATATTTTGGGGCCTAAAAATAATGTGCTGAGAGACCAACTGATAATAAGGATTCCCAACTACAGGTTTGGAACCTGTTAATCAGAATGCTTGGGACCAAGGGCCTAGGGCTAGTTTATTATTAGAGAGAAAAGGAAATATTTTTTTTAAATTTGGATTATTTGGATAAAATGGAATTCGTGGAAGACAGACTTTGCTTAATGCTGAGCTTTCTGTATAATGGGTTTCCCGATAACGGATAACGGATCCCATACCTGTACTTTAAAAACTTTAAGAAAAGACACCATAGAGTCTGCATATATGGACTAATGCAAATGAGGGACATACCAGTTTTGTTGATGACCTAATCCATTATCTAACTGAACAGGTCACTTAATATCAAAACATTTTTGGGCTGTTTAGGAAATCCATTTTTATCTCCTAGGTGTGTGCCTGTCACTAGTGATGGGAGAAAAAATTCAACTGTTACGAATTTGCGATGAATTTCCGTGTTTCGCCGCCTGAGAATAAATTCGTGAATCTCCCGCGAAAATTTGCCGGTGTCAAAATTTTTTGACGCCCATTGACCTTAATGCCAACGTCAGCTTGGACATGGGTGTCAATTTCTGTTTTTCATGATTTTTTGTGAAAATGTCAGATTTTTTCGTGAAAATGTCCGATTTTCACTATTTTTTCGTGAAACTTTCTGATTTCACGATTTTTCCATGAATTTTTCACCATGGGAAGCCCATCACTAACTGTCACAATTACTTATAAAACCTTGCAGTTGGTAGTTCCAAAAATGAGTATAGTATGCACAACAAATGTTCTAAGCAAAATAACACTTTGGTTTTCAACATAACTTTAATTTTTTGGTGCAAATACTTATTAACTTAAATTAGATTTACAGAAACTCAAATTTTCAAGATGTTTTAAGGACAAAAACTTTTTTTCAGATCTTATGTAATTGAAGCTGTGTAAAAATTACTGAATCGTTCAGACATCCTAACTCATGTATTGTGTACAACAAATAAGTATTTAAAGGAACAGTAACAGCAAAAAATTATAGTCTTTTAGGCTTGTGGCACATGGGGAGATTAGTCGCCAATAGATAAAACTTCGCTGCTGGGGGCTACTAATCTCCCTGAAATGACTTCCCTCTGGCATGAATGTGAATTTCCAGTGGCATTCGCACCGCTTCATTTCCAAAGTCGCCACACCAGTTTTTTACCATTGCAGGTCAACATTACGGGGCCCATTCACTAAGCTCGAGTGAAGGAATAGAGGAAAATAGAGGCTACTTCGACCATCGAATTGGCTACTTCGACCTTCGACTACGACCTTCGACTTCGAATCGAACGATTCAAACTAAAAATCGTTCGAATATTCGACCATTCGATAATCGAATTGCTGTCTCTTTAAAAAAAACTTCGACCCCCTAGTTCGCCACCTAAAACCTACCGAGGTCAATGTTAGCCTATGGGGAAGGTCCCCATAGGCTTTACAAGGTTTTTCTGATCGAAGGATAATCCTTCGACCGATGGATTAAAATCCTTCGAATCGTTTGATTTGAAGGATTTAATCGTTCGATTGAACGATTATTCCTTCTTGCGCTAAATCCTTCGTCTTCATATTCAAAGTCGAAGGATTTAAATTTGGCAGTCAAATATCGAGGGTTAATTAACCCTCGATATTCGACCCTAGGTAAATGTGCCCCTACATTACATTGTCATTCCTTTAAACACTTTCATTTGATGATGTTACTGTTCCTTTAAAGGTAGAAATCCAATTTGAGCATGAACATTGTTTAAGTGTAACGAAGTTACCTGTGAGGCGGGGTCGCTTGCCGCGCCATCGGCGGGGATGCCCGCCGTGTTGTTCTTAGGCACCATCTTGTTTCCTAGGGTTTTGACCCTTGCCTGCCTGACGATTCTTGATATCTGCCTGCCTCGATCCAGCCTATCTGACGATTCTCTTGCCTGCTCCATTTGTACCATGACCTTTGGCCCAAAAGACTCTGCTAACAGCCGTGCCCCTTTGCCAGGCAGAACATCTCGCCTTGCACCCCCTCTTTAAGTCCAGGTGGCACCCAAGAAAGCTGAGGGCTCCTCCAAAAGCCCAACGGTGGTCACACTACTGGTGAAGCCGAGCCGAGACCAGGGTGCTTGGCACTTGTTCTGGTATTGGGTGCTGGTCGTGACATTAAGATTATGATGATTGACAATATAATTACATTGACAAAATTACCAATATTTTGGAGCAAATATGTTGTAGTGTAGTGCAACCCAGTGTTCAAGCTCTTCCATATTGACAACATGAGTCCAATATTCCAGCATTAACAGAGCACTGTAGAGTGCATATCTGATCAGCCTGCACAAAAAGTCACGGTAGTTATTTCCAGACTAAAATATAAGACATGGTTTTTGAACCATTGCTTATCAACTCTATCTTTAATATATATGATTTGCTTTCCTCTGAAAGCACAGAGAATCCTGTGACCTCATTGATAGCCATGGTTCATTGTGTAAATATTCTTGAAAAAGGATGCCAAAGTCTGTTAGAAGATAAGGAATTGATTTCAGTTAAGAATGATAAAAAAAAAATTGTATCTGCTGTTTTATGCATTTCTTTCAACCCTTATGTTTAAATATTTTTAAAGGTGAAATTCACTTTGCAAGATATTCTGAAAAAGCGCAACAACACTTATTGGTTTTATCAAATTACAACAAAACAATGGCACTGAAGTAGGATCAACAAGGTTCAGTCGGATATTTGACATGGTTTTCCCTATGCTGCTCCAACTCTGGATATAGCTGCATAATTTCTTGTGAGTGGGGCTTATTTTTTGTGCTCTTAAAGAGGACCAATGTCCAACAAAGAACCCTCCATTAATATTTATGAAATATCTAACAGTTGTGTAAAGAAAATGTTGAAATGCATCAATCATCCCCACATTAACTTAAAAGTCCTAAATACTTGCAATGATTTTATGGGACCTATTTACAAAAATTCAGATTTGTAATTTTTTCATGATTAGTACTTTTTCCTCTATAAATTTGAGTTTATTTAATTTTTTTTAAATGTGAGATATATTAAGGAGCCAATTCACTAACTTTGAGTGAAGGATTCAAAGTAAAAAAACTTTGAATTTCAAAGTGTTTTTTGGGCTACTTCGACCATCGAATGGGCTACTTCGACCTTCGTCTACGACTTCAAATCGAAGGATTCGAACTAACAATCGTTAGACTATTCGATAGTCGAAGTACTGTCTCTTTAAGAAAAAACTTCGACCCCCTAGTTCGCCATGTAAAAGCTACCGAACTCAATGTTAGCCTATGGGGAAGGTCCCCATAGGCTTTCCTACGTTTTTTTGATCGAAGGATATTCCTTCGATCGTTCGATCGCAGTTTTTGCGCAAAATCCTTTCGACTTCGATATCCGAAGTCAAAGGATTTTAATTCCCAGTCGAATATCGAGGGTTAATTAACCCTCCATATTTGACCCTTGGTGAATCGGCCCCAAAGTGTAAAAACCATGGAAAACTAGTACAGAACTTCTCCAAGTAAAGGTAGTCAAGGTAGTCTTCCTATAGAAGTCAATGGTAGCTACACTTGGATCTTTTTTTTAACCAATAAGACTGTCAAAAGGTTTTCAATTTTTTTTTCACTAGTAATTGTCAAAAAAATTATATTTTCAGAGGTTTTAAAGGATTTGTATTGTTTAGCCCATTTTAGTGCTTTTTTTCTGTTTGTACTTTTTATAATCTGATCTTTTAATAATGTTCATGCCATTTGTGATTTTAGAGAAATAAGGGGGAATGTAATTATAATTGAAAAAGTTGTTTTAAATTGTGTTTAAAATGTTTAGCACTGTTTGCGAAGAAGTTGAAATTAGTCATTAAGAGGCAAATAATGAAAATCATTAGATGCTTATGTTCACTATTGTCTGTAAACATTCTTTGCACTAAAGAAACATATTACCTTCCCTCATTAGAATTTAATTGTGTTTATTAAAAGCTCTAAAACCAAAAATACAAATTGGGTAAATAGTTAAACTGTGCAAAATAAAAAATGTTTTCAATTTAGTTAGTTAGCCAAAGGCTGGGGTGACTGAATGTCTTTGCAGCTCTGTTATTGGTTATCATACTGGGGCCATATGGGTCATAACTTTTGCTTTTGAATCTTCATGTCTTTCCATTAATGAATTTCCTGGTCTTTGTGGTATGACCTTCAGGAGGTGAGCCCATTATATAATCAGCGATAGGAATGTGCTGAACAGAGTCTACAATTTGATGTCTGCCATATACAGTATGTCAAATAAACAGATTATTGACTGACCCTACCAGAATATACTTGTCAGCCACAAATCAAATGTTTTTTTAAAAATATTTCCCGGGGGCATTGAGGCACAATGTTTCACCGGCTTGATCAATTTATGGGATCCCTTCCAGAATATGGTGCTACATTGATGTGTACAGAGAGAAAAATCTCTGAAAACTGTAAAATATACTGTAGAAAGGTGGGTGATTGTTTTTAGATAAGAGAGTAACTGCAAATAAAGTACTTGTCTAATGCCAGCGTTACGCTAGTAGTTTATTCAACCATTAATACATTGCACAGCCTTAACATGAAATTATTTTCAAAAGATGACAATATCATTGTAGCGCATTGCTCAAGTTTTGCTAGCAAATGGTTGCAGCTATCATTTTGCTATAAAGAAGTTCTTTTAGATGGATTTCTTGGTATGAAAAAGTGACAGTCCTGCATGGCTTCTGCCGCCTGATAAATATATTCCTTTGTTACAAGGGGAATATGATTGGGGTTGATGGATTTCAAGCATTTTGTTGCTTTTTGTGTGTGAGTTTCATCTTGTCTGAATTTTTAGGAAGGTAATTAACAGAATAATTTAGGATTTAGAGCCTGCAAACTAGTGAATGGAAAGTTCGAGACATTTTTAGTAAACATTCAAGTAGACATTTCTAGTAAATGTAGCACAAATAGTGTTTAAAATAAATGCATATGTGAATAAAATAAAGTCTGCTAAAAATAATTGACATTTAAATAAACCCAATAGAATTGTTTCTCCATCAATATGGATTCAGACTGTTTAACTGGGATGTTTTAGGCTGACACATGCTAATGTCCCACCTCCACCTGAAACACAGTCTGTGGCATTTCAGTGGGAAAAGATCTTGAATACAAACACATAGGGGCAGCTTTATCAAAGGTCGAAGTGAAAATTCAAATTTAAAAAATTTGAATTTCAAGCTAATTTTTGTGTACTTCAACTAGGGAATAGTCCGAATTTGAAAAAAAAATGAAAATTCTAATATACTGTCTCTTTAAAAATTTTACTTTAACCATTCGCCATCTAAAACCTGCTGAGTTGCTGTTTTAGCCTATGGGGAGACCTCCTAGAACCTATTTGGGGTCAATTGGTGGACTTTGAAAAATGTAAGGGTTTTTTTTTTTGGAAAAACTTTGAATCGAATTCGATCAAATGCGCTATTCTTTCGATTCAAATTCAGCCAAATACGTACCTATTCGATCAAAAACTGACCTATTCAACCAAAAAAAAAAACTTTGACTTACTTTTGACTGGTCTTTGAATTTCGACGTTTTTTCAATTCGAAAAGTGACCCTTGATAAATATGCCCCTAAATGTGCACTGAGTTTTAATGCATGCTTTTCAGCCCTCCCATAGGTCTTTAATGGAAGGTGAGATAAGATAAAAATGGGACACAATATGCATATCCTTCTTCAAACAAGTTTGCAGTTTCCAGGCTGGAGCTGTATTGACATTGCATCCATGGTACCAGTAGGGATGTAGCGAACAGTTCGCCGGCGAACTAGTTCGCGCGAACTTCGACTGTTCGCGTCCGCCGAATGTTCGCGAACGTCGCGCGACGTTCGCCAATACGAGTTTGCGTTCGATTCGAACAAAAATCGTTCGACCATTTGACCATTCGATTCCTTCGACCGCTAAAATCGAAGGATTTTCGTTCGAATCGAACGATCGAAGCCATTGGATCGAATGAAATCATTCGATCGAATGGCTTCGATCGTTCGAGTCGAACGAAAATCCTTCGATCGAACGATTAAAATCCTTCGATCGTTCGAATCGAACGATTTTCGGATGTTCGAAGTTCGCGAACTGTTCGCGAACTGTCCGCATTTTTTGCCGGTGTTCGCGAACGGCGTTCGCGAACACATCGGCGGCGGTTCGCTACATCCCTAGGTACCAGACACTAACAAAGTCCGGGAAGGTCTAACCCTAAACATTTCTTTCTGTGTTGGGTACAGATATGAGACCTGTTAAACAGAATGCTCGGGACCTAGGGCTTTCCAGATAATGTATCTTTTGTAATTTGGATCTTCATACCTTAAGGGGCCGATTCACTAAATTCGAGTGAATTCGAGTGAATGATTAGAATTAAAGAAACTTCGAATTTCGAAGTGTTTTTTGGGCTACTTCGACCATAGAATGGGCTACTTCGACCTTCGACTACGACTATCGAAGGATTCGAACTAAAAATCGTTCGACTATTCGAGCATTCTTTAAAAAAAAAATTCGACCCCCTAGTTCGGCAGATAAAAGCTACTGAAGTCAATGTTAGCCTATGGGGAAGGTCCCCATAGGCTTGCCTAAGTTTTTTTGATCAAAGGATATTCCTTCGATCGTTGGATTAAAATCCTTCGAATCGTTCGATTCGAAGGATTTAATCGTTCGATCGAATGAATAATCCTTCGATCGATCGATCGAATTTCCTGCGCTAAATCCTTCGAATTCGATATTCGAATTCAAAGGATATCAATTCCTAGTCGAATATCGAGGGTTAATTAACCCTCGATATTCGACCATTGGTGAATCGGCCCCTAAGTCTATTAGAAAATCATTTTAACATTAAAGAAACCCAAAAGGATGGTTTTGCCTCCCATAAGGATTAATTATACAGTATCTTAGTTGGGATCAAGTACAATTTTTTTTTAAAAAAAATTTAATTATTTGGATAAAAGAGAGTCTATGGGAGTGGACCTTCCTGTAATTCAGAGTGTTCTGGATAATTGGTCCTATACCTGATTTAATTGGTGGACTTTGGAAAATCAATGTTTTTTTTTTTGGATTCGTACGATTTGACTTTGTTCAAAAAAGAACCTATTCGGCCAAAAAAAACCATAGATTTAATTTGGTTGGTCTTTTTGAATTTGAATTTCAAAGTTTTTCAAATTCAAATTTAACCCTTGATAAATCTGCCCCCATAGGGACCGATTTACTAAAAATGTAATTTCTATTTATTTAATAAATGTCTAACAATTTGTTGTTTTTCTATGTTTCTTAAAAGCTCTAGAAATGTGTGATTTATTAAGTGTAAAAACCATGAAAACCTCCAATGCAAAAATTCACACAGTAAAAGTTGTCAGTGTGCTAAAGAAGTCAATGGAAGCTCCTCAGATCTTATCAGACCAATTTTAATCAAGTCGGACATTTGAAGGTTTTACGATTTTTTTCCCCACCCAAAAATAATTTTTAGAGGTTTTAGAGGTATTCGCATTTTTAAGCACATCATTCAGTGTTTTTCTTTTTGTTGGTACTTTTGGGGGCACATTTACTGAGGGTCGAATATCGAGGGTTAATAAACCCTCAAATTCAACCCTCGAAGTAAAATCCTTCGACTTCGAATATTGAAGTCGAAGGATTTACCACAAATCCTACGATCGCATGATCGAAGGAAAAATCATTTGATTGAAGGATGAAATCCTTAGAATCTAACGATTCGAAGGATTTTAATCCATCGATCAAAGGATTTTCCTTCTATCAAAAAACCTTAGAAAAATAATGGAGAAGGTCCCCATAGGCTAACATTGTACCTTGGTAGGTTTAAACTACCAAAGTATGTAGTCAAAGTTTTTTTTAAAGCGACAGTACTTCGACTATTGAATGGTCAAATAGTCGAACGATTTTTACTTCGAATCTCTGTAATCGAAGTCGAAGTCGTAGTGTAAGGTAGCAGTAGCCTATTCGATGGTCGAAGTACCCAAAAAATACTTCAAAATTCTAAGTTTTTTTACTTCGAATCCTTCACTCGAGCTTAGTAAATGTGCCCCTTTATATTCAGATCTTTTAATAAATTCCATGACATTTGTGGTTTTAGAGAATGTGAGTTTGGTCATGAAAACTCTAATACAAAACTTCTCCCATTCTCCCAATCTCCCATGGGATTTTTTTCTGCTTGTAATTTTCAGAGATATTTGTATTTATTTTCAGATCATTCAGTACATTTTTTAATTTGTACTTTTCAGATCTCGTGTTAATAACTTTCATGGCATTTGTGGTTTTACAGAAATAGAGTTTAAGGGGCCGATTCACAAAATTCGGGTGAAGAATTCGAATGAAAAAAAATCGAATTTCGAAGTATTTTTTGGGTACTTCGACCATCGAATTGGTTAAATTTGTTCGAATACGAACGAAATCGAACGATTCAAAGTAAAAATCGTTCGACTATTCGACCATTCGATAGTCGAAGTACTTGCCCTTTAAAAAAAACTTCGACCTCCTACTTCGGCAGATAAAACCTACCGAAGTCAATGTTAGCCTATGGGGAAGGTCCCCATAGGCTTGCTAAGCTTTTTTTGATCAAAGGATTTTCCTTCGATCGTTTGATTAAAATCGTTCGAATCGTTCGATCGAACGAAAAATCCTTCGATCGTTCAATCGAACGATTAGCGCTAAATCCTTCGACTTCGATATTCGAAGTCGAAGGATTTCAATTCGAGGGTCGAATTTCGAAGTAATTTTAACTTCGAAATTCAACCCTTAATGAATCTGCCCCTAACTGTGGTTTAAAAACCTCTAATACCACTAAAATTTGAACTTTCATAAATGGGCCTCTTAATACAGGCTGAAAAAACCTGGGGGTGTCACAACACATGGAAATCTGGTCCACACTTGTACAGAATAACAAAATATTAAAATGCGGTGGGATTGTGGGACACAAAAAGGACTGATCAATGTACTATTCCTGGCCCCTGGCTTACATTCATCACTAGTGTTTACAGTGGTTTTAGTTTCGATACAAATTTCCACTTGCTTATCTAAGGGTAATTTTCATGGCACCCTAAAAGGCACCATTCTCTTTCACTGCGTATGTATCCGTGTATTTTTTTTTGTATTTACATCATGTAATTATTCAAAAACCTTACAAATAAAATAATGGAGAACAATTGTGAAACTGCAGAAAATAGGTCCATCTAGAAGTCTATGTAAATATGAGCTTCCTTCTTTAAGCTAGAGTCTTAATAAATGTCTTATTTTGTTTGTCAATGGTTATGACTGCTACACTTGTATTACCCTAGTGTGTCCTAAACATATACTGGTATTGTAATAGGATCCATTATCAGAAAAACCCATTATCCGGAAAGCTCAAAATTACAGGAAGCAATCTCCCATTATAAAATAATTAATATTTTAAAGAGTATTCCCTTTTTCATATTAATAAAACAGTACATTGTACTTGATCACAACTAAGATATAATTAATACTTTTTGGAGGCTAGAAAATTGGGTTTAATTGATCCAAATTACAGAAAGACTTATCAGGAAAGCCGAAGGTCATGCACATTGTGGATAAAAGTCTCATATGCCAAGATAATCTGTCTATAAAACAGGTTTTTCACAATATATATATATATATATATATATATATATATCTATATATATATATATATATATAGAAATGTAGAAATAAGTCTTGAAATGTCTTCAAGGAAAATACACAGGCAGACCAGTTGATTTGACCTATTTTACAGATATATCATGACCTGGATGAATGAGAATCTATATATATATATATATATATATATATATATATATATATATATATATATATATATAATATACTTGCAAACATGGATGTTCCTTAAATATTGTAGATGTCATTCCTGCTGCAAGAAGGAAACATAAAGGACAACAGTGTAAAAACAAGAGCTAACAAATTACTTTAACAGTAAGGTCTAACTATATCCCCATATTTCTGTTTTTGTTTACAGCAAATGATATGTAGGAGTTTAATTCTGTCAAAGTGCTGTGACCTGCTGGATAGTGATGGGCAAATTTGCGCGATTCGCCGCCAGCGAATAAATTCGTGAAACGGGCGCGAAATTTCGCTAATTTTTCGCCATTTCGCTAATTTTTCGGCAAAGCAAAACGGCGCAAATTCGCCCATCACTACTGCTGGAGTCCCAAGTGCTGGAAGGCAGAATTTGGCGTCAGAACACTCTTCTCTCTTGTCCTTGCTCCTTGTGTTCATGAGAAAGCCTGGGAAATGAGAATGCCGGCATCAGAACAGGGGAAATTTATTTCCTCATTTACAGTGTGTTTTATAGCATGTAAACCAACATTAGAATTTGTCAAAACATCATTTCTCAACAGCATTTTGTAGGAACCGAAATAAGAGGGTAACGGAGTCTTTGCCAAACAAGCAGCTTGTGTAACAGAAGGAGACCTTTCAAAATCAAAGAATCTGCACAACATGTGCAAAATAAGCACATTAGATACATGGATTGCAAAAGGCTGACATACATTGAACAGCAAGAGGTATCACTGAGAATGATAAGGATAATTTAGGCTTTGGCATTTATAAATATTATGTAGATTAAGGGGATTATTTATCAAAATCTGAACATTCTGCACAGATTTTTTCCCCTTATTTATTAATACATTTTTCCAAAAAAAACTTGTGAAAAAATGTTTCAGATTTTTGCCCAAAAAACATGACATTTTCCGATCGTGGCATGAAGCCCAGCACAGATCACAGATCAGGATATCTTCTGAACTTCTCCCATTGACTTTTACATGAACTTGGCAGGTCTGTGTTGGAGTACTTTTTTGTTCAGACTTTTAACATCCTAGGGCTTTAATAGATTTACTACAACATTTTCCACAAAAATTCTGATTTTATAGTAAAAAACAAACAAAAATGTTTTATATTTTTTGGCATTCGGACTTTAATAAATAACCCCTTACATGATTAGTAGGGTTCTTTAAGGGGGTTGTTTACTAAATTCTGAATTTATCTGGTTGGACTTTTGGGGCAAAAACTGGAATTTCTCATAAAAAAAACGCTAATTTTTCGTGATTTATTATACCCCGATGCTGCAAAAAGCTCAAAATTCAAAAATCTGGCATCTCAGACCTGTCGAAGTCCTGTTTAAGTCAACGGGAGAGACACCATTCTCAATTTCAAGATATTGTGGTTTGCGATGAATAAACTCAAAATTTGAAAAAAAATTACCAATTGGAATTTTTCAGATTTGGGTGAATATGATGAACCTGCAAACTTGAATCAAAAAAAAAATTAGATTTTCAAAAGTCCACCAAATGACTCCAAATTGATTGTAGGAGGTCCCTCGTAGGATTAAACACCAAATTGTCAGGTTTTAGATGGCGAATAGTCGAATTTGAATTCTTAGGGAAAGGGACATACATGATAAATTTTGATTTTAGAATTTAGATTTTTTTTTAAACTCGAATCGAATTTGGACTATTCCCTAGTCGAATTACACTAAAATAAACTCGAAATTCAAATTTTCAATTCCACCCTTAATAGCAACAACATTGTGTAACTTTTCTTGTGCAGATTACATGCATCTCTCCCCAGTGCTTCCTTCATTAAACACGGTTACCAATTCCTGCACATAGAATTCTAAAGATGCTGTTATAAATATGTAAATTCTTTAACACTTTCCTGACTGTTCAGAAAATCTTCTTGACAGTCAGGAAACTGCTGTTAAATAGGAATATACATTGAACGGTTAGGAATGACTCTGGATTCTCCCGTTTGAACTTTTACAAACCTGCCTCTAAAGTTTTATGTTAATATTCTTGAGGAGAAAATAATGCCAAGAGGTGTAGGCTTAACAGGTGGAAGTTGGATATTAGCGGTTTTAGAGGTTTTTGAAACCACAACCAAATTCACAAACTCTAAAACCACTATTGTCATTGAATTTATTAAAATATCTGAATATAAAAAAGAACAAAAAAAGCTCTGAGTGATGCGCTTAAAAATACCAATACCTCCAAAAATTTTCGTTTTTCGGACAATTACTAGCAAAAATAAAATCTGAAAACCTCTAAAAGTTCAAATAGATAAAAAGTGATCCAATAAACTCAGTTCTCCATTAACTTCTATAGCACCTCATGCACCTATAGTACCTATAGAGGTTTTCGTGGGCTTAACACTTAATAAATCTCAAATTGTTAAAGCTTTTAAGAAATATATATGAAAACCACAACTTAATTTCAGCTGAATATTTTCCATGAATTTTCCATTTTGCTTAACATTTTTGGACCCAAAATTTATGTGTGCGGCAAGAGCTCACAGCTTCGGAGGAACATTGGGCAGTAGTTACATTACAGCAGAAGGATATATGGAACACTTTTGTCCCACTAACACATAAGAATTAGCCTTGACATGAACAGGGTCGAACTGGGCCTGTGGGCATTGGGAAAAAACCTGGTGGGCCCGCCAGCCCATACCTGTTCCCCCTGATCGGCTGATCAGCTGTTGCATCGCAACTTTCGTGCATGCGTGCGGTGTCAAGTCTTTCATGTATGTGTGCAGTGCCACGTCTTTCACGCAAGCGCACGGCACATGTGTCTAGGTCGTGAGGGGCCCCCGGGTACTGCCAGGAGGACCCTTCTTTTGGAAGCCCCGGTGGGCCCCCAATGTATTTTCCTTTTACTTACAACCACAACTTCTTATAGTTACATAGTTAAATCAAGCCTTTGATATTATGTCTGTCCAAGAAATCATCCAAGCCATTCTTAAAGGCATTAACTGAATCAGCATCACAACATCACCCGGCAGTGCATTCTACAACCTCACTGTCCTGACTGTGAAGAACCTCCTAAGTTGCCTCAAATTAAAGTTATTTTCTTCTAGTCTAAAGGGGTGGCCTCTGGTACGGTGATCCTCTTTATGGGTAAAAAGGTCCCCTGCTATTTGTCTATAAAGTCCTCTAATGTCGGTTTTCAGTAAGAAGGAGAATTGCTGTGCAGAATTATTCACCAAATTCCTTTTCCTTTGATACAAATATGTACCTAGTAAAATAGCCTAGAAGAAGGATTATTTCCTTTTAGTAGAACTAGTATTTGCCTGCTGTCAGCAAGTGTTGCCTTGTATAAATGGTATAACATGCTTTTTGAACATCATTTTACCACATAGCAAAACACTGACTGATTTCGGCCATTTATTTCACAGTTTTCTTTTCCAAGCATAGACGATTGTGTAGCTTTATGACCCTGACCTATGAAATGGGTTTTGTCAGGTCAGGGTGTGATAGCTCTTCTTGGCTCTGCACCTTCAATCAGTACTAATTTTGGTATGTACAAATGGCAGGTTATGACTTCACAAATGTAGCCTTATAACACGTTACCATATGACTTACTAGTAGGAATAAGAGAACTGTTTGTGGAAAGAATGCCTTTTCTGTTGTACTGTAGGTCAATCATATACAAAATATAAAATCTAATTGAAAAGGGGACATTTATAAGTTATGGATGAAACATTACTGATTTCCTTGAATTCCTATGCATTTTTAAAGACCCAGGCTTCAGCACCTTTTGCATGTCTGTGGTGTGAAAATGCTGTCATGGAGATCCACGGACATCTGCTTTAAAGGCCTTTGGCCTGGCACTTATTGGCCCTCCTATACAGATGAAGCCATTGGCATTTCACATTTTGTTGCACTGTGTCCAGACCATTGCCTCTAAGTCCTGCCTCTAGATGTTGTCTAAAAGCTTGTATATGACTCATTCAGTTTATGTTTTGGTTTGTGGTGTATCCTTGATGTTCTTTAGCTCTGACCTTAACATACGTTTATAGATAATACAGAATTTATTTTGAAGAAATGTGTACTCAGATAAAAATAGAGTATTGATAAAATCTTTTTTTTCTTTACTACTGCATTTTGCACTACTAAGGTACCAGTTCATGAAAGCTTCCTTTTCAATAGCCTTAGTTCCACAATGTTTTCTGTTTGGACCAGTGTTTGTGGAGTACCTCAAGCATCTGTCCTTGGTCCATTGCATTTTATTCATAAATTAAGTAAAGGTTGACAAGGTAAGTGTTTGTTAATGGTGACTAAATGGTGCAAATCAATAGGTTAGATGGATGTTTCCCCTTTGCATAGTGAGCTGAACTAACTGGTTGATAACAAAACAAATGCAAGGCTATATACACATAGTTTTGTATTTAAAAAAAGACTGCAATTTTTCTAGCTATTGGTTTACAACTCTGAAAAATGAAAGTAGCCAGTAGGGTGATCAATTTAGCTGTTTGTGGTAGGGATGCACCGAATCTACTATTTTGGATTCGGACGAATACCGAACCGAATCCTAATTTGCATATGCAAGTTAGGGGTGGGAAGGGAAAAAAAATTACTTCCTTGTTTTTTGACAAAAAGTCATGCGATTTCCGAATCTGAATTCTGCTGAAAAAGGCCGAATCCCGAACCAAATCCTGGATTGGGTGCATTCCTAGTTTGTGGGTAATACTATGCTTGTCCTCTACTGGTCACCTGCTCAAGATCTACTAGTAGAACACAAGTTCTGTTTTTGGGCATTACCGTGCTACATGGAATTGTTTCACTTAACTGAGAAAAATTTGATAGTCATTGCTGAGAAAAGGCTTTGCAACCTTATGTAGTGTTAGTGCTGCCATACACTGGACAATCTCCTAAGATCTCTGATTGATGATTGATGGATGCAATGGAGTAACTAGATATCACTGGGCCCCTCAGCAAATTAATTTTCAGGTCACAAAATGTCTAGAGGTTGAACTGTTTTACCAATATTTATTAAAAATTGTATATGAATTAGGGCCTCATGGGGCCCCTTTACCTTCTGGGCCCCCTTGCAGCTGCAGGGTCTGCTGCCTCTGTAGTTATGGCCATGGATACATGGGCAAAGAGCACAAACAACGGAAACAGAAGGACATGAACATGAGCTGAGGCTCCTCTACATTTCCTCAATTGCCTATGTACCATGCCCTGGCCAACATAATGCATCACCAGGTTACATCTTAAAAACTGCTAGATATCCAAAACAACCAGTATCCATTTAATACCCAAAGAATATGTCCATTCACAAACGGCAGGCGTGCACAGATAAGTGTATAAAACTTTTTTTTGTATAATTATGTCAATGTATGTATGTCCACCTTTAAGTCAGTATGTGCTAAAGCTGATGAGGTACTTTCCTCAATACAAGTGATAAAAGAACACGTGTGTCTCCTTATAGATTACTAATGTTTCATAAGCCAAAGTCTTACACAGCTATATACAGTCATGGGACCTGTTATCCAGAATGCTCAGGACATGGGGGTTTTCTGGATATGGGATAGTCTAATATAGTCTAACATAGCAGCTGTATAGGAGGCAAGTGCAACAAAGGTTTTTTTAATATAAAAAATAAGGTGGCCATACACAGGCAGATTAAAGCTGCCATTATCGGTCCCTTATATTCTTGTGGGCTTCCAATGTCTCTTCCTGATCGATATCAGGCCAAAAATCAGGCCGATATTGCTGGGGCAGATCAACTAGCCGATGCGGTCCTACGACACATTTCCTTTGTTGTAATCCGATCGTTTGGCCCTAGGGCTGAACGAACGGATAAACCCGATATTGGCCCTGCCTTTGGTGGACATATCTGGTTAAGATCCACTCTTTTGGCAACCTTGTAATCGTGTATGGCCACCTTTATGCAATTTGTTCTTTTAGCAAGGACAATTCACATCATGGAACATCTGATCCTCACCTACCGACAATCTACTCACTATCCAATGTCTAACAACTCATCTGCTGTGAGATGCTCCTTTTGACTGACCTTTGGTAAGCACCAACTGATATTCATGCTAAATATCTTTCTTTACCTGGGAACACAGGGATTCTTTACTGATCTTTTGCCTATAACTCAAGGCTCCTTTTGACGTCACTGCATTTGTTTTCCATATGCACACTCCATCTTTCATCAATTTCGTTGCATTGAGACCTTGCGCCCTTTATTCTCTTTTACACAGTCTTAATAGGACTGTTAATTATGGAAGAGTAATGTATAAGTAAACACATTAAACCCAAAGTGAAGTATAAATGATATATATGTTTTTAATTTTAGCTATTCAAGTTTCATCTGCTTTTTCACATCAGTTAAGTGTCAGAATATAAATGTGTATCTATATTCTCGATTTTAGCAGATTGCCGGAATGCATTTCAGTATTCAGATTTGCCAGAAATTAACTAGCCTTTTAAATTCATAATTATAGAAATCCATTAAGCTTGTGTTGTCTTAATTGGGTCTTCCAATGACTATTCTATTAAAAGAAAAAAAAAACGAAAACTTTATATAATAAATCCCGGTTAATTCTATATAATAATACAATCCATTTCAACGTGTTTTTGTTGCCATAGAAACTGGCAGAAGTCTTGTCACGGCCTTCCCGAGGCATCTTTCTTTTTTCTTTTTTTTTTCTTTTTTAGATTCACACAGACATTGACGTGTATTGGTTTAATCTGATTGAATTTAGATAAATCTGCCCACACACATTCATGAACTAAAATATTGATACAGCAAAAGCTTAGTTTATTGCAAGATATCTGAATTAAGGCATAATAGCAATACTAGGTGATGTTCATGATAATGCCATAAAAAGTAGCAAGTACTGTATGTCTAAGAAATATGCTTAAAAATGAATACAATTTTAGGATAGTCCTATTGACCAGAACAGTATTTGAGGATATCACTCTCATATATTTTATTCGGTATTGTATAGTGAATGCACTGTAAAACTGAGAACCTGCTTCTTGTATTTAACAGATTGCTCACCAAACCTGATGCTACCATCGAAACTTCAAGTCAAGCTTGTCATATTTTGAAATGGAAAAGCTTTTCCTATGCTCCTCTATTTAAAGGCACATTGGCTTTTATTGTTTTTACTCAGTACAGGTATGGGACATGCTATCCAAAATGCTTGGGACCTGGGGTATACTGGATAATGGATCTTTCTGTATTTTAGATCTTCATACCTTAAAGGAGAACTAAACCCTAAAAATGAATATGGCTAAAAATGCCATAGTTTATATAATGAACCAGCATTGCACCAGCCTAAAGTTTCAGCTTGTCAATAGCAGCAATGATCCAGGACTTCAAACTTGTCACAGGGGGTCACCATCTTGGAAAGTGTCTGTGCATGTGTAGTGAATAGTGATGGGCGATTTTGGGGCATTTCGCTTCGCCGAAAAACTTGCAAATTTCCAGAGAAATTTGCAAAATGGCGAAAAATTCACGAAACTGCACCTGCATCTCGTTTTTGGCGATAGCGTCCATTTTTTTTTTTGCACCGGCATCTGTTTTTTTACGCTGGCGTCTGTTTTTTTCCGCTGGTCGTGTAGGTTTCATGAATTTATTCGCCGTGGTGAATCGCAGGAATTCGCCCATCACTAGCAGTGAATCAGCAAAAAAGAAGATGAGGAGCTACTGGGACATCTTTGAAGACATAGATCTTCCCTGCTAAAGGGCTGTGGTTGCCTTGGGCTCGTACAGAAGCCCAAAACATAATGTACAACATTTCTAGCCTACAGTACTTTGTTAGTTAAGCTTTAGTTTTCCTTTAAAAACTTAGCAAGTCATTCACTAGAAATTTAAGGAGTACTATTTGCAATACCTAAACACAAGGTACAATCGAAAAAAAAATATTTTATATCATCATCCTTTTCTTGCAAGAATGGTTGATCATAATACAAAGACAACATTCATTTTCAGTGTGGTGTTAACTTTTACCTGGTGAATTTTTAGATTAGAGTTTTACATGGTTGTTGCACTTAATGAATCTCTGATTTTTAGAACTTTAAAGAAATATAGAAAAGATACGAATCTTTAGAGGTTTGTGAAGAGAAAAACAGAAATTCTAATGTTAGTAAATAGGCCCCATAAAGTCAGTAATAATATAGTTCCACTGAAGACTATTCAGTAACTATTTTAATAACGAAATAATATTTCTTATTTCAAGGCAAAATATAAATATCTTATTTCTCTTTATATACATTTAGTAAATCATGACGGCAGAAGTAATTTGATGCTTTGTTAATCATTACAACTGTGTTTAATTAAAAAAAACACATCATACAGTGTTTTTGGTGAGTGCAATACTGTATATCTGAATTGCCTTCAAAGGACACACAGGCCTCTAAAGGCTAAACTGCTATTAAAAATTACACTAAGTTTGGTCGACTTTGGTAAATAATGTGTTTTAAGTGTTTTTTTCTGTTATGGCAGTGCCATTGGCCTAGTTGGCATGAAAAGCCAAAGAAAACATTTATTCTAGTCTACAACTATAAGTGGTTAGCAAAAATGTCATTTCAAGAAAGCTGTTAATCCCGAAGTAGAATTCTGTAATCTTGTACGTGTTTCTTGTTTTACTTTGTGGTAATGACTGTAGCTTTCCAGTAATTATCCTATTGTCACTATAGCTGCCTCACTGAATGCATTTTTTTAACACTTTAGTATATGTGCTAATTTGTCTATTGTAATTGTGGCATTATGTAACCTTTGGAATAGCCTGCACAGTTTTACATCTGATTGTGACATATGAGTTAATGAATTAAGACAGGATGGTTAATTGCTTAATAAAGTTGGAGATTTAGTGGTGCACTAGATTTCTTGTGTCCTTAAAGCTGTCAGCACACTAAACATTCTCTGCTAATCATTTACCTTTTCAAATGCACAGAAATACAACACCGATATCACAGGAAAACTATCAGAGTGTAACAGGATATTCGGAACACTAGGGGCCGATTTACTAAACTCGAGTGAATTTTCGAAGTTTGAAGTTTCAAATTTTGACATAATTTTTGGGGTACTTCGACCATTGAATAGGCTACTACGACCTTCGACTTCGATTCAAACGATTTGAAGCAAGTACTGTCTCTTTAAAAAAAACTTTGACTTCATACTTCGCCAAATTAAAGCTACCGAAGTGCAATGTTAGCCTATGGGGACCTTCCACAGCACTTTTCTAAGTTTTTTTTTTGGTCGAATAGAAATCCTTCGGTCGATTGCTAAAAAATCATTCGATTCGAACGATTTAATAGTTCGATTCGAACAATATAATCGTTCGATTGTACTATTTCTATTCGATCGTTTGATTGATCAAATACGATAAAAATCCTTCGACTTCGATATTCGAAGTCGAAGGATTTCAATTTGAGGGTCCAATTTTGAAGTTTTTTTAACTTCGAAATTCGACCCTTAGTAAATCTGCCCCTCAGGGGTTGATTTACTAACATTTATATTTTTATCTATTTTCCCCAAATTGAACTTAGCAAAAAAACTGTGAATTTAACTAATCACTATAAACTACAGAGAACTTAATATTTATATACAGTATATACTCGAGTATAAGCCGACCTGAGTATAAGCCGACGTACTTAATTTTACCTACGAAAACTGGAAAAACGTTTTGACTCTAGTATAAGCCTAGACACAACTACAGCCCTGTCTCCCAGCAGCGCACATTCTGCCAAAGGGACCCCTCCAGCGATCAACCGGACTTGTTTGCAAAGTTGAAGGTGACAGAGAATTGCCAAACGGATTATTGTGTGCATTGTCCCACTGTCCCACTACCATGTGCAGAGGGTGCTGTTTGATATTGCCATCACTGTTAATCTTTCGTATAACCAACAGAGGGAGCTGCGTGATATTGCAGTCACTGTTATTCTTTCATATAACCAACAGAGGGCTATGTGTGATATTGCAGTCACTGTTAATCTTTCATATAACCAACAGAGGGCACTGTGTGATATTGCAGTCACTGTTATTCTTCCATATAACCAACAGATGGCGCTGTGTGATATTGCAGTCACTGTTATTCTTTCATATAACCAACAGAGGGTGCTGTGTGATATTGCAGTCACTGTTATTCTTTAATATAACCAACAGAGGGCGCTTTGTGATATTGCCATCACTGTTATTCTTTCATGTAACCAACAGAGGGTGCTGTGTGATATTGCAGTCACTGTTATTCTTTAATATAACCAACAGAGGGCGCTGTGTGATATTGCAGTCACTGTTAATCTTTCATATAACCAACAGAGGGCGCATTGTTATTCTTTCATACAACCAACAGATGGCGCTGTGTGATTTTGCAGTCACTGTTAATTTTTTCATGTAACCAACAAATGGCGCTGTGTGATATTGTAGTCACTGTTATTCTTTCATATAACCAACAGAGGGCGCACTGTTATTCTTTCATATAACCAACAGAGGGCATTGTGGGATATTGCAGTCTCTCCCCAAGTGAACTGTTGGTATAGGAATGATTAAAAGTGACTGCAGTACCGCTGACCCAAGTATAAGCAGAGGTAGACTTTTTCAGCACATTTTGGATGCTGAAAAACTCGGCTTATACTCGGGTATATACGGTAAGTGTAAAAACCACAAAAAACGCTAATACAAAACTTCTACAGCTAAAAGCTTGTGAGTTTATGTAGAAATCAATGGGAGCTGTCCTTTGCAAATTGTAAAATCTTTATTTGCTTTGAGCTTGTAGAGGTTTTTTGTTTTTTAAGTCTGTAATTGCATACAAATTCATACCAAAATGATAATTTTGAGGTTTTCATATTTGTGATTGTTATATTCAGATTTTTATTTTTAAATTCAGATCTTTTAATAACTAAGTAGTCTAAGTGAGTTTAGTCATTATTAAAACAAATTTGAATTTTGATAAATAAAACACACCAACAAGGCCTATTCACCAATCATATAATAGATCAGTTAAAAATGTATGTAATGAAAAATCGTTATGCATATAGTAATAGGAAACATTAGGAGCCCAATTTATTCATTCTAATACTTTGGCTTCTGGGTGATCTTTTCTTTTTTTTTCTTAAATCAGTCCCCAAAGGGTTTATTTATTCAAATTAAAGATTGTGTTTTTTTGCCACAATTTCATATATTTGTGGCCAAAACCAGAGATTTTTCATTTTTGAGTAGTTTGCAAAGCTTTCATTTTCGAGATTGATCAACTGAAAAAAATATACAAATTTAAAAAATTCATCATCTTAAACCTGGTGAGTTTCTATGTATGTATAAGTATATAAGTTTTTTTAACATTTAAGCTATTTTATGTTGTTTTTTATTTTAGTTGTTTTTTAAAAATGAATGTAGTTACGCTAGAGAACATGAAATAAAGTCAGTTTAAGCTTGATTTTTTTTTAATGAACAAATTTTGTTAAAACTTGAATTGATATACTGTATAGGCCTCCTTGCTGGGGGCAATATATAATAATTCAGTATCTTTTTGCATACTGCACCATTGTGTACCACAAATTAAAAGATATCAAAGCATTTACTATATAAAAATGGCCCATTTAAAAACCTACATTCATAGGATTATATTAGACTGGATTGTTTAAATGATTTTCTAATTAAAATGATTTTCTAATTAATTTGTGTATCAAACTTGCCAAGCAAAATATAACCATATTTCCATGCTAGTGTAGTAGCAATATGAAACACAATTTCCATAATGTTCAATAAAACCAATATAATCTTTTTTATTGGTTTATTTTTGCTTATCTTAAAGGAAATGTTTGGTATAAAAATAAAATATGGTTAAATAGGCTGTGCAAAATATTTGTAATATTTGTAATATAGTAAAGTTAGCCAAAAATGCAATCTATAACGTCTGGAGTGACTGGATGTGTAACATAACAGAACAGAACTCTAATTCCCTCTTTGCAGCTCTCTTGGTTTCCACTGATTGGTTACCAGGCAGTGACCAATCAGCTACTTGAGGGGGGCCACATGGGTCATAACTGTTTGCTTTTGAATCTCAGCTACATGCTAATAATCATTCGAATGCGCCCCCCCTTATAGTCGCTGACTACAGCCAGAACACTGCTTCCTGCTTTTCAGCTCTCTAACTCTTAGTTAGACATTTACTCACTCCAGCCTTTATAGATTACATTTTTGGCTAACTAACTATATTAGAAACATTTTTTATTTTGCACATACTATATATTTAGCCAGTTTTTTATTTTTACACTGAACTGTTCCTTTAAGCAAAGCATTTAATATTTAAATGGCCACAGATCAAATACCAAAGGAAACAATAGGGCTCTGAAATCTAGTGTAACAGTTGGTACCCTTAATCTAGAACCGATGCCAAGCACCCTGGTCTCGGCTCGAGCTTCTGACTGTAGCAGCCACCTTTGGCCTCGGGAGGAGCCCTCAGCTACTCAGATGCCGCCAGGTCTTAAAACGAGAGGTGCAAGGCGAAAGGTTCTAAACAAGCGAAGGGGCACAACTGTAAGCAAAGTCTTTGGGCAGAAGGTCGTGGTACAAGGCGTAAGACAGAATTGTAGTCAGATCAGGCCGGGTCGAGGCAGGCAGAGAATAAGCATAGTCAGGCAGGCAAGGGTCAAAACCAGGTAGTCAATCAGAAGGATAAGGCAGAAGAGGTAGTCAGTATTCAGATAAGGGTCAGGATACAAGAATTCAGGATAGTCAATAGCTAGGCAGGGTCACAACAAGGAATCAGAATCAGGAACAGGATCAGAATAAGCTCAAAACACCACAGGTAAAACCTATAACGGGCAAGGTCTGAAAGCCCAAATGGATCTTATATAGTGTTAAATTTTCGCGCCATTGCCTGCATTTGCGCGCCTGTGTCATTACGCCAGCGCGCCACGTCCATATAAACAAAGAGACACAGGCACACGCGCCCTATGAATCCAAGATGGCGGCTGAAGAGGAGCGTCCCCGTCGCACCATTGGACCACCAGGGTGAGTGCTTTTTTATTACATTTAGATTTTAATGTCTGAGTTCTTGTATAAATACCATGGCATCACACTTTGTCAGACTGTTTCTGCTGCAGAGCTGTATTTTTGATGGGACTTAACCAGTCAATATGAGTTTCAGTAAGCAAAATCTTTAGCTCTTATTTTGGTCCACAGAAAAATGAAAAATGGCTGTAGTAATTAATACCTTTTCCAAAGTAAGTAACATTGACACCCAGGGTAGCTTCAAGCATGTATTTGCTGTGTTTTATTCAATAAAAGGTTTTCCACAAAACAAGGCAATTTTTAACATAATACAGCCTATCCATCAAACACGTTAAAGTTAATTTGACTGAAAAAGACTGCTTCAGAAAACCTGCTCTTGAATATTACAAATACTTAACTGCGTCTTAGTTCCTACTTCCTGGATAGAGAATTTACAGCACCTCCCCTTTTTCACATGTGACCAATTCTCTCTGTCTTTCCTAGGCTAAGCAAGCATAGCCGCTGTAATTTTACAAATTTGCTTATTGTTTTAAGTATGTTATACAAACCTTACAGTGGTGAATAATGCAGAGATGCAAAACTCACAGTTAGGGGCAGATTTATCAAAGGTCGAATTTCGAAGCGATAAATACTTCGAAATTCGACCCTAGAATTGAAATACTTTGACTTTGAATATTGAAGTCGAAGTATTTTTTACCGAATTTGGCCATCGAATGATCAAAGCAAAATCTTCGATCGAACGATTAAATCGTTTGAATCGATTGATTCGAATGATTGTAGCGTACGATCGAACGATTTTACTTCGATGTGTGAAGACTTAGAAAAATGGTCTAGAAGGTCCCCATAGGCTAACATAGCACTTCGGCAGGTTTAATTTGGCGAAGTATTGAAGTCGAAGTTTTTTTAAAGAGACAGTACTTCGATTATAGAATGGTGAATATTTGAACGATTTTACTTCTAATCGAATTCGAAGTAAATTCGAAGTCTTAGTATCCTATTCGATGGTCGAAGTATCCAAAAAATTACTTTGAATTTCAAATTTTTTTACTTTGAAAATTCCCTTGAATTGACTTCGACCCTTGATAAATCTGCCCCTTACTGTATGTAAGGATATAGTGATACAAACTTCAGACTGATTTAAGTATGGAATGATGGAAACCTTACAGTGATAAATTCACACATCTAAATTGCATGCAAAATATGTTGTATGGTGACTTAATGAATGGATATTGGAAATATCCATCCTTACATAACACATTTGTATATATGGAACCTATCAGGATAGCACTTCCTTGAGGGATTAAGAAGGCCCAACCAGTGATAAAAGACACACAGTTTTATACTGGAAAGAGATAAGTCACATTTCTTTCTCTTGGAACCTCCTTGTTGAGAAGCAGGATCTCATCCTGAGCATGGGGTGGAAGGTCCATGTTAAAGAACAATCTATGAGGCTTACGTTTCAAAGATCCAAGTGGGTCATCCACCAGAACAGATATCTGAGTGCATAGACATATTTGTGATTTGTAAGAAACAAAAACAAATTGCAACTGATACCTTTTCGAATAGGAACGATACCAAGCAACAAATAACAATGTAAAATAAGCAAAATAAGTACTACTTAGTTTTAAGCTGTGCAAATCACTGTTAGTACAAAGTTTATACTCAAATTTATTCTTGATTAAAATTTAGTCTAATTATGTAATGTTGGGCACACCCCGCCATAGGCCTTTCTAGGAAAGTCCAATCAAAAAATCAAATGCATACATTAAGTAGCAGCCAGGGTCGCACTGGGCTGCGCAACAATGGGGAAATACCCGGTGAGCCCCCGGGTCTTATGGGTCCCGCCAGCCCGGATCTGCACCTTATGACACCTCCTCTCTTCCTGTCGCCGACCTGCTCTCTTCCAAATTAATGCAAAAGCCCAGTGCATGCACATACTCACACAAGTGCAGCAGGGGGTTGGGACCGGAGGGGGGGGCTCTGATATAGCAGCCCCGGTGGGCCCTGGGCACCCCAGTGGGCTGGTAGCAGCCCATAAGTGTTTGACTAAAGACCATATGAAGCCACTGTGTCAGATATTAAAAATATGTGGTATAAAAGCTTGTTGCTCATCATTAGGAGATAATTGTCCTGCTGCAGATAAAGCCTAGACCCTGCCTTTGTAGTTTCAGTTCCATACCCCCAAATGTAATAAAAGGCACTAAGCTTGCCCAGGATTACTAACCTATAGCAACCAATAAAATGTTTGCTTTTAAACAGATAATAGATAAATTCTATGTGCTGATTGTTTGCTATGGGTTACTGCTCCTGGTCAAACTTAGTGCCTTTTATTACATAATCCTCATGGTGAACTATATTAATAAATAATAGGGGTGATGATTTTATTATGCAAAATAAACCTTGGTGGACTTCCTCTTTAATAGTCCAGAATAGAAATCACTGTAATAAACACAAAGGAATTATGAACTGTTGTGTAATGTGGGCACGGGGCAGCAACAAAAACTCAAGTCTATATTTTCCTGGCACTCCCTTAGATAGCCCATTGTAATCTGCATATTTGTTTACCCCTTTTCTGCTTCTAAAATGGCTGTTTTGCTCCTTCTTTAGCAACTTTGAATGACTGTCTATGAAAAAAATCTTTTAGATAATAAATAATTGATTTATTTTCTATTAGATTGTGATGCATTCTTCAAAGGTTGATGGTCTTTTAAATGCAATAATGCCGCAGTAGTAAAAGAAAAATGACATTTCTATTTCTGGAGTGTCATGGGGTAATTAGTATATATCACTCTTCCAATTAAATCAATAGTTCGGAGGTCATTTATTTTACAACATTCTAAATAGAAAGTTGTATTGGTTAGATGATGCTTCAACATTATGCTAATTGCACGAAGGCTTCTTACATTAGTTACATATTTCTATGTTCCAGTGTCTCATTACCCCTTTTCATTTAATCCAGTTACTTCAGTGTTAGCATAATGCAAAGCTACATGACAGAACACATTGCACAAATTAAGTTAACCAAATTTATAAAGGATATTTTTATCTTCAAAAAGATAAAATAAAAAAAAAAACTAATGGCCAAAGCAAACAGCAACAGCACCATCTTGAGGGCAATAAAATCCATTTACACAATCTTGCAGTTTGAAAGGCTTTAAAAGAAATATGGATTGATAAGATGAAACGCCATTAATAGCTTAGTATACAGATACAGATAAAAACGTGAATCAATTAAAAGGCAGTAAATACAAAACTAGTATTTGAATTTAAAGAAAATACTAGTGTATGATTTAAAGGAACAGTTCAGTATAAAAATAAAAACTGGGTAAATAGACTGTGCAAAATAAAAAAAATGTTACTAATATAGTTAGTTAGCCAAAAATATAATGTATAGAGGCTGGAGTGACTGGATGTCTAACATAAGGGGGGGGGGGCACATGGGACATAACTGTTCAGGGAGTTTGCAATTGATCCTTAGCATGAAGTTCAGGTTCAAAAGCAACAGTGCAACCCATGTGGTCCCCTCAAGTCTCTGATTGGTTACTGCCTGGTAACCAATCAGTGGAAACCAAGAGAGCTGCAAAGTAGTGCTCTGGCTATTATGTTACACATCCAGTCACTCCAGTCTTTATACATTACATTTTGGCTAACTATATTTTTTTATTCTATTTTGCACAGCCTATCTATTTACCCAGTTTTTATTTTTATACTGAACAATTCCTTTCAATAATAAAAGTATGCTATACTGTTGAATATAAATAAACGTTTCATGTTTTTTGGATGGTGTATATCTGTGTATAGAAGGTCTTTGCAGGCTGTCTCATCTTTATAGAGAATCTGAGAGACAATCACTTTATTGGCATGACAAGGGGACTCCTCATTTTGACTCTTCAAATTGCCATCCCACTGAACCCCATTATTATATACATTAATGAAACCAGGAGAAAGAGATGGGTGTAAAATGGCCACGGCATTTATTCACATTTTATCAAATAAATAGGATCTTGCCAGCTTAACCCAAGGCAATATTCTAAATACAGAATTTAACAAGAGATCGCTACTATGCTAAGCCACCAACATGAGAGAAGTTCAGCAGTGGCAAGATCCTACTGTGACAAATACAACTTACAATATAATATCATATATCTACTGTTTTGATCCAGAGGAAGGACAAAAACCCAGCCCGAAGCCAGTCCAATTATATCTAAAGAGGGAAAAAATTCCTTCCTGACCACAAAGTCGAAACATTCCCTGGATCAAGCTTTTCACATTCATTTAACATAAATGAATACAATAGAAACTGTCACAATTATAATGTGTAAAGATAGAGAAACCACAATATAACAGCACTTTCAATAATACATCCATATTCAATTATTAATAAATAATATGTAAACATAAAGAACAAAACTCCTGACCTTTTACAAAAGTGATTTTACCAGTGCAGGGCAACACTGCATTATATTTGTATTACTTTAAAACTCTTCCATTTCCAATTCCATTTTTTCCATTCTTTTTGGTGTTATTGTTCCTTTAAGGATTCTGGATGCTGCACTCCTAGCCTTGTTATCAAGTGGATTTCCTTCTGCTTATCTTCTATTATGCCCTGCCTGGTTTTGATTGCCTAAATTGGCTATCCATGACTGCTGCTCGCCCTGACCTTCTGCCTGATATTCAACTATAATTATACAATACAATTAATTTCAAATCACCCTGACCTTTGGCCTGTCTGACCTCTGCTTACCTCTTCCTTGGTACCTTGCATAGACCTCATTAACCTCTCCCTTCATCTAATCCTCCATCCACCAAAAAGGGTATTTTTCTTATATCTATATTTGCTCCTTAAAAGCTACAAGTTCCTATTGCTGTATATTCTAAGAAGCTATAGAGCAACACCACTAAGAAAGGAGCAAGGCTACAATCCTGTTTTTTGTAAAGGTAGCACAAAATTTTCGAGCAGATGCCTTCCTCAGCTACAGCACAAAAAACACTTGTTGGTTCTGGTCGTCTTGTAATGGAGGTACACGATGAAATCAGTACTTTAACAGATGGAAAATGGGGTGCATTCAAATCTTGTCCTGAGCTAATACCTTGTTAAGCTGCAAGCTGCTATCTATAATAGAAAAATACCTCCCCATCCTGCTGCCCACTTAGCATCCACTGACTGCCAAAATAACAGATGCAATGTGATAATAGGCTTAAGCCATTCAATTCAGATGATGATTTTACAAGCAGATACATACTATACAACCTGATTCCACACCATAAAAAAAAATCTGTAGCCAAAACTGAAAAAGGGTCCTTGTTGCAAACAAATATCAGATCATCTGGTTATCTTTTCTAAAATAACCATGACACCTGTTATTTTTGGAGATGATTCCTTCCAAAGTGATTGCAACTGAAACACAGTTTTGTCACTTACAGTATAAATTCCATTGATAGCACCAGGATAGCGCCTTAAATGAAGAGACATTTGATAGAGAATATGTTTTAACTGAAGCATCAACTAGAAACGGCAATAGCATTTTATTAAGCAGGAATAGCCCAAAGCCAAAAAAAAACAATAAAATAGTGTGCTTTGTACACATGTTCTACTTTGAAACACCAACAATTCTAGTCTGACTAATTCCTTTCATAATTCTGGTCATTTACAGATTCATCGTTACTGTCTGAATGTCTTGCTTTGTTCTGATACATAAGTAAGTGCAATAAGCCTGCTATGTAACAGAAGCTCAGCTTCTGAATGCTGGAAACTTCTATATAAGATAGAAGTCAATATAATGATTTGAGCCGACTGTGATGTGAATAAGCAGCTATGTTGATATAAGACAAGTGCATGGCCATGTGTGCGTGTATGTGTAATTTACCCTGGTAACAAGTGATTTTATTGACCATATGGAAATATTGCAAAAAAAAAAAATGCATGACCTTGCCTATAAATTGAGAGTTGAAAGGATCAGCTTAAAGTATTTCACTGTATACATACACTTTGCTTGCTACTATTATATAGTAGGTTTCTATCAGTAATGTAAGCTGGGTGAATGGACTAAAGAAGATAAAGGTCAGCATGGTTTTGTGTCTTCAACACACCGCCATAGTTTGGGGTACAATGGCTCTTGCACTATTATACATTTTGTCTCTTGGTGAAGAGCTATTACTTCAAAAATATGAATAGGTCCTTAAAGGGCATGTACAGTCTAAAATAGAATAAGGCTAGAAATGCTGTATTTTGTATACTAAATATAAACATGAACTTACTGCACCACAAGCCTAATCAAACAAATAATTTATGCTTTCAAAGTTGGCTACAGGGGGTCACCATCTTGTAACTTTGTTAAACATCTTTGTAGGACTAAGACTGTGCACATGCTCAGTGTGGTCTGGGTTGCTTAGGGATCATCATAAACAAAGCTGCTTGAATTCTGCATGGCTGGGAAGAAAGGCAGGGGCTCCCCCAGCTGTTCATAAGTATGATTGTTTGCCTGCTCAGCAGTTAGGGACCATCTGACAATTCCTATCCAAATGAAGGGAGAAATTCACTGCATACAGTCAGTTTTCTTATAAAAACGGTACACATTTTTTAATTAAAGTATATTGGAGATAGGTTTCTTTTTCATTAAAGGAAGTAAAAATGGGATTATTTTTTTTTATTATTTTTTTGCCTTTACATGCCTTTTAAAGTAAGGACTCTTTCATGGATGCCTTTGACCTTAAAGGAAAACCAAACCCTTTTTATAAAATCCCCTACCCCCCTACCCTACATAGACCCCCCTCCCTGCTCTTCCCAGCCTAGGTGTTACCCTGGGTAAATGCCCCTAACTCTTTACTTACCCCTCATTGCAGATTCAGGTCTTCTTCTGGCGCTTCGGC